>JALAZF010000416.1:3505000-4705000 GCA_022829125.1 Lathyrus tuberosus
TTTTAGGGTTTCGATATTTATTAATTATTTTCGATTAAATGGTGAGTAAATGAAATAAAAATGAATATGATACAATATGATAATATGTACAACAATAATATAATATAAAATGGGCAAGATATAATATCGACATAAAAAAATAAAATTGGTCTCGTCTTAATCGCGATTTAATCGATAAGTTGATAATCGGATTTTTTACTTTCATTGACCAAAAATTGAATAAAAGAATATGTGAAATGAAAATTAAATATAAATTAGAAATTAAATCGGAAATATGAAAAAGACATAAAGGCTTCACCTTTATCGAGATTTAATCGAGAATTCGATAGATCGATCGATATTTGGTTTTCATCGACCCAAAATGAATATAAATGATAAAAATGAAATAAAATGAATAAAATGATAAATACAAATAAATCGAAATGAATAAAAAAAGGCAGGCCTCATATTAACCAAGATTATAGATCTATTTGCATAAATCCAAATCATGATGGTTGTTATATCATTGGCCCCAAAACTTAAATAAAGTTTAAAACTAAATAATAGAAACATTTTTATTAAAAATCAGAACAAATAAAATAAATAAATAAATAAAAAAGAAAAAAAAGCCATAAGGGTGTGTGGCGCTGGACAATGTGGGTGTGGTGAGCGATTGGGCTTATGAGCCCACCATCATGGAAAAAAAAAACGTTGCAGCAAGACTGATGGGGGTGGCAAAAACAAACACGGGCCATGAAGCCCCTTGCCCACAAGATGGATCCAAACATGACCCTTTTTTAGAAGATAGCAACAACAGCCTCTCATTACTTTTCTTAAAATCAAAACGCGTTTTTACAGAACAACAACATCAGCTTTTCTCTCCCATATGAAGCGAGCAAATTGAAATAGTGAAAACGGAAGAGAAGAAGTTCGAACACGGTCAAGCACAAACGCAACAATATAACCCAACCTTCACTTCATGCGGTTTCGTCCTCTCACTTGGATTTGAACAGGTTTGTTCGTTTTGGATTTTTCTATTCCGAATACTTTCTCTGTTTCATCTCCTTCTCTGTATTGTTTCTGAATCCGGGTTTGGTTTTGTATGAAAGTTGGGTTTTGGAAGTTATTTTGGGTGTTGTTGGAGAAGGTTGTTTGGAGGTTTGAAGGTTTGGGGTTTGGAGTGAAAAAGGTTGAGGATGATGGAGGTTATGATGAGGAGGATTTGTGTTGATGTGGGTTACGGTGGTTGGAGGAAAGCGTAATGTTGGTTCTGTTTTGGATTAAGGGTCGTTTCAGGTCGATGGAAGAAGATGGAGTTACGAGGGGTTTCGAGGCGGCTCCGAGCTTCTTTATTGAGGGAGAGATGTGTTTTATTGATGTTGCGAATGAAGGAAAGTTGGGTTGTATGTGATAAAGGTTCAACTTTTTTTGCTGAGTTTTTTTTATTCGTATTCCCCCCTTTTATCGATCTCCCTCTTCTCTTTATCAATTTGACTTGTCCCTCTCTTTTTTTGAATTTTTTTGTACAGATGTGGTATTGCTTTCATTGCTCAGATTGTTGCTTGTTGGTAGCAGGGTGCAGTGATACGGATAGGAGCAGGACTGTGCTTATACGGATTAGGAAAGGCGTGGGATAGAGAGGCTGGTTTTCGTACATAGCAGCTGGGAATTATTTCTATTTTTTCGTTTTTCTTGTAAGAAAGAAAGAGGTTGTGTGATGACTGGTTTGGCAGCTAATTGACATTTGGGAACAGACCTTGAGTTTTGATATCTAATATAATAATAAAAAACAAATATAATAATAATAATAATAATAATAATAATAAAACATAATAATAATAATAATAATAATAATAATGAAACTGAAATGATAAAAATAATAAAAATGAAATAATAAAAATAATAAAAAATAAAATTATACAAATAATAAAAATGAAATAAAAAAATGATAATAATGCAATAAATAAATAATAAATAGTAACAATGAAATAAATAAATAATAAATAGTAATAATGATGAAATAATGATAATAATAAAAGATGGAAGATGAAATAATAATAAAAGAGGAAAAAAAATCTTAGCTATAATAAATTGAAAGTAATAATAGTAATAAAATTTAAATTAAAACAATTAGCTAGACTATTTAATTAAAATTAAACTAGACTAAAGAATTTAATTTAGAACTAAACTAAAAAGCTATATTAAAAATTAAAATAAGTTATGATTAAACATATAATTAAAAATAAATTAAATTAAATATAGACTATGTAAAAATAAACTAAGTTAAAAAATAAGCTAAATAATTTCTAAATAAATCCAAAATACTATTTAACTAAATGTAGGATAATACTAATAATTAAAAATAAAATAAAAAGTCATGGAACAAAGATGTGTAGATGAAAGTTATATACAAGTAGGACAAATTTGGGGTATGACAGATGCCCCTATCTAATTGGCTTGAACCGAGTGAGGTAGAAGACAATTAGATAAAAAGAAAACCACAAATTTGTCCAAAAATAAAGAAAAGGGATTGGGCAGCTGAAATACAAGAAATCTGTCACCAAAAGGATGACAGACCTATCACCAAAGGATGATAGTGAACACGCACATACAAAGACCCTTCCACCCAGAGGATGGAAAATGAGGTCAAAGCCTGCTATTACTGACGAGATAATAGGGCACACACGCACACAGACCCTTTCACCAAAAGGATGAAAATGAGGCCAAAGCCTGCTATTACCGACGAGATAATAGGGCACACACGCAACGCCTGCTATTACCGATGAGATAATAGGGCAAACACACAGCCTGCTACTACCAAAAGGATAATAGGGCACACACGCAACGCCTGCTATTACCGACGAGATAATAGGGCACACACACAGACCCTTCCACCAAAAGGATGGAAATGAGGTCAAAGCCTGCTATTACCGACGAGATAATAGGGCACACACACACACAGCCTGCTATTACCGACAAGATAATAGGGCACACACACAGCCTGCTATTATCGACGAGATAATAGGGCACACACACACAACCTGCTATTACCGACGAGATAATAGGGCACACACACAGCCTGCTATTATCGACGAGATAATAGGGCACACACACACAGCCTGCTATTACCGACGAGATAATAGGGCACACACACAGCCTGCTATTATCGACGAGATAATAGGGCACACAACACAGCCTGCTATTACCGACGAGATAATAGGGCACACAACACAACCTGCTATTATCGACGAGATAATAGGGCACACAACACAGCCTGCTATTATCGACGAGATAATAGGGCACACAACATAGCCTACTATTATCGACGAGATAATAGGGCACACAACACAGCCTGCTATTACCGACGAGATAATAGGGCACACAACACAGCCTGCTATTATCGACGAGATAATAGGGCACACACCACAGCCTGCTATTATCAACGAGATAATAGGGCACACAACACAACCTGCTATTACCGACGAGATAATAGGGCACACAACACAGCCTGCTATTACCGACGAGATAATAGGGCACACAACACAGCCTGCTATTACTGACGAGATAATAGGGCACACAACACAGCCTGCTATTACCGACGAGATAATAGGGCACACACACAAAGGTTGAAGAAAAGAAATCAATGAGGAGAGCCCACGAAAAGGAAAGGGAGATAGTGAAAAATGGAGAAGGTAAACAGCGAAAAATGGAGAAGGTAACCTGCCAAGATCTACGCAATCTTGTGCCTACGTATCTTTACTCGAACGAGAATAAAGAATCAGGGCAGTCGTAGTTCGACTTGCAGTCTAGAGATTGATCCTGGATCTCACGCATGTATGAATGCTTGACTTTGTAATGATGTGCAATACAAATGCTGACGCGCGGAGATGCAAGTGCTGGGGAAATATGATTGGGTTTTTTTTGGTATGCTTATGATGCCTATGATGTTGATGATGTCGAATGCGATGAATATGATGCGTATGATTGCAGACAGGTGATTGGATATGTCTGGAGAGGTGCCAGCGTGGTGGGCTTTTGGTAGTTGCCAATGCGGATTGGACTTTCGGGCGGTGGGAGGGATTTGATTTCCTCGACACTCAGCTTGTTGAAGACGCCATGATTGAAGCAGACGAAGATGCTTTTGAAGCCTCGAGTTTGATGAGTTCATTTCTGAGAGGACCACAACTTTGCTTGATGGTCAGGGTTACTTGCTGTAATGGGTTTTGCCCCAGTCTGATCATGGTAATGGTTTGCCCCTGATTAACCAGTTCTGGAAGTGGTTTGATCTTTGGAAGATGAACTTTGATGCACTTCTGAGATGGCTTGCCCCTGATTGAGCTGTTGAACGCATTTGCCCCAACCTGTGGGTTTTGAGGGAGTCTTTCCTTAAGTCACGGCCACTGAGAGCTCTAATTCCTCTTTGATTGCCCCTTGTTGGAATTGCTTGGATGTCTAGCACTGATTTGCCGTTAAAATTGCTCATTCACAAATGGTAGTCTTAAAGCAATGCTCATGCAAGTTTTGAAAAAAGAGTTGTTTATTGGAGTATCGTGATAGTGAGAGACGAATGAACCGTTAGCCCAAACGTGTGCTGATTTTGATGGTGTGAAAGATATAGCAAGGAGAATGACACCAATGCTGAAGATTAGCAAAATATGGGGAGTTAGTTTACGCAACCTTGCGATAGTATGATTTCAGAATAAACCTCACCTCAATTAGGTCTTTTAAGGGTTGTAACGTGGTATGGTTTACGGTTTATGAAACAAAGGATATTAGGCTCAAAGTATAATTTGTACCCACCCCTTCTTCGTGATGAAATCCAGTCCTACGTTTAGTTAACTTTGCACATGTTTGTGTTTCGAAAGGGTTGACGGTTCAAGGTATGCTTGAAATGGAGGTCACCTTTATTTCGTTTTGATGGATATCAGTGACCCTTTGGTTTTGGCATGGTGGTCACTGGACTTTATTTTGTTTTTCTTGAGGATTTGAGGGCCTCTTTTGATTTTGATCCCTATCTTTTGCATGGACTGATTTCGCTTTTCGAGTCCATCAGGGTTGCTTTGATTTTTGCCTAAGTCTCCTTTGAGGTGTTCGACTTAGCAGGCTTTTGATTTTTTTTTTTGGTTTTTTGGTTTTTGTTGGATGATTGTGACTGCCAAGTCATGGGTATTGATGAACACCTGACACGTCCTTTGGATTTTGTCTTGTGATTTGAGTGCGTGTAGTTGGATCAACTGAGCACTACCCTGCCCCAGGTTGAGTGTAAGGTTTTGAATATCCGAAGGAAACTACTACTTCTAGGCTCGAAGTGGTTTACTAGGGATTAACTCCTTGTATCTCCAGTGTTTAGGGGGATTGAAACAATGCCTGTACATCATCGGCGAGATTTTATCCGAAAGCCTACATTTTGCAATTATGGGTATTTCGTTTTCATCATCCTCCCTCCAATCATTGCTAACAACAGTTTGATATAGAGAGTGAAATAGATAAGTGTGTCGGTGTTTTGCAGTAAATGGAAGAAATGAGTGAATACGACATAACTGATTCAAAATATGCATAGTCAGTACATTAGGAAAACCAAATACAAACGGCAAAGTTCAAAGCAAACAGTACTTAAACAAATAAAGACAAAATACAAGAATGCAAATGACGGGATAGCAATATGACTGCCTTCTTTGGGGAAACTTGAACTTGACTTGACTTGATTTGACTTGACTTGACTTGATGCTGGCACTAGCGTGGCGACGTCATAGGATTGTTGATGACATTTGGAGTCTTCCCATTGAACACGAGATACTTTGAGTCGATCATGTCTTGAACCTTGTGTTTGAAAGCTCTGCAGTCCTCGATCGTATGCCCTGGAGCACCCTTATGAAACTCGCAATGAGCATTAGCATCATAATCTGGGGGGATGACAGTTGGAGGAGCTAGGTCCCTGGGAGTGATTGTCCTCTTCTCCATCAATTGAGCAAAGATCTGAGCATAGGTCATCGGCAGACGATCAAAGTCTTTATCAGACCTCCTTGTCCTCTGTTGATTAGGCTGACGTTGTTGAGCAACTCTCTGTTGTTGATGTTGAGGAGGATACTAATACTAGAGCCGTCAATTTAGGGGGCCGGGGCCTAACTTTTAAGGCCCCAAAAATATAGGGGGCCCAAAATTTTAAAAATAAATGAGCCCCAAAATATATAGGCCCCCTAAAGTGAAGGCCCTTAAAATTCAAGAAGGGCCTCACGGCCCCAACATTTTCAAATGTTGATTTTTTTTTTCAATTTTTTTTTGAAAAAAATTGAATTTTTATAAATTAAAAAAATCGATTAATTTTTTATTTTCAAGAAAATTTGACTTTTTTAGTTTTGAAAAAAATCGACTTTTTTTTTATATTTGAAAAAAATTTAACCTTTTTCTATATTTGAAAAAAAATCAACTTTTTAATTTCCAAAAAAATCCTAACTTTTTTATTTTTAAAAAAAAATTGACTTTTTGTTTTGAAAAAAAAAACGGCTTTTTATTTTATTTTCGAAAAAATCGACTGTTTTATATTAAAAAAAAATCGATTTTACTCATTGGACCACATTAACTACAAATATGTGATTGTACTCATGTCACTGTCCTCACATATAGAGATCAAAATCCAATATTTATTATTGAGAGGGAAATATTCTCCGACTGTTGCATACTATAATACATGTGAACAAAATTACATTAATGTTTTTCTACATTACCTGCCATCAATTTTTAAGACAAATATATTGACAATTTTGTTTGACCTTGAAATAGACTTGTTTTCCCATTGATTACTCCATAAATCAATTTGTTAGACTCTAAATCGACTTTTTATTTTTGAAAAAAATTCAACTTTTTATTTTATTTTTAAAAAAAATGACTGTTTCTTATTTCTAAAAAAATCGACGTTTTTTATTTTCGGAAAAAAATATTTTTTTTTTGAAAAAAATCAATTTTTTTATTTAAAAAAACTATTTTTTCCGAAAAAATCAACTTTTTTTATTTTCGAAAAAAAAATGAATTTTATTTCGAAAAATAAACGGCTTTTTCATTTTTGAAAAAAAATAATTTTTTTATTTAAAAAAATCATCAACTTTTTATTTTTCGAACAATTTAGATTTTGAGTCCCTCACTTAGGCCCCATATAAAACAAAAATATGAGTGGGCTTAAAAATAAGGGCCCCAAAAAATATTTATTTAGTAGGGGGCCTAAAAAATAGGGGCCAAGTAGGGGGCCTAATTATTGAGGCTTTACCAAATAGGGTTTTTTTGACAGCTCTAACTGATACCCCTGTTGGTTGTAGGATTGTTGCTGAGGAATCTGTTGCTGAGGTGTTGGAGTTTGAACAGCTTGTACAGCCGGCTGATAAGGCATCAGAGCATATTGTGCAGCAGCAACATATGGATACTGGAAGTACGACATTTGATAAGGCATTGGAGTCGAAGCTTGTGGAGCTTGCCCCTTCTGAGCATAGACAACATTTGTTTCGCCCTCTTTCTTTTTGAATCCATTGTTGAAAGGTTTCTTGGCTTGAAACTGGCTGCTAGAACCTCCTTGGATCTTTCCGCTCTTCAGACCTTCTTCGATTCTCTCACCGACAATTACCAAATCAGAGAATCCAGCAGAAACATTACCAATTAGTTTCTCATAGTATTGGCCTTGCAAAGTACCCATGAAGATGTCAATCAGTTCACGGTCAACCAGAGGTGGATGCACCCTTGCAGCTAGCTCTCTCCAGCGTTGCGCGTACTCCTTAAAAGATTCGTTGTCCTTTTGAGCCATACTCTGAAGTTGAGTACGATTCGGAGCAAGGTCAGTGTTGTACTTATATTGCTTGACAAATGCATCAGCTAGATCATCCCAAGTGCGCACGTTGCTACGCTCCAGCTGCATGTACCACTCAAGAGATGCCCCAGACAGACTATCTTGGAAGCAATGGATCATAAACTTTTCATCTTTGGCATGAGCAGCCATCTTGCGACAGTACATCCTTAGATGCATGTGAGGACAACTGAGGCCTTTGTACTTCGGGAAGTCTTGTATCTTGAACTTGGGAGGAATGACAACATCTGGCACCAAGCACATATCCAAAGCATTCAGCGATTTTGAGTTGTGCCCCTCCATGACTCGGAGTTTCTCAGCTAGATCACGACACATCTTCATGGCTTCAGAATCCTGAGCAGCAGTAGGATTGGCAATTGGGATAGCAGCATGGTAATTCTGTACCTCATCATACTGATCTACCAGGTTTTCTTCAGCATGAGGAATAGGAATCTGAGTGACAACAGGTTGGGCTTGCGGAATAACACCAACAGTAACTCCAGGGGTTGGAAGTAGTTGAGTGGTGGCTCCTTCAGCGGCAGGAGTGAAGTTCATTGGTATCCCATAAGTGATGGGGTTGGGAGCAGGAGCTGAGAGACTTGAGGGTGACCCTTGAACCTGTGCATTGTTGTTGGCAGCAGCGGCTTCACGCAGTTCTTCTTCTCTTCTGGCCGCCATGATGGCTTCAAGAATCTGATCGATCTTTCCCTTCATAGAGTCCATTTCTTCTTTGAAGGCAGCTTGCTCTTGTTGAATCTGCTTCATCATTCATCTAGTATTGGCTCGAGTTGCGTACTGGTGTCAAGGAATCAGCTTGATTTACTGGAGAAGGAAGGAAGCTGAAGTGAGATTCTGAAGTTGAAAAATGCAATGCAAGATGCGCAATAGATGCAATGCAAATGCAATGATATGAGATGCAATGCAAGATGCAAGATCCAGGATCGCAAGATCAAACAACTTCAAACAGTTCTGAGGTTGGCCGGAGATAACGGGTCAAAAACCACAGCTAGGATCAAGAAAACCCATGGGTAGGTTTCTAAAATGGGTAGGTGCCTAGAGTTGTGGATGTATTTCGAAAACATTATAACCAGGACGAAGAGACATCCGACTATAATATCCTCGAAACAATCTCGTCTAGGTGAGGTCTTCGTTTCTTCCCACGAGAAAGATTCCTCGGAGGCGTCCACTACACAACCATCGACACACGGGTTATAAATAGGGTTCTTAGAATCCTAGATCGAGGTCAACAATATTACTGTCAGGAAGTAATACGTTTGAGGGATCTCATCTGATTGGGGCGTTCGCATTAACTCACATTGAATTAACACTACCAACCACCATGGGTAAATTGGGTTAATGGTCCTTGGGATTGACGACCCACCTCAAAAATATTACCATCATGGCAAAGATTCACCACAACAGTAATATCTCCAAGGGAATCTACTCCAAGCGGTGGTTTTCGCTTCAACTCACGCGAAAGAGACCATGCAAGCCTACACTACACAACCACCATCCTAATCCTAGGGTTTTTCTCAGACTCGGGTGTAGAGCCATCTCACAAAGTTCCCAATATCATAACAACCCAACCATGTTACAAAAGGTAACACAAATAAGGAAATAGGAAAGCAAGTATATAAGCGAACGAGAAGAAAAAGATAAACAAAGCTAAAGAGCTAGCGATTCGAGTCAAGATAGGCTTGACTCTCTCTTGCATGGAGCAACATATCCCCAACAGAGTCGCCAGCTGTCGCACCTCGAAAAATCATCGAAAATACGACCCTTGTGCTAAAGGCGCGGAAAACGGTTCGACAGAGTCGCCACCGAACTTTATTTATCCCAAAAATATGGAAAGGAAAATATCGAGAAAACCTTTAAGGGAGCGGATGAGAACATGGTCGTCGCAACCACATTCTGGGTTCGGGAGTCGGTTACGTGAGGGGAAGGTACGCGCACCCCCTCACGTCCGTTGTACTCAACGGGAACCTCTTGATTCGAATCACGATACACGTTAGCTTGGTTTATCTGTTTTCTTCTCTAAAATAAATGCGAAACGGTAAAGATAAAAGGAAAAGATGCTAAGGGGAAATGAGTGGTTTAAGGATAGGGTGCTCGGCAAGATCATCGCTACCTCGGGCCTACATATGCTCATTCGGACGAGAATGAGAAATCAGAGCAATCGTAGTTCGACTACGGGGTTTGACGGAAAAATATGGAAGGTAGTGTGGAAAAGGTGGAAAAAGAAAAAGTGTGCTCGCCAAGATCATCGCAATCTTGTGCCTACGTATCTTTATTCGGACGAGAATAAAGAATCAGAGCAGTCGTAGTTCGTGGTACGCCCATGAAACAAAGAGAGTTGGGTTGGTTTAGATGACGATTACTTGAACTTAAGAAAGATTCCTCGGGCCCAAGTAATCGGGAGAGTGAGTCAAAGATTTGGCTCTCTCTCTTTTTCATCTAAGGTGGTTGAGTTTTAAAAGAAGCGTCAATTACTCACACACGAGTAAGAGAACTCGCACCCAAACAATCGAAGGGAGATCAAAGACTTGAACCCTCATTTTTCACCTTAAAAGAGTTGCGATAGTTGTTAGTTATTTTTGAAGTTTGATTATGAAAATTCGCTTGACGTTGGATCAAAGGTTAATTGTATGAAAAGAGTTTGGTTTGAAAAAAGGATTTGATTTGTTAAAAGAAGAGGCGTCAACTGCTCACACACGAGTAAGAGAACTCGCACCCAAACAATCGAAGGAAGATCAAAGATTTGAACCCCCATTTTTCACCTTAAAGAGTTACGATAATCGTTAATTGTCTTTGGAGTTTAATTATGAAAATCCGCTTGACGTTGGATCAAGGGTTTATTTGCGAAAAGAGTTTGATTGAAAAGACTTGAGGTTGATTTTGAAAGTGGCTCGACGACGAATCGAGAGTTTGGTTGAAAAGGTTTGTTTAGAAAATGGCTCGACGACGAATCGAGGCTTTGGTTTGGAAATGGGTTGTTTGAAAAATGTCTCGACGACGAATCGAGGTTTTGGTTTGAAAATGGGTTACCTATGCTAGTCCCTAGGGGTGCTCCTAGTAAACAAACCACAATCAAAACAATATTAAGTGCGTACATCGGAATGGGGGAGGGATACATGTAAATTACAAGTGTTGACAGAAATAAATGGTCTCGTTGTAAGGTAGCCCAAGAGGAAGCCGTGTGTGTGCAAAGTGTCCTAAACTAAACCTTGAGCAAGCGTCGGGCAAATGATCATAATCAACAGTCCATTAGTATGATTGTTTTTAGGGTTTCGATATTTATTAATTATTTTCGATTAAATGGTGAGTAAATGAAATGAAAATGAATATGATACAATATGATAATATGTACAACAATAATATAATATAAAATGGGCAAGATATAATATCGACATAAAAAAATAAAATTGGTCTCGTCTTAATCGCGATTTAATCGATAAGTTGATAATCGGATTTTTTACTTTCATTGACCAAAAATTGAATAAAAGAATATGTGAAATGAAAATTAAATAGAAATTAGAAATTAAATCGGAAATATGAAAAAGACATAAAGGCCTCACCTTTATCGAGATTTAATCGAGAATTCGATAGATCGATCGATATTTGGTTTTCATCAACCCAAAATGAATATAAATGATAAAAATGAAATAAAATGAATAAAATGAATAAAATGATAAATACAAATAAATCGAAATGAATAAAAAAAGGTAGGCCTCATATTAACCAAGATTATAGATCTATTTGCATAAATCTAAATCATGATGGTTGTTATATCATTGGCCCCAAAACTTAAATAAAGTTTAAAACTAAATAATAGAAACATTTTTATTAAAAATCAGAACAAATAAAATAAATAAATAAATAAAATAGAAAAAAAAGCCATAAGGGTGTGTGGCGCTGGACAATGTGGGTGTGGTGAGCGATTGGGCTTATGAGCCCACCATCATGGAAAAAAAAAACGTTGCAGCAAGACTGATGGGGGTGGCAAAAACAAACACGGGCCATGAAGCCCCTTGCCCACAAGATGGATCCAAACATGACCCTTTTTTAGAAGATAGCAACAGCAGCCTCTCATTACTTTTCTTAAAATCAAAACGCGTTTTTACAGAACAACAACATCAGCTTTTCTCTCCCATATGAAGCGAGCAAATTGAAATAGTGAAAACGGAAGAGAAGAAGTTCGAACACGGTCAAGCACAAACGCAGCAATATAACCCAACCTTCACTTCATGCGGTTTCGTCCTCTCACTTGGATTTGAACAGGTTTGTTCGTTTTGGATTTTTCTATTCCGAATACTCTCTCTGTTTCATCTCCTTCTCTGTATTGTTTCTGAATCAGGGTTTGGTTTTGTATGAAAGTTGGGTTTTGGAAGTTATTTTGGGTGTTGTTGGAGAAGGTTGTTTGGAGGTTTGAAGGTTTGGGGTTTGGAGTGAAAAAGGTTGAGGATGATGGAGGTTATGATGAGGAGGATTTGTATTGATGTGGGTTACGGTGTTGGAGGAAAGCGTAATGTTGGTTCTGTTCTGGATTAAGGGTCGTTTCAGGTCGATGGAAGAATATGGAGTTACGAGGGGTTTCGAGGCGGCTCCGAGCTTCTTTATTGAGGGAGAGATGTGTTTTATTGATGTTGCGAATGGAGGAAAGTTGGGTTGTATGTGATAAAGGTTCAACTTTTTTTGCTGAGTTTTTTTAATCGTATTCCCCCCTTTTATCGATCTCCCTCTTCTCTTTATCAATTTGACTTGTCCCTCTCTTTTTTTGAATTTTTTTGTACAGATGTGGTGTTGCTTTCATTGCTCAGATTGTTGCTTGTTAGTAGCAGGGTGCAGTGATACGGATAGGAGCAGGACTGTGCTTATACGGATTAGGAAAGGCGTGGGATAGAGAGGCTAGTTTTCGTACATAGCAGCTGGAAATTATTTCTATTTTTTCGTTTTTCTTGTAAGAAAGAAAGAGGTTGTGTGATGACTGGTTTGGCAGCTAATTGACATTTGGGAACAGACCTTGAGTTTTGATATCTAATATAATAATAAAAAACAAATATAATAATAATAATAATAATAATAATAATAATAATAATAATAATGAAACTGAAATGATAAAAATAATAAAAATAATAAAAAATAAAATGATACAAATAATAAAAATGAAATAAAAAAATGATAATAATGAAATAAATAAATAATAAATAGTAACAATGAAATAAATAAATAATAAATAGTAATAATGATGAAATAATGATAATAATAAAAGATGGAAGATGAAATAATAATAAAAGAGGAAAAAAAATCTAAGCTATAATAAATTGAAAGTAATAATAGTAATAAAATTTAAATTAAAACAATTAGCTAGACTATTTAATTAAAATTAAACTAGACTAAAGAATTTAATTTAGAACTAAACTAAAAAGCTATATTAAAAATTAAAATAAGTTATGATTAAACATATAATTAAAAATAAATTAAATTAAATATAGACTATGTAAAAATAAACTAAGTTAAAAAATAAGCTAAATAATTTCTAAATAAATCCAAAATACTATTTAACTAAATGTAGGATAATACTAATAATTAAAAATAAAATAAAAAGTCATGGAACAAAGATGTGTAGATGAAAGTTATATACAGGTAGGACAAATTTGGGGTATGACACCCGTACGCCGGGCGTGCCAGACAATGTTGTGTATCCCGCAGGCACCAATTCCCTCGGGCATCGTAGAACAACTCCACCTCGTCGGCAAGTGACGACCCTTTCTAGATTTCCCAGGAACTGCGAATTACCCTTAAGTCATCACTCCATGCTCGGGAGCAACAACTTGAGGGGCTCCTGTTCCGAACTGGACCAATGACTAGGCATGGCCCACTCGAGTTCTGCTCCCAGAACGGCCCAATTGCCTAAGTCTAGCCAATTTGGGGCAGCATTTACCTTGTTGCCCCTCTACTGGGCAAATACGGTCGGATGACCCCAATGTTCATCTGCTTCTCCTTGGTAGTTTCTGCCCGTCATGCACGGTTCCACCATCCAGAAACAGCCACGACGCGCGTGCCCGGAACTGCATCTTTGCCCATAGCAACGACTAGTTTCGGGCACCTCTGCTCGTCTCAACGGCTAGTTTTTGGAAGTTACCTATTTGTCGGGAAATAATTATTTTGCCTTGAAAATAGGGACCGTTGGCCACACGCCGGGGGCACTATAAAAACCCTATCATTTGAGTGGGTTAGGTATTCTAAATCATCCTACAAAATACATACTTTGTACTTGCTCTCTCTCTCTCTCTCTCTCTCTCTCCCGATTCTTACTTTAGCATCGGAGTGCCTTGCAGGCACAACCCCCTCCTCATCTTTCACACCCAGCATCACAGACATCATCTTTGGCTCACTTCAGGTTCTGATCAGCCGTCAATATCAAATAGAATATATAAAAATTATTTTAAAAAAATTATGTCAAAGATATTTTTAATAGCATACAATTTTTATATAAGACTAAGTTGACAATTGAAAAAAAGCTGTAACAATTGTATTTCTCTTTAAAATAAATTGGGACAAGTGTCCTACATTAAAATGGATTACTAATGTAAATGATGATCGATAACACTTTGTCGCTCCCGAGGATTTGCATCCATGGTACAAACGCGAAAGTGGCGCATAAAACAGAGTCGCCAGCAATGTATATTTATCCCAAGAGAGGGAAAGGAAACACTGTGTAAACCTGAAGGGAAGGGAAAGAGCATGGTCTCGCGACCAAAAGAAAAGGGTAAGGGAGTCGGTTACGCGAAGGGAAGGTGTTAGCACCCCACACGTCCATCGTACTCGACGGGATCCACGCTTGTTGTCTCGATCAAAGGGTGTCATCGTCTGGAGCTCCACTGCTACTGGAAACGAGAAGGAACGAGAATGGAAAAGAGCGAAGAAACGGGGGAGAAAAGAAAAGGAAGTGACTCGATAGGACATCGCTCGTCCTATGCCTACGTATTCCCTCGTGCAATGGGAAAGTCAGAGTCAACGTAGTTCGGACACGAACTAAGGAGGGAGGTTGCTCGCCAAGACATCGCCGTCTTGTGCCTACGTATCCTCAATCGGACTAGAAAGAAGAAATCAGAGCAGTCGTAGTTCGACTTAACGAGGTCGGTGTTTTTTATGAGCGAAGTTAAGTTCGCGTCCGACAGTTAGGGTCGATGCCTGTTTGCGACGAGACGGAAGTAACGTGCCCTTTTCTGAAAATGATTTGAACTTAACGATCCCGAAGGACGAAAAAAGGTTTGAGTTTGTTTTTGTGTTTTTTAGACAGAAGTGGATTGAAGTTAGTTCATAACTTGCATTGCACCGAAGTCTATGACATAGGAACGAATGCTTAGCAAATCGTTCCAAGATGGAACGTCCACCAAACACTCTAGAAAAATGAGAGGAAACCCCTCATTCCTCACTTCCCACATGCAAGGCTCATGCGCAATACATGTTAATTTTATTAAGTATTTTAGAAGTGTTATGAGATGAGAAGAGAAGACACAAAGGAAAAGAAAACACTAAGGGGAATTCTATCCTAATGTTGTCATGCAAAAGGTGGCCCTAAGGTTGAGTTTGAAAGGGAAACATATACCTAAGTTAGCATGCAAAGGGAAATCTAATGCTAATCCTACTCCAAGCTTAATAAAAAATTAAGTTGGACTAGGTAGCTCTAAGGGAGTGAATCCAAGACTTAAACAAGTCTTGAGATTCAAGGGAAGGAAAGAGTGAAAGAGATGAAGAAGGAAAGAAGAAAATGAGAAAAAACAGCAACTACAAGAGCGCATCTGCAACAACACAACAATAAAAAGCAGCACACAAGCAAGACAGCTTTCCACAGCTCACAATTCAGCACAAAGATAGGTGTAAAATGTCAACCAGCAGCACATACAGCAACATCATGCATATGGACAGCAGTAGAAACAGGGCAGCATGTGATACTCTTGAATACAACTCAAACATGGCAAAGCAAGCATGTATCAAGCATTACATTTCATAATTAATCATGATCACAATCACGTCATACACCATGGTACACAATACTTGAATTCATCATGAAAGAATGCACATCATTTGATAATGGACAAGTCAAAACAAGCATGCATCTCATGAAGTTAAATGCAAGCAATCATGTTCAAGCAAATAAATCCAGCAACATCAACAACAAATCACAATCAACATGCTCAAGAAGTGTGTGCTATGTATTCATCGCATCGGGAACGCAACATCGCACACGTGATCATAAACGATAAAAATCCAAGAGTCGCGTGTCGAAAAATTGTGCACATACGATGGTGTGAGGTGCAACAGCATCAAAACAGTCATTAGATGAGTATCATATCAATCCATGAAGATTAAAAGTGAAAAGGGATCGAAACATGCTCAAAAATGCACAAAAAACACACTTTGCAGCAGTGTTAATCGATTAACCAATTGCAGTGCAATTGTGTTAATCGATTAACAGCTCTGAATACGCACATTTTGCACTGGTTAATCGATTAACCTAATTGCACTGCAATTGGTTAATCGATTAACACTGTAAAATCAGCACAAAATTAGTTTGAAAAAATCACTTCCAGCAGCAAAAACACTTATCCAACCATCTCCAATAATCATGTAATCAACAATGCACGAAAATTAAGCTCAGAAACAACATTCAAACATCATTTAAATTCAATAATCATCAACATCCACAATCAAGATCAACCAAATGAATCAAAACACATCAAAATTCATGGATCTACATTGTATAAGTTGCAATTAAGCTAAAATGAATATGGATCTGAAATTAACCAACCTACAAAGCTGAGATTTGCTATGGTAAGTGTTGTAAACAGAAATGGATGAATTCAAGTAGAGAAATCCAAGATCCACAAGCTTCTTGCACTCAAAAGTTGAAGATCCAAGCAAATAAGCTACAAAACTCCAAAATCACTTTCAATAATCACTTCTGAAAAATCAGAACTAGATCCAAACGAAAATCCAAGTTGAAAAGCTGAAATGTAGTGATGATGAGAGGCTTTAGCTCAAGAATTAACAAGTTCCAATGAAGAACTTGTTAATCTTTGAAAGAGAGCTTTGAGTGTGGTTGAAAAATGGAGGTTGAGAATGAAAAAGTGAGAGAGAATTGAGAGAATTCTGAAAATTGGGAGTGAAAATATGATCTAGAGTGGAGAGGTTTGGAATGAATTAGTTTAAATAACCCCTAGGTTAGGAGTTAAGTTTGGGTTTGGAGTGAGGTTAAGTGGTGGAAATTGGGATGAAATATGGATTAGGAAAGGAAATGTGGAAATGGGGTGGAAAGAATTTGAATTTTTGAATGGAAAATCAACCCTCTAGATCCTTCTACTGATGTGTAGAATTAAAATGTGTGATTAAAAATTGGATAAAAAAAGAAACAGCTCTGAAAATGCAACATTTGGGCAAAATTCACAATGGTTAATCGATTAACCTAATTGCACTGCAATTGGTTAATCGATTAACACATTCAAAATTTGAATTTTTGCGCCAAAAGGAGGGAAACTTGGATATTCGTCTGGTGCTACCCGTTCTGAACCATGATAGACCTCTGAAACTTGCCATTTGATATTACCACTAGAATACACTTGAAATATGTTGTGAAATGTTTTTTCGCACTCGGATTAAATCGCTGATAACAACTGTCTGGTGCTGAATAACTGATCAAAAATTGACTGCCAGAGTTTCTGATCATCAAGTCATTTAATGAGCAAAATAAATGCTCAAAAAGACTTGGAAAACTATCTGCTTGGCCCTGAACACTATTAAAAATCATACTGGAACTGATGACGCCGTGAGCTGCTGAAAGAAAACCTTGATCCCATGCTCAAAAGAACTATGCAAATGCAGAAATGACAATGCAAATGAAATGAAGCATAAGCCAAAAAGGTTAGCAACACTAGGGCAAATTTTGAGGTGTTACAGATGCCCCTATTCAAACTTCTTGGATTCGAGGGTATGGAAGCAACACCTTGCAGACAATCGGGATACACGGAGATTGAATACCAAAAAAACCTAGAAATTTGCAACCTGTGGGGATGATGAAATAACGCGAATACGAGAACGACCGAAGGCGAACTCGGAAAGGCAGATCGGCCGAAGGCAGACTAAACTTGGGATACAAGGATACTATGAGAACGACCGAATGCAGACTCAAAAAGAAATGCCAAGCCGAATGTGGCCTTTCAAAGAAAGACTATGCCGAAGGTAGACTTTCAAACAAAGGATACGAGACCATGCCGAAGGTGGGCTTTCAAAGAAAGACTATGCCGAAGGTAGACTCTCAAACAAAGGATATGAGACCATGCCAAAGGTGGGCTCGAAAAAGAAAGACCAAGCCGAAGATGGGCTTTTAAAGAAAGACTATGCCGAAGGTAGACTCTCAAACAAAGGATATGAGACCATGCCGAAGGTGGACTCAAAAAAGAAAGACCAAGTCGAAGGTGGGCTTTCAAAGAAAGACTATGCCGAAGGTAGACTCTCAAACGAAAGATACGAGACCATGCCGAAAGTGGACTCGAAAAAGAAAGACCAAGCCGAAGGTGGGCTTTCAAAGAAAGACTATGCCGAAGGTAGACTCTCAAACAAAGGATACGAGACCATGCCGAAGGTGGACTCGAAAAAGAAAGACCAAGCCGAAGGTGGACTTTCAAAGAAAGACTATGTCGAAGGTAGACTCTCAAACAAAGGATATGAGACCATGCCGAAGGTGGGCTCGAAAAAGAAAGACCAAGCCAAAGGTGGGCTTTCAAAGAAAGACTATGCCGAAGGTAGACTCTCAAACAAAGGATATGAGACCATGCCGAAGGTGGGCTCGAAAAAGAAAGACCAAGCCGAAGGTGGGCTTTCAAAGAAAGACTATGCCGAAGGTAGACTCTCAAACAAAGGATACGAGACCATGCCGAAGGTGGACTCGAAAAAGAAAGACCAAGCCGAAGGTGGGCTTTCAAAGAAAGACTATGCCGAAGGTAGACTCTCAAACAAAGGATACGAGACCATGCCGAAGGTGGACTCAAAAAAGAAAGACCAAGCCGAAGGTGGGCTTTCAAAGAAAGACTATGCCGAAGGTAGACTTTCCTGGGGAGAACAAAATAACAGCGGGTGCGAGGACGGCCAAAGGCGAACTCGAGAAAAGAGAAAGACCAAGCCGAAGGTGGGCTTTCAAAGAAAGACTATGCCGAAGGTAGACTTTCAAACAACAATATGTAGAATCGACAGTTCTACAAAGATGACTCTGCCGGGGAAAAGAGAAATCTAAACAGACAACTCTGCGGGGGAGTATGGGAAGAATCAACAAGAAGGACGAATCCACTGGTTGCGGTGTAGTGTTAACCAACATCTTCTGAATTTTGTTACTTTCTGCTGGGGAAAGAAATCTGGCAAAAGATATCAAACCTGGCTTATTCTTCGAATGCATATGTTTGAATTTTCCTATGGCGTAATGCTCCATAAGAAATGGAAATGCTACGCGTTTGGGAGGATGCCATGCAAAAATGCTTATGCAATGCAAAAGAGGCATCTCAGCAAAATAAATCCTGAAGACCAAGGCAGCTCCGTTGGGGATGACAAACTAAATTGTCCTCTGAAATAAGAGACCCTGCTGAGAAAGACTTCACTCTGCTGAGGAAGATCCCGATCACAAACTCTGCTGAATATGAAAACTCCGAGAGAAGATCTATTCTGCTGGAGATGGATAAAAATGAATAATGAAGATGGAAACCAAAGAGAAAATCTCTTCGCTGGGGATTACCAATGACTTCCATGGAAGATAGAACTCAACACCTAGATTTGAAATATGCCAATAACCATTGGACTTAAGACCTGCTGGGGATTTCAACTGCTGTTGAACAGACCACTGTGAAGATCACCATCAAACTTTGCTTGGGGAGCCAAGTCAAAAATTCCAAACCTGTTTGGGGACATTACTGAACTCAACCTGTTGTTAGGAGATGCCCTTGCTTTTACCCTGCCGGGGAATATCAGTACTTTTACCCTGCTGGGGAGTACCGGCCATGACCAGTAAACCTGCTTGAGGAATGGTAGATGCTGACATCCACCATGCTAGAGGATAACATCAAGCTTACTCATCTGAGGGGATTAACTCCTACCGTTGCTGGTGAGGAAAACGTTTCTCGACTAGCTGAGGAGAATGAGTGCTCAGGCCCCGCGGGGAAAATAACATCTTTGTCCAAAGAAGATATTCTATAAGTCTCTTGCTGGGGATGCGTCAGCATCAACTTCTGACTGCTTGCAGAAAGAGTAATGAAACAACCACAACTCTAGCTGGGGAAATAATCCTCTGTACTCTGCTGAGGAAGATAATCCTCGACACTCTGGCTGGGAAAACAACAACCTACCAAGGAGGATGAACTTTTCAATGTCGAGGAGAGTAGCTCTACTGGGGAAGGGCAAACCTATTACCCTGCAAATAGAATCAACAGAAAGTTCTATATGCAAAAAGGCTACTTCCAATACCATTACAACGATCGTTGCCTAAGCAATTTCCACTGTTTTCTGATATGCTTCGCAAAGCTTAACATTTTCGCATGCAATGTTCTATCAAAATATCAGACGTTTTCACAAACAAAACAGCAAAAGTAAAAACACAAATGGAAGGCTTTTTTGAGTGAAATGAAAATTTTATTGAACGGAATTGGCCTGTGAATAGGCATTTACATTCGGAAGCAATTCCTGAAAAGAGGTAATTGCACAAAAGAAATAAAAGAAAATACACATGTCGGCAATGTGGGGAACAAATATCCATCATGATTCAATTCAGCTATGACCCAATATGCCTTGCTTACCCGCAGATGCTTTGGCCTTCGAAGAGACTGACTGGACTGATTCCTTTCCTTCAAAATTTCCATGTATCGAAAGTGTGCTCACAAATCGAACGCAGCTCATAGCCTCTTGCTTTCGAATCCCTAATTTTTGCCTGGATCGCCCTTTTCGGGTTTTCAATCCACCGGGATACCCCTTTTTGCCAAAGTTGCCTTTTCAGGTTTTCAACCTTGCGGGTTTATTCTTTTTTTTTCTTTTTTTTATCCCTAACTTTTGCCCGAACCCTTTTCTTTTTATGGTTCACCGGGATGCCCCTTTTTTGCCTGGACTTTCTTTTTTGTGTCCAGCGGGTCTCTTTTATGCAAAGTATTTTTTGACTACGTCTGCGTTCACAGGGGACGTAAAATCTTCGCCATCCATAGTTGAGAGTAATAAGGCTTCGCCAGAGAAAATCTGTCTTACTACATATGGCCCTTCGTAGTTTGGAGTCCATTTGCCCCTGTGATCTGTTTGAGGAGGAAGGATCCATTTCAAAACCAATTCACTAGCCTGAAAACACCGAGGACGCACTTTCTGATCAAAGACTTTTTTCATCCTGCTCTGATACAACCGACCATGTGCAATGGCTGCCAATCTCTTCTCTTCAATAAGGTTCAGCTGATCCAGTCTAGAACGCACCCACTCAGCTTCATCAAGCTTCACGTCTGCCAGGATTCTTAAAGAAGGAATCTCAACCTCTAATGGTAGAACTGCTTCCATACCATATACCAGTGAGAAAGGAGTTGCCCCAGTCGATGTGCGTACCGAAGTACGATAACCATGTAAAGCATAAGGCAACATCTCATGCCAGTCCTTATACGTCACTACCATTTTCTGCACAATCTTCTTGATCTTCTTATTCACTGCTTCAACAGCCCCATTCATCTTCGGACGATAGGGAGAAGAATTGTGATGTTCAATCTTAAATCTCTGACATAGATCCTTCATCATCTTGTTATTCAAATTTGAACCATTATCAGTAATGATTCTCTCTGGGACTCCATACCGGCAGATAATGTCCTTCTTGATAAATCTGGCTACCACTTGTCTGGTGACGTTGGAAAACGAGGCTGCTTCAACCCACTTCGTGAAATAATCAATGGCAACCAAGATGAAACGATGCCCATTAAAAGCAGTAGGTTCAATCTTTCCGATCATATTAATGCCCCACATAGCAAAGGGCCAAGGTGATGACAATACATTCACAAGAGTGGGCGGTACATGCACCTTATCAGCATAAATATGGCATTTATGACATTTTCGGGCGTATTTGAAATAATCAGATTCCATAGTCATCCAATAATACCCCGCTCTCAACAGTTTTCTGGCCATAGCATGCCCATTGGCATGGGTACCGAAAGATCCTTCATGAACTTCCTCCATCAACAGGCTTGCCTCGTGTTCATCAACACAACGCAGCAAGACCATGTCAAAGTTTCTCTTGTATAACACGTCATCTTTATTCATAAAGAAATTTCCTGCCAACCTCCTCAGAGTCTTCTTATCTTTGGTGGATGCACCCCTTGGATACTCTTGACTCTTCAGAAAAACCTTAATATCATGATACCAAGGTTTGCCATCTGATACACCTTCAACTGCAAACACAAAAGCTGGTCTATCCAGACGCATGATTCTGATCGAAGAAGTTTCATTCCAATGATTCACCTGATACATCGAAGACAACGTCGCCAACGCATCGGCCATCTTATTCTCCACCCGAGGTATATGATGAAAGTCAATTCTGTCAAAGAAAGGTAACAACCTTCTGGCATAGTTGTTATAAGGCACCAAGTTCGCTTGAAGAGTCTCCCATTCACCTGTAATCTGATTAACTACCAACGCGGAATCACCATAAACATCGAGGTTCATGATTCTCAAATCAATTGCTTCTTCTAACCCCATAATGCATGCTTCATACTCCGCCTCGTTGTTGGTACATATGAACGTTAATCGGGCAGTGAAAGGTATATGAGAACCTTTCGGAGTCGTAATGACTGCCCCGATTCCGTTACCGTATGAATTAACAGCCCCATCAAAAACCAGCTTCCATTGGGACCCAATTTCTGGCCCTTCATCAGGTAGAGGCTCTTCACAGTCTTTCATCTTCAGATACATGATATGCTCATCAGGAAATTCAAACTTCATCGGTTGATAATCCTCAATTGGTTGATCAGCGAGATATTCTGACAAAACACTTCCCTTAATGGCCTTTTGGGAAACATATTGAATATCGTATTTTGTCAGAACCATCTGCCAACGGGCTATTCTACCAGAAAGCGCCTGCTTTTCAAACACATACTTGATCGGATCCATCTTCAAAATCAAGAGGGTTGTGTGGTTTAACATATACTGCCTCAAACGCTTAGCTGCCCAAGCGAGTGCACAACATGTTTTCTCCAGCATCGAGTACCTTGACTCACAATCAGTAAATTTCTTACTCAGGTAGTAGATGGCATGCTCTTTTCTACCTGTCTCGTCGTGTTGACCGAGCACACACCTCATTGAGTTCTCAAGAACCGTAAGATACATAATCAATGGCCTTCCTGGCACTGGCGGCATAAGGACCGGAGGTTCCTGCAAATATTCTTTTATTTTTTCGAACGCCTTTTGACAATTCTCGTTCCACCTGACCTCTTGATCTTTTCTTAGCAACTTGAATATCGGTTCACACGTGGCTGTAAGATGAGAGATGAATCTGGCAATGTAGTTCAACCTCCCTAAGAAACCACGAACCTCTTTTTCTGTTCTTGGTTCAGGTATTTCTTGAATGGCTTTTACTTTAGCAGGGTCAACCTCGATACCTCTTTCGCTGACAACAAACCCAAGTAACTTTCCAGATCTCACCCCGAAGGTGCACTTGTTCGGATTCAACCTTAGTCTGAACTTTCTCAACCTTTCAAACAGTTTCTGAAGATTCACCAGATGCTCTTTCTCTGTCTGTGACTTCGCAATCATGTCATCAACATAGACCTCGATCTCTTTGTGAATCATATCATGAAAGAGAGTCACCATCGCCCGCTGATATGTTGCCCCAGTATTTTTCAATCCAAAGGGCATCACTTTGTAACAGAATGTTCCCCACGGTGTTATGAACGTCGTTTTCTCCATGTCCTCTGGGGCCATCTTGATTTGGTTATACCCAGAGAAGCCATCCATGAATGAAAACACAGAATACTGAGCGGTGTTGTCCACTAACACATCAATGTGAGGAAGCGGGAAGTCATCTTTTGGGCTTGCTCTATTCAGATCTCTGTGATCAACGCACATCCTGACCTTTCCATCCTTCTTAGGTACAGGTACAATATTAGCAACCCATGGAGGATAATTCGTTACAGCAAGAAACCCAACATCTAACTGTTTCTGAACCTCTTCTTTAATCTTGACAGACATCTCCGGTTTCATCCTTCTCAGCTTTTGCTTAACCGGAGCACATCCTTCTTTGAGTGGCAGCCGGTGTACCATGATGTCAGTGTCGAGCCTAGGCATGTCTTGGTAAGACCAGGCGAAGATATCCACATACTCTCGGAGCATTTCAATCAATCTTCCCTTGACAGTGTCTTCCAAAGCAGCCCCAATCCGTACCTCTTTCTTTGCGTCCCCGGTCCCTAAGTTAACAACCTCAATTTCCCCCTGATGAGGCAGAATGACCTTTTCCTCCTGTTTTAACAGCCTGGCTAATTCCTCTGGTAAGGCACAATCTTCATCAGTCCCCTCTTCAGCCTGATATATGGGATTATCGAAGTCATATCGAGCCATAGCTGAATCATGATGGGTGGAATCTGAACAAGAAAACCTGCATGATTGATGAAATATGTTTATTATGGATGCATCAAACAAAAACACATTGCCATTTTGCTGTGGTTTTAATGCAAAAATTAAAAAACAGAAAGACAAGAATCAAAACATTTGAATGCGAAAACGTCCTTTATTAATGATAAAGAAAAAGCATACAAAAACATTCAAGCCCTACAAACAAGAATCACTACGTCTTGGGCAGAACGTAGGATTAACATAGATGACAAACAGAAGCAATTACTCTGGTTCGGTCACTTGAATGGCTTTCTCCGATGACCAGTTGAGAAGGCTTTGACCTGGGACACAGGGGCGGATCCAACTATCCATATCACAGTCACTATCCCCATCCCCCTCAATAGCATTGACTCTGTCGAAGAACACACCGACACTGGTGAAACGAACTGGACCATAGAACTTAGGAGGCTCTTCAGGATGCCTAGGTGGCTTATAACCCAGTCCATGAGTATTTCGCTTTTCCTGGACATCAATAATCTGACCCCACTTTTGTGAACCGCCGGCTTCAACCACGACCCGAGCATCTTTGAAGGAAGACATAGAAATCTTCGGCTGATGTACCACTATAGGCTGTTCCACTTCAGATTGGCTACCTTCCTTGAGAGGGTTCTCAGTGATCTTCACTGCTTCGAAACCCTGGCATATAGTTTCATGTATTTCGCCATCTACTTCCACATACTTGAAAGTAGTTAGCTGGCTTATCATGATATCCTCTTCTCCATAAACCGTCACCACATGCCCGTCTACCATATACTTTAACTTCTGATGCAATGTAGACGTCACAACCCCAGCACTGTGAATCCATGGACGACCCAGCAGACAACTGTAGGCAGGTTGGATGTCCATGATATAGAAGGTAGCATCGAAAACTTCCGACCCAACCTTAATTGGTAGCACAATCTCCCGGAAAACAGACCTCTTCGAGCCGTCGAAAGCGCGCACCACCAAATCACTAGGTGTGCATATCAACCCTCGGGTGTCCAGCTTCATCAAGGTTTTCTTAGGCAGAACATTCAAAGAGGATCCAGTATCCACAAGCACATGAGACATCAACGATCCACGACACTCGACAGAAATATGCAAGGCATTGTTATGGTTCCTCCCAGCCGGAGTCAAGTCAACATCAGTAAAGCCCAAACCATTGCCTGCATTAACATGGGCCACTACCCCCTCCAACTGAGTAACCGAAATCTCCTGGGGAACGTAAGAAGCATTCAGTACTTTCAGCAGTGCATTTCGGTGTGCCTCGGAACACAATAACAGGGACAAGATATAGATCTTGGACGGAGTTTGATGCAATTGATCAACGATTTTATAATCACTTTTCCGAATCAGTCTCATAAACTCCTCTACATTCTCGAAGAAAGAATTATCAACCGGCCCTACCGTGGAGTCATTCACTACTGGCGCTTGCACAGAACTATCTACAACCTACTTTCCTTTGTCTTGTTTAGAACTACCAGCTTGATCATTAGAAGGGATAAAGACCATGCCACTTCTCGTGATAGCCCCTGCCTCAATATTGTTTTTAACACAAGAGTTCACTACAGAAGTTCCCACCAGTTCTTGTTTATGTCCATTAACGAACACTTCGGCTCCATAGTTCCAAGGAATGACCTTGGTGCTCTCATATGGTACGGGTCCGAGAGCTGTAATAATAACCGGAGCTGGTCTTACCGGCCCTGAAATAGTGATTGTTTTGAAAGGGATAGTAATGGTAGCAACCTCACTTTTCCTGCTAACAACATCTTTCTTTTGGTTACACCGGTCAAACTGCAATCGACCTTCATCTATCAACTTTTGAATTCCTGACTTCAACAAACCACACCCATTCATTTGCGACAAAAAATCTGAAAAATTCTCATCACATCCGGGGGACACCCCACCCCTTAATAACCTTTCCTTTGCCACCATCAAAGGAGTATTTAATTCATTAACATCCGTAACCAAATTCAAAGATTCATTCTCCTCTAACACAACATTAACCCTTGGCTCGCCATGGTTCGGTATTGGATTTTGGATGACATTCGGCCCATCATTTGAAAAGTTAACGGCCTTTGAATACACCAAGTCTTGGACTACGTGCTTAAAAGCTTTGCAGTCCTCAATATAGTGTCCGGGTGCCCCAGAATGAAAGTCACAGTGGGCGTTAGGATTATAACCCGAAGGTGGATTACCGGTGGGAGGAGCTAGAGTCCTTTTCTGGATTAACTGCAACTGTAGCAAATGCTGAAACAACTGTGAATATGGTAGAGGTGGAGTATCAAAATGTCGGTTCTGTTTAGGCCTTGGCTGATATTGACGCGGAGCCTGATTTTGCTGCTGTTGAGGCGGAAGCGCTGCAGGAATTGTCACTGAAGCTACCTGCTGGTTATAACTCTGATGCTGCTTTCCTTTACCTCGGTGAGACGACAAATAATTTATTTCCTCCTTCTTCTTATAATTAGCATAGGGTTTCTTCCCCTGACCAGAAGACGACCCATCACTACCTGCTACTTTCCCCGCTTTGATCCACTCTCTAACATCTCCCCAACCATGACCAAATCACCAAACTTGCCTGACGCACAAGGTAACATTTTCTCATAATAACGTCCTGGCAAAGTATCCATAAACAAATTCAGCATTTCCTTTTCCAACATGAGCGGCTGCACCCTTGCCGCTAGTTCACGCCATCTCTGCGCGTATTCCTTAAAGCTTTCGTTGCTCTTCTGAGACATATTCTGTAGCTGGGTCCTGTTGGGAGCCATATCAGTATTATATTGGTAGTGCTTGATAAAGGCCTCGACCAACTCTCTCCAATTATGGACATGGCATCTCTCTAATTGCATATACCATTCCAAGGATGCCCCAGACAGGCTGTCCTGAAAGAAATGCATCAGCAATTTCTCATCTTTAGAGTATGCGGCCATCTTCCTCGCGTACGCCCTGACATGCGTCTTGGGACAGGTGGTACCATTGTATTTCTCAAAAGTGGGCGCCTGAAATTTACGCGGAATTACAACACAGGGAACCAGCCCCAAATCCTCCAGGTCCATTCCTACAGAATTCTGATTCACCGCCCCTTTAGTTGTTTTGTAATCAATCTGAACCTTTGATCATTGTCGACCTGAGGACCAGCATCCCCGCCTGGCATAGAGAAAACGTCATCTTGTTGGTCTTCGAAATGACGACCATGAACAACATAAACACTTCCTCCTCCCACAACAGAAGGAATCACAAGTTGTTCTCCTCCGCCCGGAGGGATCACAACACCAGGAATGGGGATCTCTACGCCCACAGGACCTCCCTGAGCACCGTTACCAACAACGCCATTATGGACTCCTCCGTGAAGAACCCCATCTTCATCCACTTTTGCCACTAAAGGTTGGACCAAAGTCCTCAATTGCTCTTGCCCTTGGGCAACACCTTGCATCAGCTCCATGAATTGGTCTATACGGGCCTGCATGGCGGCCATCTCTGCTTGCATCTTCTCCATAATTCTCCTCTGATTTGATCTAGTAGAATACCGACGAATTGGCTGGTTATCAATCCTGCCTGCAACCAAATAAAGGTTAGAAAAACCCGGGACGAGCACCTGCTATGCAAAAAAATGACCATGATTATGCAAATGCAAATGAACATGTTTGAATATTTGCAGGGTGATCCACCCCTTGATTCCAGTTTAAAGACAAGATAGGATGAAACTGCTGCTCATATAAATCAGATAAACTCATCGTCAGAGATTACAACCCAAAATAGTATAATAAGTCTGAAACAAAAGAAGCAAAGATCCCAGCCAACAATTCTGGTGGTGACCCAAAATACAAAGTAAAACAAACCACAGAGTATCATCAATGCGCGAGTTCTCTTCAACCATCATGGTCTTGCACCCTTTGAGAACCATTGCCTGAGCTAGAGCCTTCACCCCTAGACCTCTTCACCTCAGCTCGTATCTTCAACTCTTCTATGGTTGCTATGGCCTCATTCAGTCGCTCCTCAACTGCGTGTCTCTAGAATATCCCTGATAAGATCTCCTCATTTTTCTTCTTGAGCTTCGTCTTCAAACTCTCGATCTGATCCAGGAGCTTGTCTTCTTTCTGTTTGTTGGCAGTTATTTTAGTATCTCGGTAAGCGTTGAACTTGTGAATTTTTGACCAAGCATTGGCTAGGTCTTCCTTCTTGGATTTGAGAATCCTGCTAACACCTTTTAGAGTTTGCCCTACCTTTTGTCTGGCTGTGACCTCTTCATCTAGCTCTTTTCCTTTCTTAGCGAGAAGCTCTATATTCAACTTGGCGATATGAACAACTTCACCTTACTCATGTTTCAACTGGTAAATTTCTCTTTGCAGCTCACCGTTCTCCTCTCGAAGCTTCTCCTTCTCAGCCCACAGTTTATTATACTTCTCTATCTTCACCGTGGTTGATGGCTCAATCAATAAAGGGTACAAAGGCGGCTCTATTGGGAAAGGAAGAAGCTTCTCTTCTGCCCTTTTCTGGACCTACTCCACATACGGAGAGAAAGCTTGGTTGTTACACTTCCCAAAGAAAGTCTTTCCTCTTTTAAAAACTTGTTTCCAAACATTCACGACTTTCCTTACCATCTCTTGGTCTGCAGTACCATTGAAAAACAAGGATTCTCTTATATCTTGTTCCTCAGGGGGAGTCTTCAATGCATACCCAAATTGTCTGATAGCAAGGGAAGGGTTATAATTAATTCCGCCTTTCCTCCCTATTAAGGGCACATTTGGGAATCCTCCGCAGTTGAAAATGAGCTCAATCCCTAGCAAACTGTGATTAAACCAAACGATGTTGTCAGCAGTCAATCCCATCAACCTTTTAGACCACTTCATAGCATCCCTTGCATCAACAAAATCCCCAACTTTAGGGAGATGACTAAAAAGCCATGTAGATATGAGCGGCGCGCAACAACTTACAGTTCTTCCTCGTCTCTTTTCATTCTTATAGTGGACTGAATGATACACGTCACCAAGAAGGGTAGGCACGGGGTTTCTCAAGATGAAAATCCGAATTGCCTGCATGTCAATAAACTCCGGGATATTGGGGAATAGGACAATCCCATAAACGCAAAGAGCTAAAATAGCGTTGAAAGCAGGCCAATTTTTCTCCTTAGCACATGAGCTGGCTTAGTCAAACAGAAACTTCAAAGGGAGGCCTTTAAACCCTTGCTTGTCAATAACATTGTTACTCAAAATGGATTCCCCAATGTGAATAGCAGCTACCATCTCTTCCAGTCCTGGCTGTTCCTCAGAGAAGAAAGGTATCCTCGGCTCGACAGAGATTCCCAAAATAAATGAGAACTCCTCTAAGGCTGGAGCCAATACATAATCCGGAAAAGTGAAACAACGCAAAAGAGGGTCATAGAATTGAAGGAGCGTGTGAATGGCATCGTGCTTTTCTTGTGAAATATTTCGGACAACCTTCAATATCTTCCCGTATTCCTCCTTGAACTTGGCGCAGATCTCAGAATCAGTCATACTAATCAGCTTGTGAATCAACTTCAGAGTCGGATCTGGGAACGTGTATGCTACATTCTTCTTCCTCTGAGCTTCCATGGTGAGAACACCTTAACAACCGGAATCAAGGGTAAGATACAAGCCCTGAAAAATGTCAAACATGTTAGAATGCAAGAAAATGATGCAAATGCAAACATGGGATCAAGGTATTACTGCTCTGGACACATGTTGTGCTGTTAACTGAACAAGAACCACAACCCAGAAAACCAGAATTCCAGAACATCGGACCACTGAGATAACCAGAAAACCAGGTAAATAACTACACATTGTCGAGAAAATCCAGAAAATCGGGTAGGTTGAAGGTTTCGGTTACCTGCAGACCTGCAAACACCCATCCCCTCTCACATGTGGGTTCTAGAAAACGAGATCCTCAGTCTCGGATTCTCGATTTGAGAAGCAATAGTACATTCATCCCTCAGGGTACAATACTATCGCCAAACAAAGAGGTCGTCCACTGATTCTCCCAAAAATAAGGTCATCCTATGCAAGTTCCCAGCATTGGGTCCTCAGATCGACGAGTGTAATGGGTTTGCCATTTCTGGTCAGCCATTATCACATGTCGGGAGGAGAGGCGTTGCTGAGTCCTCGGAAGAAACGGTCGCCAGAGTCGACAGCTCTCTAGATCAACACCCTGAAATGCACAAGACACGCACGTCAGAATATCTCCCAAGATAGCCTCGTCTGGATGTGAATTTAGTGAACACCAAACGCACCAAGACGACACGTAGGTCCCACTACTTTCCACTCTAGTCCTAAGTGTATGCTCAAGCCTGTGTATTTGGCTTATCTCTCAAAGAATCCCAACCTGCCAAACAGAAAACCAACACAGCACAGCACATTCCAGCATAATAATGAAATGCAATGCAATAAATGCAGTAAAAACAGTAAAACAGTAATACAGTAATATACAACAAAATAAAGCACAACAGATAAACACCCAATGAAACAAAAACAGACAAGCGCTAGGATTGACTCGCAAAAGGGGATGGACCAACAAGAGGTCAACCTTCCCCAACAGAGTCGCCAGCTGTCACTCCCGAGGATTTGCATCCATGGTACAAACGCGAAAGTGGCGCGGAAAACAGAGTCGCCAGCAATGTATATTTATCCCAAGAGAGGGAAAGGAAACACTGCGTAAACCTGAAGGGAAGGGAAAGAGCATGGTCTCGCGACCAAGAGAAAAGGGTAAGGGAGCCGGTTACGCGAAGGGAAGGTGTTAGCACCCCACACGTCCATCGTACTCGACGGGATCCACGCTTGTTGTCTCAATCAAACGGTGTCGTCGTCTGGAGCTCCACTGCTACTGGAAACGAGAAGGAACGGGAATGGAAAAGAGCAAAGAAACGAGGGAGAAAAGAAAATGAAGTGACTCGATAGGACATTGCTCGTCCTATGTCTACGTATTCCCTCGTGCAATGGGAAAGTTAGAGTCAACATAGTTCGGACAAGAACTAAGAGGGGAGGTTGCTCGATAAGACATCGCCGTCTTGTACCTACGTATCCTCAATCAGACTAGAAAGAGGAAATCAGAGTAGTCATAGTTCGACTTAACGAGGTCGGTGTTTTTTATGATGGACATTAAGTTCGCGTCCGACAGTTAGGGTCGATGCCTGTTTGCGACAAGACGGAAGTAACGTGCCCTTTTCTGAAAATGATTTGAACTTAACGATCCCGAAGGACGAAAAAAGGTTTGAGTTTGTTTTTGTGTCTTTTAGACAGAAGTGGATTGAAGTTAGTTCATAACTTGCATTGCACCGAAGTCTATGACATAGGAACGAATGCTTAGCAAATCGTTCCAAGATGGAACATCCACCAAACACTCTAGAAAAATGAGAGGAAACCCCTCATTCCTCACTTCCCACACCCAAGGCTCATGTGCAATACATGTTAATTTTGTTAAGTATTTTAGAAGTGTTATGAGATGAGAAGAGAATACTCAAAGGAAAAGAAAACACTAAGGGGAATTCTATCCTAATGTTGTCATGCAAAAGGTGGCCCTAAGGTTGAGTTTGAAAGGGAAACATCTACCTACGTTAGCTTGCAAAGGGAAGCCTAATGCTAATCCTACTCCAAGCTTAATAAAAAATTAAGTTGGACTAGGTAGCTCTAATGGAGTGAATCCAAGACTTAAACAAGTCTTGAGATTCAAGGGAAGGAATGAATGAAAGAGATGGAGAAGGAAAGAAGAAAATGAGCAAAAATAGCAGCTACAACAGCGTATTTGCAACAACACAGCAATAAAAAGCAGCACACAAGCAAGACAACTTTCCACATCTCACAATTCAGCACAAAGATAGGTGTAAAATATCAACCAGCAGCACATACAACAACATACATGCATATGGACAACAGTAGAATCAGGGCAGCATGTGATACACTTGAATATAACTCAAACATGGAAAAGCAAGCATGTATCAAGCATTACATTTCACAATTAATCATGATCACAATCAAGTCATACACCATGGTACACAGTACTTGAATTCATCGTGAAAGAATGCACATCATTTGATAATGGACAAGTCAAAATAAGCATGCATCTCATGAAGTTAAGTGCAAGCAATCATGTTCAAGCAAATAACTCCAGCAACATCAACAACAAGTCACAATCAACATGCTCAAGAAGTGTGTGCTATGTATTCATCGCATCGGGAACGCAACATCGCACATGTGATCATAAACAATAAAAATCCAAGAGCCGCATGTCGGAAAATTGTGCACATACGATGGTGTGAGGTGCAACAGCATCAAAACAGTCATTAGATGAGTATCATATCAATCCATGAAGATTAAAAGTGAAACGGGATCGACACATGCTCAAAAATGCACAAAAAACACACTCTGCAGCAGTGTTAATCAATTAACCAATTGCAGTGCAATTGTGTTAATCGATTAACAACTTTGAATACGCACATTTTGCACTGGTTAATCGATTAACCTAATTGCACTGCAATTGGTTAATCGATTAACACTGTAAAATCAGCACAAAATCAGTTTGAAAAAATCACTTCCAGCAGAAAAGGCACTTATCCAATCATCTCCAATAATCATGTAATCAACAATGCACGAAAATTAAGCTCAGAAACAACATTCAAACATCATTTAAATTCAATAATCATCAACATCCACAATCAAGATCAACCAAATGAATCAAAACACATCAAAATTCATGGATCTACATTGTATAAGTTGCAATTAAGCTAAAATGAGTATGGATATGAAATTAACCAACCTACAAAGCTGAGATTTGCTTTGGTAAGTGTTGTAAACAGAAATGGATGAATTCAAGTAGAGAAATCCAAGATCCACAAGCTTCTTGCACTCAAAAGTTGAAGATCCAAGCAAATAAGCTACAAAACTCCAAAATCACTTTCAATAATCACTTCTGAAAAATAAGAACTAGATCCAGACGAAAATCCAAGTTGAAAAGCTGAAATGTAGTGATGACGAGAGGCTTTAGCTCAAGAATTAACAAGTTCCAATGAAGAACTTGTTAATCTTTGAAAGAGAGCTTTGAGTGTGGTTGAAAAATGGAGGTTGAGAATGAAAAAGTGAGAGAGAATTGAGAGAATTCTGAAAATTGGGAGTGAAAATATGATCTAGAGTGGAGAGGTTTTGAATGAATTGGTTTAAATAACCCCTAGGTTAGGAGTTAAGTTTGGGTTTGGAGTGAGGTTAAGTGAGTGGAAATTGGGATGAAATGTGGATTAGGAAAGGAAATGTGGAAATGGGGTGGAAAGAATTTGAATTTTTGAATGGAAAATCAACTCTCTAGATCCTTCTACTGATGTGTAGAATTAAAATGTGTGATTAAAAATTGGATAAAAAAAGAAACAGCTCTGAAAATGCAGCATTTGGGCAAAATTCACAATGGTTAATCGATTAACCTAATTGCACTGCAATTGGTTAATCGATTAACACATTCAAAATTTGAATTTTTGCGCCAAAAGGAGGGAAACTTGGATATTCGTCTGGTGCTACCCGTTCTGAACCACGATAGACCTCTGAAACTTGCCATTTGATATTACCACTGGAATACACTTGAAATATGCTGTGAAATGTTTTTTCGCACTCGGATTAAATCGCTGATAACAACTGTCTGGTGCTGAATAACTGATAAAAAATTGACTGCCGGAATTTCTGATCATCAAGTCATTTAATGAGCAAAATAAATGCTCAAAAGACTTGGAAAACTATCTGCTTGACCCTGAACACTATTAAAAATCATACTGGAACTGATGACGCCGTGAGCTGCTGAAAGAAAACCTTAATCCCATGCTCAAAAGAACTATGCAAATGCAGAAATGACAATGCACATGAAATGAAGCATAAGCCAAAAAGGTTAGCAACACTAGGGCAAATTTTGAGGTGTTACACACTTAATATTTTTGATGAAAAAATAAGCGGGTATGTCTTCCTCAACCAAAGTAAGTCCAGTAGAAGATGGATGGACTAAGGTCTCATTTAATAAAAATGAAAGAAAACAAAAATTTAGAGGGGATTCAGCATGGCGTGGGGAAAGCTTAAAGGAAGGAATTGTTTCTACTTTCTTCATCAATGAGTTTGAAGAGAAGTTGTGTGCGAAGAATTTGTTTAACTACTTCAAGGTGCTAGGTTACATTGAATAGGTGTGTATTTTGCCAAAGAGAGATATCAAGGGTTGTAGATACGCTTTTGCTCGTTTCCTCAATGTGCAGGATGAAAGGTTATTGGCCACCAAACTGGATAATGTGTTTCTCGAAGGAAGGAAGATTTTTGCCAATATACCTAGATTCCAGAGGAAACATACCACTTCTAAGAGCATGGGAGGTCCCTCACTTTTCAGAGGGAGGGATGCTGAGGTAGTAAGGAAGAGAACAAAGGCTCCAACTCCTCGTTTTAGAAACATCAGCAGAAACAGGATTAGAACTTACGCGGAGGTCGCTAGCAACATGATTTATGATCATACCGTTAAAACATTTCTGAAGTTCCAGGTGTAGGAAGATGACCTCAGTAGGTGTTTGAAGGCGTTCGTGGGAGAGGTGGACACTCCAATTTTGGCATACAGTATGAAGGAGATATTTCATGCTGAAGGAATCTTCACGAAAATATTCACGCCGTTGGGTGCAAACTTGTGCCTCCTTGAAGATTTGATAGAATGGGAGGTGGAGTTGATGGTTAGGGAGAACAAGGAGTGGCTGGAAAGGTGGTTCAAAGACGTTAGGCCATGGAAACAGAGTGTTGTTGACCATGAGAGATTAACATGGTTATGCTGTTCGGGTATCCTATGTCATGCTTGAAGCAATGTTTTCTTTGAGTTCATTTCCAAAACTTTGGGGACGTTGGTAAGTTGCAATGAGAACACGAGGTTGGGAGTCAAGATGGACGTTGCTAGATTACTCATAAGAACAAAATGCGTGCCTTTCATCAATGAGGTCATTAATGTCACGATTGGAGGGATCTCTTTTAGGATTTGATTGGAAGAGGAGGTACAAAGTTCTTTGGAACTTTTGGACAAAAAGATTTCAAAGTTTGATAAGTTTTCTAATACCAACGAAACAGTCTCAGAGTTTAGCTCCGATGATGGTGTCGATGGTTACAATACTGATAGAAACGAGGATGATGAAGGTATTGAGGTCGTAGGTGAGACAGAAGGGAGGGTTGATTTTCATCATAACTCTGACAACGTAGTAGTTACGGTCAACGAGGATGAAAAGGAGGATCAGGTTTTTTCACCAATTAAGGATGTTAATGCAACTAGGTCCTTTTTTCCTAGTCGGTGCGTTGCTGATGTAGCAATGAATTACGCTGATTTGATGGGGACACACCAGGTAGATGTCAATGATGTGATTAAAGGTACAAAGCTCGAGGAAACAGCTGAGGTGTCTTGTCATGAAGGAGATGGTAACGTGTCATTGTCTATTCTGAAAGGGAGGAAAATTGATCAAATTAACGGGCCTAACTTTCATATGGGTAAGCCAGATGACCCAATTTCTTTTGATAAGGCTTGCTCTTGTTTGAAAGGCACTAAATCTATTAAGAGGAAATTCAGAAAGGTGGATAATTAAGAGGGAAAAGTGGAATTTAGACCTTCATATTTTGCTTGTCTCCTCTCAAAAAATGTAGCTGCTTCAGATTCTATTTCGTCCTCTTCTAAGATGGTTAGTTTTGGGAAACCTTGTGGTTCTGAAGATGAAGATCGAGGTGGCGGGTCGATGAATGATTCGATGGTCAATAGATGCAATGCGAGAATCTTGAAGAATGGTCAATCTTCTGTTAGCAGAAGCGTTTGGGAATCCATCACAAAGCTTGGGGTGGTCAGTAAAAATAGTAAAGAAGATTCAATTAAGATGGTGGAACTCATGGAGATCAGAGATAAAGATGGAAAGTTATCTAATAAGGCGGTTATCAAGTTGTCATAATGATTATTTTATCTCTCAACATTCATAGAGAAGGTATTATAGCGAAGCATAGAAGGATCAGTTTCACTATCCAATCTGGTAAGGCATATTTGTGCTTTCTTCAAGAAACCCAGATATCTTGTTTTGAGGATAGTTTGGCTTGGGAGTTCTGGGGCAACAAAGGAGTTGAGTGGACGACTAGTAATTCGAGGGGAGCTTCTGGAGGTATGGTTATTCTTTGGAATAGAGATTCTCTCACTCTCAAATTTAGTTTCAAAGGATAGGGTTTTGTTGGGATTAATGTGATTTGGAAGGAAGTAGTTTACAACTTTGTCAATGTTTATGGCCCTTGTTGCCCGAACTAGAGGAGGACCATGTGGGGTTACTTATTGCACTGGAAACGGCAGAGAAACATGGAAGAGTGGTGCATATGAGGTGGTTTCAACTCGGTTACTAATAGAGAGGAAATATTGAGAGTAGGATCTTACGCTTTCTCCAGGGATATGATGGAGTTTCGTAATTTCATTGGAGAGATGGAGTTAGTTGACTTGCCTTGCACGGGGGAAGGTTCACTTGGTTCAATGGAAATGGAATTTCCATGAGTAGGTTGGACAAGTTTCTTTCGTCCAATGGTCTAATTTCGATGTGGGATTATCTTATCAAAGAATTGATAGTAGAGAGGTTTCAGACCATTGCACAATTTGGTTGAAACTGAGAATCCTCGACTGGGGTCCAAAGCCTTTCTGTTTTCTAAATTGATGGTTCAAACATGAAGGATTTACGCAATTCTGTAAAGAATAGTGGGCCAAGTTAAAGGTAGAAGGTAGAGGAGATTTTTCGTTGTACACAAAATTTTCTGGCCTAAAGATTAAGCTTAAACAGTGGAACATTGAAGTTTACGATTGGTTAGACTTAAGAGTGAAAAAGTAGGTGGAGTCCTTGAATGACTTGGATAAGCTTCTGGATGATAATCATGGAGGCATTATCGGAGGCATGGAGGAGGAGAGATGTAAGGTGTATGGAGATTTGTGGAAGGGTATTTTAATGAAAGAAGATTTGTTTAGGTTCAAATCTAGACAACTTTGGTTGAAAGAGGGGAATCTCAATTCTCAATACTTCCATCAATCTTTGAAAGAAAGACAAAAGAGGAACTCTATTATGGTTCTCATGGAGGATAGTGGCACTGTGGAAGGTGTGGTTGAGATTAAAGGTATTGTCAAAGATTATTTTGAAGGATTTTTCAAATAAAAGGTTACCTCCAGGCCAGTACCATATGACTTTTCTTTTAACAGATTGAACTTAGAAGACAATTGGTGGCTTGACAGGCCGTTTGATGAGAATGAAATCAAGGACGCGATTTGGCCTTGCAATGGCATTAAGTGTGATGGGCTGGACGGATTCACCATTGAATTCTACAGGAAAGGATGAGAGTTTATTAAGTTGGATATAATTCGGTTCGTCAATGACTTCCATAAGAAGGCGAAACTTGCCAAAGCTTGAACAACTTTATTTCTTGCCTTGATCTCGAAGATCAACAACCCTCAATCCTTAGCAGATTATAGGCCAATATGTTTAGTTAGCAGCGTGTACAAAATCCTTGCTAAGTTGTTAGCTTTGAGAATCAGAGCTGTCATTGGCAAGCTAATTTCTCATAAATAGACTGCTTTTCTGCAGGAACGCAATATTGTTAACAGTATTCTTTTGGTTAATGAAGTTATTGACTTGGCTAGAAGGGAAAATCGTAGTTGTCTTATGTTGAAAGTAGACTACGAGAAAGCATATGATAGTGTTAATTAGAATTTTCTGAGGTTTATGCTAGTTAGAATGGGTTTTGGCAACTGTTGGTTAAGATGGATAGAGTGTTGCATGTTTACTAGCATGATATCTGTTCTTGTCAACGGTAGCACTACTGAGGATTTCATAGTGGAAAGAGGTTTGCGTCAAGGCGATCCCTTGTCGTTGTTTTTGTTCGTTATTGTTATGGAAGGTTTAACTGCCATGGTGAATAAGGCAGTGGAGACAGGGAGTTTCAGAGGTTTTCACTATCATGACGTGGAATCAATCGATGTGCTGCAGTTCGTGGATGATATCATCATTTTGGGCGAAGGAACTTGTGAGAACCTTTGGAGTTTAAAGGTCATTTTGAGAGTTTTGGGATGATGACTGGTTTGAAGGTTAACTTCTGCAAAAATAACTTATATGGCATCAACATAAGTGATTGGCTGCTCAATGCAACATCTACTTTTCTGTTATGCAACATTGGAGGTATGCCTTTCAGATTTTTGGGAGTTCCTATGGGTGACAGTCCAAGGAAGTGATGTATGTGGAAGGATCTGATAAACCCGTTGCAAGAAAAACTGGCTATATGGAGAGGGAAACATTTGTCATTGGCTGGAAGGGTCGTGCTCATTAATATTGTCATGAATAATATACCGATTTACACTCTTTCTTTCTATAAAGTTCCAGCTAAAGCGATTCGCGACATCCGACACATTCAAAGCAACTTCATGTGGCATGGTTGTGTTGACAAGAGAACTATACATTGGGTGAGTTGGAGGGATGTTTGCAAGCCAAAAGAAGTGGGAGGATTGGGTGTAAAAGACATTGAAGTCATAAATAAAGCTTTGCTCTTAAAATGGAAGTGGAGAATTATAACAGAGAAGGACGCAATTTGGCATAAACTGTTGAGTTATAGATATGGGAGACCGGAAATCAAAGGTTTGCGTGGAGACAATTCGGTTTTGAGCAAACATGATTCCATATGGTGGAGAGATTTAGTTTTGAACGATTTAACAACAAATTCTAGTTATTCTGTTTTTGTTAACAATTTGCGTTGCAGGATCGGTGATGGTAATCATACGTTGTTTTGGCACTCGTTTTGGCTAGGAAATCAATCCTTGAAGGAGGCTTATCCTTCCCTTTACGAGAAAGTTGTTTACAACAATATGACAGTAGCGGAGGCCGGTTGTTGGAACGAGGAGGGATGGTCCTGGAACGATCACATCACAGACGAATTACTCTTGGGTTTGGATGCTGCACTGTAGGAAGAACTCAAGGATTTGCTAGACACAAATGTGTTATACCAGGACAGACGATATGCAATTGTTTGGACTAAGGAAGACAACAGAGTTTTTATGGTAAAGTCATGCACTTATGCTTACTCGTCGGAGATCAGTCATGCTAGCAATAATGATCAGATCAAGTCGGCTCTCTTATTCATGTGGGGATTACAAATTCCTGCTAATACACTGTATTTTGGTTGGAGATATTTGATCAAAAGAACTCCCACCAAAGAACTTCTCATTCGCAGGGGGTGCTGACAAACCCGAGAGATTTCAGTTGCGTTTTCTGCTTTAGACATGTTGAATCTTTGTCTCATCTATTCGAAGAATGCGTGATTATCAAGAGAATTTGGTTGAAGGTGTTGGATTGGATTGGAAATGATATTGATCTGACCCTTGATGAATTTATTGGTTTTTTAATGATCAATAACAGGGTGAGGAATAATTTTGCTCGAAACACAGTCGGGATTATTTGGTTGGTGACGGTATGGAGTATTTGGCTTATAAGGAATGATATTCAATTCAAAGGAGGGATGTTTAGTTTCGACGATTGTTTATCAGCCATTATTTATAAATCTTGGATTTGGATGAATTTGTCTTGTAACTTTACTAATGCTGTTAAATTCTATGACTGACATTGTTTTCCTCTTGCTTGCTCTAGGTTGTAATGCAGATGCATTGCAGTTGTAGTTGTACTATCATATGCGCAACCTTTTACTATCTTTTAATGAATTGCTTATTAAAAAAAATGTAAATGATGATCCACAAATATAAATTATTTATATCAACAATATTAGAAAAATATTTTTTTTAATATTCTTTAGCCGCAAATATCACTCTCGTCACATGTGTATGATTTTTATTATAAACTAACATTAATAAATTTGTTATGAATAATTAGATGATTTATCTCCCAATAACTTCTTTCATTATTTAATCAATTTGTATTTATTATAATGTTTATATGATGTCCTATAAATAAGACCAATCTGATTGTATACGATAGACCAATGAAATAATACATAATCATTTTAATCTCTCTCTCTTCTATTTTATATTCTTTCTCCTTATTTTATAACACGTTATCAGCACAAAACTCTGCCATATGAATGTTAACTAATTGTTTAAGAAGTGATACAATTAATTTGATAATGAAGGTCTAACTATGAAGCTCCAAGATTTACAAGGTCTAACTATATGAAGCTTCAAGATTTAGAAGGTAACGTTATTAATTTTTTGTTTTGTAATATATATTTCTAGTTTTGCCTATTATGTATTGATTTATTGATTAGAAGAAAAAAAAATCAACGATGATTTTCATGCATCCCAGAAGGATTTGATAAATAATGTGAAAATATCTCTGAAAGGCTATAAAATAATGTGTTTGTTATATAGTTCCCGAAGAACTTCACAAATATCCTTGAAGGATAGCAAAATAATAATTTATTATATAGTTCCTGAACAACTAATCAAGATCCATGAATGATTGAAAAACAATAATGTATACAGTTCTTGAAGAACTTATAATGCATCCCTGGAGGATTGCACGAAAACTATTTATCTTTATTATTGTTTGAAGATCTATGATCTAGCTCTCGAAAAAATTATATATATATATAAAGGATCCCTAGAGGATTATTCAAAAAATAAATTACTTTTATTCATTCATCAAAGAATGGTTATCCCTTGATGATTGATAAGAAAATAATTATTCTGTCACCATTGATAAAAAAAAAGTATCAGTGACGATTTTCATCGATCTTAAAAAAATTTACAATCGTAGAAGGATTGCCTGAATAATATTAATAAATGTAAATTTATTAAGATTGAAAAATATACATTTTATACAAATTATTTTATATTTACTAGAGATTGAAACAAATTAGAAGAATAGAATCATATATATTATGGTAAATCAGATGTTTACAAATCACACTTAAGTGTGTTGTTGGAAAAATCGGCTGGGTTATCTCAGATGTATTATGACGTGAGAACTAGTTTTAAAAAACCAGAAGTTTCTTCAATCCAATAAATTTTGTGTGTTCCTAAAGGAAAATTTTAGAAATTGAGTTTTTATGACATTAATTGTTGCATCGACTAAAAGATAGTGCATATGTCTATTCACAGCCAGAAGTTTGTGAAATTATTTTCTCAACTAATTAGACTAAGATCTTGTTTTCTGGATTTTTCAGAAATTCCTTGATAAGTATCACATATATTACTAAAATTAATATTGAACATCTTGAAAGACATGCACATAAAAAATGGACTTGAAGATCCATTCTTTAGATGTCTAAAGTTAGTTATATAGTTGATACTTGTGAGATCATCAATTCTAAATTTGATATTTGAAACACACAAAGTATGGTATTAAGATATTTATTTGCATTAAGCCAACAAGTTAGTGGATGACAATTCTCCCCTTAACTTACAAATTATTTTAGGTTTATAATCTAATACTTCTCGTCTAAGTAAACTTTTGGATGTGTTGTAATTATTCAATTGCTCCAATATAGTACTCTAGGATGAGTTTTGAAAGAATGTTGAGAAACTGCATTTTATATGAATCTGGATACTTTCTTGAAGTCCAGTAGGCTGATTATCAATTTATAAATTAATTTTCTCAATACTAGGGGGAGAGAACAAGCAGCACAAAGTGTGAACCTGAAGTTCAAATGAATAATTTGAAATAAAATATTATTATGTCATTTTGATCGTCGAAGTTCAAAACAAAATTCATTTGTAAAGTTTATGAAAAAAATTATTAGCTGCTAATATTCCACTCAAAGTGGATTCTCATATTGAACAATATAATATTACAAATGAGTTATAGTCGCGCGTGAAGCGTGGTAGAAAAGTCGGTTTTGATGTTAAAATTCCTCAACAAAGAAAAGAAACTAAAGTTAAAAATGACCCAAGTGAGGATATGAAAACTCTAAGAGCACTTTGACATAATTTAATTTTGAGTTCCAGAAGAACTAACCAGGTACCTGAAATTTATGAAAATTAAGAGATCTCGATAAATTATGTCATGAATGGAATATGATGGAACCAAAATAAAGTCAATGTTGACAATGTCTTTGTATATAATATAGCGCTAAAGATAATAAATAATAATGAGGATCATGAGTCAAAGTTCATCAAAGATTGTAGACAAAGTGAGAATTGGCCAAAATTAATATATTCAATTGAAGACGAATTAAACTCACTTTACAAGTGACTCGATTTTGAACTTGTAGTTTGAACACCTCAAGGTGTAAAACCAATTGGAAATAAATGACTTTGTTTGTGAAAAAGTAAAATAAATGGTGAAACTGTGTGATACAAAGCTTGAGTTATTATTCAATAATCTTCACAAAGACCTAAGATTTATTTTGATGAAACATATCCACCCGCAGTGGATGCAATTCAATTCTTGATATTTAATTAAGTTTGTAGCACATGAAGGGCTTAATTTGCACATGATGGATGTTGTAACAACTTATCTGTATAATTCACTTGATAGTAAAATTTACATGAAACTCCCTGAAGGGTTCAATATACTAGATACACACAAATCTGAATCTTGAGAAAGGTACTCCATAAGATTGAACAAGTCTCTTTATGGGCTGAAACAATCCGGACGAATGTGGTATAATCGTCTTAGTGTATATTTACTTAGAGAGGGATATACAAATAACTCCATTTGTCCTTGTATTTTTATAAAAAGATTAGGAAAGAAATTTCCAATAATAGCTGTCTATGCGGATGACATAAATATTATTGGAACTCCTGAAGAGCTTCCAAAAGCTATGAATTGTTTAAAGAAAGAGTTTGAGATGAAGGACTTAGGAAAGACAAAATTATGTCTAGGTTTGTAAATTGAATATTTGGACAAAGGGTTGTACATCAAGAAGGCTATATAGAAAAGGTGTTAAAACACTTATATATGGACAAATGTCACCCGTTGTCTACTTCAATGGTTGTTAGATCATAAGATGTGGAGAAAGATCATTTCAGACCTCAAGAAAAAGATGAAGAATTGCTTGGTCCTGAAGTACCATATCTCAGTGCAATTGGAGCACTAATGTACCTTGCTAATTATAAACGTCCTGATATATCATTTGTTGTTAATCTATTAGCAAGATATAGTTCTTCACCTACACGAAGACATTGGAACAGAGTCAAACATATACTCCGTTACCTTAGAGATACAATAGACATGGGTTTGTTTTATAGCCAAGTATCCAGATTTGAAATAACAGGTTATGCAGATGCAGGTTACTTGTCAGACCCTCATAATGATAGATCACAAACAGGTTATTTGTTTACATGTGAGGGTACAACTATTTCATGGAGATCGGTCAAACAAACCATAGCAGCAACATCATCTAATCATGCAGAACTTTTAGCACTACATGAGGCAAATCGAGAATGCGTTTGGTTGAGATTCTTAATCCAACACATACAAAATACTCGTGGTTTGTCTTCAGGAAAAATAAATACGACGACCATATATGAAGATAATACTGCATGCATCACTCAATTGAAAGATGGTTACATTAAAGGAGACCGAACAAAACATATCTCTCCAAAGTTCTTTTTCACTCGTGATCTTCAGAAGAACGGTGATATAAACATCCAACAAATTCGTTCATGTGACAATCTTGCAGACTTTTTTACAAAAGATTGGTCTTCATCTTCGAAGAAATAATCGTTCAGCTGAGGGGGAGAAATAAATTTGTTTTAAAAGGATATTGTACTCTTTTTCCTCCACTAGATTTTTTCTCACTGGGTTTTTTCTAGTAAGGTTTTAACGAGGCATATCCAAAACAAACATCCAAGGTGAGTGTTATGAATAATTGGATGATTTGTCTCCCAATAACTTCTTTCCTTATTTAATCAATTTGTATTTATTATAATGTTTATATGATGTCCTATAAATAGGACCAATCTGATTGTATACGATAGACCAGTGAAATAATACATAATCATTTTAATCTCTCTCTCTTCTATTTTATATTCTTTCTCCTTATTTTATAAGATGTTATCAGCACGAAACTCTGCCATATGAATGTTAACTAATTGTTTAAGAAGTAATACAAATAATTTGATAATGAAGGTCTAACTATGAAGCTTCAAGATTTACAAGGTCTAACTATATGAAGCTTCAAGATTTAGAAGGTAACGCTATTAATTTTTTGTTTTGTAATATTTATTTCTAGTTCTGCCTATTATGTATTGACTTATTGATTAGAATAAAAAAAATCAACTATGATTTTCATGCATCCCAGAAGGATTTGATAAATAATGTTAAAATATCTTTGAAAGACTATAAAATAATGTGTTTGTTATATAGTTCCCGAAGAACTTAACAAATATCCTTGAAGGATAGCAAAATAATAATTTATTATATAGTTCCTGAACAACTAATCAAGATCCATGAATAATTGAAAAACAATAATGTATACAGTTCTTGAAGAACTTATAATGCATCCCCGGAGGATTGCACGAAAACTATTTAACTTTATTATTGTTTGAAGATCTATGATCTACCTCTCAAAAAAATTATATATTTATAAAGGATCCTTAGAGGATTGTTCAAAAAATGAATTACTTTTATTCCTTCATAAAAGAATGGTTATCCCTTGATGATTGATAAGAAAATAATTATTCTGTCACCATTGATAAAAAAAAAGTATCAGTGACGATTTTCATGGATCTTAGAAAAATTGACAATCACAGAAGGATTGCATTAATAATATTAATAAATGTAAATTTATTAAGATTGAAAAATATATATTTTATACAAATTATTTTATATTTACTAGAGATTGAAACAAATTAGAAGAATAGAATCATATGTATTATGGTAAATCAGATGTTTACAAATCACACTTAAGTGTGTTGTTGGAAAAATCGGTTGGGTTATCTCAGATGTATTATGATGTGAGAACTAGTTTTGAAAAACCAGAAGTTTCTTCAATCCAATAAAATTTGTGTGTTCCTAAAGGAAAATTTGAGAAATTGAGTTTTTGTGACATTAATTGTTGCATCGACTAAAAGATCGTGCATATGTCTATTCACAGCCAGAAGTTTGTGAAATAATTTTCTCAACTAATTAGACTAAGATCTTGTTTTCTGGATTTTTCAGAAATTCCTTGATAAGTATCACATATATTACTAAAATTAATATTGAACATCTTGAAAGACGAGCACATAAAAAAATGGACTTGAAGATCCATTCTTTAGATGTCTAAAGTTAGTTATATAGTTGATACTTGTGAGATCATCAATTCTAAATTTGATATTTGAAACACACAAAGTATGGTATTAAGATATTTATTTGCATTAAGCCAACAAGTTAGTGCATGACAATTCTCCCCTTAACTTACAAATTATTTTAGGTTCATAATCTAATACTTCTCGTCTAAGTAAACTTTTGGATGTGTTGTAATTATTCAATTGCTCCAATATAGTACTCTAGGATGAGTTTTGAAAGAATGTTGAGAAACTGCATTTTATATGAATCTGGATACTTGCTTGAAGTCCAGTAGGCTGATTATCAATTTATAAATTAATTTTCTCAATACTAGGGGGAGAGAACAAGCAACACAAATTGTGAACCTGAAGTTCAAATGAATAATTTGAAATAAAATATTATTATGTCATTTTGATCCTCGAAGTTCAAAACAAAATTCATTTGTAAAGTTTATGAAAAAAAATTATTAGTTGCTAATATTCCACTCAAAGTGGATTCTCATATTGGACAATATAATATTACAACTGAGTTATAGTCGCGCCTGAAGCGTGGTAGAAAAGTCGGTTTTGATGTTAAAAGTCTCTACAAAGAAAAGAAACTAAAGTTAAAAATGACCCAAGTGAGGATATGAAAACTCTAAGAGCACTTTGACATAATTTAATTTTGAGTTCCAGAAGAACTAACCAGGTACCTGAAATTTATGAAAATTAAGAGATCTCGATAAATTATGTCATGAATGAAATATGATGGAACCAAAATAAAGTCAATGTTGACAATGTCTTTGTATATAATATAACGCTAAAGATAATAAATAATAATGAGGATCATGAGTCAAAGTTCATCAAAGATTGTAGACAAAGTGAGAATTGGCCAAAATGAATATATTCAATTGAAGACGAATTAAACTGACTTTACAAGTGACTCGATTTTGAACTTGTAGTTTGAACACCTCAAGGTGTAAAACCAATTGGAAATAAATGACTTTGTTTGTGAAAATGTAAAATAAATGGTGAAATTGTGAGATACAAAGCTTGAGTTATTATTCAATAATCTTCACAAAGACCTAATATTTATTTTGATGAAACATATCCACCCGCAGCGGATGCAATTCAATTCTTGATATTTAATTAAGTTTGTAGCACATGATGGATGTTGTAACAGCTTATTTGTATGGTTCACTTGATAGTAAAATTTACATGAAACTCCCTGAAGGGTTCAATATACTAGATACACACAAATCTAAATCTTGAGAAAGGTACTCCATAAGATTGAACAAGTCTCTTTATGGGCTGAAACAATCTGGACGAATGTGGTATAATCGTCTCAGTGAATATTTACATAGAGAGGGATATACAAATAACTCCATTTGTCCTTGTATTTTTATAAAAAGATCAGGAAAGAAATTTCCAATAATAGTTGTCTATGTGGATGACATAAATATTATTGGAACTCCTGAAGAGCCTCTAAAAGCTATGAATTATTTAAAGAAAGAGTTTGAGATGAAGGACTTAGGAAAGACAAAATTATGTCTACGTTTGCAAATTGAATATTTGGACAAAGGAATATTTGTACATCAAGAAGGCTATATATAAAAGGTGTTAAAACGCTTATATATGGACAAATGTCACCCGTTGTCTACTCCAATGGTTGTTAGATCATTAGATGTGGAGAAAGACCCTTTCAGACCTCAAGAAAAGGATGAAGAATTGCTTGGTCCTGAAGTACCATATCTCAGTGCAATTGGAGCACTAATGTACCATGCTAATTATACACGTCCTGGTATATCATTTGCTGTCAATCTATTAGCAAGATATAGTTCTTCACCTACACGAAGACATTGGAACAGAGTCAAACATATACTCCGTTACCTTAGAGATACAATAGACATGGGTTTGTTTTATAGCAAAGTATCCAGATTCGAATTAACAGGTTATGCAGATGCAGGTTACTTGTCAGACCCTCATAATGATAGATCACAAACAGGTTATTTGTTTAAATGTGAGGGTACAACTATTTCATGGAGATCAGTCAAACAAACCATAGCAGCAACATCATCTAATCATGCAGAACTTTTAGCACTACATCAGGCAAGTCGAGAATGCGCTTGGTTGAGATTCTTAATCCAACACATACAAAATACTTGTGGTTTGTATTAAGGAAAAATAAATACGACGACCATATATGAAGATAATACTGCATGCATCACTCAATTGAAAGTTCGTTACTGTTCCGGACCGGGCCAATACCTGCACTACGGTCGGGCAGGTCCATGCCCAATGGCCAACGAAGGCCCAACGAGGCCAAAAACCCACCTCCCTGTCGAGCACGTTCCAGTCCCCTCAGGCGTCGGACACACGTGGTAGAAGACCATCGGGCAGAGGCGTGTAGCTCGTGGACACACCTCTCCTCGACACCTACGTGCTCCTCCCCGCGAGGACACATTCTCTTATAACTTCCCACTCCCGAAGGAATCGGTCTGCCCTACTTCCGGAGATTTAGGGACCGTTACACCAGGGCGAAGACCACGTGCTGATCTTCACTACGCCACGTAAGCCCTGGAAGTTACTTGGATTGGGCCTTGCAATCCATCCCAGGGCAAGTAACCATTGGCCCCGCGTTAGGGGCTCTCTATAAATACCCTCTCACTTGAGAGGGTCAGGTTACCTAACATATTCTAACTCTCACCTGTTTTTCTGTACTTGCTTACTCCTGTTCTTACTTGAGCGTCGGAGTACCTTGCAGGTACACCCCCCCTGGCCGTATCATCATCACCGGAGCTGAAGTTCATACGACGTTGCTGGCCACTGAACAACTGTCTGATCCAGGTAAGATCAGTGGCGCCATCTGTGGGAAACATTGCTTCCCCGTTTTTCCTTCAATGATAAACCAAAGCAATCCTTTCGTTCAACACTAGCATGGCCAATAACCCGTCTGCGAATAAAGCTCTGGACACCGTCCTCGCACAACTCGAGAACGGAAACTACCGTGAGGATGCTGCTGCCCTCAACGTCGAAGAAGGCGACGTAAGAGACAGGCAGACCTCCTCCCCAGACTCCCAAGACACGGCTTACGACGCCGCCCGCCAGGACGACCAGCAAGCCGTCTTTCAGCCAGTTGCTCCTCTGCCTAATGCAGATTCGAGCACCGTGACCCTATTTTCCTTGGTCAATCAGACCAACCAGCTGATCATGCACCAGAATCTCAGAATCGAAGCACTCGAGCGAGGGCGGGCACGACGATCTTCCTTGCGAAGACATTGTCGCCCACCTTCGCCTCGCCGTTCTCCTTCCCTATGAAAGCTCCTTCAGAAGAATCTCAAACCCCCTCGCCAGTGCGCGAGGGCCGTCGGCCGCCCCTCGAACGCCCCCAGCTGGCGATCTCCCAGAAGCGCTGTCGTTCCCCACCTCGGAAGGAACCCAAGCCCTCCTCAACTACCAAGAAGACCAAGACCACCGAGGAGAGGCCGAGGAACCGTTCAAAGAATTCCCCTCCACGACAAGAACCTGGTCGACATCACCGATCCCCATCGAGGTCCCCGGTCGGAAGCGACGACTATGACCAGAGGACCCCCCTATCATGGGAGATCATGGATTCCCCAATTCCTGCGGGCATGGAGAAACCCCCGCCATTGGGGACCTACGACGGCCTGTCCGACCCCTACGATCACGTCGAAAGTTTTGAAGCCATGCTCGACTTCAGAAACGTCAGGGGAGCCATTAAGTGCAGGCTTTTCCCCCACCACCTTGCGGAAATGCGCCATGACTTAGTACAAGGGTCTGGCACCGGGGTCGATCACATCCTGGAAGCAACTAAGACAAAGCTTCACCAAACACTTCACAGCGTCTTGTCGACACCCGAAGACGGAAGCTGCACTAGAGAGCATTTTCCAGGGGAAGAACGAATCTTTCAGGAACTACATTGAGAGATTCAACAGGGAAGCTGTCGAGGTTCATACGACCGACGACATGAAGAAGTATTTAATCATCCACGGACTACGTTTTGGATCCGATTTTTCCAACTCCGTGGGCCTCCACAGACCTCGCCGTCTGGAGGACCTCCTCCAACGAGCTCAGTCGTACATCGAGCTCGAAGAGTCAGAGGCAGCGCAGATCACCCTTGAGTCGAGGCGGAAAGAAGGCCCCCGCGGCCACAAAGAAGAAGACTCTCCTCCCCGATGAGGAGGCGAAAGAAAGAAAGAAAATCTCCCTCGGGATCCTCGTGAACCGCGCGGACCAGCTGGCCATTTCACGGAATACACCCCGCTCAACGCTCCTCGCGTGCGAATCCTCTCCGAGTGCTCCAACTCGGAATTTCTCAAAGGAGGCGTCCAATTTTTGAAGCCAACGACCCCCAAATCAAACACGGATAGGTCCAAGTATTACAGGTTCCACCTGAGCCATGGACATGTCATGGAGGACTGCATCTATCTCAAAGATGCAATTGAGATCCTGATCAAGGAAGGGCACTTAAAGAAATACGCCCAGAAGAATGACGCTCCTCGTCCCAGCTCCCGGGAAGCCCAAAACGTCGAGGAAACGACACCCCCTCCCGACGAGAGTTGGCTTCAGGTCACCCTCAGCGTCACTCGACCCGAAGACTTCTTTGTCCCCGAAGGCATCGAGGGCCAAGAAGCAGTTCGCAGCATGTGGGCAAACTTTCCCCATGAAGACCCCGTCGTTGCCTGCAGCACATGGGAAGGTTTCCCCAAGACTATGGTCATCTCCGGGGGTGGTTACGAGAAGGTGTCTGTCGGGTCGATCAAGCGGAAATTTGACGAACTGGAGTCCGCAACATCGGCGAAGACCACTACTCTCGAGAAGGTGCAAGGGAAATCAAACCCTATCACCTTCTACCTTGAAGAGCTCCCAGGCGGAGCGCCCAACGCCACCATCCCCCTCTTGGTCAGGGCATAGATGGCAAATTTTGACGTTCGAAGGATCCTCGTCGACCAGGGAAGTTCAGTCGACATCATGTATGCCCATCTATTCGGGACTCTCCAGCTCAACGAGAGACATCTGACCCCGTATGTCAGTTCAGATCTGCAGGGGTTCAACGACACCACCACTAGACCATGGGGCTACGTTGAACTGATGGTCACATTCGGGGCCGAAGACACCGCCCGCCAAGTAAACACCCGCTTCCTGGTTGTTGAATGCCCATCCCTCTACAACTGCATCCTCGGGAAGACCACCCTGGCCAAACTCACAACAGTACCATCAATGGTCCACCTCAAGATAAAGTACTACATGGCTAGGGGACGCGTAGTTATGATGCACGGGGACATAGACGCGGCCAGGAGGTGCTTCAACGCTGCGATAAAAGGTATGAGTTCCATCGACACCAAGCCCAAGACCGGAGCAAAGCCAGCCACAGACACCGTACAGAGGCCTCTCCCGCGCGTCAACTCGGTTGACCTCGACGGTAGGTTCCTAGACGAGCACGAAGAGGGCGGAGCAGCGGACCTCGACCTCCAGGCAGAAAACAACGGGTGGCCTCTCCACCCAACGTGCCCCATCCCAGATGGAGACTTTGAGCTCGTGGCCCTCGGGGACGATCGAGGCCGTAACGTGAAGATTGGTACCCGGGATCCCCGACCTGGCGAAGGAGCAGCTGAAGGCATGTCTCCGGGAGAATGCTGATCTGTTCACATGGAGCGCCTCCGAGATGCCTGGCCTTGACCTCGAGGTGGCTTGCCATCAGCTCGTAGTAGATCGGCCGCTAGGGCCATAGCTCAACGTAGGCGTAAGCAGTCTCCCGAAAAAGCGGAGGCTGCTGAAAAAGCTGTAAAAGACCTCCTAGATGTAAATTTTATTTCGGAGGCCAGATACACAACCTGGTTATCCAACATTGTACTCGTCAAAAAGAATAATGGAAAATGGAGGATGTGTGTTGACTATATTGATCTTAATTGGGCATGCCCGAAAGACTGCCATCCCTTGCCTAACATCGACCAGCTGGTCGACAACTCTGCAGGTTACAAACTATTATCCTTCATGGACGCCTACTTGGGATACAACCAAATTCCTATGGATAAGGTCGACAAACAACACACGACCTTCATGACCGAGTCGGGTAATTACTACTACAACGTAATGCCCTTCGGCCTGAAGAACGCCAAGGTGACCTACCAACGCATGATGAATAAGGTTTTCTGGGCCAAAATCGGTGACATGCTCAAGGTCTATATGGGCGATATGATCGTCAAATCCGCAGAGGAAGTCGACCATGCCGCGCACCTCAAGAAGGTGTTCGACACAGCGAGGATATACCGCATGAGGTTTAATCCCGACAAATGCACCTTCGGCGTTCGGGCAGGTAAGTTCCTCGGCTTCTACCTCACAGAGCGAGGAATCGAGGCCAACCCCGACAATTGTAGGGCTTTCTCTAAAATCCCTACTCCGGACTCGAAGAAGTCAATACAATCATTGAACGGGATGCTCATCGTCCTCTCCCGCTTCGTCGCCAAGTCTGCACAATACGCGCTCCCATTTTTCAAACTTCTTCGACAAAAAGCGACGTTTGAATGGAGCGAAGAGTACGAGCATGTGCTCCTCCACCTAAAACAAGTCCTATCACGACCCCCGATCCTCTCACGGCCTGATCACGGGGAGACACTGTTCTTATATCTCGCAATCAGGAGTGAAGCGGTCAGCGCCGTCCTCATCCGAGAAACCCCGGACGGGCAGAAATCGATTTACTTCACGAGTAAGGCCCTCCAGGGCCCCGAGCTCAGGTATCAGTAGATAGAGAAAGTCGCCCTGGCCCTCGTCACCGTAACCAGGAGGCTGCGCCATTACTTCCTAGCCCACATTGTCGTCGTGAGGACCGAACAGCCTATAAGGCAACTCCTTGGACGACCAGATATGGCGGGGAGGATGCTCAGATGGTCGCTCGAACTCGCCGAATTCGACATCCAATACAAGGGAAGGAAAGCCCTGAAGGCTCAGGTATTGGCCGACTTTGTGGCGGAGATGACCGTCCCAGAACCTTCGACCAACGGATCCCAAAAGTGGACGATCTATGTCGATGGAGCATCCAACACAAAGGGAAGCGGGGCGGGCATTATCCTCGAAAACGAGGAAGGCATCCTGATCGAGGTATCCCTCGAACTATCCTTCCCGACGTCGAACAACTAAGCAGAGTACGAGGCTTTCCTCGCAGGGCTTCGGTTGGCCGAGGACGTCGGTGCCAAGGAGGTCAAAATCTTCACCGACTCCCAGCTCGTGGCCTCGCAAGTCCGAGGAGAGTACCAGGCCAAGAATGACAGCCTCATCGAATACTTGACCTTGGTGAAAGAAAAGATGAAAAAATTCACCTTCGCGGAGGTAACCCACATCCCTCGCGAGCACAATACCCGAGCAGATGTCTTGTCCAAATTGGCAAGCACAAAGAAGAAAGGCGGAAACAAATCCGTCATACAAGAAGTGCTTTCCCGCCCGAGCATCGACAAACCCGTTCTGGCGGCAGATATGAACGCCATCGGGGACAGCAATTGCTGAATGACCCCGGTATACGAGTATCTCACAATGGGCAAACTGCTCGAAGATCCCAAGGAAGCGGGGATGGTGAAGCGGCGGGCGTGCTTGTACGCGATAGTCGAGGATAAGCTGTACCGGCAAGGGTTTTCTATTCCCCTCCTCAGGTGTGTCGAGGAGACCAAGGTCCCCGACATACTCCAGGAAATCCATGAGGGAATCAATGCACAGCACCTCGGTGGATGATCGTTAGCCCGTAAAGCACTTCGGGCAGGGTATTACTCGCCCACCATGCAACAAGACGCCAAGGAACACGTCAAGAAGTGTGATAGATGCCATCGACACGGGGACATGCACCTCGCTCCTCCTAACGAGCTCAAAACACTATCCTCCCCGTGGTCGTTTGCGTGGTGGGGGATGGATATCCTCGGACCTTTCGTCGTGGGATCGTACCAAAACAAATACCTCATCGTCGGGGTGGATTATTTTATGAAGTGGATCGAGGCGGAAGCATTGGCCAAAATCACGACCTTCAACATACTACGTTTTTACAAGAGGAACATCCTTGCCCGATTTGGCGTCCCCCAAGCTATTGTCACCGACAACGGAACACAGTTCACCGACAGGAACTTCCAAGACTTCGTCACCAAACTGGGCACAAAGCAGCATTTCACGTCGGTCGAGCACCCTCAAAGGAACGGGCAAGCCGAAGCGGTGAACAGAGTAATCCTCCGAGGACTGAAACATCGATTAGGCGACGCCAAACAACGGTGGGTCGAGGAGCTACACAACGTCCTCTAGGCCTACCGAACAACCCCGCATTCCACGACCGGGGAGACCCATTTTCGTCTAACCTACGGAACGGAAGCGGTGATCCCTGTGGAGATCAGGGAACCCTCGAGGAGGACGGAAGCCCCCCTCGACGGAGACGCAAACAATAAAGCCCTGAGGGAAGAGCTCGATTTCGTCGAGGAGACGCGTTCGGGCGCTTCTCTCCGAGAAGCTTCACTTAAACAGAAAATAACTTTACGTTATAACAACAAAGTTATCAAACGTGAGTTTCAAGTAGGCACCCTCGTCCTACGAAGGAACCAGAAAGATTCGCGGGAAGGCAAACTCGCCGCGAACTGGGAGGGCCCGTACCGCGTCCGCGTGAAAACGGGGACAGGAGCCTACTTCCTCGAAAATCTGCACGGGGAAGAACGTGCTCGACCATGGAACGCTGAGAAACTCAAATAGTACTACAGTTAAACACTGCCCGCGACATACTAGCATCGCAGTTACGGGGACGCACTAGGGTACAAGCGCGACACCCTTATATAGAACACGATGATCAAAGGTCGCGTTGTGTGTGCGCGAGGGCTTTTGATCCGACGAGGATACCTCGATCGAGCTCCGCCGTCATTGTACCAATTAGGCAGAACACCCAGCTCGCGATGGGAAGTTCACGCCATGAAGCTAAGACCTCAACCGAGCTCTTAGCCTCGTTAAAGGTCGGAATACACTTCCGGCCACTCGACCAGCTCTCCACGCAGTCGAGGATTATCGCAGTCGAGCAAGCCCCAAAATCTCTATACTTAGACAAAAATAAACAAAGTATAGCAAATACAATAACATCACACACAAACAAAACAAGTGGACATCACACACATATAAACGCAACGATCAAAATATAAATCTGGGCAAAAATCCCATTGTACAAATATTACAAATATTCCAAAAGCCCTTGGCACACAGGCCGGGCAAACAAAAGAAACAAAATGAAATGGCTCGCAGGCCAAGCAAAACAAGAAAACATAACCTATTTTGCGGCTGTCCCCTCTGGCTGTTCACGCCCGGTCGCATCCCCGTCAACCTCTTCCTCTTCCACCGGCCGCACGATTCGACCATCAACCACGTCGTAGTCGGAGTGGACTCCCTCCGTAATGAGGCCAGGGTTGAGGATATGAAGTTGCTGCACAACATTCTTAAAGCCTATTTCAGCGGCCACAAGGCTATCCTGCTCAGTCTCTCGGAGTTTAGCAAGCAACGCTGCCCGCGACGTCAACAATCTATCTTCCTCGGTTTCTTCCTCGGCGGGGCGAGCAACATCTTCCAATTCAGCGACCTTCTCCAAGAGACTTTTCCTTCCCTCCTCGGCTTTTCTCCACTTCTCCTTAATCTGTTTCAGGTTTTCGGCCTGCTGCTTCTGATGCTCGGCCTGAACTCGGTTCAGTTCTTTGCACTCAGCCAGCTCCTTGCCCACTTTTATCACCTCGACAACAACGGACTGGAACCTCTCTTGCAGCCCGGTCAGCTCGGCTGCTGGACAAGTCTCGTCGTTCAAGATTAAAGTCGTCAAACAAACTCGCATAACGGCGGATAAGTCCTCAAGCAGGGCTTTCCTCCTCGAAGCTTGAGGAGCACCCAGGACGACCTGGACTTCGGCAGCAGGGATACCTGGAGAGTTGGTACCCGAGAAGAAGTGGGGCCTTAAGTGACAAGGAGGAAGTATGAACTTCTCAGAGGGAAGACTGTTCTCAACCGTCAGGTCGACGTCTACCTGCCCGTCTGTGTGCTACCGTTTCGGAGACCCTTGGCTACTGGGAGACTGACTCCCTTGGGGAGAGGTCGAAGAATCTGTGGGCACTGAAGTTGTGGTAGGATGTTGTGCTCAGAGTTGTTCGACCCGACCCTTTTTCGAAGCACGGGTGTTTTTTAGTTTCTTGAGACGCTCCTCGGCACTCGACATCTTACCTGCACAGAAAACAAAGAGGTCAGTAATTCGAAAAGTAGGACGAAGGGAGAGGCAGGTCGGGGAGGCCTCCCCACCTAACAGCTCGAGAGCCTCCTCGTCAGAAAACGTCTTGAGGAGAGCCCTAGTGTTGATCAATTGACGCTTCGTTAAGACCTCCCCGTCGTCGCCCAGAAGGAAGTCCCCATTCGGCATCACGAACTTGGATTTGTTAAACCCACCGACGAACTTGACTATGGCCTCGTGAGCCAAGCGATCCCCTTCACAGAGTTTACCAGGGCTGACAATATAGCTGTTCGTTCCCCTCTTGAAGTGTTCTTCAGTCCAGAACAATGGGAACCTGGGCACAAGAGACTCCTCTCACCGCCCATCTACTTCTTCGAGGACCCGATGGTACACTGAATTTATGGCCTCAAGTGTGACCGGCCTCACGAGGTAGTACCAGTACTTGAAATCTTGCACATAGTCCATATAAGTGTGAAACAGGCTGCTCACCTGCTTGAAGGACACCCAGCCATACTTGCCGTCGAGGCCTGCCGTTGAAGATGGAAAATGCGAAAAAATAGGGGCACAGTCGCCCCGATCTTCAAGTATTTGCACACGAGCTCGAAAGCCCTGATGAAAGCGAGAGAGTTGGGGGTGGAGTTGAGAAGGGGCCAAACGCAGCCAGACAAACGCTGACTGTTGAAAATTCGTGAAGGGCAAATGCCACCCCGCCTTGTCGAACATGAACTTGTATACGGGAAACCACATCCCACTATATGTCGAGCATATTCGATAATGTGGCAAAGGCCTGAACACGTTCCACGTCTTCGATGAACCCACTAGACGGTGCTCGACGGTGCAAAACATGTCGGCCTCGTCCAAATCGACAAATTGGGAGATCATGTTTACAACATCCTCGCAGGCCCAGTCGTCGGGTGACCTCTCCCCGGCGCTGGTCGACTCCGCCATATGTAAGTCAGGCTCGTCGTAAGTATCTAAAAATCCCTCAGCCACTTGCAATACGTTCATTTACCTGAAAAGCAGAAGGAAATGGTGAATTCGATGACCCATATCAAATCCACCCCTCCACCGCTGATCAAGTGAAAGGGCGAGGAAGGAACGTCAGGAAACACGAACCCGCGACCATCCTCAGGTCTGCGGGGAGCGGCATTGTGTGGGACCCCGAGATATTCGACCCACGTCCCCGTGACATTCTTCGTGTCCCCGGGGATTTCGTCAGTTATCCCCAGGAGACTCAATAAAAGAACTGAGAAATGTTCGTCTCACGACCCCAGGGCATTCTTCATGTCCTCGGGGATCTCATCGTCTCTCCCCGCGAGATTCAACGAGTAAACTAGGAAATTCTGTCGTTTTCGCTGGATATTTCGTGATTTCCATGGGAACTTCAACGGTTCACCATAGATTCACCCTACAAATGCAAGCAAAAGAGGAAAAAAGAGAGAAACTTACTTCGAAGGTGGTTTCGGTAGGGTTCCGGTGCGGCTGTCAGCGGCGGCGAACGACGGTTGAAGAGAGAACGAAAGAAGGCAAAGTCTGAGCAGAGGGAGAGCGAAAATGGAAATAAAATGAGATGACCCCTATTTATAAGGGTCTCACGAGCCTCGAGGGCTCATAGGCAACCGATTAGGCTACCCTAGCTTAGCCGCCCTAGGGAATGATGAGGTGTGACATGTGGCACACGCTTCCCCACGCGCGACTTTTCATTCCCCAGCACGCGTCCTTCCATTCGCCTCGCTTCAGACTTCACGTATCCCCGCGACGTCGCTCATCTGCAGCCATCCTAGCCCGAGCCGAACGATTTATTCCTCCCCATTTGACCAACCGCTCCTCATCTAGAATCCCTTCCCCGACGGGATACGTCTTTGACATATTACTGGCCCTTAAGTCATTACTCTGACACCTCAGAACAATGACTTGGGGGCTCCTGTTCCGGACTGGGCCAGTACATGCCCTACGGTCAGGCAGGCCCAAGCCCAATGTCCAACGAAAGTCCAACGAGGCCAAAAAACCACCTCCCTGTCGAGCACGTGCCAGTCCCCTCAGGCGTCTGACACGCGTGGTAGAAGACCGTCGGCCAGAGGCGTGTAGCTCGTGGACACACCTCTCCTCGACACCTACGTGCTCCTCCCCGCGAGGACACGTTCTCTTGTAATTTCCCACTCCCGAAGGAATCGGTCTGCCCTACTTCCGGAGATTTAGGGACCGTTACACCAGGGCGAAGACCACGTGCTGGTCTTCACTATGCCACGTAAGCCTTGGCAGTTACTTAGATTGGGCCTTGCAATCCAGCCCAGGGCAAGTAACCGTTGGCCCCCGCGCTGGGGGCTCTCTATAAATACCCTCTCACTTGAGAGGGTCAGGTTACACAACATATTCTAACTCTCGCCTGTTTTTCTGTACTTGCTTACTCCCTTTCTTACTTGAGCGTCAGAGTACCTTGCAGGTACCCCCCCCCCCCCCCCCCCCCCCCCGCCGTATCATCATCACCGGAGCTGAAGTCCATACGACGTTGCTGGCCACTGAACAACTGTCTGATCCAGGTAAGATCAATTACATTAAAGGAGACTGAACAAAACATATCTCTCCAAAGTTCTTTTTCACTCATGATCTTCAGAAGAACAGTGATATAAACATCCAACAAATTCGTTCATGTGACAATCTTGCAGACCTTTTCACAAAGTCACTCCCAAGTAGTACTTTTAATCAACTAGAATAAAAGATTGGTCTTCATCTTCGAAGAAATAATCATTCAGCTGAGGGGGAGAAATAAATTTGTTTTAAAAGGATATTGTACTCTTTTTCCTCCACTAGATTTTTTCCCACTGGATTTATTCTAATAAGGTTTTAACGAGGCATGTCCAAAACAAACATCCAAGGGGGAGTGTTATGAATAATTGGATGATTTGTCTCCCAATAATTTCTTTCCATATTTAATCAATTTATATTTATTATAATGTTTATATGATGTCCTATAAATAGGACAAATCTGATTGTATACGATAGATCAATAAAATAATACATAATCATTCTAATCTCTCTCTTCTATTTTATATTCTTTCTCCTTATTTTATGTTCTGGACCGGGCAAGGCTTCCTGCCCTTAAGGGCCAGGCCCAATCCATCATAATTGGCGAATAGGCCCAATAAGCACAATATAATCGTTGCGCACAATATAGTCGTTGGGCAAAATATAGCCGTTGGGCGTGTCCCCTTCACGCGCAGAGTAGTTCACGCGACCAACTGCCTCCCCAGATATCACGGGAACAGTTAGAAAGACCACGCGCTTTGCCCTCCATCTGGCAATACCTCATTGGTCGATCAGGCACTTTGCTCGCCAACAATCTCCCTATAAAAACCCCCTCGCTTGAGAGGGGCAGGTATCACGAATCATATACTTGACTTCTCTTACTTGCTTTCCCCCTTTCTTTTGACCAAATACTTACTTTGGCATCGGAGTACCTTGCAGGTACCTCCACCCCTTTTTCCTCTCCTACGAGCATCATCTCTTGTCCTACACGAAGGCCGCGACGATCTCCTTCTGGTCCTCTCCGATCAGTGGCACCGTCTGTGGGAAACTCGCTTCCCCGTCTTTTTGAATCAAGATCCCTCATATTTTCACCCAAAAGACCAAAGCTTTCATCTCTCCAAAATCCCAGATCATTATGGCTTTCATCAAGAGTGACATCCACCAAAAACCTGTGACCGCCGCAGCCAATATCGACAACGATGCTGTCGTCGGGCACATCCCGTCCGAAAACATCCAGCGCAACGGTGGGCCGGCTTCTCCAAAGCTTGACGAACAAAGACCACGAGTGCCAGCCGCAGAACTTTTCTTCGAACCCATTCCGGTTCCTCAGGGGCTGATCCGACCACCGCGGCGCTCATCGCCTCTTTGAACAATTCCAATCGTTTCATCCTCCAACAAGGAGAAAAAATCAGTGCCCTCGAGCACGCCATTCAAGAGCATCACACCCCAGAGACGCTGAACCTCTCCCCGCCTCCGCGAATTCACTCAAAGCGGAGACGTGATAGTCTTTCCCCAGTCAAAGAACGTTCAAGATCAGGGAGCCCAACACCCGATCTTGCTCACCGATATCGTCGTTCTCCTAGGAAAACTAGGCACTCCCCTGTTTGTCATACCCCAAATTTTGACCACTAAGATTCCCATCATTGTGCAAATCATCATCACAATGTGGATGAACCATCATGCCTCATCAAATGCCTCAAGGGTTGTTAAGCATTCGCTACAATCAAAATTAGGGTTTTAAGCCCTCTCAGAGCCTTAGACAAAGGATCAATCAAGGAATGACATGATCTTCAACTTGTCTAACCTCTCAAACATCCACAATGGATCAAGAGGACTCCCACTTCAAGGATTAAGCACAAGGTTGCTCCCTTCTAGGTGGATCAAGCTTCAAGATCGCCAGTGTCACCAAATTAGGGTTTTGGTCGATCAGGGCCTCCAAAGGGAAATTTTCCTCTGGGCATGAGCCAATGATCCAAAACACAACCTAATATACTCCATGGAACCTCATGGACCCATTCATCAAGTCAATTTTTCCTCAGGGGATGCATACATTAAAAATCAGGAATTAGGGTTTCTTGACCTAATTCACCCCTAAGTTGACTTTTAGGGCAAATCAAGAGCCAAGACCTCAAGAGAGGATTTGAGGGTCTCTAATGAGCTATATTGATCCATTTGGAACAATGGATTAATCCAAGAAGCTTGAGCAACAAGTCTCAATTTCATCTGCACCACAGTTAGGGTTTTGCGAGAAAAGTCAACTGTAACTTTGACTTTTGACCAGGACATGCTCCCAAGCCCTAGGACATGCCCCAATATACCCTATGACACCCATGGAACATGTCCATCAAGTTTGATTTAGGTCAAGGACATGATTTCCTGAAGAATTGCACAGTTTGAAATTCATCTAATAAAAAGTCAACTGTGCACAAAAGTCAACTTTGACTTTTTGAGATTTTTCACCAAAATGGATTTTTAACCCTAAAATGATGTTAATGTATGATTTGAATCATCATTCATCAAGAAAAATCAAGAAAAGTGGGATAACTTGTAAAAGGGGTAACCATAAAAACTTAGAAAATTTTCTAAGTTAAAAATAAAGTGACAAGGGTACCAACTTTGAAGGATCATAACTCCTAAACCATAAAGCCATTTTTTCTCATCCAAAGATGGATTTGTAGCCCTCATTACCCTCTACAAAAACTTCAACTAGACCTAAGTCCAATTCATTAAGGATTTTGAGTTATGGAGTGATCAAAATGGCTGAAAAGTGAAAATGTCACTTTTTCCAACACTTAGTGAAATTTTCACTAAGTCCAAATCTGTCTTCACTTTTTGCCAAATGTAGGGGGATTTTTCACTTGGATTCAAAAGAGATCAAAACCGAATATGTTCAAACAGTTGTTATATCATGTAAGGGCTTTCCAAAATGGCCAAGAACATTGCCAAATTCCATTTGAGTCATGAGATATGACATTGGAAAGTTGTCTTGCTGAAATCTGTCAAAGGCAAGGCAGAATTTGCAACTTTGCTCGATTTTCCAAAATCATCCAAATTCAAATGCTCCTATCCACTTGGACACGTCTGAGGATTGAATCTAAAGGGGACAATCACTGAGCCAAGCCTCCAAAGTCCATGGAACAAGAAATAACATGTTGAACCTAGAATGGCCAAAATAGGGACAAGACTCCAAATTTGGATTGAAGCATTCAATGGAAGCATCAAGGTGGCATGGACTGAGCCATTCTCATCTGAAATCAGTCAATACTTATCCAAGACCAAGGGAACCACAACTCTGTGCCCTAACCTCTAGTCAATGGCTAGAGGAGACTTGGATTTCCATTGGACAACATTGGCCAAACCTACTTACCAGTTGCCATTCACAATTCCTTGCAAAACAAACTTGCTCTACTATAAATAGAGCTCAATTGTGATCAGTTTGAGTACACCAAAGCCATCTAACAGATGCTTTCCTCAAAAACTCTTTCTCTTGGTAAAAATGCCTTTCTTAGCAAGGTAGCTATCAGGTTTTGAGTTTGAGAGCTTTTCCAATCAAACCAATCACTCACACACCTCACATACATCATATAGAAGTGATCCAAACACTCACATAACATCTGGAACACTGATTTCACAAAATCACCAGCCAATTGCTCAAGTTCTTGACAGTTTTGTAGTTGAGGTGCCATCTTCAACTCCAAACCATTTCAATCCATTCCAAGCACTCAGACACATCACTTGGTACCTAGGGAAGCTATCCACATCATTGAAACCTAGCTGTAACACCTCCAACACAAAACATGATCACCAACTGCAAGTGGTAAGCATGAGCTCTTCTAACTCTATGATCCATGCAATTTTTGCTGCACAATAATTTGGCCATATGTTCATAATCATGCATGGAATGTTTCCCCTCAATTAATTGCATTGTTTGAATCATGTATCAAAAATCCTAGCCTTCATGCAGAAATTAGGGTTCTTGAGGATTTTTCATGATTTCTTGTTATATGTTTAATTTAAATGAAATTAATGGACATAGACATGATCGTGAGGTTGAGACGAGCATAATGATATGTGGATTGCATGTTATAATCAAGTATTCAGGGAGATTGGATAGAAAATGCAAATCTGGCCAAGCCCAGAACACGCACGTGTTCTTGGTGTGTTCTTGGCGCCTTTTCTCAAAATTTGAATATTTGAATTTTGTGATTTTTGTTTAATTGATTCAAAAATTAATTTCTCTCTGAGTTTTAATGATTTTGAGTTGATTCTTTTTTTAATAATTCACAAAAATGTTAAAATATTTTATTTTATCAAAAAATCCCAAAAATATTATTTATTTCATATAATTGATATTTTTGCAAATAATTAATATTTTAATTGTTCTTGACATTTTAAATATTTTTTCTACATTGATTTTGCAACTTTTAATGCTTTCTAATTATTTTGTAGGTCAATACTTAATTTTTGAAGCATTAATCCAAAATCACAATTTGTCTTTCATATGTTAAACAATTTCGATCATTTTTAATTGAATTTTTATTCAATTAAATACATTTTTGAAAACAAATTAGGGTTTTTGGATTAATTCAACCCTCATAAATCATTTTCAAATCACTTTGGGACTCTTGAGAGAGTGTAAGACCCAACCCACTTCTACAAAAATATTTTGGGCCTCATTCGTTGTATAAGTCCCTCTGTACATTTTCAAATAAACGGCACGAGCATCGCCTTTTGAAAAATAACCTTGGGCCTCTCCTTGAGCTATAAGACCCATTCAAAAACACTTTGGGCCTCTAATAGAGTGTAAGACCCAATCCCCTTTTAACCAAAACATTTTGGGCCTCACTTATTGTATAAGTCCCTCTGCGTTAAAAGAAAACCTCGGCACGATCGCCATTTTTAACGAAAAGTCAAACTAGGCCTACCCTCGTGTTATAAGCCCCACTCTTTTTCTTTAAACCCTTTGGGCCTCTTGAGAGAGTGTAAGACCCATCCCTTTGTACAGAAAACCTTTTTTGGCCTCAGTCACTTGTATAAGTCCCTCTGTACAAAAATAACAGTGCGCTCACTGATAAAACCCTGACCTCTCCTTGAGCTGTAAGCCCCAAATCTTTCTTTTTCAAAGCACTTTCTCCTTTGATTTTGAACATACTGTTGTTTTCAATCTTTCTTTGTTGAACAACTAACCAAACAACATGGAAGCTCTACAACCGAGTAAGTGGTTATTGGTTTCATTTACCACTTTCATATACATATAACTGTATTGTGGGGCTGTTTCACTGTAAGTCTTCTTTCATAAACTCATATCAATTGTGTAATAATAGTATAGATATTTAGAGTTTCCCCGGCAACTACGTCTAGAACTAGGTGACGCCGTTTCGTTTATTCGTAGAAATAGACAACTAGATCCCCAATAGGATCACCAGATACAGTATTCTCTTCGACTGTCCTCATTAGGAATTATCAAGAAACTCTACTCCCCAAGATGAATGTATTCTTCGTGAATGGCATCTTTGAGTTTCTTCCAAATTCTCGAACTTTCCTGACTTTGATCTATTCTCAGTGAATAGCATTGCCTTGAATTTCTCAGGGTTTGGGGACCCACGGGCTTCCTAAAAGCATCGGCCTCCTCTTGGGCATCGTACAAGGACCCACGGGCTTCCTAAAAGCAACTCCGCCTCCTCTTGGGCTTCGTACAAGGACCCTACGGCTTCTTAGAAGTATTCACAGCCTCCTCTTAGGCTTCGTATAATGATCTCTTCCTTTAGGAATGATAGCCTCCTCTTGGGCTTAGTACAAGGACCCGTCGGCTTCTTAAAAGTTTCCAGCCTCCTCTTGGGCTTCGTACAAATTGTCCCAACGACCTCCTAGAGGTATAGGAACAGAACTTAATCATCTTCATAGAATAGTCCTTTCAAAGAGTCTACTACTATTTCTCAAAGCATAGTACAAAAGATGAAACTCTAGACTTGGACAATCTAACTTCCTTGAGTCTCAAAGACATTCTCAAGTGACCCCTTCGTTAAATAGGAAGGAAACCCGCAGACTCGGATAGTCTCAATACCCTTCGGATTTCCCGCTTCCTTAAAGAACAGGAATAACCCGGATCCTTGAATCAAAATCCATGAGTACAGTATTGCTCATATAAGAACTGATTTTCTCTTTTAAAAATCAGTATACTGGACCTGTCACTTAACTGAATAGTCATCATAGCCTCCTCTTAGGCTTTGTATAATGATCCTTCTCCAGTGAAGTTAGGCTCCTCTTGGGCTTTGTACAATGATCCTCCCCAGCGGAGTCAAACAATGTTTAGCCTCTCTCTCGGGCTTTGTACGAGACACATAAGAGACTCCCTCGTTGAGTCAATCCCCCTTCCGCCTCCATCTCGGGCTTTATACGAGATACAAAAAGGTTCTTATTGAGCCAAACAATCTTTAGCCTCCATCTCGGGCTTTATACGAGATACCAAAAGATTCCATCGTTGAGTCAAAACCTTTTAGCCTCTCTCTCAGGCTTTGTACGAGACACATATTAGCCTCCTCTTAGGCTTTGTATAAGAAAACCACTGGTTAATCCAATTAACCTTTTAGCATCAAAGATGTGCCTCGTTCACAGTACACAAACATCAACAACTCATTCCTCTTCATCTAATCGCTGTAAGCGGCAAGCCTCTGGATCATCTACATCCATGCCACTGTCCCTCTTTTAGCATGAGAAATTCCTAAGGAAAGATAGCATTGCTCTACACTGAGTTAAAGTCTTCTCCTTTAGGTTAAAACCCCCTATAAAGGAAATTATGGCATTGCCGAATTCACATATCCCGGTTAAAGTAATTCTCCTTTATAAACAGTTGTGACATACAACCCCCTCTTTAGAGGTGACAAATTCTCTCTAAAGTTGAGACCTTTCAGCTTCACATCTTGGGCTTTGAACAAGATACAAACCACCTTTTCGCTTCACGTCTTGGGCTTTGAACAAGACACCAAAAACAACCACTTCCTTCCATAGAATAGGAGGAACTACGAATGCTCTGATTTCCCTGTTTCGGTAAACGGGAATACGTAGGCATAAGATTGAAAGAAAAATCTTAGCGAGCACACTAAACAAAAACCCAAAATCCCATACTCTCATGTATCTACCAAAAAGCATCAGTCCTAACATCTTAATCCTTGTTCCCTGCCAGAAACCTTCCGTCTAGAAAGAAAGAAAACCGTATTGGCGAAAATACAAATAACCAGTACAAAGGCCCCCCACATTGATAGCATCCGTAACCTAACAGACCGCTGTTTAAACTCAGTATGCAAAGCAGGGTTAATTGGAGACATCTATTTCCCTTCCTTCATCAGCTTTAATAGGATAAAAAATGAATCGACCTGTAGTTTTAAGCTCAACCGCAGAGAGCGACCAACGCTTAAGAACCGCGTCCAAAATCGCTCGCTACACTGTTTCCAAAAGACACCGACATTCAGACAAGTACGAGCATAGGCGTACCCGCGGACACTCTCCTCGCCGTAGTCAAAGTCGCGACCACAGTCTTTCTCCGTCATTCTCTCACAGCTCTAGCAGTGACGATGAAGCTCAAGGCCCATTCAGGAGAAACATTGTGGACACCCGGATCCCTCGCGGGTTAGAGAAACCTCCCACACTGGCTACGTACGATGGCACGTCAGATCCTCACGAGCACCTGGAGAACATCGAAGCTATGCTCCAGTACCATGGTGTCTCCGGAGCCATCAGGTGCAAAATATTTCCCATCACCTTGAGGAAGGGTGCGATGACATGGTTCAAAAGACTCCCTCGAGGATCCATCTCCTCCTGGCGCGAGCTCAAAGGCCAATTCACCCGCCATTTCACAGCCTCCCGACGACATCCAAAGACGGAGGCAACGTTGGAAGCGATCATACAAGGCAGGGAAGAACCTCTGCGGGCTTACATCGAGAGATTTAATAAAGAGGCAGTGGAAGTCAGAACTTTCGATCACATGAAGAAGTACCTCCTCGAGAAGGGACTCCGACCAAAGAGCGACTTCCGCAAAGCTGTCGGGATCGAAGCTCCTCGAACGCTGATAGAGCTTCTTCACATGGCCAAAGATTACATCCGCTATGAGGAAAAGGAAGCCGCATACCGTGCCCGGGACGCAAGAGATCGTGAAGCACCCCGGGCACCCAAAAAGGAGGAGCTAGAGCCATCCCGTAAGGGGAAGGAGAAGCGACAGGATGAGCGTCCCTGTGAAGGTAAAGGGCCAGCTGGCCGATTCAATGAATACACTGTGCTCACAACCTCACGCGAGCGTATTCTCTCCGACTGTATCAACACCGAATTCAAACAAGGGGGTGTCAGGTTCCCTAAACTGATCACGTCCAAAGGAAACATCGACAAAAGTAAATACTGTCGTTTCCACCGTAGTCACGGGCACGTGACAAAAGATTACGTGCACCTCAAGGACGTTATAGAGATCCTCATCAAAGAGGGTCACCTGAAGCAATACGTGAAGAAGGGAGAGTCCTCCCGACGAGACACGTCTGATCCGAAGAAAGAAGCAGAATCAACCCCCTCCAGTCCTCCCCCGCAGGTCGTAATGTCCATCAGCCGAACAGAGGACTTCTTCGTTCCTGACCACCTCGACTCGACTTCCCAGGCATTCATACACAGCACCTGGGAAGCCTTTCTTATGGCCATGGTTATCTCATGTGGGGGGTACCATGAGCTCACGATATGATCCATCAAACGAAAGTTTGAACAGCTGATAGTCAGCAGCCCCGACCAGTTGTACACGATCGACAAGGGTAAAGGGCGTTCATAGCTGATCACGTTCTACAAAGAAGAACTCCCCGGAGGATCGCCGAATTCCCACATTCCTCTGCTGATCAGGGCCAAATTATCAGCTACCGATGTGCGGAGAATCCTGGTCGACCAGGGCAGTTCCGTGGACATCATGTACTCTATCCTGTTCCGCGCACTGAAACTGAATAAGTCTAATCTCTCCCCGTACGTGGGATCTGATCTCCAAGGATTCAACGGAGCAACGACCCGACCTTGGGGTTACGTGGAGATACCAGTCACGTTTGGCGAAGAAGAGGCATCTCGGACAGTCAAAACGCAGTTCTTAGTCATTGATTGCCCATCGCTCTATCAGTGCATCCTCGGCAGACCAGCTCTTGCCGAACTCGTTGTTGTCCCCTCTACGGTCCACCTCAAGCTCAAGTACTATACTGAGAAAGGACACGTCGTAACTCTGCACGGTGACATCGAGGCTGCTCGCAGATGCTTCGAGGCCGCAACAAAAGGGCAGAACCAGATCGCGACAACAGCAAAGTCGGCAAAGCGCACCAGAGAGGACGAGGTTCCAGCCAAAGATGGCCAGCCAGAGAAAAAGCCCACGCTTCCCGTGCACACCATCGACCTCGACAGCAGGCTTACTGAAGATGGAAACGAAGATCGGGACGAGGACAGAAAATTAGGAGTGACAAGCTCCCCGTCTCCTACACTTCTGCGACCAGTTCCAGATGGGGAATTCGAGATCATCACCTTCAGCAACAACCCCAACAGGGGAGTGAAGATAGGCGCTGGTCTCCCCGAAGAGGTAAAGAAGGAGTTAAAGATATGCCTTGACGACAACGCCGATCTGTTCGCCTGGAGTGCAGCGGATATGCCCGACCTTGATCCAGAAACTGCATGTCACCACTTGACAATCAATCCAGCTGCACGCGCCATTGCCCAACGAAGAAGGAAACAATCCGAGGAAAAGGCACAGGCTGCCGAAAAACTTGTACAAGACCTCTTAAAGGCAAAATTTATTTTCGAGGCCAGGTATACGACTTGGCTCTCAAATATTGTACTTGTAAAGAAAAGTAATGGAAAGTGGCGCATGTGCATTGACTACACTGATCTCAATCGGGCTTGCCCGAAAGACGCTTATCCACTGCCGAGCATAGATAAACTCGTAGATAATTCCGCAGGTTTCAAGCTCTTGTCCTTCATGGACGCTTATTCGGGATACAACCAAATCCCAATGGCAGACGAGGACAAAAGATACACGACATTCATGACCTCCTCGGGGAATTATTACTATAACGTAATGCCCTTTGGACTAAAGAATGTCGGGGCCACATACCAACACATGATGAACAAAGTCTTCCGATCAGAAATCGGTGACATGCTCGAAGTATATATGGATGATATGATCGTGAAATCCCAAGAGGAATCCGACCATACCACCCACTTGCGTAAGGTGTTCGACCAAGCTCGAAAATGTAAAATGCGTTTTAATCCAGAAAAATGCACCTTCGGTGTGCGAGCAGGAAAATTCCTCGAATTTTACCTCACCGAAAGAGGAATAGAAGCAAACCCAGACAAATACCGAGCACTCGTGGAATTCCCCACGCCGCGGTCGAAGAAGGCGATACAATCCCTCAACGGGATGCTCGCGTCCCTTGCTCGCTTCGTAAGCAAGTTCGCCCAGCACGCCCTGCCCTTTTTCAATTTACTCAGGAAGGAGGAGAATTTCGAGTGGACGGACGAGTGCGAGCAGGCCCTTCCCCATTTCAAACAAGCTCTATCCGAGCCACCAATATTGTCCCGACCAGACCGCGGGGAAACCATATACCTGTATCTCTCCGTGGCCAACGAAGCAGTAAGTGCAACACTTATTCGCGAGACTACTGACGGGCAGAAACCCATCTATTTCACTAGTAAAGCCCTACAAGGACCCGAAGTCAGGTACACGCAAATAGAACGGGTGACCCTTGCTCTCATAATTGCCGCAAGGAGACTCAGATATTACTTCCTGGCGCACACTATCGTCGTCAGAACCGACTAGCCAATTAGGCAACTGTTAAGCCGACCAGATATGGCGGGCAGAATGCTAAAATGGTCCCTTGAACTGGCCGAGTTCGACATTCACTACGAAGGGAGGAAAGCCCTCAAGGCACAGGTCCTGGCCGACTTCGTGGCAGAGATTACTCTGGAATCGTTCCCTCTGGGAGGGACACAGGAATGGATCATTTACGTGGATTGCGCGTCAAGCCCCTCGGGCAGTGGAGCAGGAATTATCCTCGAAAACGAGGAAGGGACCCTGATCAAAGTGTCCCTGATCCTTTCCTTCAAAACATCCAATAATCAAGCCGAGTATGAAGCCTTCCTCGCAGGATTACGACTGGCCAAAGACGTCGGCGTGAGGAAAATAAAAATCTGCACTGATTCCCAGCTCGTGGCGTCCCAAGTACGAGGAGAGTTCCAAACAAAGAACAACCAACTTGCCGAATACTTGGCCATGGTAAAAGAAAAAATGACGGAGTTTGAAGCATGGGAAGTTCAACACGTCCTGTGCGAACAGAATACCCGAGCAGACATCCTCTCTAAATTAGCCAGCACCAGGAAAAAAGGTGGAAACAAATCCATCATACAAGAAATACTGGCTAGCCCGAGCATCTTAAAAGCTGACCTGCTAGATGTTAACGCCATCGGAGAGCCCCGCTGTTGGATGACCCCGGTATACAATTATCTCACCAAAGGGGAACTCCCCGAAGACAGTAAGGAGGCCAGTGTAACTAAGCGACGAGCCTGCTCGTACGTACTGGTCGAGGACAAATTATATCGACGAGGATTTTCCATTCCCTTGTTGAAATGTGTCGACGAGGATCAGGTCCCCGAAATCTTACAAGAGATCCACGAGGGCATCAACGCACAACACCTAGGAGGAAAATCCCTGGCTCGAAAAGCCCTGCACGTAGGATATTACTGGCCGACCATGCAACACGACGCCAAAGAACATGTACAAAAATGTGACTACTGCCAACGCCACAGGGACATGCATTTGGCGCCACCCAACGAGTTAAAGACCCTCTCCTCGCCGTGGCCCTTCGCCTGGTGGGGGATGGACATCCTCGGCCCCTTTACAATGGGATCTTATCAAAATAAATTCCTAATCGTGGTCGTCGACTATTTCACAAAATGAATTGAAGCCGAAGCACTCGCCAAGATCACAACCTTCAACATACTGCGCTTCTACAAAAGAAACGTCCTCGCCAGATTCGGGGTACCCCAGGCCCTCGTAACCGACAACAGAACCCAATTCACGGACAGAAAATTCCAAGACTTCGTCGCCAAATTGGGAACGAAACAACACTTTACTTCGGTCGAGCATCCCCAGACCAACGGGAAAGCGGAAGCCGCAAACAGAGTAATCCTACGCGGATTGAAGCGAAGACTAGGCGAGGCCAAGAAAAGGTGGGTCGAGGAGCTCCACAGCGTCCTCTGGGCGTACAGGACAACACCTCACTCCACCACCGGGGAAACCCCTTTCCGACTAGTGTATGAAACAGAGGCGGTAATACCGGTGGAGATGAGGGAGCCCTCCAAAAGGACAGAAGCTCCCCTCGACGAAGAAATGAACGATGAGGCTCTACGTGAGGAGCTCGATCTGGTCGAAGAAATAAGATCAGGGGCTGCCCTCTGCGAGGCCGCATTGAAACAACAAATAACGTTGCGACATGACGCCAGAGTCATAAAGCGCGACTTCCCCGTAGGCAGGCTGGTCTCGCGCAGAAACCAGAAGGATTCTCGCGAAGGGAAACTGGCAGTGAACTGGGAAGGACCTTATAGGGTCAAGTCCAAAACGGGCACGGGAGCGTATTACTTGGAAACACTGGACGAAAAACAACTTGCTCGACCGTGGAATGCTGAAAAACTCAAGCAATACTATAGCTAAGTCCTTAACCACGAGGATAGACAAGTCGCCGACATAATCACCCCAAGACGAGGAGAGCTGCGCGAACATCGTATCATGCCCTGGTGAAGCATGACACGCATTACAATGCCGGCCAGCCTCTGTTCGTTGTACGAGCAGATCCTGCGCACAACGGGGATACCTCGACCGAGCTCCGTCGTTGCCGCACCATTCAAGCAGGACACCCAGTTCGCGATGGGAACAGTCCAAGCCTATGAGATTAGTACCTCAAACGAAGTCCTAACCTCATCATGGGCAGAACCACTCCGCCCTCCTCGGTAGGTTTTGCACCTCACCGAGCACACACACATACGTATAAACAAAAAGAGCAAAAGTCCATGATAAAACATTCACAAAATCCAAGTATATTAAAGTATCGGCCATGACCGGGTAATGTCATAAATACAAAAAAGGGGCAACGCCCATACAAATTGATAAGGGCACGCAGGCCCACAAAACATGCTAAAAACAACAAAGTCCTATTCTGCGACTTCACTCTCCTCTTCGGCAGGAACAACTTGACCGTCCACCACTTTGTTGAATAAACCCATCCAATCCGTCGTGAGCTGCACATCAGAGTTGAGGGCCACCATCTGCTCTTTTGCAGCACTGAAGCCGAACTCAGCTGCTTTCAGGTTGTCCTCGCCTAGGATTCTAATCCTCCCGATTAAGTCAGCCCGCGACTTCAGGGTCTTCTCGTCATCATTTTCGTCCTGGACAGCTGAAGTCAAACCTTTCAATTCAGCGATCCTCGCCTGCAGACTCGCTTTCTCCTCGTCAGCCTTGAGCGCAGCCAACTTCAGCTGGGTCACCTCCGTCTGAAGCAACACTTTGGCCTCCTCGTGACCTTCAAACTGTTTTAAATCATTGAACAGCTTGTTATTTTCCGCCTCCAACTCGACAATTCTATTCTTGAACGTCACGAGGTTCGCCCGAGTAGCAGCTTCATCGTCGGCAAGGACAAGGGCAGCTTCAAGGACCCTAAACATGCCCGCCGCATCCTGGCACAACTGTTTTCTCCTCACCTTAGAGTTGGCGTTCAGAATAGCCACGGCTTCAGAATCATGGACCTCTATTAAATCCCCTTCAGCGAACAAATCTCGACGCGTGTAGCATGCGGACAGGACAAGATGACCGGCACCGGACCCCCCCGGACCAGCGGCCACAGAAATCCCCACGGCATCTCTCTTCCTTTTAAGGGAACCCTCCGGGGTCAGCGGCGTTGAGGCTCTCTCCGGGACGGGGGTAGGTCCAGCGGCAAAACTCTCCATCACTGTCTGCTTAGGCACCCCGGTCTTGGCACCTGTGGTCGCTTTCTTGTGAACCTTCGCCGCCTGCGACCTCATCAGACGCTCGCGCATGTCATCCATCATACCTGCAAACACACATAACAAGTCAGGACTAAGAATTCAAAGAAATAAAACTAAACAGTCGAGCATACTGAGCAAGGTCATCGTATCATCGTCGTTATCACACTCGAGGAGAACTTTGACATTAATATATCTAGCTGCTCGGACGGGGCCATCATCCCCAACCAGCTCTTTCCCGTCCCGATCAACTACAAAGGCTGGGGAAAAGCTCTCCACGTAAGCGTGAAGGATCCTGTAAGATTCCTTGTCCGCCGGGCAAAGCTGCTCGTGCTTTACCAGGAACTGATCCGTTCTGCGTTTGAAGTGGGTGTAGACCCACTCCAAAGGAAATATGGAGACAACCTCATCCCTCTCCCGACCATCTACCACCACCTTCTCAATAGTCGAGATGCTCCTCTTTGCCTCCTCGGTAATAGGCTTCACGATCAGAAACCTATCCTTGAAATTGCGTATTGAGTCAGAATACGGCCAGAACAGCCTACTCTGCTGTTTAAACGAAACCCAACTTTGCTTCGTCCCTGCCGTGCTCCTTTGGATTTGGAAAAGGCAGAAGAAGATATCTGTGGTCGCCCCGATATTGAGGTAACGACACACTAACTCAAAAGCCCGGATAAAAGCCAAGGCATTGGGGTGAAGCTGGGACGGGCACAAGGCCAGATGGGTGAACAGGGAGGATTGGAAGTCAGTGAAAGGGAGACGCATATTGGCCTTCGTAAACGCGAACTCGTACATAGGAAAGCGCAATCCCGGATACGAGGAACAGACTCTATCATACTCCTCGGGGCGAAATGCTTTCCATGCCCGTGGAGCGTCTTCGTCACGTCTCTCCAACAAGTCAAAGTCCTGTATCTCCTCGACGGAGAAAGTTGATCGAAACGACAAAGGCTCATGTGCGAGCCAGTCAAGGTCCCCTCCTGCGACCTTGATATTTGAGTAATCGGCGGACACACTGGGCCCCTCTTGTGTTTCCTGTGTTTCGGACACAACTTCATCCTGGGGTTCAGCCATTTTCACCTGAAAAGTAGAGGAAGAGAAGTGAATTCGACATCCGCGATCAAATCCACCCTTCCACCACTAATCAAGTGAAAGGGCGTTAACGAATGCGAGGACAACCGCGTGCCCGTATAAATTACCTACCAATCCCTAGGAAAGGTCTCCGCGACCAGAACTCGCAGATATCCATACGAGGACGCATGTCGTCTCACAATCAAGTCAAAGTTCCGAACAGGCCTAGTGCCCGACTACAAACGAAATCCTACACCTAACCAGATTCTACAAGGATCTACGCTAACAATTTCTACAAAATCCTAGAAAATCCTGAAATTCATCATGTTCTTCATAAAATTTCCAGAAATTCATGTGTTCATCGAAGAACACATGAAGTTCAACCGGAAAACATGAAGTTCAACCGGAAAACCCATAAAAATATACAGAAATGGAAGAACGAACTTACAAGAAAAAGAAGAGGTTGACGGTGGCGAAGAGAAGCTCCGGCGAAGGACTAATTGCAGAGCAAATAAGAGCAAGGAGTAAAAAACTTGTGAAAATTATGAAAGTGAAACCTTCCCCCACCTTTTTATAACCATTTGATCGTGGGGAATCGTGAAGGTCATCATAACCTATGCGCCCCTAGGACTGACAAAGGCCATAAATGCTCAACATGTGTCACTAGAACTCTTCGCCTGGTTTAGTGCAGAAAATACACTAGCCCTTGGCTCCCACGAGCAAGTCTCCTCGTCAAAATGAACACGTACGTGCAGGGCTGCTCGCCAAAAACTCTCATTTCCCCGAGGACGCTGCAAACCCTGATCAACATTTCGCGCTAGTAGCTAACGACCACATCTGGTCGGGCACGAATGGAACATTCCACGCGAGCAACCACTTCCCCGACAGTACGGTCGAAGTCACAGCTATCTAAAGTCATTACTCTCCAACAGAGCAACGACTTGGGGGGCTCCTGTTTTGGACCGGGCAAGACTTCCTGTCCTTAAGGGCCAGGCCCAATCCATCATAATTGGCGAACAGGCCCAATAAGCACAATATAGCCGTTGGGCACAATATAGCCGTTGGGCGTGTCCCCTTCACGCGCAGAGTAGTTCACGCGACCAACTGCCTCCCCGGATATCACGGGAACAGTTAGAAAGACCACGCGCTTTGCCCTCCATTTGGCAATACCTCATTGGTCGATCAGACACTTTGATCGCCAACAATCTCCCTATAAAAACCCCCTCGCTTGAGAGGGGCAGGTATCACGAATCATATACTTGACTTCTCTTACTTGCTTTCCCTCTTTCTTTTGACCAAATACTTACTTTGGCATCGGAGTACCTTGCAGGTACCTCCACCCTTTTTTCCTCTCCTACGAGCATCATCTCTTGTCCTACACGAAGGCCGCGACGATCTCCTTCTGGTCCTCTCCGATCATTTTATAACAAAATTATTTTTATTTTTATTTAAACTTTTATTAAGAAGATATAAAAACATATTAAATTTAATTTATTTATAGTTATTTGTAATAATTTCTATCGTGTATGAGTATTTTTTTAATAATTTTTTAAAAAAAAAATTATATCCATTACAAAATTAATATTAAAATAACATAATAAATTGATTATAGTTGTTCTCACTTTTGTGTCAATATTATTAAAAAAACATTATTTTAAACTAAAATTTTTATTTTTGGTTCAAAAATAGTTAATTAATAATGTTATTATATTAATTTAGTGTACCAAAAAATTTGTTGTATATTTTTTTAAATTAATATTGTTTAGTCGAAAATATCACTTTTATCACCTGTGTATGATTTTTTAATAAACCCACATTATAAACATATTAAATTTAACTCATTTATTAGTGATTTACTTGCCAATAATATTTAAAAAATACAATAAGTTAATTGTAGTTGCTCACATTTTATGTCAATATTATTTTTAACTTATTTATTTACTTATTGATTCAAAAATAGTTAATGAGTAATATTATTATATTAATTTACCGTATCAAAAAGCTAATTGTATTATTAAATTATTTTAATAAGTTATAAAAATTCAAAAAATCCTTTACATAATTAATACTACACCCGTTCCGTTTTATAAGAGACAACTCATTTTTTAGGTTCATTGAATAATCAATGTATTCGGTCAATTTTTAGACTAGATACATTGATTATTCAATGAACCTAAAAAGTAAGTTGTCTCTTATAAAAAAAACGGAGGTAGTAGTATATTATATTAACTTAGGGTGTGTTTGTTTCAAGTTAAGAAATAACATTCCTAGGAATCTTATTCCCATCATTATTATTACTTGGAATAATATTCCTATCCAAGTGTTTGGTAAAAACTAAATTTCCTAGGAATGTTTATAATATTTATTTAATTTAAAAATGATAAAAAATGTAAAATAAATGAATAAATGTGAGTAGTAGTGGGGAGTTGTAGTTAGTTAAACTTTATTCCCATGAGAATGTTGGATTCCTGCCCTTTAAGCCTTGAAATAAAAATAAAAGAATCATGTGTAAATAAAATTCCTGGGAATAAAATATACCTTGGAATAATTTTTTAAAAATTGAATCAAACATGGGAATGTTGCATTCCCATGACAATATTCCCGGGAATATTTTTTACAACCTTAAAACAAACACACCCTTAACTAGTAAAAAACTCGTGCGTACGCATATGTTCTGGTATTGTACGTATATTTGTTTTTAAAATGTAATAAAAATAAAATGAAAGATAAATTTGTTTAATCAAAAGAATTTATTATTTTTAAAAGAGAAAATAAATTCGTGCCTATAATTATTTTCGTATATAATAATATTTTAATCAATAGTATATATTTTTCCTTATATAAATATTATTATTGTTTTGACATTATTTATATAAATATTTAAATTAAAAGTAAATTTGTTCTCATTATTATTTAATATTTTGATCAATAATTTTAATGTTCCCAATATAATTATTTTAATTTAGTGTTTTGAGAAATGATAAGTTGTAAATTGGTTATAATTATTTTATTGTTTTTATTAAAATATTTTATCCTTATATCCCTATTCTTCATTATCCTTTAGTGCATCCAAAATACAATTAGCTATCAAAATAAAAATATTTGAAAAATAAAATTAATTTATGCAATAATTCTTAACAAATGGTAAGACATAATATGATAGTATTTCGCAAATTATAATAGGTAAAAGAAAATCACAAATTATGTTTTAAAAATTGAAATTCAAATTTAAAAGAAATTAAAAAAAAATGATGAGATTTTACCTCTGATTGAAGTTTATTCATTATAGTTGATATTTGATTAAATAATTGCAAAACAAATATATGTGTGTAGATTTCTAAATATAACTTATTTGTGTAATTCCTTTGAATTAATGGTCGAAATGGGTAACAGTTACCTCTAAGATTGTTTTTTTTTTTTTTTGAATCAGCAAAAAGAATTAAATTGAAAGTACATGGCATAAGGAATACCATAAATTACAAACACCACCAAAGCAAATTGTATCACAGCAATACTACAAAAGAGGCACCTGCTACCTCAGACACACCAAACCAACCAGAACTACACCACACCCCTCTCAGATACAAACCCAAAATGCCATGACCCAAAATCAACCAAAATTGGACTTTTAGAAGGAAATTAAACAACAGCTTGCTAACAGTGAACACTAACATTACACCAACATTACACCAAAATTAAACCAGGCCCTATATCTTAACATGAGTGCCTTTAAATCAAATAACATTACCAAACCTCCCTTGATTCGTTTAGAAACAGACAGTTAAGTTGCTCCCTTTGGAGTCAGCGTGCTGCACCCACGATTGATTGAGACAGCCACAAATGTAGAATTGAAGGCCATACTCGCCAAGACGGATAACACGACTCAACCCGAAGCCAGTGTGATTCTGCATATTTGAAGGCTAACACTCCACTGCTGCATGGAACCTAGGCTGCAGCAAACCCCAGATAACCCTACTGAAAATCAAACCAAAATCCCCACCAGCTCCCAAAACCTGCACAGGGACCTAACCAGCTCATAGAGTTTGATCACGCGAGACCTCCAGTCAAGATCACCTGCTGCGACAGCTGAAAATTAATCTCCAATTCTGGATCGCAAGCCTAAACTTGCCATTGGATTCATGCACCAAACTGCTAGCTCCACTTCAATCAGTCTTGCTTTCACTTTGAGCCAACTCCATGATGTGATCTTCACCTCTTCAACTATTTTATCGATACTGAACTCTTTGTTTCTGAAGTTGATATCATTCCGACTTTTCCAAATCTTCCACACGACCGCACACCAGATTATAAACAACATATTATTTCTTCTTGTTCCTCCTCCCATCAAGTCTTCAAATTGCTTCATGTGCTTCCAGACTTCATTATGCCGAGCTGTTTTTACTCCCAACCATTTAAGAATTTCATTCCATAAACCTGCATACATAGAGCATTCGAAAAAAACATGTTTTGCCGACTCCTCACTCCCGCAGTTCCCGTTACACCTAATCTGATCCAGAGCTAAAATTACCCTTTTGACTAAGTTTTCCTTAGTCGCAAGTCTATTTTGGACCAATCTCCAAATCAAGCACGATACTTTAGCCGGAATCCCCTTATTCCATAATTTCGCCCAGTTTTGATCTGTTACCGAATGACTTGAATTCGAGAGATGCTCATAGGCCTCTCTCACAGAATAAGTCTCCTCATCTGTGACCCTACCAAAGTCTAATTGTTGTATCTCTTTCCACCACCAGGAAGGGTCTAGGTTGCCACTATTGGAGTTTTCTACTGCAGCCCCATATCTGTTTATTATGACCCTCACCCATAAACCATCTCTCTCTTTTTTTAACCTCCACTTCCATTTTCCTAATAATGCAAGATTAAACGTCCTAAGATTCTTGAAACCCAACCCTCCCACCTCAACTGGTTTGCATATCGATTCCCAACTCACCCAATTTACTTTCCTCTCATCCTCTCCCCCTCCCCAAAGAAATTGTTTGAGAAGAGATTCAAGTTTAGAAATAATACCTACAGGTGCCTTGAAAAATGAAAGGAAGTAGACCGGAAGTGCCGACAGAATGGATTTTATGATAACCACCCGACCTCCTATGGACAATTGTTTATTCTTCCAGCTTGCTAATTTGTTCCTCACCGTATCTACCACCGGCTGCCACATCGCTTTTCTTCTAGGATTGTCCCCAATTGGCATCCCTAGATAGTTGAATGGAACCTCACTGAGGCTGCACTTTAGGATTCCTGCTGCTGTTTCTAGCCACTGCTGACAAACGTTAACACCAATCAGTCTGCTCTTGTGGTAGTTCACCTTGAGACCCGATATTAATTCAAATATTAGCAGCATTGATCTGATTGTTCTTATGTTGTCCCAGCTCTTTTCTCCAATGATTAGGGTGTCGTCCGCGTATTGAAGATGAGTGCATTCTTCATTGCCTCCATTGAATCTGTACCCCCTGAATTTTCCAGATGCTGTTGTCTTTTCCAGTAATGCACTGAACCCTTCTGCTACTAAAAGGAAAAGAAAGGGTGATAAAGGGTCGCCTTGCAGTTATATTATAAGCAGTTATACTGCCTTTGACACATACTTGCTATTGTCAATTTGTCATGTCACAGCCATATCTTAGAAAAAAGGACTATTGCAATGATTTTTTTTTCTTATCGCACTAATCCAGAGATCGGAACCCGGTATTCTTCGGATACGTTCTTGGACGGAGCTCCTTGCCACTGGAGCACAACCGCTTGGTTATTGCAATGAATTTTTTGATTTCATTATTTTAAAACATAACTTAGGTATTTATAGAATGATTTTAATTCTAAAGTATTTAAAGAATGATTTTATTTTGGCTTAAATGCACTTTTGGTCCCCAAAGTATCAATTTTCTAAACTTTTGATCCCTTTTAAAAAAACCCAGGTTTTGGGTCCCTTCTTTTGATTTTTTTTGGGATTTTTTTGGTCCCCCCTCCAAATTAGGGTATGTGGCATATTTATTGCTGATGTGGACCAGGTGACTAGGATGATGTATTATTTTATATTTATTGATATAATTAATATATAACTTTAATAAATAACTAATTAATAATTATATTATTATTATTATTATGCTGAATGTTTAATATATGAACCAAATCCTCCACCGTGACATTGTTGAAGAGGAAAAGCATGAACCCTAAATCCTTTGTTCTTCCCCAATCTTGAAATTTCAGAAACCCTAAATCTATAATCATTTGTTTCAATCCTCACCATTCAACCCTCAGCAGGATGTCTGCGTATTCTTCTACCAGCAAGCGCACTGTGTCTCGCTCCATTGACGTTGAATGCAAGTGTGGGATTTTGTCGCCATTGATGACGGCCTGGATGGATCAAAACCCAGGTCGTCACTTTTTTGGTTGTGGGATGTACAAGGTTTGTCTTAAAATCCCTCATTTCTTCCATTGTTTGTCTTATAATCAAGTAAATCCCTAATTTCTTCATCTATTTTGCTAGAGTCATGGATACAAGAGATGTTCTCACTTTGTCTGGTTTGATGAAGAAATGTCTCAACGGGCCAAGGAAGTTATATCTTCTCTGCATCAAAAATTGAACCAAGAAAAGGTTAAGGTTATTGAAGCTACTGTTAGAGAAGAAGAGCTCAAGTTAGAGATCAAATATTTGAAGATGTTGAACAAAGTTATTATGGGAATGACAATAGTGGTGTTGATTGGATGGGTTGTATCTAATGTAACAAAGTAGTTTGTAATGGTTAAGTGTTAGGTTTGGTTGTAATCTCAAACAAAATCTTCAGTAGTTTGTAATCTGATACCATTAATGTATAATGAAAATGTTAACTTGCAATCAGACCTGTCGTGTAACATATTGTGTTTGATTATTATGTATGTGCTTGTTATGTATTTGGTGTCTATATCAGTACAGCAATGACCTGTAATGTTTGGTTGAAGTAACAAACATATACCTTTAAAAACATGTTAATATCAGACCTATAATGACATGTAATGTTTGGTTCAATTAATAGAGATAATGACCTATACAGACCTGCAATATCAGACCTATAATGACCTGTAATATCAGACCTATAATGACCTGCAATTTTGAGTTAATGACCTGCAATTTTGGGTTGAATTAACATACCTATAATTTTGGGTTGAATTAACAGACCTAGAATTTTTGCATGCATAGTTTTGTAAATATTAGTACAGACCTATAATTAAGAGACCTATAAAGCTTTGTAACATTAGTACAACAATAACAGCTTTGTGATTCAAGCTTTGTAAATATTAGTACAGACCTATAATTAACAGACCAATAAAGCCTTGTAAATATCAATATCAGCTTTGTGATTCCAAACATTAATTCAACAACACAAAATGCTAGCTTCATAACAAAATACTTAATCAAATTTCAGTACAGCCAGTAATGGCTACATAATTCAACATAACACTTAGGTCATGAAAGTTACAAAATACTTAATTCAGCGTAACAAAATGACAGCCTATGTCATGACAATTACAAAATGACATCTTAGGTCATGACAGCTTAGGTAAATACATAATCCTATTCTTGGGTAGGCTGTGGAGCTTGAGAACATGATCCAATCTCTTGAGTTGACTCATTTTGCTTCTTTGCCTTCTTTGCCTTTGCACCCTTTCCATCCTTATGCTTCTTCTGCTTACTGACAGTTTTCTGCTTTTTGTTCCCTCCCTTAGGCATCACTCTATCAGCTGCTCTCTTCCCCTTGCAAGTTCTCATGTTATGGCCAAGGGAACCACACTTGTGGCATGTCACAGTTTTGAATTTCCTTGGTAGCACATGTGGATTTTTGGGTTCATCATTGGTTTTGTTCCTCATTTTCTTGGGAAGTCCAATTGCCCTTCTCATCACAGGGGGGTTGATTACTAGTGCATCATTCACAGGCCAGAGCTGTGGTCCATTAGTTGGGAATATGATATGTGAGTAGGTCTTTTGAAAAGTAGTTTTCCTGCACATATAAAGCACAAAAAATCAGAACTATAACACAAGTAGCAAGAATAATACAAAGTAGCATTCCATACCTATAATAATCAGAAGTGAATTCTTCTGGTTGTGTTTTGTTATGCCACATGCACGATATTGCATGACTACAAGGGATACCACTCCCAAGAGTCCTTTGTTTCTGCCTCCACAATAGCATAAGCTATAGGAAATATTTGATTATTTCCATCCCTACCTACAACTGACATCAACTGCCCACCATACTCCCCTTTTAGAAAACATGCATCAAGACCAATAAGTGGCCTACAATAGCATGCAAACCCAACCTTACATGCCTCTAAACAAATGTAGATTCTCTCAAAAACTGGTCCAGCAGGAGAGTCACAGCATTGCAACTTTATGTTACTATTAGGGTTTGATGCAAGGAGCACATTAGCATAGGTTCTTAGATGACTGAACTGATCCCTACCAGCACCTTGAATGATTTGCATTGCTCTTCTCTTAGCCCTGTAAGCCTGGTCAGTTGAAAGTTTAACACCCTATTTCTCAAAACTCATAGCCACTAAACCAGCTGGTTTCAAATCAGGATTATGCCTTAATATATGGCTAAACTGCTTCCCCAGCCATTCAGTCTTAGCCTGTCTATTTTGAGCAGTTCTATGACATGTATGCTCATCATACAAGGACACTACCTGCCAATACTGTTTACCCACCCTCCTTCCTATTCTCATATAGAATTTACAGTCAGTGATACACTTAACAACCATTATCTTTCCATCATTCGTATGAAGGTAGACATTCTTTTTCTCCATCATGGCATACTCCTTTATAGTATCCTTCACCAACTCCTTAGTGTTAAATCTTATCCCTAGCTCAAACTTTGTTCCCTCACCAACTTTATAAGCAGGGAAACTCACACATTCCTCATCATCTTCACTTTCATTTGGGGTGTGCAGTTGGTCAGAATCCTCCCCAATGTCAAAGTCCTTAACATTTGAGTTAACTTTGTCATTAGGTAAAACACTTGTCCAATCTAACTCATGATCACTAACCACTTCATCCTCCACTTCATCATCCATTACAGCATCCATTTCATCATCCACTTGATTGCCAACCCCACCTTCCTCTTCACCATTCACATCAGATACCTTATCCCCACCCTCTTCAACATTGTCCACCTCCTCACCCTCTTCATCCTTCTCCCCACCCTCTTCAACATTGTCCACCTCCTCACCCTCTTCAACATTGTCCACCTCCTCACCCTCTTCATCCTTCTCCCCACCCTCTTCAACATTGTCCACCTCCTCACCCTCTTCAACATTGTCCACCTCCTCACCCTCTTCATCCTTCTCCCCACCCTCAGCAGTCTTATCCCCATCCTCTTCAAATGTCACCTCAACAACATCATCATCAGAAAATAATTCATGTCCTACTTCTGTCTCTTCTACAATGTCAGGTACACTAACACTATGTTCAACATAGAGATCTACAAGTTCACAGCCCTCAACCTCCTTTATCATTTGCAACACATCCTTGTCAGAATTAAGTGGTCTAAGCCCAAGACTAAAGCTTTTCCTAGGGTTCAAATACCAGATAAACTTAATGTCCACATATCCCTTTTTCTTAATCAGTGCCAACAATTCCATGTAGGAAAGATAATCAACATCAAACTTCCAGTTCATTTCTGACACAAACCCACCAATATAAAGTATTACAGGAGTATCAACTAAATCACCTCCATGATGAATCCTAAACCTAATTGCGTGACACTTGGTTGGCCTGTTTTATATCAAAGACAACATGAAAGTCAGAATGGGACCACCAACCACACATTAAAAATGAACAAAGAAGTATCGTGGGTCCCCATTAACATTAAACCCTAAAACAGACCACACAGAATGCAAACCCTAAAACATTGGGGGTCCCCCTTGTACATTACAATACAACAAAAGAAACCCTAAAGCATTAGGGGACCACCATTAACATTAAACTAACCCTAAAACATTGGACGTACCTGAGACAAAATTTCACTCCATTTGTCTTCTCGGAACTGGAACCGTGATTGGGATTCTCCATTGCAAGAAAAAGCACGAGCACGCACGGGATTTGGATTTCTGGATTCAACAACACGTTCTAGGGAGATTACGAAATCTAGGGTTAAGAGCGTTCTGAGCAAGAATTTAGGGAAGAACACGTTTTGACATTAACGTTGGTATTTAAGCCAATTGACTTTTAATATTCTGTTATTAAAAATGTTTGTAATTATTCAACTTTCAATATACCTATTTTAATTAAAATAAAGATAGAAATATTAATTATGTAAATGAATATAAAATAAATCATCCTAGTCACCTGGTCCACATCAGCAATAAATATGCCACATACCCTAATTTGGAGGGGGGATAAAAAAAATCAAAAGAAGGGACCCAAAACTTGAATTTTTTTAAAGGGGGATAAAAAATTCAGAAAAATGATACTGTGGGGGACCAAAAATGCATTTAAGCCTTTTAATTTTTTATGTATCAACTTTATAAATTAAATTTTAACCAAATCTTCTGATTTAAAAAAAAAATTCCCTCCAAGATAAAAAATGGTAGAATAATGAAATAGTGGAAACAGAAACATGCCACGTGGCATATAGAGAATAAAATGTGAGTGAAATATGTACTGTTTAGGATATTAGACAGTGTATGCAACAGACTGGAACGTTGGTGGCGCACTGAAGCAAACTTTTTATTTAAAAAATCTAAGTTGAAGCATTTCTTTAACACGTTTTTATAATAAATATAGGTGATTATTTTTATTTATAATCAAAATCCAAAGAAACAGTTGACTGTGATACAGCTAAGTAAAAGAAAAGTGGCACAGCTAGACGCAATAATTAAAGCTGAACACCTCGTGAAGAATCATCTATACTAGTATTTTATTACATGCAAGTTGAATGCATTGTAATATAAAAACAGTAGTATTCTGCTGCTGCCATTGCATGAGCACGTTATATTTATTATGCATGTCTCTCATTAAATTCTATAAATAGATATCAATTAACAAACATTGTAATCCCGCCAAAATATCAAAACCATAACCATGTTTGGTAAATCTCTTGTGCTGTGTTTCCTCTCACTACTGCTACTCTCTCCATTTGCAACCTCAGAGCAATGCAACCCACATGACAAGAAAGCATTGCTCCAAATCAAGAAGGAGTTCAACACCTCTAAAACTCTTCAAAACTTATGGGATCCAAAAACAGATTGCTGTATCTGGGTTTGGATCGAATGCCACCCCACAACCAACCGTGTCACTGGCCTCGTTATGAGATTCGACGAACCAGGCAATGATATCGTAGGTCATATACCTTCTTCAGTTGCTCAACTCCCTTATCTCGAGCACCTCGAATTCAGCAATTTTCCCAAACTCACTGGCCCAATCAACCCCGTTATCTCCAGCCTCAAACATCTCAGATATCTTGTCATTTCTTTCACGGGTGTCTCAGGGACAATCCCGTCTTTCGTGAGCCAATTTCAAAACCTCGAACTTCTTGATCTGTCCTTTAACAGTCTCACCGGCACAATACCAAGTTCACTTTCTCAGTTGCCTAAGATCCAGTTGTTACGCTTGCACAATAACAAGCTTACCGGCCAAATTCCAGACTCATTTGGTTCGTTCAAGAAACCCGGGCCAGATATCTATCTATCAAACAACCGTCTTTCTGGACACATTCCTGCTTCATTGGGACAAATAGATCCGGAGACAATAGACTTATCGGCGAACAAGCTTGAAGGCGAGGCTTCTATGCTTTTCGGGAAGAAAAGGACACAGAAAATTGACCTTTCGAGGAACTTGCTGTCGTTTGATCTTTCAAAAGTGGATGTTCCAAAGGAGACTTTGATATTCTTGCATCTGGATCATAATTATATTTATGGCAAGATTCCACAGGTATTGACCAAAGTGAAAGATTTGGAGCGGTTTAATGTGAGTTATAATTTGTTGTGTGGCGAGATACCGCAGGTTGAGGGTTTGCAAAAGTTCGGCGTGTTTGCTTTTTATCACAACAAGTGTTTGTGTGGCTCACCCCTTCCCAAATGCAAGTGATAAAGAACTGAATCTCTTGTTTCAATAACAACTTTTATTTCTTTCTGTATCATTTTGAATTTCAATGCAATGTCCAATGTTCAATATTGCTAACTCGAGCTGCTGTTGTACTTTTGTTTAAATGTTTGTATTCATGACTTTATGTATAAATAGTAGAAAATAATACCAAAATCTTACCATAAATTTAAATTTTAATATCAATTATTATATTTTATTATTATGTAATAAAATTTGTAATTGTGATTTGAAAACGTGATGTGAAAATGATATAATAAAATGAAAAGTTAAGAAAAACAAACAAATAGAACAAAATGTAAAACGTAATTAAAAACATAATAAAAAAAGGATTGAAAAATAATATTTCATGTTGTACCTTTAGAAAGAATAATATTGTATATCTCATTATGACAACAAATTATATAATTAATACATAGAGAAATAAATAAATTAATTAATATAAATAAAATATAATTTTAGATCCAGTATGTCAGATAACAGAAATCTAACATTTTTTTTGTAAGCAAGTAAGATAATAGGTACTCAAACCTGTTTACAAAAAAATCTCGAATAAGGACTCAACAAAAAAAGAGAAAATTATCCATCAATTGAGCCTAAGACAAAAAAAAACAAGAGATCCTTGTTAAAATCGTAAAAATTACAAATGAAATAGGTAATTTCGCCAATACAAGTCCATCTCCAAACCAATTTTATGCTCCCAAATTTAAATTCAACAATTAATTTTCTATCGTTTATTCTCCATCTTAGGGACCATTTTCGTAAAACACCATTCATCTTCTGAATATTTTTGAAAAAAAAAAGTCATATTTATCATTTAATTCTCAATAAATTTCAATTCTCTCTCCTTCAATCAACATGTTCAAAAAAATCATAAAATTTCCTTCTATAATGGGGTTGATCTTCCATGTATTCCTTCTAAAAAAATACATGCAAAATTAGTTTTAAAATAGAGAGTATTTTATTTTCATCCATATTTTAAAGTCTTTTTTTTTCTTCTCCTTTTTATGTGATAGATCTTTTATTTCATTGATTATTTTTAATTTATTATCATTTTTTTATTTTTAGATCTTATGGGTCGTTAGAAAATAGAGAAAGAATATGAGTTGATAATTTTAGATCTTAAAAATTATTATTTTTAAACATTTATGTGTTAGAATTTTATTACAAGTTGAGAAAAATATAGTAAATAACCATATATATATATATATATATATATATATATATATATATATATATATATATATATATATATATATTGAAAATTCACCACAACCTATGGTGATTCCGCTTCAATTTTGCTCTCTAAAATAATAATGCATGTTGTAACTTTAGAAAGAATAATATTTTATATTAATGACTAATACAATTCATAATATATCTCATTATAACAACAAATTATATAATTAATACATAGAGAAATAAATAAATTAATTAATATAAATAAAATATAATTTTAGATCCAGTATGTCGGATAACAGAAATCCAACTTTATGCTCCCAAATTTAAATTCAACAATTAATTTTCTATCGTTTATTCTCCATCTTAGGGACCATTTTCGTAAAACACCATTCATCTTCTGAATATTTTTGAAAAAAAAAAGTCATATTTATCATTTAATTCTCAATAAATTTCAATTCTCTCTCCGTCAATCAACATGTTCAAAAAAATCATAAAATTTCCTTCTATAATGGGGTTGATCTTCCCCGTATTCATTCTAAAAAAACTGTAATTTATTACTTACATGCAAAATTAGATTTAAAATAGAGAATATTTTATTGTCATCCATATTTTAAAGTATTTTTTCTTCTCTTTTTATGTGACCCGTCTTTTATTTTATTGATTATTTTTAATTTATTATCATTTTTTTAAGAATTTATGGGTAGTTAGAAAATAGAGAAAGAATATGAGTTGATAATTTTAGATCTTAAAAAATATTTTTTTTAAACATTTATGTGTTAGAATTTTATTATAAGTTGAGAAAAATAGAGTAAAAATGATTGATAATATTATGTGTTAGATAATTTTTTTTGTTGTGAATGAATTATAATTAAAAATAATTGATAATATTAAAAATTGAAAGAAAAATTATAATAGTATTACACCTACACCCAAAAGAGAAAAATGATTAAAAAAAACAAGTAAATTTCAAATCTCAAATTAAATTGTATTTTATTACACTTGCAAACAACAACATTATTAGTTCAAGTAGATAAATATTGCGATAGCGCTTGTACTATGTAATAAAACATTTGTACAACACTATATATATGTACAACCTTTTAACATAAAAAAAAAATTCCCTAATATAATGTGACGACACTATATATATGTACAAGTAAGGGTGACAAAATGGATGAATTGTGTTAATTCTGTGTTTTTTGGATTGACTACTGATCGGAGGGGATCAGGAGGAGATCATCGCGGCCTTCGTGTAGGACAAGAGTAGCTGCTCGTAGGAGAGGAAAAAGGGGTGGAGGTACCTCCGATGCCAAAGTAAGTATTTGGTCAAAAGAAAGGGGGAAAGCAAGTAAGAGAAGTCAACTATATGATTTGTGATACCTGCCCCTCTCGAGCGAGGGGTTTTTATAGGGAGATTGTTGGCGAGCAAAGTGCCCGATCGACCAATGAGGTATTGCCAGATGGAGGACGGAGAGCGTGGTCTTTCTAACTGTTTCAGTGATATCCGGGGAGGCAGTTGGTCGCGTGAGCTATTCTGCGCGTGAGGGGGACACGCCCAACGGCTATATTGTGCCCAACGGCTATATTGTGCTTATTGGGCCTGTTCGCTAATTATGATGGATTGGGCCTGGCCCTTAAGGGCAGGAAGCCTTGCCCGGTCCAGAACAGAAGCCCCCCAAGTCGTTGCTCTGTTGGAGAGTAATGACTTTAGATAGCGGTGACTTCGACCATACTGTCGGGGAAGTGGTTGCTCGCGTAGAATGTTCCATTCGTGCCCCGACCAGATGTGGTCGTTAGCTACCAGCGCGAAATGTCGATCAGGGTTTGCAGCGTCCTCGGAGAAATGGGAGTTTTTAGCGAGCATCTCTGCACGGATGTGTTCACTCTGACGAAGAGACTTGCTCGTGGGGGCCAAGGGCTAGTGTATTTTGTGCGCTGAACCAGGCGAAGAGTTTTTGTGACACGTGGTGAGCATTTATGGCCTTTGTCAGTCCTAGGGGCGTATAGGCTATGATGACCTTCACGATTCCCCACGATCAAATGGTTATAAAAAGGTGGGGGAAGGCTTCATTTTCATAATTTCGCAAGTTTTTTTTTTTTACTCTTTGCTCTCGTTTGCTCTGCAATTAGTCTTCGCCGGAGCTTCTCTTCGCCACCGTCAACTTCTTTTACTTGTAAGTTCGTTCTTCCCTTTCTGCATATTTTTATAGGTTTTTCGGTTGAAGTTCATATTTTCCGGTTGAACTTCATGTGTTCTTTGATGAACACAAGAATTCCAGGAAATTTTGTGAAGAACATGATGAATTTTAGGAATTTCTAGAATTTTGTAGAAATTGTTAGCGTAGATCCTTGTAGAATCTGGTTAGGTGTAGAACTTAGTTTGTAGTCGGGCACTAGGCCTGTTCGGAGTTTTAGCGTGATTTTGGACGAACATGCGTCCTCGTACGTGCTTCTGCGTGTTCTGGTCGCGGGGACCTCTTGTAGCTATTGGTAGTAATTTATACGAGCACGTGGTTGTCCCCGGATTCGTTAACACCCTTTCACTTGATTAGTGGTGGAAGGGTGGATTTGATCGCGGATGTCGAATTCACTTCTCTTCCTCTGCTTTTCAGGTGAAAATGGCTGAACCCCGCGATGAAGTTATGCCCGACGCACAGGAAGTACAAGAGGGACCCAGTGTGTCCGCCGATTACTCGAATATCAAGGTCGCAGGAGGGGACCTTGACTGGCTTGGACATGAGCCTTTGTCTTTTCGATCAACCTTCTCCGCCGAGGAGATACGAGACTTCGACTTGTTGGAGAGACGCGACGAGGGCGCTCCACAGGCATGGAAAGCCTTTCGTCCCGGGGAGTACGATAGAATTTGTTCCTCGTACCCGGGACTTCGCTTTCCTATGTACGAATTTGCGTTTACGGAGGCTAAGATGCGTCTCCCTTTCACTGACTTCCAATCTTCTCTGTTCACCCATTTGGCCTTGTGCCCGTCCCAGCTTCACCCAAACGCCTTGGCTTTTATAAGGGCTTTTGAGTTAGTGTGTCGTTATCTCAATATCGGGGCGACCACGGATCTCTTCTTCTGCCTCTTCCAAATTCAGCGGAGCACGGCGGGGTCGAAACAGAGTTGGGTATCGTTTAAGCAACAGAGTAGGCTGTTCTGGCCGTATTCTGATTCGATACGCAATTTCAAGGACAAGTTTCTGATCGTGAAGCCTATAACCGAAGAGACGAAGAGAAGCATCTCGACCATTGAGAGGGTGATGGTGGATGGTCGGGAAAGGGATGGTGTGGTCTCCATCTTTCCTTTGGAATGGGTCTACACCCATTTTAAACGCCGAATAGATCAGTTCCTGGTGAAGCATGAGCAGATTTGCCCGGCGGATAAGGAGTCGTACAGGATCCTCCATGCTTACGTGGAGAGCTTTACTCCGGCCTTCGTCGTTGATCGGGACGGGAATCAGTTGGTCGGGGAGGATGGACCTGTCCGAGCAGCTAGATATATTAATGTCAAAGCTCTCCTTGAGTGTGATAACGACGACGACGCTATGACTTTGCTTGGTATGCTCCACTGTTTGGTTTTGTTTCTTTAAATTCTTTTGATTCTGACTTGATGTGTGTGTTCGCAGGTATGATAGCTGACATGCGAGAGCGTCTGATGAGGTCGCAGGCTGCGAAGGTTCACAAGAAGGCGACCACCGGTACCAAGCCCGGGGCGCCTAAGCAGATAGTGATGGAGAGTTTTGCTGCTGGATCTACCCCCGTCCCGGAGAGAGCCTCGACGCCGCTGACCCCGGAGGGTTCTCTTAAGAGGAAGAGAGATGCTACGGGGACTCCTGTGGCCGCTGGTCCCGGGGGGTCCGGTGCCGGTCATTTCGTCCTGCCCGCCTGCTACACGCGCCGAGACTTGTTCGTCGAAGGGGATTCGATAGAGGTCCATGATTCTGAAGCCACGACTATTTTGAACGCCAACTCTAAGGTGAGGAGAAAACAGTTGTGCCAGGATGCGGCGGGCATGTTCAGGGTCCTTGAAGCTGCCCTTGTCCTCGCCGACGATGAAGCCGCTACTCGGGCGAGCCTCGTGACTTCCCAGAATAGAATAGCCGAGCTGGAGGTAGAAAACAACAAGTTGTTCAACGATTTAAAACAATTTGAAGGTCACGAGGAGGCCAAGGTGCTGCTCCAGACGGAGGTGACCCAGCTGAAGTTAGTTGTGCTTGAGGCTGACGAGGAGAAGGCACGTCTTCAGGCGAGGATCACTGAATTGGAAGGTTTGGCTGCAGCTGTCCACGATGAAAATGATGACGAGAAGTCTCTGAAGTCGCGGGCTGACTTGATCGACAGGATTAGAATCTTGGGCGAGGACAACTTGAAAGCTGCTGAGTTCGGCTTCAATGCTGCAAAAGAGCAGATGCAGGCCCTCAACTCTGATGTGCAGCTTACGATGGATGGAATGGGTTTGTTCAACAGAGTGGTGGATGGTCAAGTTATCCCAGCCGAAGAGGAGAGTGAGGTCGCAGAGTAAGACTGTTGTTTTTAGCATGTTTTGTGGGCCTGCGTGCCCTTATCAATTTGTATTTATCATTTTGTATGGGCGCTGCCCTTCTTTGTATTTATGACATTATCCGGTCGTGGCCGGTACTTTAATATACTTGGGTTTTGTGGACGTTTTATTATGGGATTTGATCTTTTTGTTTATATGTATGTGTGTGCTTGGATAGGTGTGAAGTCTACCGAGGAGGGCGAAATGGTTCTGCCCATGATGAGGCTAGGACTTCGTTTGAGGTACTAGTCTCATAGGCTTGGATTATTCCCATCGCGAGCTGGGCGTCCTGCCTGAATGGTGCGGCAACGGCGGAGCTCGGTTGAGGTATCCCTGTTGTGCGCAGGATCTGCTCGTTCAATGAGCAGAAGCTGGTCGGCGTTGTAGTGCGTGTCATGCTTCACCAAGGCATAATACGATGGTCGCGCAATTCTCCCAGTTTTGGGTTGATTATGTCGTTGACTTGTCTATCCTCGTGGTTAAGGACTTAGTTATAGTATTGCTTGAGTTTTTCAGCATTCCATGGTCGAGCAAGTTGTTTTTCGTCCAGTGTTTCCAAGTAATACGCTCCCGTGCCCATTTTGGACTTGACCCTATAAGGTCCTTCCCAGTTCGCTGCCAATTTCCCTTCGCGAGAATCCTTCTGGTTTATGCGCAGGACCAGACTGCCTACGGGGAAGTCGCGTTTTATGACTCTGGCGTCATGTCGCAACGATATTTGTTGTTTCAACGCGGCCTCGCGGAGGGCAGCCCCTGATCTTATATCTTCGACCAGATCGAGCTCCTCGCGTAGAGCCTCGTCGTTCATTTCTTCGTCGAGGGGAGCTTCTGTTCTTCTAGAGGGCTCCCTTATTTCCACCGGTATTACCACCTTTGTTCCATATGCTAGTCGGAAAGGGGTTTCCCCGGTGGTGGAGTGAGGTGTTGTCCTGTATGCCCAGAGGACGCTGTGGAGCTCCTCGACCCACCTTTTCTTGGCCTCGCCTAGCCTTCGCTTCAATCCGCGTAGGATTACTCTATTCGCGGCCTCCGCTTGCCCGTTGGTCTAGGGATGCTCGACCGAAGTAAAGTGTTATTTCGTTCCCAATTTGGCGACGAAGTCTTGGAATTTTCTGTCCGTGAATTGGGTTCCGTTGTCGGTTACGAGGGCCTGGGGTACCCCGAAACTGGCGAGGACGTTTCTTTTGTAGAAACGCAGTATGTTGAAGGCTGTGATCTTGGCGAGCGCTTCGGCTTTAATCCATTTTGTGAAATAGTCGACGGCCACGATTAGGAATTTATTTTAATAAGATCCCATCGTAAAGGGGCCTAGGATGTCCATCCCCCACCAGGCGAAGGGCCACGGCGAGGAGAGTGTCTTCAACTCGTTGGGTGGTGTCAAATGCATGTCCCCGTGGCGCTGGCAACGGTCACATTTTTGCACATGTTCTTTGGTGTCGTGTTACATGGTCTGCCAGTAATATCCTGCGCGCAGAGCCTTTCGAGCCAGGGATCTTCCTCCTAAGTGTTGTGTGTTGATGCCCTCATGGATTTCTTGTAAGATTTCGTGGACCTGGGCCTCGTCGACACATTTTAATAGGGGAATGGAAAACCCTCGTCGATATAACTTGTCCTCGACTAGTACGTACGAGCAGGCTCGTCGTTTAGTTACACTGGCCTCCTTACTGTCTTCGGGAAGTTCCTCTTTGGTGAGGTAATTGTATACCGGGGTCATCCAACAATGGGGGTCCCCGACGACGTTAACATCCACCAGGTCAGGCTTTGTAATGCTCGGGTTAGCCAGTGTTTCTTGTATGACGGATTTGTTTCCACCTTTTTTTCTGGTGCTGACTAATTTGGAGAGGATGTCTGCTCGGGTATTCTGTTCACACGGGACGTGCTGAACTTCCCATGCTTTGAACTCTGTCAATTTTTATTTCACTGTGGTCAAGTATTCGGCTAGTTGGTCGTTCTTTGCCTGGTACTCTCCTCGTACTTGGGATACCACAAGCTGGGAGTCAGTGCAGATTTTAATTTTACTCGCGCCGATGTCTTTAGCCAGTCGTAATCCTGCGAGGAAGGCTTCATATTCGGCTTGATAGTTGGATGTTTTGAAGGAAAGGATCAGGGATACTTCGATCAGGGTCCCTTCCTTGTTTTCGATTATAATCCCTGCTCCGCTGCCCGCGGGGATTGACGTGCCATCCACGTAAATGATCCATTCTTGTGTCCCTGCCGAAGGGAACGATTCCGGAGTCATTTTTGCCACGAAGTCAGCCAGGACCTGCGCCTTGAGGGCTTTCCTTCCTTCGTAGTGAATGTCGAACTTGGCCAGTTCAAGGGACCATTTTAGCATCCTGCCTGCCATGTCTGGTCGGCTTAGCAGGTGCCTAATTGGCTGGTCGGTCCTGACGACGATAGTGTGCGCCAGGAAGTAATATCTGAGTCTCCTCGCGGTGATTATGAGAGCAAGGGCCACCCGTTCTATTTGTGCGTATCTGACTTTGGGTCCCTGTAGGGCTTTACTGGTGAAATAGATGGGTTTATGCCCATCAGTAGTCTCGCGAATAAGTGCTGCGCTTACTGCTTCGTTGGCCACGGAGAGATACAGGTATATGGTTTCCCCGCGGTCTGGTCGGGACAACACTGGTGGTTCGGACAGAGCTTGTTTGAAATGGGCGAGAGCCTGCTCGCACTCGTCCGCCCACTCGAAATTCGCCTCTTTCCTGAGTAATTTGAAAAAAGGCAGGGCGTGCTGGGCGGACTTGCTTACGAAGCGAGCAAGGGACGCGAGCATCCCGTTGAGAGATTGTATCGCCTTCTTCGACCGCGGCATGGGGAATTCCACGAGTGCTCGGCATTTGTCTGGGTTTGCTTCTATTCCTCTTTCGGTGAGGTAAAATCCGAGGAATTTTCCTGCTCACACGCCGAAGGTGCATTTTTCCGGATTAAAACGCATTTTACATTTTCGAGCTTGGTCGAACACCTTGGGCAAGTGGGCGGTATGGTCGGATTCCTCTTGGGATTTCACGATCATATCATCCATGTATACTTCGAGCATGTCACCGATTTCTGATCGGAAGACTTTGTTCATCATGCGTTGGTATGTGGCCCCGACATTCTTTAGTCCAAAGGGCATTACGTTATAGTAGTAATTCCCCGAGGAGGTCATGAATGCCGTGTATCTCTTATCCTCGTCGGCCATTGGGATTTTGTTGTATCCCGAATAAGCGTCCATGAAGGACAAGAGCTTGAAACCTGCTGAATTATCTACGATTTTATCTATGCTCGGCAGTGGATAAGCGTCTTTCGGGCAAGCCCGATTGAGATCGGTGTAGTCAATGCACATGCGCCACTTTCCATTATTTTTCTTTACAAGTACAATATTTGAGAGCCAGGTCGTATACCTGGCCTCGGAAATAAATTTTGCCTCTAAGAGGTCTTGTACAAGCTTTTCGGCAGCCTGTGCCTTTTCTTCGGATTGTTTCCTTCTTCGTTGGGCAATGGATTAATTGTGAGGTGGTGACATGCAGTTTCTGGATCAAGGCCGGGCATATCCGCTGCACTCCATGCGAACAGGTCAGCGTTGTCGTCCAAGCATTTCTTCAAATCCTTCTTTACCTCTTCGGGAAGACCAGCGCCTATACTCACTCCCCTGCTGGGGTTGTTGCTGAAAGTGATGATCTCGAATTCCCCATCTGGAACTGGTCGTAGCAGTGTAGGAGACGGGGAGCTTGTCACTCCTAACTTTCCATCTTCGTCCCGATCTTCGTTTCCATCTTCAGCAAGCCTGCTGTCAAGGTCAATGGTGTGCACGGGAAGCGTGGGCTTTTTCTCTGGCTGGCCCTCTTTGGCTGGAACCTCGTCCTCTTTGGTGCGCTTTGCCAACTTTGCTGTTGTCGCGATCTGGTTTTGCCCTTTTGTTGCAGCCTCGAAGCATCTGCGAGCAACCTCAATGTCACCGTGCAGAGTTGCGACGTGTCCTTTCTCAGTGTAGTACTTGAGCTTGAGGTGGACCGTCGAGGGGACAACAACGAGTTCGGCGAGAGTTGGTCTGCCGAGGAATCACTGATAGAGCGACAGGCAATCAATGACTAAGAACTGCGTTTTGATTGTCCGGGATGCCTCCTCTTCGCCAAACATGACCGGTATCTCCACGTAACCCCAAGGTCGGGCCGTTGCTCCATTGAATCCTTGGAGATCAGATCCCATGTACGGGGAGAGATTAGACTTATTCAGTTTCAGTGCGCGGAACAAGCTGGAGTACATGATGTCCACGGAGCTGCCCTGGTCGACCAGGATTCTCCGCACATCAGTAGATGATAATTTGGCCCTGATCAGCAGAGGAATGTGGGAATTCGGCGATCCTCCAGGGAGTTCCTCTTTGTAGAACGTGATCGGCTGTGAACGCCCTTTACCCTTGCCGATCGTGTACAACTGATCGGGGCTGCCGTCTATCAGTTGTTCAAACTTTCTCTTGATGGATCCTATCGTGAGTTCGTGGTACCCCCACATGAGATGACCATGGCCGCAGGAAAGGCTTCCCAGGTGCTGTGTACGGATGCCTGGGAAGTCAGATCGATGTGGTCAGGAACGAAGAAGTCCTCTGGTCGGCTGATGGACATTGCGACCTGTGGGGGAGGACTGGAGGGGGTTGATTATGCTTCTTTCTTCGAATCAGACGTGTCTCGTCGGGAGGACTCTCCCTTCTTCACGTATTGCTTCAGGTGACCCTCTTTGATGAGGATCTCTATAGCGTCCTTAAGGTGCACGTAATCCTCTGTCACGTGCCCGTGACTACGGTGGAAACGACAGTATTTGCTTTTGTCGACGTTTCCTTTGGACGTGGTTGGTTTAGGGAACCTGACACCCCCTTGTTTGAATTCGGTGTTGATGTAGTCGGAGAGAATACGCTCGCGTGAGGTTGTGAGCACAGTGTATTCATTAAATCGTCCAGCTGGCCCTTTGCCTTCACGGGGACGCTCCTCCCGCCGCTTTTCTTTCCCCTTGCGGGATGGTTCTGGCTCCTCTTTTTTGGATGCCCGGGGTGCTTCACGGTCTCTTGCGTCCCGGGCACGGTATGCGGCTTCCTTCTCCTCGTAGCGGATGTAATCTTTGGCCATGTGAAGAAGCTCTGTCAGTGTTCGAGGAGCTTCGACCCGACAGCTTTGCGGAAGTCGCTTTTTGGTCGGAGTCCTTTCTCGAGAAGGTACTTCTTCATGTGATCGGAAGTTCTGACTTCCACTGCCTCTTTATTAAATCTCTCGATGTAATCCCGCAGAGGTTCTTCCCTGCCTTGTATGATCGCTTCCAACGTTGCCTCCGTCTTTGGGTGTCGTTGGAAGGCTGTGAAATGGCGGGTGAATTGGCCTTTGAGCTCGCGCCAGGAGGAGATGGATCCTCGAGGGAGTCTTTTGAACCATGTCATCGCACCCTTCCTCAGGGTGATAGGAAATATTTTGCACCTGATGGCTCCGGAGACACCATGGTACTGGAGCATAGCTTCGATGTTCTCCAGGTGCTCGTGAGGATCTGACGTGCCATCGTACGTAGCCAGTGTGGGAGGTTTCTCTAACCCGCAGGGGATCCGGGTTTCCACAATGTTTCTCGTGAACGGGCCCCGAGCTTCGTCGTCACTGCTAGAGCTGTGAGAAAACGACGGAGAATGACTGTGGTCGCGGCTTTGACTGCGGCGAGGAGAGTGTATGCGGGTACGCCTATGCTCGTACTTGTCCGAATGTCGGTGTCTTTTGGAAACAGGGGAGTGCCTGGTTTTCCTAGGAGAACGAAGATGTCGGCGAGCAAGATCGGGTGTTGGGCTTCCTGATTTTGGAGGCTCTTTAACCGGGGAAGGACTATCACGTCTCCGCTTTGAGTGAACTCGCGGAGGCAGGGAGAGGTTCAGCGTCTCCGAGGTGTGATGCTCCTGAAGGGCGTGCTCGAGGGCACTGATTTTTTCTCCCTGCTGGAGGATGAAACGATTGGAGTTGTTCAAAGAGGCGATGAGCATCGCGGTGGTCGGATCTGCGCCTTGAGGGACCGGAATGGGTTCGAAGGAAAGTTCCGCGGCTGGCGCTCGTGGTCTTTGTTCGTCAGGCTTCGGGGAAGGCAGCCCACCGTTGCGCTGGGCGTTTTCGAATGGGATGTGGCCGATGACAGCATCGTTGTCGGCAGTGTCTGCGGCGGTCACAGGTTCTTGGCGGATGTCACTCTTGATGAAAGCCATGATGATCTGGGGTTTTGGAGAAAGATGAAAGCTTTGGTCTTTTGGGTGAAAAGATGAGGGATCTTGATTCAAAAAGACGGGGAAGCGAAGTTCCCACAGACGGCGCCACTGATCGGAGGGGACCGGGAGGAGATCGTTGCGGCCTTCGTGTAGGACAAGAGTAGCTGCTCGTAGGAGAGGAAAAAGGGGTGGAGGTACCTGCAAGGTACTCCGATGCCAAAGTAAGTATTTGGTCAAAAGAGAGGGGGAAAGCAAGTAAGAGAAGTCAAGTATATGATTTGTGATACCTGCCCCTCTCGAGCGAGGGGTTTTTATAGGGAGATTGTTGGCGAGCAAAGTGCCTGATCGACCAATGAGGTATTGTCAGATGGAGGGCAGAGCGCGTGGTCTTTCTAACTGTTTTCGTGATATCCGGGGAGGCAGTTGGTCGCGTGAGCTATTCTGCGCGTGGGGGGGACACGCCCAACGGCCATATTGTGCCCAACGACTATATTGTGCTTATTGGGCCTGTTCGCTAATTATGATGGATTGGGCCTGACCCTTAAGGGCAGGAAGCCTTGCCCGGTCCAGAACAACTACATTTTGGTAAAATAACATGTTGTTAGCAAGATGTTAAACCAGATGTTCTGCCATGACAGTCAGACATCATGTTCTACATGATGTTGTGACGTGTTCCAGAACATGTTATACCAGAAAGTTTGGGCATGACTATTTTGGTATTTTTAGTGTGTTCTGATTCACTCATGTTCGTTTTTCATGGGAGTATATTGTGGGAATTTCTGTTTTGCCAGATTATGTTAGTTTTCGTAAAAATTATTGTTGAGCCTTTTTAGGAAACTTTGTATTTTTTCCTATTTTTGTGCAGAAGATTATGCAGAATATTTGCAGCTGCTGTTTTGGATATGTTGCGGTTTTTAAGCCTAAGCTTATGCTTCTCAAAGGCTATTTATAAGAAAATCTTTTAACCTAGAAAGTGCCAGTGTGTCGTATTTTGGTGTGAGAATTTTTCTAGGATTTTTGTGTTGTTATTTGTGTTCCTCTCTTATATTTTTTTGACATCTGAGTAGGATTGTGTTAATTGTCAGGTGTTCACTCATGAGCTTTTAAGCAAGAGTGTATTGTCCTTAGTTTAAACTTTTAAGCAAAACTAAATATTGTTCTTGGAAGTGTGTTTACTTCTTTTGTTTGTTGTTTATACAGTCATTGGGATTGAGATTGTTTGATATCACTGAGGTGATTAGGAAGTGAGAGGGGATTCTCATATCTATATGGTGATTTCTAGGTAGAAGTTGCACGGGTAGTGATTAGGTGATAAGTTATAAACGGGGGAGTTTAACTTTGAACTAATACTATTAGTATATTTCCTTCCTGGCTTGATAGCCCCCAGATGTAGGTGACGTTACACCGAACTAGGTTAACAACTACTATGTGTTATTTAAATTCCTGAAATTTTTCTTTAAATTGTTCTTGTGTTAATTCTGTTGTTACGACGTCCTAACATCATATCCGACATCTGTCCACTACGTGCCAGAATTTTAATTGGCATTAGAGCAGGCACCCTGTTCTGTTTTGGGTGAGCTCCAAGGAGATACTTTCTGGTACTAGAGACATGGAACTAGGATTTGTCAACAGGCCACCTATTTTGGATGGCACTAACTAGGATCACTGGAAGGCTCGTACGGTGACTTTTCTAAAATCTATGGATAGCAAAACCTGGAAAGCAGTTATCAAAGGTTGGGAACACCCTGTTGTGAAGGGCAAAGATGGAAATGACACAACTAAATTGAATCCAGAAGAGGAGTGGTCTAAGGAAGAAGATGATCTTGCTCTTGAAAACTCCAAAGCCTTGAATGCCTTATTCAATGGAGTTGATAAAAATATTTTCAGACTGATAAATACATGTACTGTGGCCAAAGATGCATGTGAAATCCTTAGAATCACTCATGAAGGCACATCAAAAGTAAAGATGTCAAGACTTCAACTTTTCACTACCAAATTTGAGAATCTCAGAATGAAAGACGACGAGTCCATTCGCGACTTTCACATGAATATTCTTGATATTGCCAATACATCTAGTGCCTTGGAAGAGAAGATGCCAGAGGAAAAGCTAGTTAGAAAGATTCTTAGGTTGTTGCCTAAGAAGTTTGACATGAAGGTCACTGCGATTGAAGAAGCCCAAGACATCAGCAACGTGAAAGTGGAGGAGCTTATTGGGTCACTTCAAACTTTTGAATTGGCTATCAATGAAAGATTTGAAAAGAAGAACAAGAGCATATCTTTTATCTCCAACACTAATGATGAAGAGGTTCAATGTGACATGGAGACTGATGAAGGAATTTCTAATGATATTGTGCTTCTTGGGAGGAAATTCAATAAGGTGATGAAGAGTATGGATAGGAAGTCAAGACCAGATGTCAATAACATATCATTCGATATTAGGAAGAACAGTGATTTTTAGAGAAAAGCAAGAACAACGGAGAAGCCCAGTCAAGGAAAAGGTAGTCACTGTCATGAATGTGAGGGTTTTGGTCACATTAGATCAGAATGTCCCTTGTACCTCAAGAAACAAAAGAAGGGCATGTCTATTTTTGGGTCTGATGATGATTCTAAAAGTAAACCTGATGTTGAAACTGCTAAGCATGTTGCATCCCTCACTGGCAGATATGAATCTGATGAAGATTCTTGTGATCAGAATGTCTCTTATGAAGAATTGGTTATTTCATATACAGAGAGATTTGTGTCAAACGTGAAGAGGTGTGTAAGATAGGAGAAACGCATAAAAGAATCATAGCTCAACTGCAGGCTGAAAAAGAGAATTTTTTATCTACAGTCTTTGGTCTTCAAGATGAGGCAACCCTATTGAATTCTAAACTTGAAAACATGACCAAATCTGTGAGAATGTTGAACAATGGATCTGATGTGTTAGATGAGATTATTCAAGTTGGGAAAGGAGGTAAAATATTTACTGGTATAGGGTTTAATTATCAGTCTTTAAATAATCAAAGAAAAACCCTTGTGACAAAGTTTGTTCCTGCTGAAGTAAAGCATGAGCTCACAATGTCTGACCAAATGTTGCAACATCCTTCTAGACTTCAAAAAACTTAGACTAAAGCCAAGTTCCAGCCTTGGAAATGTCATTATTATGGTAAACATGGTCATATAAATGTGAGGGCTAAGATCCTTCATCTACTTTGTTTTAATGATGTCAACAAATATGCTAAGTATTAGATTGTAATTTGAGCGGTATCACTTCACTTGTCGGGAAAATTGCATCTAATCAATGTTGTTCATGTGTCTATACATATAGGACTTTGTCTTATCCCTTAATACATGTGCATGATCATTATACTGGTGTCTAGTATGTTTGTCTGGGTCTTGGTCAGTTAAAATGTGCAAAAAAATGAGTTTTATGTAAAAATACAGGTTATGCGCTAACCTACCCTATGCATGATTCGACTCATGCTTACTGGTGCAAAACTGGTGAAATGACCAGGAAAGCACATGATTTTGGGAATGCGAAAATTGCATTCTTGCGTCGACGCATACTTGTCAATTTTTCACAGTATTTTCCACAGGTCAGCGCACGCCGACCCTCATTAAAGTATGAGTCGACCCAAACGCGCCTGAACTGATTTTTTCACTTAAATTTTTTCTGTTATTTCTGTTATAACTTTTAGTGGGTCAATTCATTCTCTATAAATAATTTGGTCATCTCATTATCCAAATAAACAAGAAACGTGAAAATTTATACCAATCTTTCTCTTCATCTTCATCCTTGAGTCAACCAAACAATTACACATAATCATTTTTGCTTGTGTTGTCCATTGTTGTGAAGTGATAACGTTCAGAATTAGGAAGTGTTGTGATCTTCATTTCTGGGTTGAGAATTGGTAGGTGTTTCTTGAATAAAACCCTAGGTTTTATCCTCCAAGAATAAAAGGAGATTTTGGGGGGTTTTGGCACAAACCGTTTTGTTCTACGAGGATTCAGCCGTGCGAAGGTAACCGAAGAACAGAGTTTACTTTCAGTTTAGTAGCTACAGTCAGAGAATCGTAGAAGAAAGGTTTGGGGATCGAATTGCGAAGAATTGAAGTTGACCGAGTGAAGGTAACTGAAGAACGGTGGTTTCTTGCAGTTTAGTAGCGTGGGACGGTGACTTGTTCAACCGAATTCGTGGCACTTGATTCGTCTTGAATCAAGGGAAGAGAAGGCTCTGCATCAACGATCAAAGACGTTTGGGAGTTTGGATGTTCATAGTTCTTCTCTTGTAATAAACAATTTGTAACAGCGGCATATATATATATCTCAATTCCAATTGTGGAATTGGGGGCAGAGGTACCCAAAGCGAGGAAGATTGGGGAACTGCCTAATCAAATCTCGTTTGTTTTCTCTTTCCCTTAACTCTTTTACATTTCAGTTTATTCGAATTTGCAAAGTCTCAACGTATCGAAATTTCTGAGGTTGCGTAATCTCGAGCTGATAAACTGTTTTGTCAAAAATTGATACAATTCCTTGAATTGTATCTAGGAGCAGCTTGACTTTACATTCCATAGAAGTTCTGCACTTAGTGTGTTTATGCACACCAAGTGTTTGATAATTTGTTTCAAAGCAAAAATCGAACACATTTGAAATTTAGTGTTTGTCAATTGACCTCGTTGGTTTGGATCAAATATCAAGCAAGCGATATTTTGTTGATTGCGTTTTAACTTGTGTTAATCAAACTGAATTTTTCTCATCCATAATTCATTTCCAATATTGTCGTGCATATCCGATCCTTTTAGTAGAAGGTTCGTTGTAGACGTGTGATTCAGTGGTTGCTTCCGTTAAACATTTTTAAAACCAAATTTTTGGTAACCATTTGCGTGTAAAACTCAAGGGATCTATTCAACCCCCCTTCTAGATCTATAGCCATCGTCTAACAAGTGGTATCACGAGCTCCGGTTTATCTGGTGCTTCGGTAAAACTTCTTGGATCATGGTGAACGAACCTAAAGGGGCTTATAATAGAGCTCCAGTTTTTACAGGCGAGAATTACAGCTACTGGAAGTATTGTATACGCGTCCATATAAATTCCATAGATCGGAAGGTTTGGAACGTTATTTTAAACGGTCCCATGGAAATTACAATGACCAATGCCGAAGGCATTGTCGTTCCCAAACCCGAAGACCAATGGAATGAAGAGGACGAGAAAAAGTACAGCTATGATTGGAAGGCTCAAAATATTTTGATCTCCTCCTTGGGAGTTGACGAATATTATCATGTCTCTCACTGTGAAACAACCAAAGCCATGTGGGATGCTTTATAAGTAGCCCACAAAGGCACTAATGATGTTAAAATGGCTCGTATTAACACACTAACGCAAGAGTTCGATCTTTTTTACATTAAGCAAGGGGAAACCATTGCGGATATGCAAAAAAGATTTACTCACATTATCAACAAACTACATGTACTTGGTAAACCAATTCCAAACGAGGTTGCTACTAATAAGGTTTTGAGGTGTCTTAACAGAGAATGGCAGCCGAAGGTCACCGCGATCAAGGAGGCCAATAATATAGCTACTCTAGACCTCACCACACTTTTTGGCAAACTCGATGAGCATGAGCAAGTGCTCATTAGCTTGGATAAACATGAAAAGAGTGTAAAGAAGGAGAAAAAGAAAGATACGGAAAAGAAGTCGATTGCTCTTAAGACTTCTTGTTTAAAGTCCACATCTAAAGAGTAAAGTGATGATGAAACCAACAACGACGAAGATGATGACTCCGATGATGACATGAGTCTATTTGTGAAGAGATACAATAGGTATGTTCGGAAGAATGAGATTCAACACTCGGATAAAAATCTAGTTAAATTTAAGAGGCAATCTAGAAATGAAGGAAATAAGAATGGCAAGGTTAAAGGGACGTGTTACAACTATGGAAAATCCGGGCACTACAAGCCGGATTGTCCATCACTTAAGAAAGATAAGGATAAGGACAAGGAGAAGAGCCGTCAACATAAAAAGTCAAAAAAATCTAGACGAGCATACATCGCTTGGGAAAGCGATAGCGAGTCAAAAAAAGAGGACAACTCAAGTGATGAAAGTGAATCCGTTAATCTATATCTTATGGCACGTCGCAACAAGAAGAAAGAGGTAAAACACTCTAAATATGATCATTATAATACTATGTCTCATTTAGAATTACAAAAGGCTTTTGATATGTTGCACCATGAGGCTAAGGAAGCTTTTCAACGCTTAGCCTCGAACAAAAAGATTTTTAAATACTTGGAGAAAAAGGTTTCCGATTCCGAAAAGGAATTGGAAGATCTTAAAAACTCCATGGTGGATGCATCAAAAGCTGAGATTGGTGAGAATAAGTCTCCATGGTTCAAGTTTGGGGGCTGTGATACTTGTCATATTTGGCAAAAAGAGGTGAGAACCCTTAAGGCCAAATTAGACAAGGCTCTTATGCTCAAAATTACGTTTGTTATTGATCGATCACATTATCGAGAAAGTATGAATAATCCGTATCAAAAGTATACGCATGTGATTCGAGATAGTGATAGCAAAGGTAAGGTCCAAATGAACTGTGATTGCCTATATTGTTGCAAGCCTGGTCATACTATTGCTAAATGTCATTTTAGAAGATTTCTTGTTCCAAAAGGCATTTATCAATGGTTGCCCAAGTGCGATCTTGGTTTCACTTACCGCAAAGGACCCAATGAAAATTGGGTACCTACACTTCCTTGATTGTTTTTGTAGGTACAAAGTCTTGAGACCACCGAAAGAAGATGGGTTCTGGATAGTGGCTGCTCAAGACATATGACAGGAGACATATCTCTTTTTATCGACTTTGTGGCGAAGAAAAAGGGGTTTGTCACCTACGGAGATAACAATAAGGGACAGATTCTTGGCAAAGGTAGGGTAGGTAACCCCTCATCTACTACTATCTCTGATGTGCTGCTTGTGGAAGGCCTTAGGCACAACCTTTTAAGTATTACTCAACTATGTGACAAGAATTACAAAGTATCTTTTTCAAAAGATTGTTGCATAGTTGAAGATAGTGACAAAAAGGATGTGTTTAAGGGCTTGAGGGTGAACAACGTCTATATACTAGACTTAAATGAGGTATCGTTGAATGGAGACAAATATCTAGTCACTATGAATGAAGATTCATGGTTGTGGCATAGACGGTTGGCTCACATCAACTTTGATTTGCTTAACAAAATAGTCTCTAAAAACCTAGTCATCGGTTTGCCCAAAATAAAATTCACAAAGGATCACCTTTGTGATGCTTGCCAAATGGGGAAGCAAACAAGGATCTCATTCAAATCTAAAAATACCGTTTCAACTATGAGACCCCTTGAGCTCCTCCATATGGACCTCTTTGGACCATCTAGGGTTAAAAGCCTAGGTGGTAACTATTATGGTTTTGTAATAGTCGATGATTTTTCTAGGTTTTGCTGGACCATTTTCTTAGCAAATAAGAGTGATACCTTTTCGGCCTTTGAGAAATTTGCTAAGTTATCTCAAAATAAGTTAAACACGAACATTGTGTCAATTAGAAATGATCATGGGGGTGAGTTTGAAAACCATTTATTTGAAGCATTTTGTGAATCCCATGGAATTGATCATAATTTTTCCGCACCACGTACCCCTCAACAAAACGGGGTTGTGGAACGTAAAAATAGAATTTTGGAAGAATTAGGAAGGACTATTATCAATGAGAGTGGACTTCCAAAATACTTTTGGGCCGACGCCATAGGTACGACTTGTTACGTTTTAAATTGGGTGCTCATCCGGCCTATTCTAAACAAGACACCGTATGAACTTTTAAAAGGGCGTAAGCCAAATATCTCTCACCTTCATGTCTTTGGTTGCAAGTGTTTTGTGTTGAACAATGGAAAAGAGACACTTGGTAAGTTTGATGCCAAGGCCGACGAGGGTATTTTTCTTGGATACTCTCAGTCAAGTAAAGCTTGTAGAATATATAATAAAAGGTTACGAATTATTGAAGAGTCGGTACACGTTACTTTTGATGAGTCTTATCCGAGAAATGTCGGAGAAGGTAGTTCTTTTCATGGTGCATGTGCATCTTCTGAAGAGATACTCAAGGACATTGATAAGGGAACTGATCAGCCTGAAGCAGTGCGTATTGAAGAGGAAAAGGATCACCAACCAATGAAGAGTGAGGAGGATCATCCAACTAATGAAGATGACCTTCCTCCAGCACGGAAGTCTTCCAAAGACCATCCAATCGACAATATCATCGGTGACATCTCTAAGAGAGTAACCACTCGCTCTAAACTTAGTAACTTTTGTTATTACTCTGCTTTTGTGTCACAAGTTGAACCTAAAAATGCAAAGGAGGCATTACTCGATGAGCATTGATTCTTATCAATGCAAGATGAACTAAATCAATTCAGGAGAAATGAGGTTTAGGACCTTGTCCCCCCTCCGCGAGATCATCGAGTAATCGGCACTCGATGGGTATTTAGAAATAAGCTTGATGAAAATGGAGTTATAACACGTAACAAAGCGCGGCTTGTAGCGCAAGGCTATAACCAAGAGGAAGGAATCGACTATGAGGAAACTTATGCGTCGGTTGCCCGACTCGAGGCTATACGCCTTTTACTTGCTTATGCTTGCACTAATAACTTCAAATTATTCCAAATGGACGTTAAAAGTGCTTTCCTTAATGGATATATAAATGAAGAGGTTTATGTTACCCAACCTTCGGGTTTTGAATCCCATGAATATCCTGATCATGTCTACAAACTTAAACGTGCTTTGTACGAACTTAAACAAGCCCCTAGGGCTTGGTATGAACGTCTAAGCAAATTTTTACTTGATCAAGGGTATTCAAGAGGGAAGGTTGACACAACCCTCTTTATTAAACGTCAAGGAAAATATTTAATCTTGGTACAAATTTATGTTGATGATATTATCTTTGGGTCTACTAACATGACCTTGGTCAAGAAGTTTTCTAGTTTGATGCAGGGGGAGTTTGAAATGAGCATGATGGGGGAGCTTAACTATTTCCTCGGATTGCAAATCAAACAACTCGAAGAGGGCACATTCGTGAGTCTAACGAAATATTGTCTTGAGCTTCTCAAACGTTTCGACATGCTAAACTACAAAGCAATAGATACTCCAATGCCTATTTGTGCCAATCTTGATCGTGACGAAAATGGGAACTTGGCATTCTCGATATCTCGGATCGTGTTTTATAATCCTTTAAGATAGTGATCTTCACATATATACATGCTTGTTTATTCTTTTAACTAATAATGCAAAGAGATATTTAGCTATATGTGAGGGTTCTCATCGTCATAGTAATCAAGGTAATATCGTTCTGATTCATATATGTTTAACATATTTTGTGCCATGTTAACTACTTTAAACTTGATGTATATTACATGTTATGCATATATTGTTCACTTGGATGTTTGTTCTATGTGTGTGTATGCTTATTTATCTTTTTGGAACTTATGATTGCAAAAAATTTCAATTTTGTTTCATTTTTGCCTTGGATGAGTCGATCGGACCATGTTATGGGTCGACTCATGAGCTGATGCAATTTCAAAGGAAAACACACGGGTTAGCACAGGATCACCTGCGGTCGGCGCATCTTATTTTTTTAAATTTTTTCAAGTCCCAGTAAGTGTGCGTCGACGCACCCTGTCTATTGGTCGACGCATAACTGACACGCTTAGAATCCATACTTTAATGAGAATACGTGCGCCGACCTAATGCTACCTATTCCCACTACATATCTTCATTACTCTTAATTTCTTGTTCATTGCATGTAAACATATCAGATTTTGTGGTCTCAATCTCTTCCATCAAACTCCATCAAATACCCATTAACCTCCATCAAATCCCCATTCAAACCCATAAGATTAAAACCCACAAAGTGTGAATCCTCAAGGTTATAAAACAAGGGTTTTTAACAGCAAGATCATCATCTCTCTCCAAAAATCATGCACTGTTCATCTTCTTCATCACCTTCATCAAAAATGGCTTCCAGACGAACAACTGGTAAACGAACAACCAGAGCTTCATCTGCCAGAACTTCTTCAACACCGGTAACTATTAACTCTTTACTCTCTGATGAACTGTCTAGTCCTTTTGAGGTAGAGTTTAGTCTTCGTGCTGTTATTCCACAACATGGTTTCTATGTTTTGATAGGTCCAGACTACAAAATTCCTGAGATAACTGAAATGCTTAGTGTTCAGAATTTTGGTGAGTTTCTTGAATGTGATGATCAGTTCAATAGTGATTTGATTCAATTATTCTATTGTGGAATTAAGGGAAAATTTAAGGGTGCTGAGTTTTCTTTTTCCATGAATAATGTACGTCATCCTGTAAACAATGTGTTATGGAATACTTTGTTTCATATGGATACTGATGAAAGTCTCCCCAAAGTAACTGACACTAAGTTTGTTCGAAACTTTGAGTTTAAATCTGCTCTGAACTCTATGTTGCGGGAACCATATCCGAACGATGTTGTGGCAAGTGACCTCTTTCCGAAAAATGTTACCACCAGTCATTTGAAATTTGTTGACCGAGTTCTGCAGTGGATTGTTGCTCGTATCTTGAGACCTGAGAAAGGCGGGTACTCAAGAGTTGAAAAGGAAGAAGTTCATCTCATTTACATACTGAAGAATCAGATCAAAATCAACTGGCCACACTATTTTGCATATCGGATGTTTGTTACCCACGACTCCACCAAAAGTCTGGCTTTAGGTTATGCATCTTGCATTCAGAACATTTTGAACAAAGCTGGCATCTTGGTTCCCGATATTAGTTACATCCAGATTTCATCCGAACATCAGTTTCAACCAAAAATACTCACCATGATGGGTTACACTTGGGATCCTGTTAAGAAGGAGTTCAAGTACCGACACAGATCGGCTCATCCTTTTCCACATGAACCTGAAGAGCCTAATCATGACGAAGGAAATGATGATGAGGCAGTACATGATAGTGACAATCAAGATGTTAATAATGCTGATGTGGTTATGCAAGAGGAAGACAACGAAGCATGGATGGGCTATCAACCTGAGGACAATTCTGATAATCAGGGCTGGGGAGATTGGCAAAACAACTGCTGGACTGCTCTTGGAGACGCATATGTTCCTCCCACCTATGGCGAGGAGTATGATTGGCGGCAACCTGATTATTCTACACCTCCAACTCCACAGCCTCAGCATGATTTCCAGGCATCTGAAGAGATTCTAGACAGGTTGTACTAGATGAATCTTCAACATCAAGAATTTCAAGCATTGCAAGAAACTCGCTACAATGCTCAGGAAGAAAGGTTTACAAAGTTATCCAACCAAGTCTCGACTCACATCACTAACTTTAACAGGTTTGCTGATGCCTCTATGACTCGCTTCACCCAAATGGATGGGAAATTGACTCAACAGAATCAGAATCTTGCCAACAATCTTGGATTGCTCAATCGCTCGCTACTTGAACTTAACTTGCACCTAGAGGATTTGCCACCACCAGGCCAATACCATGGGGGAAGAGGTCATCCAACTAGGGGAGGAGACCATAGAGCTTAGGGCATCATATTACTTGTGTTTTGCATTTATGTTTTGCTGTTTGGATTGCATGTTCTTTCCTGTTGTGTAACTTTGAATTTTGCTTCAGTTTATTTTGATTGTTTTTCCTATGGAATGAATTGTCCTTGCGTCCTATGTTCCGTATTTATCCGTTTCAAATTTTACATTAACTGCATCATATGTGGATGCATGTTAGTGTTGCTGTGTTGCAAATATGTGGATGCATCTTTACTTGTTATAGTGTAATTCTTTTGACCACCTTCTTCTCTACTTTTTGATGTTGACAAAGGGGGAGAAGGATAGCAAGCAGAAAATTAGCAGAAGAAAACTAGCAGAAATTAAGCAAGTGTTAAAGACAGGGGGAGCTCGAGCTTGTTCGTTCTCAAATTACAAATCACGTGAAAGTTAAAACAGTGTTGCCATCATAAAAAAGGGGGAGTATGTGAGAGCTAAAATCTTTCATCTACTTTGTTTTAATGATGTCAACAAATATGCTAGGTATTAGATTGTAATCTGAGCGGTATCACTTCACTTGTCGGGCAAATTGCATCTAATCAATGTTGTTCATGTGTCTAGACATATAGGACTTTGTCTTATCCATTAATACATGTGCATGATCATTATACTGGTGTCTAGTATGTTTGTCAGGGTCTTGGTCAGTTAAAATGTGCAAAAAAATGAGTTTTATGTAAAAATACAGGTTATGCGCTGACCTACCCTATGTATGAGTCGACTCATGCTTATTGGTGCAAAACTAGTGAAATGACCGGGAAAACGCATTATTCTGGGAATGCAAAAATTGTATTCGTGCGTCGACGCATGATGCCTTTGGGTCGACGCATACTTGTCAAATTTTCACAGTATTTTCCACGGGTCAGCGCACGCCGACCCTCATTAAAGTATGAGTCGACCCAAACGCGCCTGAACTGATTTTTTTACTTAAATTTTTTCTGTTATTTCTGTTATAACTTTTAGTGGGTCAATTCATTCTCTATAAATAGTTTGGTCATCTCATTATCCAAATAAACAAGAAACGTGAAAATTTATACCAATCTTTCTCTTCATCTTCATCTTCATCCTTGAGTCAACCAAACAATTACACATAATCATTTTTGCTTGTGTTGTCCATTGTTGTGAAGTGATAACGTTCAGAATTAGGAAGTGTTGTGATCTTCATTTCTGGGTTGAGAATTGGTAGGTGTTTCTTGAATAAAACCCTAGGTTTTATCCTCCAAGAATCAAAGGAGATTTTGGGAGTTTTTGGCACAAACCGTTTCGTTCTACAGGGATTAAGCCAAGGTAACCGAAGAACAGAGTTTTCTTTCGGTTTAGTGGCTACAGTCGGAGGATCGTAGAAGAAAGGTTTTGGGATCGAATTGTAGATAATTGAAGTCGGCCGAGTGAAGGTAACTGAAGAACGGTGGTTTCCTGCAGTTTAGTTGCGTGGGACGGTGACTTGCTCAACCGAATTTGTGGCACTTGATTCGTCTTGAATCTAGGGAAGAGAAGGCTCTGCATCAACGATCAAAGACGTTTGGGAGTTTGGATGTCCGTAGTTCTTCTCTTGTAATAAACAATTTGCAACAGCTGCATATATATATATATATATATATACATATCAATTCCAATTGTGGAATTGGGGGAAGAGGTACCCAAAGCGAGGATGATTGGGGAAATGCCTAATCAAATCTCGTTTGTTCTCTCTTTCCCTTAACTCTTTTACATTTCAGTTTATTCGAATTTGCAAAGTCTCAACGTATCAAAATTTCTGAGGTTGCGTAATCTCGAGCTGATAAACTGTTTTGTCAAAAATTGATACAATTCCTTTAATTGTATCTAGGAGCAGCTTGGCTTTACATTCCATAGAAATTATGCACTTAGTGTGTTTATGCACACCAAGTGTTTGATAATTTGTTTCAAAGCAAAAATCGAACACATTTGAAATTTAGTGTTTGTCAATTGTCCTCGTTGGTTTGGATCAAATATCAAGCAAGCGATACTTTGTTGATTGCGTTTTAACTTGTGTTAATCAAACTGAATTTTTCTCATCCATAATTCATTCCCAATATTGTCGTGCATATCTGATCCTTTTAGTAGAAGGTTCGTTGTAGACGTGTGATTCAGTGGTTGCTTCCGTTAAACATTTTTAAAACCAAATTTTTGGTAACCATTTGAGTGTAAAACTCAAGGGATCTATTCAACCCCCCTTCTAGATCCATAGCCATCGTCTAACAATAAAGCCTTACTGTTACAAACTCTATGGTTATCCAAAACGTCCAACACAACCTAGGGCTAGTCATGTGATGATTAAGAATATAAATGAGTGGAAACCTAAAGGTGTTGATACTTTTAATTTGAATGTTGCTATTAATAACACTGTTGATACAAGTGCTCATATATCTCTCTCTAAGATCTTGGTTACTAACCATGAGTCTGATGTCATACTGGATGTCACAACACCTTTTACCCAACCTGATTATCTTGTTGAAACCATACAAGAAGATTTTCATAGTGAGACTCCTGAAAAATCCCAAGAGAATGCGGCTGAAGATGATTTTGTTGGCAGTAAAAAAGATGATTCTGATGATAATAGTATGTCTGCTGAAGAGGAGAAAGATCTGTCTGACAAAGAAGAAAAAGAAGAGAGTGGTGGTGTGAAGAAAGATCAGACTACTGACATGTTCAATGTAGATGATCTAGATTACTGGTATAGTAGTGTGCTTAGTATGTTTGCTTGGTAGAAGGTTGTTGCTTCTGAGTTTAATCTACCTTTCTTCTGCTTTGATGAATGACTGCTTGGTTTGTCAATATTCTGGCTAAAAAGGGGGAGTGGTAGTATTTGTGTGATTCCATTTATTATTGTTTACATTTACTCTGTTTTCTTTTTGTCAATTTTTGGCTAAAAGGGGGAGTAAAGTGTTAGTTGATTTGTTATTTCTGATTTTGGATCAGATATCATGACTTCATGTCATGTTTATACTATTGCTTAGGAAGAGTAGTTTTTCTCTGTTGTTGATGTTGTATGTAACTTTTTAGGGGGGCATGATAGTCTGCCATGCTTGTTGCTGCTACTGCTACTGATGTGGAACCATTTGCTTATGTTTTTGAAGTGTGGTTCCATTGTATGAACTTGCATGTGAGTTCATGTGTTTTTTTGGTGCTTGGGTTTTCTCCTTCAGGGGGAGTACTGGTTATGTATGACAGGGGGAGTTGTGTACTTGTCTGATCTATACCTGCAAGGTTGTAGTTTGTACAAAGCTTACATGTTCTCATGTAGCTTGTGTTGGTTTGTGATGTCAGACCTGAGGTCTTTACATTGTGATGTCCCCGAACTCACACATTTCTCTGCTCATCAGGGCAAGACTGGCTAGCACTGATGTTCGATGGATCCTGGTCGACCAGGGCAGTTCGGTGGACATCATGTACACCAGTTTGTTCCGCTCTTTGAAGCTCGACCAGAAGAATCTGTCACCGTACGTGGGATCATACCTGCAAGGATTCAACGGGGCTACCGCCAGACCCTGGGGGTACGTGGAGCTCCCAGTCACCTTCGGGGAGGAGAAGGCCTCCAAGACAATCAAAACTCAATTCCTGGTCATCGACCGTCCATCGTTGTACCAGTGTATCCTAGGGAGACCAACCCTCGCGGAGCTGGTTACCGTCCTTTCAACTGTTCATCTCAAGATGAAATATTACTCGGAGAAGGGCCATGTTGCAACTTTGCATGGAGATATAGAGGCTGTGAGGAGATGCTTCGAAGCAGCTACCAAAGGGCAAAGCTCGATTGGCGCAGCACCTAAGGCCGCAAAACGGGCAAGGGACAAAGATCTTCCCAGTGAGGAAAGCCAGCCCGACAAAAAGCCAGCTCTCCCAGTGCGCACAATCAACCTCGACAACCGGATCTCTAAAGAAGGGGAGGAAGACAACAGTGAAGGCACTCCAACAGTGACAGGCAGCTCCCCTGCATCAACCATCATGCGTCTGATACCAGATGGGGAATTCAAAGTGATCACCTTCGGAGACAACCCGAACAGAGGAGTCAAGATAGGCACAACACTTCCTGAAGAGGTAAAGCAGCAGCTGAAGACGTTTCTGAGAGACAATTCAGACTTATTTGCTTGGAGCGCCGCGAACATGCCTGGCCTTGACCCTGAGACTGCCTGCCATCAACTCACCATCGACCCAGCAGCTCGAGCAGTAGCGCAGCACAGGTACAAGCAGACTGACAAAAAGGCACAGGATGCCAAAATACTTGTAAAAGGCCTCTTAGAGGCGAAATTTATCTCGGAGGCCAGGTATACAGCCTGGTTGTCCAATATTGTACTAGTCAAAAAACATAATGGAAAGTGGAGGATGTGCATTGATTATACTGATCTTAATCGGGCTTTCCTGAAAGACACTTATCCTCTGCCTAGCATAGATAAGCTGGTAGATAATTCTGCAAGTTTCAAACTCTTGTCCTTCATGGACGCCTACTCAGAATACAACCAAATTCCCATGGCCGAAAAGGACAAGAGATATACCGGGTTCATAACCTTGTCGGGGAACTATTACTATAACGTAATGCCCTTCGGTCTGAAAAATGTTGGGGCCACGTACCAGCGCATGATGAACAAAGTCTTCCGATCAGAAATCGAAGACATGCTTGAAGTATATATGGACGACATTATCGTGAAGTACCAAGAGGAATCCGATCACACGGTCCATTTGCAAAAGGTCTTCGACCAAGCGAGAAAATGCAAAATGCGTTTTAACCCAGAAAAATGCACCTTCGGCGTGCGAGCAGGGAAGTTCCTCAGCTTCTACCTCACCGAGAGGGGGATCGAGGCCAACCCCGACAAATGTCGAGCGTTTGCAGAATTTCCCACACCGAGGTCAAAGAAATCTATACAATCCCTCAACGGGAGGCTTGCCTCATTATCTCGCTTCGTGGCCAAGTCTGCCTAACAATCTATGCCCTTCTTCAAACTTCTACGAAAGGAGGCCACATCCGAATGGACAGAGGAATGCGAGCAGGCTCTGCTCCACCTCGAGTGAGCCTTGTCGGAACCCCCTGTTCTGTCACGACCAGACATCGGGGAGACGTTGTACCTATACCTCTCTGTCACTAGCGAGACCATTAGCGTCGCCCTCATTAGTGAAACATCTGATGGAAAAAAACCCATATACTTCACGAGCAAGGCTTTACAAGGGCCAGAAATCAGATACCTGGAGATTGAGAAAATTACCCTCAACCTCATCAACGCTGTGAGAAGATTGAGGCACTACTTCCTGGCACACACGATAGTGGTACGAACAGAATAGCCCATAAGGCAGCTGCTTAGGCAGCCAAACATGGCCCGAAAAATGCTCAAATGGTCTTTAGAGCTGTCAGAATTTGATATCCACTATGAGGGAAGGAATGTCCTCAAGGCATAAGTCCTGGCCGATTTCGTGGCGGAAATGACGCCTCCAGCATCCCCGTCAAGCGGAGCACACAAATGGACCATCTTCGTCGACGGAGCGTCCAGTTCCACGGGTAGTGGTGCAGGCATCATCCTCGAGAATGAGGAAGGGATCCAGATCAAAGTGTCATTAGTCATATCCTTCCCCACATCGAACAACCAAGCCGAGTACGAGGCATTCCTCGCAAGCTTACAATTGACCGAGGATTTGGGCGCCAGGGAAGTGAGGATCTTCACAGATTCCCAGCTCGTAGCGTCCCAGGCACGAGGAGAGTACCAGGCCAAAAATGATCACCTCGTCGAATACCTGACGCTGGTAAAAAAAAGGATAACTAAGTTCAACGCGTGGTAAGTCCAACACATTCCCCGCTGACGAAACACTCGAGCAGATATCTTGTCAAAACTAGCTAGCACCAGAAAGAAAGGCAGTAATAAATCTGTCATACAAGAGATACTCCCCCACCCAATCATTGAAAAGTCATTAGGGCTGCTCGACGTCAATGCCATTGGCGACAGCAGCTGCTGGATGACCCCGGTATACAATTACCTCACCACTGGGGAGTTGCCTAAGGACAGCAAGGAGGCCAGCGTGACCAAGCGAAGGGCCTGCTCATACGTCCTGGTCAATGACAAGCTCTACCGACGGGGATTCTCTATCCCCATCCTAAAATACGTTGAGGAGAACAAGGTCCCCGAAGTTCTCCAGGAAATTCACGACGGTATCAACGCACAACACTTGGGAGGGAGGTCTTTGGCACGAAAGGCCATGCGAGCAGGGTACTATTGGCTAACCATGCAACACGACGCTAAGGAGCATATCAAGAAATGTGACAGATTCCAGCGCCACGGGGACATGCACTTGCCACCCTCTAACGAGTTGAAGACTTTGTCCTTGCCATGGCCCTTCGCCTGGTGGGGGATGGATATCCTCGGCCCCTTCACAATGGTGTCCAATCAAAACAAATTTTTGATCGTCGCCATCGATTACTTTACAAAATGGATCGAGGTCGAAGCTCTTGCCAAGATCATAACCTTCAACATACTTCCTTTCTTCAAAAGGAACGTCCTCGCGCGATTCGGGGTGCCCCAGGCCGTTATGACCGACAACGGAACCCAATTCACGAACAGGAAGTTTCAAGACTTCGCCTCCAAATTAGGCACAAAGCAACACTTCACTTTCGTCGAGTATCCCCAGACTAACGGGCAAGCAGAGGCCGCGAACAGGGATATCCTTCGAGGTCTAAAACGAAGGCTAGGTGAAGCCAAAAAGAGATGGGTCGAGGACTGTTCGTCGGCGTGAATAACCGGTGGCCTTCCGTCGCAGGTTTACTTGCAGGATCAGCCACACAAATCCCAGAATAAGTGATTGGAAGCGTATGTTCGTTTGATTGTGATGGTTTCTTTGTAAGTGTGATAATAAATGTTGGAAAGGCAAGAAATAAAGGCTGGGGTGCTTAAAAGCACAAAGCAGAAAAAACAAATAGACAAAAGGAAAGGGCAAATAAACAACAGTAATTTAAATTCTAAAAGTAAATTGTATTAAGGATTTGTGGACGCAATTATACATTTTCGCGGGATTGAACTCGTTTCTCTCTAAGCTTGGTACTTTGAGTGTTTTCCCCTTTCAATGTTACAAAATGCGACCCCTAAAAATGGAAAAAAACAATGCTTTATATAGGCCTAAGAAATAACTGTTCATCTACCCAGATTTCCTCTGGTGCTGACACGTGTCACCCCACTTTCTTTTTAACTTCCCATATTCTTGGAACTTTCAAACTTTTCCCGCCCAAGTACCTATCCTTGAATTTGGGCTTGCCTTTCGTCTGGCTTCCTCCGACATCATGGCTTGTCACCTTCAATCCGACACGTCCTTTGACCTGCGTCGGATCCACGTGTTGACGTTCTCCTGCCGTCGACTAGGTCTTGAATTTCCTCCTTTCCTTTCCTTTTCCCTTAGTCAAAATCTCCTTGCCAACAAATTGCCCCCCCAAAAGGCCAGTTTCGACTGAGCACCATGTCGATTGAGAAATCTGGCTTTTTGGTTTCTTGCGAGATTTCGACGGCATTTTCCTTCGATTCATTCGCCAGCGTTTCGTCTTCTTCTGAAACACGTGTCAAGCGCCGTCTGACATGATGATGGCAATCTTGTACCATGATTTCCAAGATATACGCCATGATGGCAAGTCCTGTCTGAGTTATGGGCCTCGAAACCAACTTCCACTTATTTTTAGAAGTTGAACAGTTTGGGTGATCCTTCATTTCTGCATGCGTCTCCCCTATAAATAGCATCATTTGAAAATTGTTTCAGCCTTTACCCATAACTTCTCCTTCTTCAAACTTGTTCTCTGTTCTTGAAACAAAACATCTGCACTTTTCTCTCTCAAAAACGCTCTTTGTCGCCAGAACACCTTCTGCATTTATTTCTTTCCAATTGCCTCGTCAACCACTACCACCACTTCTATTCCTCAAAACACCAGAAACAACCCAGTTGCGTTTGTGCTTTCTGAAGCAGAAACCCTCCGTCCTCTTCCTCAACCGTCATCTACTGATGAAACGGTGGTAAACAACTAGCCCCGCCAGATGGTTATCCCCTTCGCGGTGGAGAACAAGCTTCATGCCTTCCATGGCCCGTTTCTGGACAAAAAACCCAATCCACAAGAACTCCAACAGTTCTTTCCTTGCTTCGAGCAAACAATTCCACCGGCTTTCGAGAAAGGCGGCACTTTAGATCTCAAATTTATGGCGCCTAAATCTCGAGTCTTCAGGTCCATGCCCACTCCTGGAAACAAAGACTACATTGCCTGGCTCGACAAAGTTGAGGGTAAACGTAAAGGGCAATGGAAAGAATTTGGCATATTCGACGCCATCCAACTTTCAAGAACTGCTCACAGGGTTAGCCCTTGTTTGCTACTTGCGTCGATGTATTTCTGGGAAGGGTCGATGAATACATTCCACCTCCCCTGTGGTATGTTCACACCAACGCTTTTCGACATGGCGGCCATTACTGGCCTTTCGCCACTAGGAGATACGTTCGACCCGACCCTGGAGACCAACAACACCTTCGACTTCGAGCGTGCTAGCTTCCAGAACTATATTGAAGATCATCACGACAAACGCTCCAAAGAGGTGTCTGATAAGGAGCACATTGCCTTCTTGACATTATGGCTATCTTACTATATGTTTTGCCCTAGTTCTTTACAAATAGCCAAAAGTTTTATCAATCTGGCCATTCAGATTCATGAAGGTCGACAGATATCTTTGGCCATACTTCTGCTAGCCTTTCTCTACCATTCTCTTGGCTTGTCGATTATGCGGCTGAAACTTCTCCACCAAACTACCAAGGCTCTAAACATCTCAGGGCCTATGTGGTTGTTGCAGCATTGGCTCAACGCCACTTTCGAACACAAATTGGGATATCCTACTTCCGTGACAATGGAGCGCTTGAACAGAGAGCGTTCTATCGAAGGCATGCGACTTGCTCTGATGACTACCCAAGAGGCTCCGAAGAAAACCCTTTTCACGAGGTATCTCAATATGTTTGTAGAAACCACTTCCTTCGTCCCCGATATGTCACCTTTTGTGGAGTGTAAGTTTGGCCCTGAATGGCTTAGAAATCCATTTCCTGGAGTCTCCCCCAAAGCTGTTGCGCTGTCGAACTCTATATGGCGAGCGTTTCTCACTCATACCATGATATATTTCCGGATTGAAACAGGAAAAATGGCTATGGTTTCATGAACTATCAGCCAAATTTGGTAGCCCGACAATTTGGCTTGAGCCAAATGTTGCCAAAGTCTCTGGTGAAACACACTGATGATATAGTACGGTCTGGCCGACGCTTGACTCAGGTGGGTCATAGGGCTTGTATGAGATTCGTCATAGCCACTCAGCATCTTGAACTGCCGGTATTTGTATTCTAGCCTTCCTTTTTCACTACTCAGGAGTTCGACGCCTGGTGGTCGGAGTACCAATCTCAAATCTTCTCTCCAAACCTTTTTCTGGAGAACATGGTCGACACATTTGCTTCTCTGGCTGGTGGAGCTCCTAAATCATTAACTACAGCCCCTGTTGCAGACATCGACACCACAGAAGACCCCTCCACAAAGGTGGATTCTGGACTTTGATTTTCTTTCATCTGTGAGTTTGAACTAAATCGTTTTCATCTTTATTTTCAGGGTCGCAAACGGGAAGCAGCTGTCGCGTCGACCTCTACTAGGCTTGCTAAAAAACCTAAGACTACCACTTCACAGGTATATTTCATCTTTCACTTTGCCCCCTTTCTCTTTTTTCTCTATCTGATGGTAGCCTACACGAGCTTCTGAGAAAATGCCTTCTCCTAAAAAAACTGCGTCGAATGAGAGTACTCACTCTCGAGTTTTCACCACCACAGCTCCAGCGTCCCCTCCATCCACACCTTTGGTGAGGAAGAAAAAGGCTTTGACAAGGAGAACGCCTTCAAGAGTCGTCGCTTCGACTATGGCTCATGTCGTCCCCAAAAATCTTGAAGAAGTGTTTGAGCCAATCCCTACTGAAGTTCTTCCTAAAACGACTCCTTCACAACCTGCAGAGGTATTTACTTTCTCCGCTTTAGTACCTCAGATGATACTCAGGTAAAAAATCTCACTGCACCTTATTTTGTAGGAAAATGTGGTCACTTCGACCACTGTCGCCATTAATGATACTGAACTGGCTGTCGACACTCCTCCCGCTGGAACCACGATCACACCAAGTCCTCAGAAGGTCGACAAATTCCAGATACCTTTGCCAGAGGAAAACTTGGTGGCGAAGACGCCTCCTCCCCAACATGCCAACCTTGGGACTGAGAATGACGATGCCACCCTTGGGGGGAATGTCAATCCTTCACCTGTTATCACCACAGCTGACGTCAGGGAGAACCTACAAGCCCCTGAATACGGCTCAGATAAATCCTTGCCTACTGTCGATAAAATCCTTACCCCAGAGGAACTCCTGGCAACCAAACAAATGGATCCAGCAGTGACCCTAAAGGCGCTACACAAACTTCACAAAGAGACCGAGGATGCTCGACCCACCAGTTCGACGGTTATCCCAACTCCAGACTTGGTTGCCTCCTTCTCTCTCAAACTCCAACAATTGAGGACCTATCTATTTGAGGAATAATTTATGGCGGCTGTCGCAGAAGAGGCAGCCATAGCCAATGACGTTTTCAAGATTTTCGATGAGCTCTCTGAATTCTAGCTCCCTGCTCCTATGGCCACGTACCTGATCGAGTTTGAAGCTTTCTTCACTCAGTTGGCCAAAGACCTTTCTATGTGTCATCAAGCCGATGCTCAAATTCGGTTTAGACATAATGATATGAAACGTGAGTGGTATCTTAGCTCAGTTTGTGAACAGAAGCTTAGAGATTTTGAAACCAAAAAACAGGAGCGTTCCGACAAGCGTCAAACCTTCGACCAGCAGATATCTGACTATCAGGCTCAGATAGCAGAACTGACAAAAAAGATTGCTGAAATCAAACAACAGAAAGCCTCCTTAGACTCAGATGAGCCTTTGTCTTCTCAAGAAGCCATCGACCACGAGGTAGCCCAGGGAATCGCTCATGTCGAAGCGGCTATGAAGATCAGGGATGCTATTAGCCGCATGCAGAGAAGAAAAGTGCTCCTCGAGAGCAAGGTTGTTCATGAGAATACCCTCTTTGAAGATTTTAAGTCCAGATTCCCTGAGTTTCCTTAGTCTGTATGTCGAACTGTTGTAAGAATTTTGTAAGCCATTTTTGGCCCCCTAGCCTATTTTGGCTTTTAATCAATGAAAAAAAACTATATTTTAATGTGAATCTCTTGTAGCATGGATCTATATTTCTTTAGATATTTCCCATTTACTCTTAATATTTGTTGGTCCACTCCCAACTCTTGCACTGCATATACGTTGTTTCCAAACACTTGAGTCACCTTAAATGGTCCCTCCCAGTTTGGTGACCATTTTCCCATTGTTCGATCCTGTCGATCCATGGACAACACCGCTTTCCATACATAGTCATTTACAGTGAAGGTTTTCTCTTTGAACTTCTTGTTGTATGCCTTGGCAACTCGTGTCTTCTGGCGTAGCAATACGTTTAAAGCTATCATTCTTTCCTCATCTAAGTCTACGAGTTCATCTAGCATCATTTCCCAATATTGCTCCAACGAAATCTCATATTGTCGTTGTACCTTAACTGATTGCAAGCATATTTCTGCTGGCAACACTGTGTCATGCCCAAAAGTTAAACGAAACGGAGTCGAATTGATCGACTCCTTGGGTGACGTTCGACAAGCCCACAAAACTTGACTTAACGTTTTGTGCCAGTTTTTTTGGCTTTTTTACAACATGCTTCTTGATTAGCCAAATTATCACCTTATTAGCTGCTTCGACCTGGCCATTTGCTTGAGCATAATATGGTGTCAAAGTAACCAGCTTGAAACCTGCTTCTGCTACGAACTCTTACATTTTCTGCCCAACAAACACAGAGCCTTGATCTGTTGTGATTGTCTCAGGTATCTCGAATCTATACAAGATATGATTGTGGATGAATTCTATCACGGCCTCTTGATCCACCTTCACTAGAGGCACAGCTTCTATCCACTTTGTGAAATAGTTTATCCCTACGAGGATGAATCTTTGCTATTTCGACGAAGCTGGCCGAATTTCTCCTATTACATCCAAAGCCCAACCTCGAAATGGCCATGGTTTGACTATGACATGTAATTCATTGGCTGGTACATGCTGAATATTTGCATGTTGCTGACAATCTTGGCACCCCTTTGCAAAGCCTATGCAATCCTTGAGCATGCTTGGCCAATAGACACCTTGTCGAAACAAAAACCATTTCATTTTGTGGCCAACTTGGTGAGCTCCGCAAGTCCCACTATGAACCTCAGAAATTGCCAAATAGGCCTCCGTATCCCCTAGGCATTTGAGCAATACTTCCTCTGGAGTTTTCTTTAGCAACTCATTCCCTATAAGGACATAATTCATCACTCTATACTTAGTCTTTCTAGTAGTGTTGCCTAACGGATTCTCCAAATACTCCATGATTGGTCTTCGCCAATCTGTTGGTGACATATTGTTAACAAAAACCTCATAACTTCCTAAATCTTCGACCATACTCCTCGAGTCCCTTGAGATTGACCACATTGATGGTGAATGTATGTTCGACACCATCTTTTCCCTAGTTTCGATGAAATCCTTCAACCTTTCCTCCGACACTTTATAGCCAGAGGCGATTTGTGCTAATTCATTGGCTTTATGGTTTTCTATCCTAGGTGCATGCGAAATGTTGATGACTTCGAAATGTTCTAACAAACATTTCACCAATGAGAAGTAACTCACAAGATTTTCTTTAACGCACTTGTATTCTCTTGCGGTTTGTTTAATCACCAATTATGAGCCTCCTCTTATTTCTATTTCCCTGGCTCCCAAATCCTTAAGTATCTTGAGGCCAGTGATTAAGGCTTCATACTCTGCCTCATTATTAGAGCATTTTCCATCAACTTTGCATTTAAATGTAGTTGGAATACCCTGTGGTGATATTATCAGGATTCCGATACCTGCCCCATTTTTATGGCTCGATCCATCGAAGTACAACTTCCACGGAGCAATATCGATATTGTGTATCGACGTTTCGACTAATGCGTGGTCGACAATAAAATCTGCCACTATTTGACCTTTCATCGCCCTTAAAGGAACGTATGTCAAGAAAAACTCAGTCAACGCCAGTGCCCATTTCCCAATTCGACTATGTAAAATAGGTTTGGACAACATATGTTTAATAACATCAAAATGCGATGAAACATAAACATCAACTGGTTTAATATATCGCTTTAATTTCATACACGAGAAGTACAAGCATAGGCACAACTTTTCAATCATAGTGTACCTAGTTTTAGCATCTATTAACATCCTACTAAGGTAATAAATGGGTCTTTCGACGCCACCACTATCCTCTTGTGCTAACATGCTTCCTATGGTCGTCTCCGACGCTGCAATGTACAACTTCATGTTTTTATTTATACTAGGTGGTAATAGGATTGGAGGCTTTGTAAGGTATTCCTTGATTGCGTCGAAAGCCTCCTGTTGCTCCTGTCCCCAACGAAACTCACTTTCCTTCTTGACTTTGAGTAATGGTGAGAACACTTTTGTCTTCCCACTTAAGTTCGAGATGAACCTCCTCAAGAAGTTTATCTTCCCCAACAAAGACTGGAGCTGTTTCTTTGTCGAAGGAGGCTTGAGATCCAAAATTGCTTTCGTTTTGTTCTGGTTGATCTCGATGCCTTTCTTGTGGACCACGAATCCCAGAAAGTCCCCTGCATGAACACCAAAGCCACATTTTAGTGGATTCATTTTTAATCCATATTTTCTCATTCTCTCGAATGAGCGTCGAAGGTGGTCAAGGTGACCATCTTCTGATGACAATTTTATCACTATGTCATCAATGTATACCTGCATAAAATTTTCAATAAAGTCATGGAATATAGCATTCATAGCCCTTTGGTATGTTGCCCCGACATTTTTCAACCCAAAAGGCATCACAACCCATTCATATGTCCCCAAAGCTCCAGGGCATCGAAACGCGGTTTTGGGGACATCCTCTTCGGCTATGAGAATTTGATTATAGCTGGAGTGCCATCGAGCATGCTCAGATATTCGAACCCTGCGGCTGAGTCGACCAACATCTCTGCCACAGGCATCGAATATTCGTCTTTAGGAGTAGCGTTGTTCAAATCCCTAAATTCGATACAAACTCGAAGGGTTCCATTTTTCTTGATAACAGGCACTATGTTTGCTATCCATTCTACATACCTTGCAGTTCTGATGAACCGGTTTTTGAGCAGTCTTTCAATCTCCCGCTTGATCTTCGACGTGACTTCTGGGGCAAAGCGTCGAGGTTGTTGCTTTATTGGCCTCTTACCTGGTTGGATTGGAAGTCGATGTTCCACTACGCTCTGACTCAGACCAAGCATTTTGCCATAATCCCAGGCAAAGCAATCCTTGTATTCTTTTAATACTTTAATCAGCTTGGCCTTCATCTCTGGCCCTACTTTGGTACTCACATAGGTGGGGTTTTTTGTTGTCCCATCCCCTAAGTCAACCTCTTCAAGTGGGTCATGCGCCTGCATTCTTTGCAGCTCATGGTTTGGGTCTTTCTCGAACCCGAAAAGCTCATTGTCATAAATACAGTCATGCCTCTGGCTTTCTGAAGCTGCTCCTTGGCCTTGTAGGCCATTTATTGGTGTACCACAGTCGGCTTCCTCAATTACCTGTGGTGGCTTATCTGCTTCAAGTGCCGACATTCTTCTATTTTCAGCTAAATAGGCCGAAGTTCGAGTCATGCTTTCTGACTCAGCAGTCATTTTCACCGACTGTGGGCTACCCCGTTGGTGGCATTTCTACAGGCTCCATGGCTTCATCGGCAGCATCCTAGATGAACCCTTAGTCGGGGTCTAAGTTCAGGACGTGACCCGTGTCGACAGAGGTGTAGGACCCCGACCCGTCATCACAAGGAGCCACATTTGCTAAGTGTTGGTCAAAATATTTCTTGTTACCCTTGGCTTCGTCGACCTTGTAGTAACTTTAGTCCGCCTCAATATTTTCGACGATGCCATCTTTTCTCCAAATGGTTAATCTTTGGTGCATTGTCGACGGTACTGCCCCTATTCCATGGATCTATTCCCGTCCCAACAACAAATTGAAATTTGCTTTTGAATTGATGACCATGAAGAGTGTTAACCTGTTGGTTGTACCTACTGCCAAGTCCACTTGGATAACCCCCAGGATATTACTGTTCTTACCTTCATAGTGGAAAGAACCATGTTGTGTTGTCGGAGGTCAGCCTCCGTTTTTCCAATTTTCTTGAATAAATTCTGGGGCATCAGATTCATAGTTGCCCTACCATCCACGAACACCTTGTTGACTGCCACTCCGTCAACTTTTTCCTTTATGAATAACGGCTTCAAGTGATACATAATCCCAGGCCTAGGTCATTCAAACATAGCCGTTTGTTCTTCGACCACGCCACTATTCATCACATAATAACATAGCGGCTTATCATCCGCATTTTCGTCAGGAACGAAATCCTCTTCTGCCTCAGAGATTTCGGACACCACATCATATTCTGCTGGTAAGATCGACACGATACGACAATTCAGCATAAAATCTTCACTATAAGTGTCATCATTGGTGTCGTCGTACATGTCTTCGTCAAAATCCCCTTCTGGTGAAGGGTCATATTCATCATCCGACTGAGGAGAATATTTTGGCTTCTCCTTATCCGACTGAGGGGTGTATTCTGGCTCTTTCTTGCTTTCCACCAGCAAAGTACATTTTGAACTCTGGGTCGAAACCACCCCCTTTTCTCCTGACGTTTCCACGGTTACTTCCACGGTCTGGTTTGTCACCACTTTGTCTTTTTCTACCCATTTCCTTCTTGGGTGTTTCCGCTTGTGTCCAGACGTTCCGACAGGCTTCAACTGTGAAGTTGCAGCCTCTTTCTCAACTTTCTTGTTGCGCTGATAGCATCTCCACTGAGTCCTAGTCGTGGGGTTTTTTTCCTTATAGTTAGGGGACACCACGTAACCCCTTGGTTCGACCCTCTTGTCAGAGACATTCGCTTCTTTTTCCAAATCCAAAATCTTCCACTTTGGTCTCTTACTCCCTTTCTGGCTGACTGGTGCCTTCCATCTTTCTTGTGGGGTATCTGACGGAGGCACAAAAGTTTTAGGTGCCTCTTGGAACAGCTTCCGGTACTCCTCATTTCGACGAGGGGCACCACTCTTGTCAAACACAATCCTTGGGTCAGGTGGCTTGTTTTCTGGCAGTGTTTCTTTCTTGCTTGCCTCATACCTCTCAGCAGCTTTCTCATCAAACACGGCGTTGCACCTGGGGCATAATGCGGCCTTCGACCCGCTTATCCTGCACTTTTCCTGGAAATCTGCCAAACTTTCGCCAGCCTAGGGGTACACCGCTTCGAGTTTTTCCTCAGCTTTCTTGTCCGAACCCTCAGTAGTTTCGACCATCATGCATTCCACCACTTTAGTTGGTTGTTCGTTGAGACCCTCAATAGCCTTAATCATCAGGCATTCGTACACCTCGGAGTACAGAGCCTCTTCGACCTTCAGTGGGTCAGTGTCGACCTACATCTTTGGCTTTTCGCCAAATTGAAGACGGCCCTCCTTCAACGTTTTCTGCACCAAATCCCTGAAAAGAACACATTGAGTTGTTTTATGACCAAGGAAATTATGAAATTTACAAAATCCCCTCTTTTTCTTTTGTTCTAAAGGGGGGTCTTTTAAACCAGGAGGAATAATTATTTGACTATCTTTAACCAGTAAATCAAATATTTCATCGCACTTAGAGACATCAAAAGTATAAGTCTTAGCAACGTATTTATCCGTTTTTCTGGTTTCGACGGGATTTTTCCCATTTGACGGTTTCAATAATTTACACGTGTAGGGAGGTCCTGGCTTAAGTTCAGCCGCATGGATCTCACTTTCATCGATGAGTTCTTCATCGTCGGAGGCATACTCGTCAGCAGCCACATAAGAAATTTTTTCTTTTTTACGATATCTATTAGTCTGGGTTTTCTCAGCTTTTAGGCATTCGACCTGTCGGACTCGGTCAGCCAGTTGGGCCATATCCCTAAGATATTGTGTGTCAAGCTTCTTTCTGATAGAATAATCTAAACCACTGGCTGCCATTTAGACTAATTCGTGTTCAGGGACTTGAGTAAAGCACTGCGCTTTCAAAAGTCTAAACCTGTTCAAGTACTGGTCTACTGACTCTGTGGCTTTGCGTTTGACGCTTGCCAACTCTTTCAGACTTATTTTCTACTGCCCCATGTAAAATTTTTCATGAAATAATCTTTCCAATTGCGCCCACGTGTGGACAGATTGAGGGGGCAACGTGGTAAACCACGTAAATGCATTCTTCGTGAGGGAACTTGGAAAATACTTCATCTTCAAGTCCTCGTTATTTGCTAGGTCGCTGGCCTCGGTTTGGTACCTAGCGACGTGTTCGACGGTGGACTCCTCAGTCTCACCAACGAACTTGGTGAACTTTGGCACCTTCCAACCCCTGGGTAACTCTCTCTGTAATACAAAATCTGGTAATGGGGACGTGTATGTCGGCCGTCGAAGGCCTGGATTTTCCCCATTACGAACCATGATACGTTCGACCACAGCCTCCAGATTGTGTTCCCCAGCCAAGGCATCCTGTCGAACTTGTCTGACGACAAAGTCCGGATCTTGGTTTCTGTGGACCATCACAGGAGGCCTTTGGGCCATCCTAAGGATCTCTTCAAATTCATGGGGTTGTTCAATTGTTTCGTCGAAGACCTCATCCTGACAAATGGGCATCTCCGGTCAAGGCGGTGGGGTCTGTCGACCCAGAGCCCCAGGAGCGCCTAAAAAGTCACCTATACGTGTCATTTGAGTCGCTAGTTGTTGGTAACTCTGTGTTGATTCTTGTATCAGTGGTCTCAATATTGTACCATTTGTTGATTCAACATATGAACCATCTCATGATTGCTCTCATCCATCTGTTGCCTCTTGACCGCGACAGAACTCGAGGTAAACGTCGGTATGGATTGAGAAAAAAGGTTGAAACCTGGGTGTCGAACCACCTGGTTCGATAGATGCCCTGCCCTCTGATAGGGTGAAAACACTGGGGATGAACTTTCCCTAAACAAAGGGCCGGTAGAGTGTAAACTCGACATAAATTCTGTCGGCATCCCATAAGATCGAGGAATAGGCATGGTGATACTAGGCACATACTGCCCTGTAGTCCCCGCCATTGTTGACTTTGGTTCATGTCGACGTGACGTCGCGGTTGGCCCACTAGGGGTAGTTGAAACCGATGACCCGGTACCAGAGCCAACATCAGTTGTTTGTGTCACAATCGTACAATCTGCCGAAGGCGGTTCGTCGTTCGGACGTGGTATTACCATCTTACCACTACGCAAAAACATACACTCAATTTACACGGGTCCCACCGGGCTTTCCAATTAGTTCGCCGGCGCGAACAACCGTCGGCCTTCCATAGCAGGTTTACTTGCGGGATTGGCCACACAAATCCCAGAACAAGTAATTGGAAGCGTATGTTCGTTTGATTGTGATGGTTTCTTTGTAAGTGTGATAATAAATGTTGGAAAGGCAAGAAATAAAGGTTGGGGTGCTTAAAAGCACAAAGCAGAAAAAACAAATAGACAAAAGGAAAGGGCAAATAAACAACAGTAATTTAAATTCTGAAAGTAAATTGTATTAAGGATTTGTGGACGCAATTATACATTTTCGCGGGATTGAACTCGTTTCTCTCTAAGCTTGGTACTTTGAGTGTTTTCCCCTTGTAATGTTACAAAATGCGACCCCTAAAAATGGAAAAAACAATGCTTTATATAGGCCTAAGAAATAACTGTTCATCTACCCAGATTTCCTCTGGTGCTGACACGTGTCACCCCACTTTCTTTTGAACTTCCCATATTCGTGGAACTTTCAAACTTTTCCCGCCCAAGTACCTATCCTTGAATTTGGGCTAGCCTTTCGTCTGGCTTCCTCCGACACCATGGCTTGTCACCTTCAATCCGACACGCCCTTTGACTTGCGTCGGATCCACGTGTTGACGTTCTCCTGTCGTCGACTAGGTCTTGAATTTCCTCATTTCCTTTCCTTTTCCCTTAGTCGAAATATCCTTGCCAACAAGGAGCTATGTAGCGTGCTCTAGGCCTATAGAACAACACCATACTCAACCACCAGGGAGACTCCCTTCCGACTAGCCTACAGAACCGAGGCAGTGATCCCGGTGAAGATCAGGGAACCTTCTAGATGAACTGAAGCTCCTCTCGACGAAGAGCTGAACGACGAGGCTCTAAGAGAAGAGCTCGACCTGGTCGAAGAGATTTGATCAGGGGCAGCTCTCCACGAGGCTCTAAGAGAAGAGCTCGACCTGGTCGAAGAGATTTGCACGACGTCAAAGTCATTAATCGCGACTTCCAAGTTGGTATACTGGTCCTACGCAGAAATAAAAAAGATTCACGCGAGGGCAAGCTGGCCGCAAACTAGGAAGTACCATACATGGTCAAATCAAAAACAGGCACTAGAGACTACTACCTTGAAACCCTAAACGAGGAACCATTTACTCGACCATGGAACGCTGAAAAGTTCAAACAATATTACAGTTAGAACCAGCCACCAGTTTGGACTAACTGCCAACGAACTCACCCCACAACGGGGAGACTGATCGACCACAGGAGCGTGCCCTGGTGCAAGCACAATCCTTAACTTTACAACGCCGGCCAGTTTCTGCTCATGGAACGAGCAGACTCTGTGCCCAACGGGGATACCTCAATCGAGCTCCGCCGTTGCCGCACCAGCATGGAAAGACACCTAGCTCGCGATGGGAATAGTTCAAGCCTGTGGGGTCAGGACCTATACCAAGATCCTAGTCCCACCACCGGCGAAAACACTTCGCTTCCGCAACGAGTCCCCCAAACTGTCGAGCATAGTGATAACGAGTCGAGCAAACTTCCATGCTTAGCGAACATTACTCGCTAAAAATTAAACAACATACACAAAATAAAATGCAAGGCATACGATGTCGAATACAAATTGTAATACCCTAATTTTTACCCCTAAGATCCCACATTTCATTTTTGCATCTCATATCACAAACAAGATCACCAGTATCCGTGTGTTTTTATTATTTACTTTATGCTTGTTTATGGTTACTAACCTCTAACCAAAATACCAAAAATATTTTGAAATTTCTGTGTGTTTAGGGTTTTGCAGGAAGATTGATGGAAAATGTATGACTTGGAATCAAGTGTGGCTATTTAATTGTGGTTGAGGTCAGATGGAAGTTTGGCCTAATCTTGGTCAAACTATCAAGAGATTGCTTCAATATCAAATTGGTTGTGGCAGTGAGCTATTTCTCAGACAACATGTATTCAATGATAAGTTGTTTTGTGATGGAATTCATCAAGCTTTCAAGCAGTGTTCTATGAGAAGTTTGGTCCAGGTTATCATGATCAAGGTTCATCAGTCCAGGTTGTGTTCATCTGTGGATTTATTTTCCTCAATGTTGATCCATAATCAAAATAAAGTTCAAAATTAATTCAAATGGTTGTTACTTCAAGTGCAAGTAATTCACTGGTTCAAGGGCAGCTGTGTTCATTTTTATCAGAGATGTGTGGAAAAAGTGCAAGTTGGGTTTGATTGAAATCGAGAGCTCATGGTTGGGTGCGTATAGATGGAAACCAAATTCATAATTCCAAACACATATTCTCCAATTACATTACTTTTTTTTTTCTTTTATCCATTTTAAACCCACATTTCTAAATCCATATTCCATTTTTATCCAAAAATATAAACCATGTTACCATAAGTCATTCCATTCTTCACCAAGTCTAATGACCATTACATTTACATCATCAACCCATAAAAAAAACAACACAAGCTAGCGAGTGAAAAAATGCACAAGAATGCCATGAGGTTTGCTTCATTTGTAGTACCAGTGCTAAGCAAAGAGTAGTTGATTCTTTAACTGAAATGAAAACAAGAGCATAGAGACAAGGTACCTCTCTGATGGCAGATGGTAAGTCCGTGGTCGCGAATGAGAAGCAAGTTCAGAAGTTTTATACATAACGGTTAAGCTCAATACCGTCAAGCATAATATTTGCTACTGCAGGATTCTATATCTAGCATAAGATCACAACTGTCAAAGTTCCCTCTTCGTGACCAAATTTATCATCCTCATGGAAATATGACAAGTGGTCCTGTTTATTCTAATACCAAACTCAAATGCTGTTGTGACCATAACTTCTGTTGAAAAAATAGCTTTGCTTGGTAATTCTATGTATATGTTTGTGTTCCTATGGACTCCTGCATTAAGTCCACATGAGGAAGAGATTCCCCGTGGTTTTATTGTTGCAACATTCATGTTATCGTCAACGTCGGGAAGCTCACTTGCATCTAAGTCGACGGCTCGTTCATCATTCCGTATAGAGAGTTATATGCAGATTGTTCTTTTTGTAGTTTCTTCTGCTTCTCTAATACTCCCCATTCTCGCCACCTCTTCCGCAGTTCCTTCCAAAGCAACAGGTGATGGTACTCACAGTTTTGAGTTACTTGGACATGGAAACAAAGTTAGTCATTGGATTCCTAAGAAAGTAGGTGCTGCATTGGGAGAACCACGTGTATCATATGTGTCTTGAGGTCCATGATACACCACTTGCCAAAAATGATGCAACTTTGGATTGTTGAGAGCATTGTCAAAGTCAACCCGTAGAAATGGATATAGTCTCAATAATTGCAACGTTTCCTTCAGATTTACGAGAAGAGGTTCTGTTAACTTCATCTGATAATATCCTTGCCAATCTTACACCTGCCCTTGTTGCTGAGACAAATATGTTGCGTGAGAGATATGCACACCGTTACAGTCGTACACTCTTTGGTATGTATCCAAGAAGTCGTAGAGGTGAGACTTCAAGACACGGTGATGGCACTGGTTCAAGCTTAGATGCAGTAGGGGGAACAAATTCTTCTCGCCGGTCCAGTGGAGATAAGGTTGTTGAAGCTGATGGAGCCCCACTAGTTGACACAGAAGCCTTGCATGGCATGGTTCGGTTATTTCGCATGGTGCAGCCACTCTATAAAGGCCAACTGCAGAGGCTTCTTTTAAATCTTTGTGCTTATAGTGAAACAAGAGTATCTTTGGTGAAAATTCTGATGAACTTGCTAATGCTTGATGTGAGAAAGCCTGTCAGTTCTTTTGGTACTGTGGAGCCACTGTATAGATTATATGGCTGTCAGAGCAACGTAATATATTCACGTCCTCAGTCTTTTGATGGGGTACCCCCACGTTGCATTTTGGCATCATAGCATGTTCGAGTGCAAGCTGCGGAGTTGGTAAATACCGAACAACCGACATGAATTACTCATGAGATAATCAATGATTGCTTCGCCGACAAGAATCGCGAGATCACATGTTGAACCGAACCGGTCATTAGAATACTTTGAGCAGCAGTAGTGGTTCCACAAACACTTGATACAAAAAAAACCAAAATCATATGATGTCATTCCTTACTATCCTTTCTACATCCAACTCCTTTCGATTCAAATCGTTTCCACCCTCTCACAGTCATGAATGCTGAATATGGCTATTTGTTCAAGCTCATCACTTAGCAGCAGCTTGTCGAGAGAACTATCAACGGAGAGGGAATCGGTATCACAGTCGATTAATGATAATGATGACGATGATGGCAACAACAATGATGATAATGATTAGGATGATGTTGGTCTGTGAGAAGGCAGTGAAGGCATAAATGGGCCAAGTGGTTATGCATTTGTTGTGTCCATTGGATGTGACTGACTATGTTCGTATCTTGCACGATGCATTTTTTTCTGCTATCAATTTTGATGGATAATGTAGCCATGAATACGGTGGCCAGAAGGAACTTATGTTTAATGGTTGGTCTTTGGATGAAGATAAGATAGATAATCAAAGTGAGTCACTGCTTGATTTATTGAATCATAATAACTATGAGACCATCATGAAGCATTTTAAAGATAGGATCTCGCTTTAAGTCGCAACTTAAATTCTTGACGGAGATCTTAAGTTCAACTGAACTTCACTATATTGGATGCAAGAAGATCCGAGGCCCTTGGAAATGCAGCTAGAGTCATTCAGAGGCAAACACACAAGGAATTTATTGGATTGTGTCATGCCGCAATTGGTTTGCAATCTAGTTTACAAGGAATATTGGTTCGGAAGCTTTACAAGTAATGGCGGAACGATTTCAGCAGCAGCATTCTGAACGGATTCAGCAGCAGACTAGTATACCTAATCATTTCCCTTCACATCTTAATGGGTCAGATTTAGATAGATTTCCTAGTTTCTCTCCATCTCAAAGTAATGACTCTGGTATCCAGCAAATGATGCAGACTCCCGGGTCAGATTTGGAACGTCTTTTCGAACTGCAGGCTCAACAACGCCAGCTTGAGCTTCAACAACAGCAAGAAATTCACCATCAACAACTACAACAGTAGATACAATAATTATGATGATATTGGTTTCTATAATGTTCCCAAACAAGTACAGAATTACAATGACAACACCACCATTTTCTTGTTTGAAACCGAGTCATGAACAAAGCCTTCCAAGCTGTGCCAAGGAGTATACACTACAGTCTTTAGCTTCATGATTCAAAGCCTTGAAGCCATGACAAGAGTGAATAAATCGTGTGAGCCATAAATCAAGCCATGTTATATTATGTGAGCTGATAATCCACGTCATGTAAAGTGAGCTGAAATCAAAAAGCAAGAATGATTACACGTCATCACACAAGCTGCAAATGAATTCAAAATGACGTCATAATTCAATTCAAGTCATGCACATGCTTTGCAGTTCAAAATGAAAGGGAAAAAATTTTCAATAAGTCACGCGTACACGTATGGATTCAAAACGCGGACGAAAAATGAAAACGACACTCACTCTCCATCACTCTCATTCTATAAATAGAGACCACTACTCATTCATTTCTATAGAAGAAGAAGAGGAGCAAGAGGAAGTTCAGATTGATTCTTACCTGTGACTTTGAAGGTAGTTCGAAGAGTTTCCGTCGTTTTCGATCCGTTATTTTCCGTTGAGATTCTTTGAACTGTTGGTACCATTGTGTAGTGCTCTGCATTGTGATTGTTTTGGCATAAATTTCGAGCTCCGCCGCTACCTGATTGAGCTCCGGCGCGGCGGAGAAGGTGTTGGCTATGGTGAAATGTTCATACGAGTCACACGAAGAAGGTGATGAAATCTGATTCTTCACATTTTATTTAAATTTTGTTTTAAAGTTTTTTTTTTCAAATGTTTTGGGCCGGGCTGTTGTTTTTTATTTCTTCACCATTTATTTTCTAACAGATCTCCCTCTGTCTCTTTTAATTGCTTTTTTCTCACATTTTTTAACTCTTTTTTTATATTTCTTCTTAGTCTTTTGATAGTTTTCTTTAGAATTTGATTTACTATTTTGGTAGATTTTTACTTTGAATTTTATTTTAAAAATCTCTTGAAAACTTTATTCAAAAAATATTTCAATTCTTTCCTCTTTTCATTTGATTTCTTTATCTATTTTTGACTTTGTTGTTGGTTGTGTGGATCATAACTTGTTAGATCCATCTTTCTCTTCATCTTATTTCTCTTTTTTTATTTTGATCGATGAAAGTCCAATGGATCTTGGAATTCCTTTGTTGAATTTTGATCAAGACTAGATCGTTACCTTTTTTCTTTTCGTGCGGTATTGCTTTCGGATGACGATTTACATATCGTTCATCTAGCATGCATTAACACAAAGATCTATTGACCGGCCTCATTGTAGGGTAATTACCCCGTAAATTACTCGGCGATTGCTTAACATAGCGCAACATATGTCCCGTATCGGAAAACTATCAAGAATGGTTGATTATTTGTCTTTTGGTTCAAAACTTATGAAACTTGTTGTTAGGAGGCTTTGGTCTTATCAATCCTCTAATGAGTTTTCATCAACCTTGACCTAAGTGCAATTATTCAATTATTATTGATCACTAACTCTAACAACTAATCACTAACTTACTAACAACATTATTATATTAATTTTGTTTATGTTTCCTTCTCGCTCCCTATCTCTTTTATTTTTTTTTGTGCTTCATTATTATCATTTCATATCATGTTTATGCTTCCGCAATCTTTCCTTTGTCCGTTGGACACATGTTTATGTTTATGTCATTTTTCCTTTGTCCATTTAGACCATATTATCTTGTGCTTTTATTTTTCCTTTGTCCATTTGGACTCAAAAAACACTAATAAAGGATTAAACTACTAAAAGACTTATGCTCTTAATTGTTGACTATGGCCACTATCCTTTGCATTGGAGGACCTATATCCTTGATTATGGACTTATGGACTTAGAATTAGGATTCTCTCCCTTATGCTTTGGACAATTATGGAGTTTGATATTCTAGCCTTTATTTGGCTTGCTTATTGGCTAGTGAGGATGGAATTTTATTCTTATTATGCTTTGAAGAGTGTCTCCATGTGGTTAGATCTTTCTTATCCTTAGCTTTTATTTTATGCACTAGGATAGTCACTTTTTCTCACCCCTTCTTAAATTTTCAAAACCTTCTCCCTTTTTCAAAACTCTCTTGTTTTCAAACTTAAAACCGCTTTCATAATAAAACCTTGACTTTGGTCAAGTGATTTTTAAACTTTGTTTTCTTTAATAAATGTTAATCCATCTTAATCATATTTTGACCATTTCAAAAAGACATAAAAAATACAAAACTCATCCAAATTTTTTTGTGCTTTTATGCACCTTTTTTCTTTTAAACCTTTCAAAAAGAATTAGACATGAGTCATTTTTTGGATGAGATGTAAAGCTCCTAACCATGGTATTTTGTTGAAAGTATGGTCGTTTTCCACTTAGATGTTGAAGTGATTAGTCTTGTTGATGTTAATCCAAGCAAATCCTTCATCTTAATGTGATGCAAATGCCTCTTTCCCATACCTTTGGGTAATTAGTTGAGTATTCTCTCTTGAGAATGACGGGTTGTCTTTTTCAAGATAAAAAAAACCATAACCAATAATTTTCATTCTTTGTACCACGAACTACGAGGTTTTGATCCTACATTGCACATCGTGGGTACGTAGGCATGAGGCGATAAGTCTCTCCAAACACAAAAATCTTAAAAACTATTTCTCTTCTCATCTTCCCAATCTCTTTTCAAGCAAACCATTTTCAGACCAAAAAGCGGTAGATACTTCAAAGGGCTCCTATAGAGTACTATAGACGTTTTGGGTGCTAACACCTTTCCATTGCGTAACCAACCCCGTTACCCATTTCTCTGTCTTTTTTAGATTTTGCATTTTTAGACTTCTTAGGATTTATTTGCTCTTTCTTCCTTTTCCTTTGTGGAATAAATAAAAGCGCGATGGCGACTCTTGCTTTATGAGTTAAGTTAATCAATAGCTTACACTCACGATTTTTACCGCTACAGAAAAGTGGCGATTCTGTTGGGGAATGATTGACCTCTTGCTGGTCCATCCCTTGAGGGGTTTAGCCTACTTTGATTTATTTATCGCTTTTTGTCTGATTTGTTTGTTATTGATTGTTCTGTCAGGGTGTTTGGTGATCTGTGTGGTGAGATAAGCCTAATACCCCGGCTTGAGTATACACATAGGACTAGGGTGGAAAGTAGTGTGACTTGTGTGGCATTTGGCCAGACTTAGTATACACGAAAATTCCACATCCAGAGGAGGTTTTCTTTGGTAATGTTCTATCCCGCGCATTGGTGCAGATGATGGGATGTAACCTGGAAAACTGTCGACTCTGGCGGCCATTCCTGAGGACTCAGTAGAGGCACTCCTCCCAAGAGGCAATAATGGCAGACCAGAAATGGCAAACCCGTTATGCTTCTTGATCTGAGGACCCGAAGCTGAGGACTTTAGAACCCTTAACCCATCTTGGCCTTATTAGGACGTAGTGCGGTGGCTATTCAGGTGCAGACTTGAATCAGTTGTTTTGCGATACCACACTCAGACGAGACCCTCTTGAGAATATTATTGACTACCAAGAAAGTTAAGAAATCGATAATATTCGAAAGATGGGTTGTACACTCTGGGAACTTCTTTAGAACCTTGTTCGGCAGGTGTTATACCCTTAGTACATAACTTTGTGGGTTGGCTCTTAACCTTGACTCCATGCTCGTGACTCGGAACCTTGAACCTGTGTGCTTTGCGTGATCTTGTTTGTGGTTGCTGCATACATGCACTCATGGACATTCTGTATCAGTTGATTTTCAAGGATTTTAGAGATTTTCCTTTTGCAAACATCACAGAAAATATTCAATAAAATGAGATGTTTATCAGTATTTCAAAAAAGTGTTATTTCTTTGTGAAGTTTGCAATTGCTTTATATGTTAAAGACCCTTGAAAGTTGAATGAAACGTTTGCATTTTTGCATTAGTATTCGCATCATCCTGCATTGTTTCTTGCCTTTTCCAGGTGTCTTATTGTTTCCCTTTGGTCTTCATTCAGCCAAGCTGTCGCACCAGTATAATACTCGGGCTAATCTGAAGAAAAATATGGATCAATTGCAACAAGAGAACCGTGAGCTTCGTGAAGAAGTATCAACTCTAAAAGATGGTGTGGAAAGACTCGCTACTATGATGGAAGCCCTGGTGGCTGCTCAGAATCATCCACCACCACCTCCTTCTCCGCTTTCGACTCCTGTGCAAAGAACAGTCATTTCTGAGATTGTCTCTACGCCTATCTCCGTGGTGTCTGCTAGTGTTCCTCAGTACTTCATGCCTCCTGGCTTCCCCTGGGGTGTGCCTATTAACTTTGTTCCTGAAGGTTATCAACCACCACCACCACCTCCTGAAATTCCAGTTGTTTCTACCGTTTAACCTGTGATGACTCTGCCACCGCCTGTGGTTCATACTGTTCCTTTTGGTGAAGAACAGATTTTCCATACTGCTCCAAGTGAAAATGCCAGTGCTTATGATAGAATGGAAGAGATTCAAGACCTGTTTGATGAAATGCAGAAAGAGATCAAAGCTCTGAGAGGTAAAGAGCTGTTTGGAAATAATGCTCATGTGTTATGCTTGGTTCCTAATGTGAAGATCCCGCATAAGTTCAAAGTCCCTGACTTTGAAAAGTATAAGGGTAACTCTTGTCCGATGAGTCATTTGACTATGTATGCTCGTAAGATGTCGGCTCAGAAGGATAATGATCAGCTGCTCATTCACCATTTTCAAGATAGTTTGTCTGGTGCAGCCTTGAAATGGTACATGGGACTCGACAGTACTCGAGTTCGCACTTTAGAATATTTGGGTGAGACGTTTGTGAAACAGTATAAGTATAATGTGGATATGGCTCCTGATCGTGACCAGCTTCGGGCAATGGCTCGGAAAGATAAGGAGACATTCAAAGAATACGAACAAAGGTGGCGCGAGATTGCTGCTCAGATCAACCCTCATTTGGAAGAAAAGGAGATGACCAAGATTTTTCTGAAAACTCTGAGTCCTTTCTATTATGAGCGTATAATTGTTAGTGCCCCAAGTGATTTCACTGAGATGGTTAATATGGGGGTGAGATTGGAAAAGGTGTCCGTGAGGGACGTTTGTCGAAAGATGGCAATTCTACTGAAAGTTCCAAAAAATATAGTGGAGGATTTGCCAAAAAGAAAGAATGAGAGACCAATGTCGTTTCTCAAGAAAGGTATAGAAGACCTCGCAATAGAAACAATCAGTGTCAGCAACACGTTGCATCCGTTACTCCTGTTATCAAATCAACTCCCGTTGTTCAGGCAGCTCCTGCTCAACAACTTTCTAATCAACAGAACAATCAACTGGACCATTTTTTGGAAAGATTTTGATCCAATTCCGATGACCTACACGGAATTGCTTCCTTGTTTAATTAAGAAGAATCTTGTTCAGACCCGTCCACCGCCTGTTGTTCCAAAAGATTCACCATGGTGGTATAAGCCTGAAGCTCATTGTGCTTTCCATCAGGGAGGAGCTGGACACGATACTGAAAACTGTTATCCATTGAAGATGGAGGTACAGAGATTGGCTAGAAGTGGTATTTTTTCTTTCGAAGATTCCAACCCTAATGTACAATCAAATTCGCTGCCTAATCATGGCAAGGCGTCTGTCAATATGGTTTCTGGTTGTCCTGGTACATTCAAAATCTTTGATATCCTTTGGATCCAAAGATCTCTTGTGGAAATGCATGCACTTTTGAGTGAATACCATGATATTGATCATGACTATGCAGCTTGTTGCATCTGTTCTGTGAATCCGCGTGGTTGTGTGAGTGAAGAGGGACATTGAAAGGATGATGGATGAAAATTTGATTGAAGTCACTGCTAAAAGAGATGAATATCAGAATGAGGTGAATGTTATTGTACCACGCTTTAATATTCTTGAACGAGTTGTTATCTCTTATGATAGTCGGAAGACCACTGTTACGCCTTTGGTCATTCGGTTGCCCGGTCAGGTACCCTATGAATCTGACAAAGTTGTTTCGTATAAGTACAATGCTACCATGGTAGAAGATGGTAAGGAAGTTCCCATTCCTTATTTGTCTTCTGTGGTAAGCATCACTGATGTGATTAGAGTGACCCGGAGTGGTCGAGTTTTTGTACCTGAGCCTCTAAAGATTGTGGAGAATGTTATTGCTGGCAAACAACATCAAGATGAGAGTAATGTCGATGCTTCTGGTCAGTCCAGTGGTTTGAAGGTTTATGAGGATGAAGTTTTGAAATTGATCAAGAAGAGTGAGTACAGTGTTGTAGATCAACTCTTGCATACCCCGTCCAAGATTTCAGTGTTGTCCTTACTGATGAATTCTGAAGCTCATAGGAAATCTTTGCAGAAGGTATTGGAAAAAGCATATGTTGAGCATGATGTGACTGTTAATCGGTTTGATGGAATTGTTTCCAACCTCACAGCATGTAATAATTTAAGTTTCTGTAATGAAGAGTTACCCGAGGAGGGGAGGAGTCACAATTTGGCTTTACATATCTCCATGAACTGTCAAGAAGATGTGTTTTCTAATGTGTTGGTTGATACTGGCTCTTCTTTGAATGTGTTGCCAAAATCTACTTTATCAAAGCTTGCTTACCAAGGTCCTCCCATGAGGTATAGTGGAGTTGTTGTTAAAGCTTTTGATGGATCTCGAAAGACTGTGATTGGAGAGGTTGATTTTCCAATCAAAATAGGACCGTGCTTCTTCCAGATTACTTTTCAAGTAATGGATATTCGTCCTGCTTATAGTTGTTTGCTTGGCCGACCCTGGATTCATGAAGCTGGGCCAGTGACTTCGACTCTCCATCAGAAGTTGAAATTTGTTAAGAATGATAAGCTGGTAATTGTTGGAGGTGAGCAAGCGATGTTGATGAGACACCTTTCATCCTTTTCGTATGTTGATGCTGATGAAACTGTTAGAACTCCGTTCCAAGCTCTTTCTGTTGATGACAAAGCTGTTAAGAAGAATGAGTTACCCATGTCTTCTTTGAAAGATGCTCTGCATGTGCTAGAAACTGGTCGGTCTGACGGTTGGGGCCGAGTCATTGATGTGGTTGATAACCTGGGAAAAAATGGTTTAGGCTTTACGCCTGGTACAGTCAGAAGAGATTTGAAGCGTATTAATGAGACCTTTCACAGCGCCGAATTCATCCACAAGGATCACTCTACTGCTGCCATCATTGAAGATGATGAAGAGGAAGAACTTCCCAATTTTGTGACATATGGACAAATCTGCCAGAATTGGATAGCTGTTGATGTTCCCACTACTTTTCATATTTCAAAGTAATTTGTTTTTGTTTCTTTCAAAAATCCTTTCACTCTGCCCAAGGTGAAAGTGAATTTGTGAGGGCTTTGTTTCAAATTTTATCATCATCAATAAAATGTTATTTTGTTTATCCATATTATGTTTTTCCCATTTTGCTTTATTTCTGAAAAATGGTAACATAAAAAACCAAAAAAATAATAATAATGTGATAATCAATTTTATCTGCATAATACTTGCACTTCTCATTCATATTCTAAAATCAAACATAAATCATTGTGCAGATTGATTGATAAACCCATTGAAAACAATGACCTTATGCCCCCTCCTAACTTTGAGTTCCCTGTGTTTGGAGCTGAAGAAGAGGATTTTGAGGAGATTCCAGATGAAATTTTGCGGTTGCTTGAGCACGAGGAAAAAACCATTCAGCCTCATGAAGAGCCAGTGGAATTGGTTAATTTAGGTTCAGATAATGATATAAAAGAAGTCAAGATTGGGGCACTGCTTCAGTCAAATGTTAAGAAGAGGATTGTGGAGCTTCTTAGAGAATATGTTGACGTGTTTGCTTGGTCCTATCAAGACATGCCTGGTCTTGATACTGATATTGTGGAGCACCATTTGCCATTAAAGCCTGAATGTCCACCTGTGAAGCAGAAACTGAGAAGAACTCATCCTGACATGGCTGTGAAGATCAAAGAGGAGGTTCAAAAGCAGATTGGTGATGGTTTTCTCGTAACTTCTGAGTATCCTCAATGGGTGGCCAATATTGTGCCTGTTCCAAAGAAAGACGGAAAAGTCCGAATGTGCGTTGACTATAGAGATTTGAATAAAGCGAGTCCAAAAGATGATTTTCCACTGCCACACATTGACATGTTGGTAGATAATACTGCTAAATTCAGTATCTTTTCTTTTATGGATAGATTTTTCGGTTATAATCAAATAAAGATGGCACCCGAGGATATGGAAAAAACAACATTCATTACACCCTGGGGAACATTCTGTTACAGAGTGATGCCCTTCGGTTTGAAAAATGCTGGTGCAACGTACCAGAGAGCTATGACCACTTTGTTCCATGATATGATGCATAAAGAAATCGAGGTCTATGTGGATGATATGATTTGTAAGTCAAAAACTGAAGAAGATCATATTGAGTACTTATTGAAGCTGTTTCAACGTTTGAGAAAGTTTAAGCTCTGTTTGAATCCTAATAAATGCACTTTTGGTGTCCGTTCTGGAAAGTTGTTGGGCTTTATTGTCAGCTAAAAAGGCATTGAAGTTGATCCTGGTAAAGTTAAAGCCATTCAGGAAATGCCTGTGCCCAAAACAGAAAAACAAGTAAGAGGATTCTTGGGACGTTTGAATTACATCTCCCGATTTATATCCAATATGACTGCCACATGTGCGCCGATCTTTAAGCTGCTTCGCAAAGATCAGGGTTATATCTGGACAGAGGATTGTCAGAAAGCTTTTGAAAGAATTAAAGAGTATCTGCTTGAACCTCCGATTTTGTCTCCTCCTGTGGAAGGAAAACCTTTGATCATGTATTTGACCGTGCTGGAAGAGTCTATGGGCTGTGTTCTGGGACAACAAGATGAATCTGGTCGAAAAAAATTTGCCATTTATTATTTGAGCAAGAAGTTCACCGATTGTGAGTCTCGGCACTCAATGCTTGAAAAGACATGTTGTGCTCTAGCTTGGGTTGCCAAGCACCTCCGCCAGTATATGTTGAATCATACAACTTGGTTGATATCCAAAATGGATCCAATCAAGTATATCTTTGAAAAGCCTGCTTTAACTGGGAGGATCGCTCGTTGGCAAATGTTGTTGTCAGAATATGATATCGAGTACCGAACTCAAAAAGCGATAAAATGAAGTGTTTTGGCTGGCCATTTGGCACACCAGCCAATTGATGATTATCAACCAATCAGGTTTGATTTTCCTGATGAGGATGTGATGTATCTAAAGGTTAAAGATTGTGAAGAACCATTACCTGATGAAGGGTCTGAGCCTGGATCCTGTTGGGGTTTGATTTTTGATGGAGCGGTTAATGAATATGGAAATGGTATTGGGGCAATAATTGTTACTCCTCATGGTTCTCACATTCCTTTCACTGCAAGGTTGATGTTCACTTGCACAAATAATGCGGCTGAGTATGAAGCATGTATTATGGGCTTGGAAGAAGCCATTGATTTAAGAATCAAGATTCTTGATGTATACGGAGATTCAGCCCTGGTGATTAATCAAATTAAAGGAGAATGGGAGACACGTCAACCTGATTTGATTCCTTATCGAGATTATGCAAGAAGGTTGTTAACTTTCTTCAATAAGGTTGAGTTTCACCATGTACCCAGAGCAGCAAATCGAATGGTGGATGCTTTAGCCACTATATCCTCCATGATTGTGGTGAATCGGTGGAATGATGTGCCCAAAATCGATGTTATGCGGCTTGATAGACCAGCTCATGTGTTTGCCATTAAAGAGGTTGTTGATGATAAACCGTGGTATTATGATATTAAATGCTTTCTTCAAAATCAAGAGTACCTGCTTGGGGCATCCAAGAAATATAAGAAGACTTTGAGAAGATTGGCTGGTAGTTTCTTCTTGAATGATGATGTGTTGTATAAAAGAAATTATGACATGGTCTTGCTCAGATGCGTGGATAGACACGAAGCAGACATGTTGATGAAAGAAATTCATGAAGGATCTTTTGGTACCCATGCCAATGCACATGCAATGGCTAAGAAAATGTTGAGGGCAGGTTACTATATTGGCTGACAATGGAATCCGACTGTTGCAAATTTGTGAAGAAGTGTCATAAGTGCCAGGGTTATGCTGACAAAATTCATGTGCCTCCAACTCCTCTCAATGTTATCTCTTCTCCATTGCCTTTCTCCATGTGGGGCATTGATATGATTGGAATGATTGAGCCTAAAGCGTCGAACGGACACCGTTTCATATTGGTGGCTATTGACTATTTTACCAAGTGGGTTGAAGCGGCATCATATACCAATGTGACCAAGCAAGTGGTGGTCCGGTTTATCAAGAACCAAATCATCTGTCGATATGGTATTCCGAGCAAGATTATCACTGATAATGGGTCGAATCTGAATAACAGGATGATGAAGGAATTATGTGATGAGTTTAAGATTGAGCATCATAATTCTTCTCCTTATAGACCTAAGATGAATGGGGCTGTTGAAGCTGCTAATAAGAATATTAAGAAGATTGTTCAGAAGATGGTTGTTACTTACAAGGATTGGCATGAGATGCTCCCTTTTACTTTGCATGGGTATCGTACATCCGTCCTCACTTTAACATGGGCAACCCCTTTTTCTCTTGTTTACGGTATGGAAGCAGTGCTCCCAGTAGAAGTTGAAATCCCTTCTATGAGAGTTTTGATGGAAGCTGAATTGTCTGAGGCTGAATGACGCCAAAGCATATATGATCAGTTGAATTTGATTGAAGAGAAAAGAATGACGGCCTTGTGTCATGGCCAATTGTATCAACAGAGAATGAAGAAAGCTTTTGACAAGAAGGTTCGACCTCGTGTGTTCAGAGAAGTCAACCTCGTGCTCAAAAGGATCTCGACTTTTACCAATGATTCCAGGGGCAAGTGGACTCCTAATTATGAAGGCTTGTATGTTGTTAAGAGAGCCTTCTTTGGCGGTGCATTACTTCTTACAACTTTGGATGATGAAGAGTTCACTCGTCTTGTGAATGCCGCTGCAGTCAAGAAATACTTCGCCTAAAAAAATAAAAAGAACAGCTCGCTAAGTTGAAAACCCGAAAGGGCGGCTTAGGCAAAAAAGAGCGTCTCGGTGGGCTGAAAACCCGAAAGGGCGCTCCAGGAAAAAATTAGAGACAAAAAACAGAAATAATCATCCCGGTAGATTGAAAACCCGAAAGGGCAATCTAGGAAAAAGTTAGGGATTATGGAAAGTAACTGCATTTGGCCAGTCTTGACCATTTGAAATCAACATTGTCCATTAAGGATTCTGCTTCAATCATCCTCAGCTGAAGTTTTGAGCACAAGGGAATTCAAAGTTATTAGGGAGAATATTGGTCATTGTATTTCAATGTAACCCTTTCCGTGTACCATTTTTCAAACTTTGTAATGATCCATGGAATTACGCCATTTGCGGACTTCCATTCTATTAATAAAATTTGGGCCTTTGTCCCTTTGTTTGCAATTCTTATTTTGTTTCTGTTTGCAAAATTTCATTTATTTTTTATGATGATTTTTGAAACAAAATGTGAATAATTGATTTAAATTTTTGAAAATTATAAAAACATTTTTCTTTGATTTATAAATATAAAAAAAAAAGAATGTCAACGGTTATTCCAAGAACGGTAGGATCATTGTCTTCGTCAACAGGGTTTGTTCTCGCTTATTTGGCAGAATTTATTGACAGATCCCCAGTAGAGTTTGTTGATATTTCCTTAGCAGAACTTGTTCCTATGAATGTGATCAGTTGTTGACAAGGTGATAGGTTTGTTATGATGTGTTGAATTCATAAGGTCCAATGCTGTTTGGTTTTTCCCCAGCTAGGTCTTGATCCGAATCCTCTCCGGCTGATTATATTATGGTTAGGCACTTGAGTAGTTTTGAGGACCACTTCTCCTTAATGGTGGTCCCCACGCAGAGATTCATTTTTGCTGTCACCAGCCGAAATTATATGAGGAATCCCCACTCAGAGTGTTACCCTCTAGACGTGTTGTTGTTGCTTTGGATGTCCCCAAACAGAGAGCGATGTTATTCTCTTCTAAGAAGCATTGACGTGGTGATCGCTTGTCGTGTTTCATCTTGTCTTGTGGATGTTTTTCTCTCCAGGCTGTTCTACCCAGGGATTTATCCTTGATGATTTTCCAACGGAGGCAGTTCATTATCATTTCCAAACATAGAGCAGTGATGTTAATTTTTCATTTCCCCCGGCAGGTCCAAGGTGTACTTCTCTCCAATTTGTTTTATTTAGAGATTCCTCCCAGTGGAGATTGTGCATCACTATTGTGGATATTCCCTAGTGAAGTCACTGATGATATCTCCATTCAAAGGAATACTGATAGCAGTCACCTGTAGGGTTTTCTCTCATTTTTATGAGTATTGATCTAAAATACCCTACAGTTTGACCTTTTGTTATTTTCCTCAGCAAGTCCAGGATACTTTGCTCAGATTTCGTTAATCCTCTGAGAGTATGCTCGTATCTCCAGCAGATCTGTTTTGTTTTCCCAGTGGATTTTGCGTAGATGTTTATATGTCTACTATTCTCAGCGAATTCGTTATCTTTTTCATAGCAGATCTCCTCATCTTATTGAGGTGGAAGTTCTTGTGAATTCTTTATTATCCCCAAGAAGATTCAGAAACATTTGGGTTGTATGATTCCTTGACAGCTTTCCTGCCATCCTTAAAGCAAAGTTTATGTTGTTACCCTCATTATGCATCGTTGATGTTAGAAGTTTGATATTTGGGTTTCTCCCCGAAAAGCATCTTCTTTTCTTCAGCAAGATTTGAGCCTTGTAGTAGGATTTATTTTCCTTTGATGGCCTTTGTTTGTCTCTTGCAGGATTTCTTCGACAAAATCCCTAGCAGAGTTGCTAATGATATCTCCATCTTGTTGAGATTAGCCGAGTATTCAGTGGTGTTGTGATGTTTATTCCACCCTCTGCTTATCCTTGTGTCTGTTTTGTCAGCATATTCATACTCATATGCATCGCATGCGCATTCATTTGTTGTGCATAGCATGTTGTTGTTGTAATTTGCATTTTGCATTTGTGCTGGTGCTTCTTTGCTCTCTGGTGTTGTTATCCCCGCAGAGCATGTGTGTCCTCTCTCCAATTAGAGTGTCGACCCGTAAGCAGAAAATGCTTATCTTTGTTGATTCCCCACTGAGTTTATTTTTCGTGGAAGATTTTTTATTCAGTTTCCTTTCCAATTTATTATCTGGATGGAATTAATCCCCAGTTGAGATATTTCCTCCTCGGGATGAGTCTTATTGGACCGTTTCTCTCCAGCTTGTTCCTGGATTGAACTTTGGTCCCCTGCAATTTTTGTTTGGATCTCTAGGCTGTGAAACCTAGATTGAGAGTGTATTTATTTTACACCTTTGAGGATTCTGCGCCCTTCAGCTTAAATCTGCGTATGATTCCCCTTTTTGAAGGTTCAATACTATTTCGTGGCATTCCTTTATTTGAGAAGCCTGAGGCGGTGCAGTTAATGCCTTTTGTGACTCCAATGAATGGTAAGTCTTTTCGGTTTGATGGGACAGTTTGTTGTTGAGATTTTGTGACTCCAATGAATGGTAAGTCTTTTCGGTTTGATGGGACAGTTTGTTGTTGAGATTTTGTGACTCCAATGAATGGTAAGTCTCTTCGGTTAGACGGGACAGTTCGTTGTTGAGATTCTTCTACTCCAATGAATGGTAAGTCTCTTCGGTTTGATGGGACAGTTCGTTGTTGAGATTTTGTGACTCCAATGAATGGTAAGTCTCTTCGATTTGATGGGACAGTTCGTTATTGATATTTTGTCACTCCGATAAATGGTAAGTCTCTTCGGTTAGACGAGATTGTTCGTTGTTGAGATTTTATCACTCCGATGAATGGTAAGTCTCTTCGGTTAGACAGGACAGTTCGTTGTTGAGATTCTTCTACTCCAATGAATGGTAAGTCTCTTCAGTTTGATGGGACAGTTCGTTGTTGAGATTTTTGTTACTCCAATGAATGGTAAGTCTCTTCGGTTTGATGGGACAGTTCGTTGTTGAGATTTTGTGACTCCAATGAATGGTAAGTCTAGGACAGTTCGTTGTTGAGATTTTGTGACTCCAATGAATGGTAAGTCTCTTCGGTTAGACGGGACAGTTCGTTGTTGAGATTCTTCTACTCCAATGAATGGTAAGTCTCTTCGGTTTGATGAGACAGTTTGTTGTTGAGATTTTGTCACTCCGATGAATGGTAAGTCTCTTCGGTTAGACATGACAGTTCGTTGTTGAGATTCTTCTACTCCAATGAATGGTAAGTCTCTTCGGTTTGATGGGACAGTTCGTTGTTGAGTTTTGGTTACTCCAATGAATGGTAAGTCTCTTCGGTTTGATGGGACAGTTCGTTGTTGAGATTTTGTGACTCCAATGAATGGTAAGTCTCTTCGGTTTGATGGGACAATTCGTTGTTGAGATTTTTTGACTCCAATGAATGGTAAGTCTCTTCGGTTAGACGGGACAGTTTGTTGTTGAGATTCTTCTACTCCAATGAATGGTAAGTCTCTTCGGTTTGATGAGACAGTTCGTTGTTGAGATTTTGTCACTCCAATGAATGGTAAGTCTCTTCGGTTAGACGAGACAGTTCGTTGTTGAGATTTTGTCATTCCGATGAATGGTAAGTCTCTTCGGTTAGACGGGACAGTTCGTTGTTGAGATTTTTGTTACTCCGATGAATGGTAAGTCTCTTCGGTTAGACGGGACAGTTCGTTGTTGAGGTTTTCTACTCCGATGGATGGTTAGTCTCTTCGGTATGCTAGAGATAGTTCATTGTTGAGGTATTGATTTTCCCCAGTGGAGCCTTGTTGTGCTAAGTCTTCCCTGTTGAGTTATATCCTTGTTGTGTTGTGGTTTATTTCCATATACAGTTATCCTCAGTTTGAATCTTTTCCTCAGCTGAGTCCCAGTAGTTGTGTGGTATGTTCCCCAGCTAGTTGGTGGTCTCCTGTGATATGTTTCCCCGCTGGAGTTTCATTCTCTCGTTCTTCTTTTTGTTTATCTCCTGTGGCATATTCTCCCCACAGTAGTCTTGTGTTTGCATACCATTTGCATAATCATATCATTTTGTGGTCTCTTAGGGCAAAAAATTGGGTTTATTGTTATATTTAAGTCTCTTCTATCACGTCGAGACAAAGATGTTCATCTTCATATCTCCGGATAGAAGAAACTTAAATAGGGGCAGCTGTAATACCCTAATTTTTACCCCTAAGATCCCACATTTCATTTTTACATCTCATATCACAAACAAGATCACCAGTATCCGTGTGTTTTTATTATTTGCTTTATGCTTGTTTATGGTTACTAACCTCTAACGAAAATACCAAAAATATTTTGAAATTTCTGTGTGTTTAGGGTTTTGCAGGAAGATTGATGGCAAAGGTATGACTTGGAATCAAGTGTGGCTATTCAATTGTGGTTGAGGTCAGATGGAAGTTTGACCTAATCTTGGTCAAACTATCAAGAGATTGCTTCATTATCAAATTGGTTGTGGCAGTGGGCTATTTCTCAGACAACATGTATTCAATGATAAGTTGTTTTGTGTTAGAATTCATCAAGCTTTCAAGCAGTGTTTTATGAGAAGTTTGGTCCAGGTTATCATGATCAAGGTTCATCAGTCCAGGTTGTGTTCATCTGTGGATTTATTTTCCTCAATGTTGATCCATAATCAGAATAAAGTTCTAAATTGATTCAAATGGTTGTTACTTCAAGTGCAAGTAATTCACTGGTTCAAGGGCAGCTGTGTTCATTTTTATCAGAGATGTGTGGAAAAAGTGCAAGTTGGTTTTGATTGAAATTGAGAGCTCATGGTTGGGTGCGTATAGATGGAAACCAAATTCATAATTCCAAATACATATCCTCCAATTCCATTACTTTTTTTTTCTTTTATCCATTTTAAACCCACATTTCTAAATCCAAAATCCATTTTTATCCCAAAATATAAACCATGTTACCATAAGTCATTCCATTCTTCACTAAGTCTAATGACCATTACATTTACATCATCAACCCATAAAAAAAACAACACAAGCTAGCGAGTGAAAAAATGCACAAGAATGAGGTTTGCTTCATTTGTAGTACCAGAGCTAAGCAAAGAGTAGTTGATTCTTTAACTGAAATGAAAACAAGAGCATAGAGACAAGGTACCTCTCTGATGGCAGATGGTAAGTCCGTGGTCGCGAATGAGAAGCAAGTTCAGAAGTTTTATACATAACGGTTAAGCTCAATATCGTCAAGCATAATATTTTGCTACTGCAGGATTCTATATCTAGCATAAGATCACAACTGTCAAAGGTCCCTCTTCGTGACCAAGTTTATCATCCTCATGGAAATTTGACAAGTGGTCCTGTTGATTATAATACCAAACTCAAATGCTGTTGTGACCATAACTTCTGTTGAAAAAATAGCTTTGCTTGGTAGGTTCTATGTATATGTTTGTGTTCATATGGACTCCTGCATTAAGTCCACATGAGGATGAGATTCCCCATGGTTTTATTGTTGCAACATTCATGTTATCGTCAAGGTCGGGAAGCTCACTTGCATCTAAGTCGACGGCTCGTTCATCATTCCGTATAGAGAGTTATATGCAGATTGTTCTTTTTGTAGTTTCTTCTACTTCTCTAATACTCCCCATCCTCGCCACCTCTTCCGCAGTTCCTTCCAAAGCAACAGGTGATGGTACTCACAGTTTTGAGTTACTTGGACATGGAAACAAAATTAGTCATTGGATTCCTAAGAAAGTAGGTGCTGCATTGGGAGAACCACGCGTATCATATGTGTCTTGAGGTCCATGATACACCACTTGCCAAAAATGATGCAACTTTGGATTGTTGAGAGCATTGTCAAAGTCAACCCGTAGAAATGGATACAGTCTCAATAATTGCAACGTTTCCTTCAGATTTACGAGAAGAGGTTCTGTTAACTTCATCTGATAATATCCTTGCCAATCTTACACCTGCCCTTGTTGCTGAGACAAATATGTTGCGTGAGAGGTATGCACACCGTTACAGTCGTACACTCTTTGGTATGTATCCAAGAAGTCGTAGAGGTGAGACTTCAAGACGCAGTGATGGCACTGGTTCTGGCTTAGATGCAGTAGGGGGACCAAATTCTTCACACCGGTCCAGTGGAGCTAAGGTTGTTGAAGCTGATGGAACCCACTAGTTGACACAGAAGCCTTGCATGGCATGGTTCGGTTATTTCGCATGGTGCAGCCACTCTATAAAGGCCAACTGCAGAGGCTTCTTTTAAATCTTTGTGCTCATAGTGAAACAAGAGTATCTTTGGTGAAAATTCTGATGAACTTGCTAATGCTTGATGTGAGAAAGCTTATCAGTTCTTTTGGTACTGTGGAGCCACTGTATAGATTATATGGCTGTCAGAGCAATGTAATGTATTCACGTCCTCAGTCTTTTGATGGGGAACCCCCACGTTGCATTTTGGCATCATAGCATGTTCGAGTCCAAGCTGCGGAGTTGGTAAATACCGAACAACCTGTTGGTGTACAAGGTGAAATAATGGTGAAAAGAGAAGAATATATTATAGAGAATGACGGCTACAAGGATTACAAAAGATTACTAAAAATACTCACTACCACTAGTCTATTTATAAGCTAAAACTAGGGCTACAAGAACAACAATAAAATACTAAAATACCCTCTAACAAACTTGGTCACCAAGTTTGTGAATATTAATTAAAATATAAATTATTAATTCCTAATACTATCCCTTAATTTATATTTCCTCAAAGCTAACAACACCAATTTCATCCCTTAAGCGAAGGAATTGATCCGTCTTGATAGCCTTCGTCAGAACATCTGCCAACTGCTTCTGGGTGCTACAGTGCAGAACTTCTAACACTCCATTCTGAACTTGACTTCTCAGATAGTGATACTTGGTCTCAATATGCTTGCTTCTCCCATGCAACACTGGGTTTCTGGCAAAATTGATTGCAGACTTGTTATCAATCATCAGCTTCAGAGGTTTGTCAACTTTGATCTTCAGATCTTCCAGCAAGTTCAGAATCCACACAGCTTGACATGCAGTAACAGCACCTGCAATATATTCAGCTTCACAGGTTGATAGCGCAACAACAGGTTGTTTCTTGGAACACCAAGAAATAGGGCCTCCTAGAAACTTAAACAAGTATCCAGAAGTACTTCTTCTATCAACTTTGTCTCCACACCAATCAGAATCTGAATAACTCAGAAGTTCTGATTCAGTCTTTCTTCCAGAAGGGAACAACACTCCATACTTCAGAGTTCCCTTGATATACCTCAGAATCCTGACAGCAGCTTGGTAATGGGACCACTTAGGTTTACTCATGAATCTACTAACCATTCCAACTGCATAGCAAATGCCAGGTCTGGTATTACACAAATACCTCAGAGAACCAACCAACTGTTTGAAGGTTGTAGCGTCCACATCCTCACCATCAGAACCAGAATCTAGTTTCTGATTTGTATCTGCAGGTGTGATAGCAGCCTTACAATTCTGCAGCTTAAATCTCTTCAGAAGTTCTCGTTCATACTTCAGCTGATGCAAAATGATACCTTTCTCAGAATATCTGAACTCCATCCCTAGAAAGTATGTCATTTTCCCGAGATCAGTCATTTCAAACTCATTCATCAACACCTTCTTGAACTTAGCTAATTCTTGTTCAGAACTTCCGGTCAACAGTATGTCATCAACGTACAAACACACCAGAATCATATTTCCTTCAGAAATATGTTGAACATAAACACCGTATTCCATCTCACATTTCTGAAAGCTCTGCTTCTTGAAAAATGAATCAATCTTCTGATTCCAAGCTCTGGGCGCTTGCTTCAATCCATACAAAGCTTTATGTAATCTGTACACCATCCCTTCCTTATTCTCTTTCACAAATTCAGGAGGTTGTGACACATAAACTTCTTCTTCTAATAGACCGTTCAGAAATGCAGATTTCACATCTAAATGCATCAGAGGCCAATTTCTGTTAGCAGCTATTGCAATCACCAATCTGATTGTTTCATGTCTCGCTAAAGGTGCAAACACTTCAGAATAATCCAGCCCAGATTTCTGCAGAAATCCTCTTGCTACCAACCTCGCTTTGTATTTGCCAATTGATCCATTTGGCCTTAGCTTCTGCTTGAAAACCCATCTGACGCTGATGGCTTTCTTGTCCTTTGGAAGTTCTGTCAGCTTCCAAGTCTTGTTTCTTTCTATGGCCTCAAGTTCTTCTTTTATGGCCTTTAGCCAGAACTTCTGCTTGAGAGCCTCTTCTGTACTCACGGGTTCAGAGTCTACTAACATGGCACACTGAATAATCTCTCCCTCAGAATCTACTTCAGTGTCTTGCAACATGTCAAACTCTTCAAATCTTCTTGGAATGTTTCTGATTCTCTGTGGCCTCTGACCTCGTTCAGAACTTTCTCCGGATGCTTGAACCTCAGAAGTTCTGTCCTCAGAAGTTTCTCCTTCAGAAGCTCTTGCTCCAGAAGGTTGACTTCCTCCAGAACCTTGACCACCTTCAGAGTCTGGCATATTCCCAGAGTCTGAATCACCACCAGAATCTTGATCATCATCAGAATCTAGATCATCAGAATCACCTTCATTTTCTAAGTCTCCTTCAGAGTCAGAATCACCATCAGTTTCAGAAATTCTTATTTCTGACCTTTCTTCAGAAGTTCTTACATCAGAATCAGATTGAGACTTGTCCCAATTCCAAACTTCTGATTCCTTCATAATAACATCTCTGCTGAACTCAACTTTATTAGTTTCTGGACAATAAAGCTTGTACGCACCCGTACTGTGGTACCCCACCAGTAACATTACTTTGCTTCTATCATCCAACTTCTGTCTTCTAGCTTCTGGAACATGTTTGTAACAAACAGAACCAAACACCTTCAGATGACTAACACTTTGCTTTTCTCCCGTCCACTTCTGAATAGGAACTATTTCCTTCAGCTTCTTCGTTGGACATCTATTGAGCACATATGCTGCGGTGGCAACAGCTTCTCCCCAGAAGTTCTGAGGAAGCTTCTTCACCTTCAGCATGCTTCTCACCATATCAAGCAAAGTACGATTTCTTCTTTCAGCAAGACCATTGTGTTGAGGAGTGTAAGGAGCGGTAACCTCATGCTCAATTCCATTCTCCTCACAGAACTTCTGAAACTCTTTGGAGTTATACTCACCCCCACCATCGGTTCTGAGAATCTTCAGAGTCTGACCACTCTGATTCTGAACCTTCATTCGGAACTTCTTGAATTCAGCAAACACCTCGTGTTTGAACTTAATAAGGGATACCCATATCATTCTCGTGAATTCATCACCAAATGACACGAAGTATTTATTCCCTCCGAACGATTCTACTGGAAATGGACCACACACATCAGAATGTACTACTCCCAAGGCATGTTTTGCTCTTGGAGCAAATTCTGACGCAAATGGAAATCTTGGTTGCTTTCCTTCCATGCACACTTTGTATGACTTCTCAGGCTTCTTAATTGTAGGAATTCCATGTACCAGCTTCTTCGAATTCAGATGTTCTAAGCTTCTGAAATTCAGATGACCAAATCTTCTGTGCCACAGCTCACTTTCTTTCACAACACTTGTTGCACTAAGACATTCAGAGTCAGAAGTTATGACATTCACCTTGAATGTTCTATTCCTTCCTTGTTCTGACTCCATAATCAACTTCTGATTACAGTCATACAGCTTCAGAAGATTGTCCTTCATGGTAACTGAAAAACCTTTCTCAATTAATTGTCCCACGCTCATCAGATTGCTTTTGATGCCAGGTACATACCACACATTCTGAATCAATGTTGTTTTCCCATTATTCAGAACAACTCTGACATTTCCCATACCTTCAGCGTTAAGATATTTGTCATCAGCACATCTGATCTTTGTCCTCTTCTCAGAATCAAAATCAACCAGCCATTTCTTATTTCCAGTAAAATGATTTGAGCAGCCAGTGTCCATATACCACCAGTCTGTCAAATTCTGATCATCAGATTCAGAAGCCATCAGTAGCACAGATTCATCATCAGAACTTCTGGCTATATTTGCTTCTTCTGACTTCCTTTCTTTGTTTGACCAACAATCTCTAGTAAAGTGACCAAACTTCTTGCAACAGTAACATTGGATCTTCTTCTTGTCATACTTCTCTTTTCCCTTCTGAGCATTCTTTTGCCTATCAGAAGTTGAGGTTTCTGACTTCTGACCACCATCAGATCTTCTCTGTTTCTGATGCTTCTTATCAGAAACTGCTTTCAGAGCCTGCTGCTCTACTTCCCTTTCAGAAGTTCTCTCAGTCAGACGCAACTCTTGCGCTTCTAGACTGCTTTGCAGCTCTTCAATTTTCATGGTACTCAGATCTTTAGAATGTTCTATTGCTACCACAATGTAATCAAATTGAGGAGTAAGGGATCTCAATACCTTCTCTATGATTACTTGTTCAGAAAGAGTTTCTCCACACGCCTTCATCTCATTAGTTATCAGAATCACTCTAGAGATGTACTCAGAAACTTTCTCATTGTTCTTCATGTTGAGATTCTCGTACTGCTTACGTAGAGACTGAAGCTTCACCTTCTTCACTGATGCGTCACCACCGTAACATCTGACCAGTGTGTCCCACGCCGCCTTCGCCGTCGTAGAATCTGCAATCTTCTCAAACACATTCGCATCCACACACTGATGGATGTAGAACAATGTTTTTTTATCTTTCTTCCTTGTATCCTTCTGCGCGTTCTTCTGCTCCTCCGTCGCATCTGCTGCTACAGGAACATAACCGTCGGTGACAAGATCTAGAACATCTTGAGCACCGAACAGTACACGCATCTGAATCATCCAACGATTCCAGTTTTTGCCATCAAATACTGGAAGCTTGGTGTTCATGCCGCCGCCGCCGTTCATCATCTTCAACCTTCTTGTACAGTACACTCAGAATCTCACCGCACACAGTGTTTCCCAACCCACAGAATCACAAATTTATGATTCCGATCAGAACTTCGTTCAAGATTCAACACAAATCAAGAACAAAATTCAATCACACAAGAAAATCCTCACGTTTTCACTCGTGTTTCCCGTTGATCCCAACTGGAGCTCTAGATACCAATTGTTGGTGTACAAGGTGAAATAATGGTGAAAAGAGAAGAATATATTATAGAGAATGACGACTACAAGGATTACAAAAGATTACTAAAAATACTCACTACCACTAGTCTATTTATAAGCTAAAACTAAGGCTACAAGAACAACAATAAAATACTAAAATACCCTCTAACAAACTTGGTCACCAAGTTTGTGAATATTAATTAAAATATAAATTATTAATTCCTAATACAACCGACATGAATTACTCATGAGATAATGAATGATTGCTTCGCTGACAAGAATCGCGAGATCACATGTTGAACCAAACCGGTCATTAGAATACTTTGAGCAGCAGTAGTGGTTCCACAAACACTTGATACAAAAAAAAAACAAAATCATATGATGCCATTCCTTGCTATCCTCTCTACATCTGACTCCTTTCGATTCAAATCGTTTCCACCCTCTCACAACCATGAATGTTGAATATGACTATTTGTTCAAGCTCATCACTTAGCAGCAGCTTGTCGAGAGAACTATCAACGGAGAGGGAATCGGTATCACAGTCAATTAATGATAATGATGACGACGATGGCAACAACAATGATGATAATGATTAGGATGATGTTGGTCTGTGAGAAATCAGTGAAGGCATAAATGGGCCAAGTGGTTATGCATTTGTTGTGTCCATTGGATGTGACTAAAGCTGTCAAATTAAGGGGTCGGCCCTAATTTTTAAGGCCCTAAAAGTACAGGGGGCCCAAAATTTTAAAGAAAAATAAGCCCTAAAATAAGTAGGTCTTCTAAACTAAGGGCCCCTAAAACTTAAGAAGGGCCTCATGGCCCTAACATTTTTAAAAACTTGATTTTTTTTTTAAAATGATTTTTTTCAAAAAAATTAAATATTTTTTTTTTAAATAAAATTTTTTTTTTTCGAAAATAATCAGATTTTTTTTTTTTAAAAATTTAACTTTTTTTCATTTTCAAATGAGTAATTCTCGGCTAGGAAATGTGAAATAAAAAACTTTTAAATAAATTTTTTTAAAAGTAGAAAAATATATTAAAAATTTCAACCAAAACTTTAAAAAAAAAATTATTTTTTAAAATTCACTTAGCGCAAGTGTACTTTGCAGGGGGGAAAACGCTTAGAAGTGCAGGTGTACTTTGCAGAGAAATTAACACTGTTTTCAATATACTTCCAAACTTGCTTTTAACATATAGACATATTATTCTCTTTACAAATATTTTTTAAATGTCTAATATAATATAGTAATATACTATTCTTTCCTTTAAAAAATAATCCATCTAATTAATAAAAAACAGAATCTTCCAAATACTATTAGCTATTAATCACTTTACCTCATCCTTAGACTATAGTACAAGGAGTTGTTAATTTATGGATAAGTTTCAAATTCCAATGGTTAATTAATTTAATTTCCTTACTGAGTATTTCACATCCTTAGCAAAAAATTGCTTTTGTATTAGACACCTGTTGAGTCTGTTTCTGCAAGGTAGTAACAAAACAGCTTTTTTTTGCTGGAAACTGGAAAAAATACAGAAAAAATGAAATAATTTTTAATAAAATAAGGCCCCTCTCATAGGGCTCAAAAATAAAATAATAATTAAGGGGCCTAAAATTATGGGGCTTAAAAAAAATTTTATTAGTAGGGGGTTTAATATATTGGGGCTTTATGGGGGCTAAATAATAGGGACTTTTAAATGTTGGGTTTATTTGACAGCTCTAGATGTGACTGACTATGTTCGTATCTTGCACGATGCATTTTTTTCTGCTATCAATTTTGATGGATAATGTAGCCATGAATACGGTGGCCAGAAGGAACTTATGTTTAGTGGTTGGTCTTTGGATGAAGATAAGATAGATAATCAAAGTGAGTCACTGCTTGATTTATTGAATCATAATAACTATGAGACCATCATGAAGCATTTGAAAGATAGGATCTCACTTTAAGTCGCAACTTAAATTCTTGACGGAGATCTTAAGTTCAACCGAACCTCACTATATTTGATGCAAGAAGATCTGAGGCCCTTGGAAATGCAGCTAGAGTCATTCAGAGGCAAACACACAAGGAATTTATTGGATTGTGTCATGCCGCAATTGGTTTGCAATCTAGTTTACAAGGAATATTGGTTCGGAAGCTTTACAAGTAATGGCGGAACGATTTCAGCAGCAGCATTCTGAACGGATTCAGCAGCAGACTAGTATACCTAATCATTTCCCTTCACATCTTAATGGGTCAGATTTAGATAGATTTCCTAGTTTCTCTCCATCTCAAAGTAATGACTCTGGTATCCAGCAAATGATGCAGACTCCCGGGTCAGATTTGGAACGTCTTTTCGAACTGCAGGCTCAACAACGCCAGCTTGAGCTTCAACAACAGCAAGAAATTCACCATCAACAACTACAACAGTAGATACAATAATTATGATGATATTGGTTTCTATAATGTTCCCAAACAAGTACAGAATTACAATGACAACACCACCATTTTCTTGTTTGAAACCGAGTCATGAACAAAGCCTTCCAAGCTGTGCCAAGGAGTATACACTACAGTCTTTAGCTTCATGATTCAAAGCCTTGAAGCCATGACAAGAGTGAATAAATCGTGTGAGCCATAAATCAAGCCATGTTATATTATGTGAGCTGATAATCCACGTCATGTAAAGTGAGCTGAAATCAAAAAGCAAGAATGATTACACGTCATCACACAAGCTGCAAATGAATTCAAAATGACGTCATAATTCAATTCAAGTCATGCACATGCTTTGCAGTTCAAAACGAAAGGGAAAAATTTTTCAACAAGTCACGCGTACACGTATGGATTCAAAACGCGGATGAAAAATGAAAACGACACTCACTCTCCCTCACTCTCATTCTATAAATAGAGACCACTACTCATTCATTTCTTCAAGCTTCAAAGCTCTCAAAACTCTGCAGAATTTTCGTCTCGTTTGACACTGCGAAACCGTTTAACCACTTCATTCACTCTTTTACTCTGTTCTCCAAATTAATCTCCATTTCAAATCAATTTCGAACCAGAAATCATTTAGAAGAAGAAGAGGAGCAAGAGGAAGTTCAGATTGATTCTTACCTGTCACTTTGAAGGTAGTTCGAAGAGTTTCCGTCGTTTTCGATCCGTTATTTTCCGTTGACATTCTTTGAACCGTTGGTACCATTGTGTAGTGCTCTGCATTGTGATTGTTTTGGCATAAATTTCGAGCTCCGCCGCTACCTGATTGAGCTCCGGCGCGGCGGAGAAGGTGTTGGCTATGGTGAAATGCTCATACGAGTCACACGAAGAAGGTGATGAAATCTGATTCTTCACATTTTATTTAAATTTTGTTTTAAAGTTTTTTTTTCAAATGTTTTGGGCCGGGCTGTTGTTTTTTATTTCATCACCATTTATTTTCTAATAGATCTCCCTCTGTCTCTTTTAATTGCTTTTTTCTCACATTTTTTAACTCTTTTTTTATATTTCTTCTTAATATTTTGATAGTTTTCTTTAGAATTTGATTTATTATTTTGGTAGATTTTCACTTTGAATTTTATTTTAAAAATCTCTTGAAAACTTTATTCAAAAAATATTTCAATTCTTTCCTCTTTTCATTTGATTTCTTTATCTATTTTTGACTTTGTTGTTGGTTGTGTGGATCATAACTTGTTAGATCCATCTTTCTCTTCATCTTATTTCTCTTTTTTTATTTTGATCGATGAACGTCCAATTGATCTTGAAATTTCTTTGTTGAATTTTGATCAAGACTAGATCGTTACCTTTTTTCTTTTCGTGCGGTATTGCTTTCGGATGACGATTTACATATCGTTCATCTAGCATGCATTAACACAAAGATCTATTGACCGGCCTCATTTTAGGGTAATTACCCCGTAAATTACTCGGCGATTGCTTAACATAGCGCAACATATGTCCCGTATCGGAAAACTATCAAGAATGGTTGATTATTTGTCTTTTGGTACAAAACTTATGAAACTTGTTGTTTGGAGGCTTTGGTCTTATCAATCCTCTAATGAGTTTTCATCAACCTTGACCTAAGTGCAATTATTCAATTATTATTGATCACTAACTCTAACAACTAATCACTAACTTACTAACAATATTATTATATTAATTTTGTTTATGTTTCCTTCTCGCTCCCTATCTCTTTTATTTTTTTTATGCTTCATTATTATCATTTCATATCATGTTTATGCTTCCACAATCTTTTCTTTGTCCGTTGGACACATGTTAATGTTTATGTCATTTTCCTTTGTTCATTTGGACCATATTATCTTGTGCTTTTATTTTTCCTTTGTCCATTTGGACTCAAAAAACACTAATAAAGGATTAAACCACTAAAAGACTTATGCTCTTAATTGTTGGACTATGGTCACTATCCTTTGCATTGGAGGACCTATATCCTTGATTATGGACTTATGGACTTAGAATTAGGATTCTCTCCCTTATGCTTTGGACAATTATGGAGTTTGATATTCTAGCCTTTATTTGGCTTGCTTATTGGCTCAAGAGGATGGAATTCTATTCTTATTATGCTTTGAAGAGTGTCTCCATGTGGTTAGATCTTTCTTATCCTTAGCCTTTATTTTATGCACTAGGATAGTCACTTCTTCTCCACCCCTTCTTAAATTTTCAAAACCTTCTCCCTTTTTCAAAACTTTCTTGTTTTCAAACTTAAAACCGCTTTCATAATAAAACCTTGACTTTGATCAAGTGATTTTTAAACTTTGTTTTCTTTAATAAATGTCAATCCATCTTAATCATATTTTGACAATTTCAAAAAGACATAAAAAATACAAAACTCATCCAAATTTTTTTGTGCTTTTTTGCACCTTTTTTCTTTTAAACCTTTCAAAAAGAATTAGACATGAGTAATTTTTTTTATGAGATGTAAAACTCCTAACCATGGTATTTTGTTGAAAGTATGGTTGTTTTCCACTTAGATGTTGAAGTGATTAGTCTTGTTGATGTTAATCCAAGCAAATTGATGTTAATCCAAGCAAATCCTCCATCTTAATGTGATGCAAATGCCTCTTTCCCATACCTTTGGGTAATTAGTTGAGTATTCTCTCTTGAGAATGACGGGATGTCTTTTTCAAGATAAAAAAAAACCATAACCAATCATTTTCATTCTTTGTACCACGAACTACGAGGTTTTGATCCTACATTGCACATCGTGGGTACGTAGGCATGAGGCGATAAGTCTCTTCAAACACAAAATTATTAAAAAATATTTCTCTTCTCATCTCCAAAATCTCTTTTCAAGCAAACCATTTTCAGATCAAAAAGCGGTAGATACTTCAAAGGGCTCCTATAGAGTACTATAGACGTTTTGGGTGCTAACACCTTTCCATTGCGTAACCAACCCCCATTACCCATTTCTCTTTGTCTTTTTTAGCTTTTGCTTTTTTAGACTTCTTAGGATTTATTTGCTCTTCTTTCCTTTTCCTTTGTGGAATAAATAAAAGCGCGGTGGCGACTCTTGCTTTATGAGTTAAGTTAATCAATAGCTTACACTCACGATTTTTACCGCTACACACACACACACAGATATATATATAGCGAGGCCACAAGGTCGGAAAATGTCAATACATTACAAACATGGGTCAAGCCCAGACATCAGTTACATCCAAAATGGCACGCAGGACAACAAAATACAAAGGTACAAAAATAAAAGCTACACTTCATCGGTGGGAAGCTCGGGGGGAACCACCTGTCCGTCCACAACTTGTTTCAGCACGGCCATGCCCTCGGTGAGTAGCTGGTGTAGCGAGCAATTTTTGTCGGTGACGCGACCACCTTATCGCTGAAGTTTTCCTCACCGCGATGGTAGGAGGGGGTGTTACTTTCTGATTTCTTATTTATCCCATGAAGCTGAAAGGGAAAGGGAAGCTATCTAAAACTAACCTTGCACACGGATGTTTAACCGAACAAACGCTTAAAAGTGATTTGGGGGTCCGGGGTCAGGTTATACAATAGGGAGTTGTCAATTACTCATCCTATATGTGGTTATCCACAGGATATTAGCTTTAGGTTCTGCTTTGTAATTGATGGTGTTTATCCGTTAATGGGTTAGGAAAGTTTCTTGGGAAGTATGAGTGAGTGAGTGAATTTTGTTTTTCGTGGGGAATGATGATGATGATGATGGCTAAGGTATGAAACCTAAAGTCTTTGACTGATGTATGAAGGTACTGGACCTAGAGTTTTTTTATTAGTATGCTCGCTAAGATTTTGCAATCTTATGCCTACGTATTCCCGTTTAAATGAAACAGGAAAATCAGAGCAATCGTAGTTCCTCCTATTCTATGGGAGAAAAAAGATGTTTTGGTGTCTTGTTCAAAGCCCAAGATTGAAGCTAAAAGGTTTGACTGAGGGAGAATTTGTCACCTCTAAAGGGAGATGTTGATTTTTGTGTGCCTTGATCAAAGCCCAAGGTTGAAGCTAAGAGTTTGATTGACTCCACTGGGAAAGTTCTTATACAAAGCCTAAGAGGAGGCTAGAAGATGCTGACTCAACAAGAGAGTTTATATATGTGTCTTGTACAAATCCCAAGATTGAGGCTAAAAAGAGACTGACTCTTTGGGGATATAATTATACAAAGCCTAAAATGAGGCTTTGACTTTTCTGGGGGAAATGTTCTTTCTGTCTTGTACAAAGCCCAAGATTGAGGCTAAAAAGGGATTTTACTCTGCGGGAGAGTAGTATTTATCTTGTACAAAGCCCAAGATGGAGGCGGAAAAAAGTTGACTCTGCTTAGGAATTATTTCTCGAAGTCTAAAAGAAGGCTCAGAGGAAATAACTCCGATGGGGAAGATACTTGTCTCAAGCTTGAGAGAAGGTTATGAAGATTTATGTCTTGTATAAAGCCCAAGATTGAGGCTAAAAGGGTTTGACTCAACAAGAGAGTGCTTTTATTTGTCTTGTACAAAGCCCAGTGTTGTGGCTGAACAAGCTGGAGAAATCATTCTTCCTAAGAGGAGGCTGACTTCTGCTAGGGGGAATCATTATACAAAGCCTAAGAGGAGGCTATTGACTGAACAAGAGAGTGTTTTTCATCTGTCTCGTACAAGGACCGGGATTGAGGCTAAAGGGTTGACTCAACAAGAGAGTACTGAAAGGTGATTGACTCAACAAGAGAGTCTAAAAATGTGATTGACTCAACAAGAGAGTCTGAAAAGGTGATTGACTCAACAAGAGAGTCTGAAAAGGTGATTGACTCAACAAGAGAGTATGAAAAGGTGATTGACTCAACAAGAGAGTCTGAAAAGGTTAGCTCCACTGATGATAATCATTTGTACAAATCCCAATAGGAGGCTGACTATGCTGAGGAAAGATCATTATATAAAGCCTAAGAGGAGGCTAGCTTCTACTAGGGATTATTGAGATCCCGAGGCAGGTCCAGGTGGGGAAATCAACTCTTGCTGAGGGTTTACAGCAGAGTTGAAGTATCAGATGCCTTGAGGTTCTGATTTGAGATAATGTTATCCTGATAATAAACTGACCCTGGTTGGGGAATTTTTATGATAGAGACTGGATTTTAACTCAGTGGGGATTTTGTCTAGCATGACCGGGGTTTCTTCCTATGTTTGTAGGGAACTTGAGAATGTCTTTGAGACTCAAGAGGGGATCTAGACTGTCCAAGTATACTGGTGTGGAAGTGTTTTTTCTTTTGTATGATGCCCAAGAGGAGGCAGGTGTATTAAGGGATGAGAATCAACCCTAAATTGGTCTGAGATTTTGACACTGGAAAGACTGCTCTATCAAAGGATGACTAAGTTCTATCTTATACCTTTAAGAGGTCATCAGGGTCCTTGGATTAAGCCCAAGAGAAGGCATGAGAACTTCTAAGAAGCCGGAGGGTCCTTGTACAAAGTCCAAGAGGAGGCGGGGATGCTTTTAGGAAGCCTGTAGGTCCCAAACCAAGAAAAGTTCAAGAAATGCTATTCACCGAGAATAGATCATTTAGTGAAAGTTCTGAGGTTTGAAGAAACTCAAGAGATGCTATTCACCGAGAATAGATCAACTCCGGGGAGTAGAATTTCTTTGATAATTTCTAGGGGTGACAGTCTGAGAAAAGGTTCACGAAGAATATTGCCTTTCTCTTTGCTCCATATTGTTTAAGCCCAAGAGAAGGCAAGACTGTATCTGGAAATCCTATGAGGATCTAGTTTTGACTGTATCCAAGAGTGACCAACTGACTTTACCTAGTTCTAGACCTAGCTGTCGGGGAAAACTCTAAATAACTATACTAGTATATATACAGTTGATATATGACAAGTATTTTAAAAGGATATGAAAGAAGGACTTACAGTGCGCAGCTTCCCACAATACAGTTATATATATATGAAAGCGAGTAAATGAAAGCTGTTAAAACTTACAGGTGAGCAAGCTTCCATGCTGTATTGTTAGTGGTTCAAAGAAATTAAAGAAAGTTTTGATAACAACTATGAATATTAAATCTAAATCAACAGAGAAGTTGTTTTTGAAAATATTGTTGGGGCTTATACTCAAGGGGAGACCCAAGGTTTGACAGTGATCGCACTGTTGTTTCTGAAATCGTATCGGGACTTATACAACGACTGAGGCCCAAAAGAGGTTTTCTGTACAAAAGGATGGGTCTTACAACTCAAGGAGAGGTCCAAAAGTGTTTTGAAAAAGAAATATGGGACTTACAACGTGAGGGGAGGCCCAAATGATTTTTGTTTTGAAATGGCAATCGCGCCGAGATTTTCTTTTTAACGCATAGGGACTTATACAATATCTGAGGCCCAAAAATGATTTTGGTAAAAAGGGGGTTGGGTCTTACACTCTATTAGAGGCCCATGAGTGTTTGAAAAAGATTTGTTAGGGTGAACATCAAAGAAACCCTAATTTTGAATTAAAATGGCATTTTTCAAAGGCAATTTAAATAATAAATGATAAAATATCAATTATATTCAAAAACAAGTTGTACACTTTGGAAAATATTTTGGGAAATCAAGTTTAATCATATGAAAGTTTAAAATCCAATTAATTTTGAAAGATCAAAGTGTGAATTTCATTTTAAAATGTTTAAAAACAATTAAGATGAAATTAATTACAAAAATTCTAATTATGTTAAATAAATAATATAAATTGGATTTTTTGTGGAATAAAATATTTTAACATTTTTGTGATTTTTTGCAAAAAGAACCAATAAAAAATGATTAAAAATGAGAGAGAAATTAATTTTCCAAAACATTAAAAATAATATGAAAAATATTTTAAAAAAAGTGGAAAAAGTGGAAAAAAATGGTCTGGGGCGAGGGGGATTCGAACCCCAGACCTCAAGGTTGTAGTGCGCGCCTTCTACCTTTGGGGTGGTGATACATTCGTGTATCAAAGCCACCCTAGAAATACATAAGGCATGCCCTGTTTTAGGCCTGGCCAAGGCAAGGTTTTGGACCAAAAACGTAAAGACCGTAACTTTCTCATTTCTCCATGGAATGGGACAAAATTTAGGTCTATCCTGTCTAAAATTTCACAAGGAATCCAATGATGGTGGTGGTTTTTTCAGATGAGGTCCCTATTCAAAAACCCGATAGTGTTTTTGAAATAGGCCTATAATTGCATTTTCTATACTAACACATGGTACAGGCAAGAATTACATGGCAAATTGGTTCAAACACAACATATATAACATGTATGAGATGTTTATGATCAGTGGCCTTCAAAGCAATGCATAATTTAGAAAGTTCAAGTGATGATGCATTTACCTCTTGGAGCTTGTTGTGCAATCTGCCAAGTTTCTTGTGCCAGAAGTAATTTGATTCTTTGGACACTCTCAATTGATCCCTTAGAAGCTTTTAGAATTGTTATAACCAGCTGGAATCCTCAGGAACAAGTTTGAGCTTTTTCTTGCAAAAGGGGCAAAAGTGACCAATATGGCAACTCTCTCAAATGGTGTTCCAGATGTGGGGAACCATTTAGGACTGTTCAAGGATGATATTTGGAGTGTGTTTGAGGCTTTATCTGGTTTTGAAAGTGACTGAATCAAGACATGGCTTAAAAAATGCAAAAAATTCCAATTTTGAGGTTTTGAGAGGGGACTTTGTGATTTTGGTGTTACAGGTCACATATGAGAGTTTAGACAGCTTAAATATGACATATTGGATGCGTTTGGAGCATGAGTTATGATGGAAATGCTCTCTAACTCAAAAACTCAGAGATACCTTGCTAAAGAAGGCATTTTGGCCTAAAGAGATGGATTTTGAGGAAAACATCAGTTTGGTTGCTTTGGTGTACTCAAACTGAGCACAAATGAGCTCTATTTATAGTAGAGCAAGTTTGTTTTGCAAGCAATCGTGAATGGCAACTGCAGCAGGCCTTTGGCCAATGTTATGCAAAAGGAATCTCAAGTCTCCTCTATCCATTGACTTGAGATTAGGGCACAGGCCTATGGTTCTTTGATTCAGAGCTTATCCTTGACTCATTCAGTTAGGAATGTATCAGTCCATGCCACCTTGGTGTATCCATTAAATGCATTGCAACAAAATTGGAGTCTTGGCACCTTTTTAGCTATTTTAGGTTTGGCATGCTACTTGTAGATTCTTGGAATTTGGAGGCTTGGAGATCAGATCATCCCCCTTGGACTTGATCCTCAGATGTGTCCAAATTGATGACAAGGTTTGGATTTATCAGATTTGGACAAATCGAGCAAAATGCACAAAATCTGTCAAATTTGCCTTGAAAAGAATCAGTTCATGATGCCATGTTTCAAGGGTTGTATCTCCTTGCTCAAATGGAATTTGGAGATGATCTGGTATTTGTTGGAAAGTCCTCATGGCATAATTTAACTTTGATGTCCACCTCTAGACCTGGTTTGACTTGGATCAAGGTGAAAAATGTCTCTACATTTTGGAAAAAATAAGGCAGATTTTGACTTAGTGAAAATTTCACTAAGTGTTGGGAAAATGTCATTTTCATGTTTTCAGCCACTTTGATCACTCCATAACTTAAAATCCATGAGGAATTGGAATGAGCTATAGTTGAAGCTTTTAAAGTATGCCATGAGAGCTACAAATCCAGCTTTGGACCATCCAAAATGGTTGCTTGGATCTCAAGTTATGATCCTTGGAAGTTGGTACCCTAGCCACTTTGTTCCATAACTTAGAAAAATTCAAGTTTTTTAGGGTTACCCCTTTTACAAGTTAACCTACTTTCTTTGATTTTTCTTGATGAATGATGATTCCAATCATATATTAACATTGTTTTAGGGTCAAGGAACCATAATTGTGAAAAATCTCAAAAAGTCAAACTTGACTTTGGTGCACAGTTGACTTTTTATCGGATGAATTCCAAATTGTGCATCCTTGGTGAAATCAAGTCATTGACCTAAATCAAACCTAATGGGTATATTCCATAGGTGTTATAGGTTGTGTTGAATCATGTCCCAAGGTTTGGGAACATGTCTGGGTCAAAAGTCAAAGGTACAGTTGACTTTTCCCTCGAAACCTTAATTGTGGTCCTGATGAAACTGAAATTTGTAGATCAAGCTTCTTGGATCAATCCATTGTTACAATTGGATCAATGTAGTGTATTGGAGACCCTCAAATAATGTCTTGAGGTCTTGGCTCATGTTTGGTCCCAAAAGTCAACTTAGGGGTGAATTAGGTCAAGAAACCCTAATTCCAGATTTTTAGGTAAATGCATCCCCTGAGGTTAAATTGACTTGATGATTGGGTCCATGAGGTCCCTTAGAGTATCTTGGGTTGTGCTTTGAAGCATTGGCTCATGCCCAGAGGAAAATTTCCATCTGGAGGCCTCAGTCGACCAAAACCCTAATTTGGTGACACTGGTGATCTCGAGGCTTGATCCATTTGGAATGTGGCAACTTTGTGCTTGATTCTTGATATAGGAGTCCTTTTTATCCTTTATGGGTGTTTTAGAGGTTAGACAAGTTGAAGATCATGTCATTTCTTGATTGATCCTTTGTCTAAGTGCTCTGAGAGGGCTTAAAACCCTAATTCTTATTTGTGGTGAATGCTCAACAATCCTTGAGGAGATTGATGAGGCATGAAGGCACGTCCATATTGTGATGATGATTTGCACAATGATGGAAAATCTTAGTGGTTAAAATTTGGGGCTGGACGTCAGAATTCAGGGCCTTCATCTGCTCCACCGCAACATTGAACCCGAATTCATCCGCGCCCATATTATCCTACTCAAGGATGCAGATTCTTTTAATTAAGTCTCTCTGGGTCTTCAAGGTTTTCTCCTCCTCGGTCTCATCTCGGCCGACCACCGAAGAACGCTCCAGCCCAGCAACCTTCTCCTTCAGCTCGGCGTTGTCTGTAACACCCTTTTCTACCCCACAATTATCGGAGCGGAATAAACATAAAATCATAGTAAAATCAGAATCACCTAAAAGGGTGCACATTTCTCAATAAATTCAAATCAACAAAATTGCTCCGTAAACAATGGGTTTTCCTCAAAATAACTCAAAATGCCTTCAAAGGGCAGCAGAACCACCATAACCACAAAAATCTCACAAAAAGTGTTTACTAAAATAAACCATAGTCATCAAAAAATCAATAAATAACAGCCAAATAAAACTCAACATGGTTCAACTCAACGACCCAACTCGATGTTACACTATCAGAGCAAGACCCTCTACATTGACCAAAATGCAAATAACTTCAAAAGTGCTCAAAAACATCCACAACTAATCCTGATCACCTGCATGTTACCCACGTGGAGGCAACATTCAAATAGGCAGGGTGAGTAATACAATTCATTATAATCAATATAAAATAAGATATGCATAAAAATGGCGCCATCATCATATACAACATCATCAGAGTCATCACAAGGCAAACATCAAAACACGTCATCCTAAATCACAACAAATACCACATAAATGCAATGCACAACAGAACTCATGCATGTGGTACCAATCGTCACAATCTATGGACACTTAGGCCATCACCCTCCAAAGATCCTCGTCAATAGGATCGGTTCCACACAAGAATCGGAGCACGTCATAAACCACTTCACATCCACTCAATGAGATGGAAGCCACAATAGACCGAAGTCTAACATCTTCATCACTGGACCGAAGTCCTAACATCATCACCGAGATATGCTATGAATGCATGATACACAACGTCAATAACTATCATTATCAAAAATATCATTATGTCCATCATCATTCACCAAAACATCATGTTAATCATGTCATCATATATTCATCAAAACATCACAAATCATCATCTCATAATCATCAGTAACGTCACAGTAAACCATTAGAAAAATCACAGCATCAAACATCAAAATAGTACAGCATCATAAAACAAATTTCGTGAACAGCAGGAGTTCGCTGTGCGAACACATTCGTTGGGATGTTCGCTTTGCGAGCTCCAGCGAATCCCCCAAATCCCACACACAAAAACTAGAGAGTTCCCAGTATTCACAACCAAAATCATTGTGCATTCGCTGCGTTGCTCGCTTTGCGAGCCTAGGCTAATGTTCGCCTTGCGAAGGAATGGTTCGCTTTGCGAACCTGCGATTTCTGCAATCGCTGCTATTAGGGGTGTTCGCGGTGCGGTTTGGTTCGGTTTTGAGCATAAAAATCATCCTAACCGCGAGATAAAAATGCATACGGTTCGGTTTGGTTCGGTTGATTTTTAAAAATTCATCCAAACCAAACCAAACCAAACCAATGCGGTTAGAATCGGTTCGGTGGTTGCGGTTTATAGACTTCTTGATTATGGAATTATAAAACTAAGAAACTAATCATATAATTTCCTAAACAGAACAATCATACAAAGCAAGTTGTTTATTACAAATAAGTTGTTTATTAAAAAATGCTAGTTATATGGCCATGTTTTTCTGACAGGGGTAATAGTTACCGCATATAAAACATATCCATAAAAAGTTAATCTTCAACAAAATAAAATAATAATAATAAAAAAATAAAACAAACATTACTAGAATTAAATTAATAGAGATACTGCAGTCATTTTAGAAGGAAATCTTATCACTAACAAAGAAAATACAATTTGGAATTGAAATTGAGATTGCAGTCAATAAATTGAAATTGAAATTGAAAGTTTAATTTAAAATTAAAATAGTAGTATTACTGTATTAAAAAAGAAAACAAGTTTAATATGATAATAAAAATTAGATATTAGTATTGAAAGCTAATGACTGAATGGAATTGGAAGTGAGTCACGTGGAAATGGAAATATAAAAATAGGAATTAGTAACTTAAGTTTAAAATACGGTTTGGTTCGGTTTGGTTCGGTTTTGTGAAATGAAAACTGCAAACCGAACCAAACCGTGCGGTTCAGTAAAAAAAATCATCCAAAATCATCCAAACCAAATGTGGTTTTTGCGGTTTTCGGTTTGGATTGGTTCGATTTGCGGTTTTGCTTTTGGATTGGTTCAGATACGATCACCCCTAGCTGCTATGCACTAGTAGTATCCCAGGCCCAAAAACCTTTACGATTCCAACCTCAATTCACCACAAAACACTCCCAAGACAGTCCTGAAACATCAAGGCAATCAAAGGCATAACACCTACAACTATTAGGTCGGTTAATTTCACTATTCTAACTCGAAAATATCTAAACCTTCACAAATTCTCAAGATTCCCATAAACCCCATAAATCCCTTTCTCATACAAGATCCCACATATCATCAAAAAGGGTTAGCCTCGAAGGCTTATTTTTACCCAAATCAATTCAACCCTTAATAATCCATCATCGATCCTCAGAAATACCTCTAAATCATCAATAACTCATAAACCCTTCAAAAACCCCAAAAACCTCAAGATCCATTTTTAACACATCACTCCTATATTGAAAACAATGAAAGGCAATACTCCTCATACCTTAGATTGTCATTCTGGAGTTTTCTCTACCGATTCTTCGGAAACCTTCTCGAATCCTCGCCTTTTTCCTTTTTCTCAGAGCTCTGCACTTTCTCCTTATTTTCACGTTCCAACCAAAAATGAATCTTATTCCTTTCCAATTCCTTTTTGTTAAACCCTTGGGCTTCCAAAATGGGCTTTCCCCATAATACCCTCACTAATCCTCCTCAAAAGTCCATCTTACCCTTAACTCCTCTAATATTATTTAAATTAATAATAATACTAATATATTCATATTATATACTATTATTTAATTAAATAACCACAACTCCACAAAAATGCCAACGTCAACACAAACCACCAAAATTCACCTAAAATTCACAAATATTATATTTAAATAAATTAAATAAATATTCTAATAAATTTGGGGTGTTACAACTCTCCCCCACTTAAAGAATTTTCGCCCTCGAAAATTACCTTAAAGAAACAGAGTCGGATACGACTCCCGCATCTGATCTTCGCGTTCCCAAGTCCAACTCTCGCTAGCTGGTCTGCCCCGCAACACCTTCACCAAAGTTATGCTTTTACCCCACAGTTGCTTCATCTCTCGACCGTCAATCCGCACCGGTAAAGCTTTCACTGTCAGGTTATCCCACACTTGTACATCATCCATCTGAATCACATGCGACGGATCCGGAATGTACTTCCTCAACTGAGACACATGGAACACGTCATGCAAATTCGCAAGTGACAGCGGTAAAGCAATTTGATAGGCTACCTCTCTTATCCTCTGCGAGATTTGGTATGGACCAATAAAATGTGGCGTGAGCTTCCTAGACTTCAAAGCTCGACCCACACCAGTCACTAGCGTCACCCTCAAAAACACGTGATCTCCCTCTTGGAATTCAAGTGTCTTCCTCCTCTTATCATGGTAGCTCTTATGACGACTCTGCGACGCTTTCATCCTTTCTTGGATCATCTTAATCTTTCCGGTCGTCTCTTACACAATCTCAGGTCCGAGTATAGCACTTTCGCCTGACTCATACCAATACAGAGGAGTCCTACACCTCCTCCCATACAAAGCTTCATAGGGCATCATTCCAATACTAGCATGAAAACTGTTATTGTACGTGAACTCAATCAATGACAAATGGCTATCCCAAGATCCTCCATGATCCAACACACAAGCTCTCAGCAAATCCTCTAAGGATTGGATAGTCATTTCTGTCTGACCGTCCGTCTGCAGATGATAGGCAGAACTCATCCTCAACTTAATACCCAAAGCATCTTGCAAACTCTTCCAGAACCTAGATGTAAATCTTGGATCTCTATCCGACACAATGCTCGAAGGTATCCCATGTAACTTCACAATCTCCTCAATGTACATCTCGGCTAACTTTTACATAGAATGATTAATCTTCATCGGCAAGAAATGGGCCGATTTAGTTAATCTATCCACAATCACCCAAATGGAATCATTTCCCTTAGCAGTCTTCGGCAATCCCACCACAAAATCCATGGAAATACTATCCCACTTCCATTGTGGAATTCTCAATGGGTGCATCATACCTAAAGGCTTTTGATGCTCAATCTTTGACTTCTGACAAGTCAAACACGCATAAACAAACTCCGCAACATCCTTCTTCATACCTGGCCACCAAAACAACTTTTTCAAATCCTGGTACATCTTCGTAGCACCGGGATGAATACTCAACTTACTTCGGTGTCCTTCTTCAAGTATGCTTTTCTTAATATCTGAGACATCTGGAACACACACCCTGTCTCTGAACATTATCACACCATTCTCGTCAACTCAGAATTCTCCTCCGTTACCTTGGTTGATCAAAGTCAACTGGTCGACAAACTTCAAGTCAGATTGTTGTCCCACTCTGATCTCTTCCAGAATACCACTAGTCAACTTCAACATTCCCAACTTCACACTGTCAGGAGTCTCTTCACATACCAAACTCAAATCTCTGAATTGGTCAATTAATTCCAGCTCTTTCACCATAAGCATCGACATATGCAATGACTTTCTGCTTATTGCATCAGCCACTACATTTGCTTTGCCCGGATGATAACTCAAATCAAAATCAAAATCCTTCAACAGCTCTAACCACCTTCTCTGCCTCATGTTAAGTTCTTTCTGATCAAATAAGTACTTCAGACTTTTATGATCACTGAACACTTCAAACTTAGAGCCAAACAGATAATGTCTCCAAATTTTCAACACAAACTCCACAACAGCCAATTCCAAGTCATGTGTAGGATAATTCCTGTCATGAACTCGCAATTGTCTCGAAGCATAGGCAACAACTTGACCATTCTGCATCAGCACTCCACCAAGACCTATCTTCGACGCATCACAATACACCACAAAAGATTCACTCGGATTAGGCAAAATCAACACTGGAGCGGTCGTTAATCTCTTCTTCAATTCTACGAAACTCTCTTCACAAGCTACATCCCACACAAAAGCTTGACCCTTTCGAGTCAACTGAGTCAAAGGTAATGCCAACTTAGAAAAGCCCTCGATAAACTTGCGGTAATAACCCGCCAATCCCAGAAAACTTCGTATCTCAGTAGCAGACTTCGGAGTCTCCCACTGCAACACCGCATCAACCTTGGAAGGATCTACAGCAATTCCACCACTTGAAATCACATGGACAAGAAAACTCACTTCCTTCAACCTGAACTCACACTTTGATAGCTTCGCATACAACTTCTTTTCCTTCAATACTTGCAACACAGTTCTTAAATGCTCAGCATGCTCTTCTTTAGACTTAGAATATATCAGAATATCATCAATGAAAACCATCACGAACTGATCCAAATATTCATGAAAAATCCGGTTCATATACTCCATGAACACACCAGGTGCATTAGACACACCAAACGACATCACAGTGTATTCATAGTGACCATACCTCGTTCTAAAAGCTGTCTTCGGAATGTCATCAGGCTTAACACGAATCTGATGATAACCAGACCTCAAATCAATCTTACTAAACACACAAGCACCTAATAACTGATCCATCAAGTCGTCGATTCTCGGAAGTGGATACTTATTCTTGATAGTCACTTTATTCAACTGCCGATAATCAACACACAATCTCATACTTCTGTCTTTCTTCTTCACTAACAGCACGTGAGCACCCCACGGAGAAACATCTGGTCGGACAAACCTCTTCTCAAGCAATTCTTCCAGTTGTTTCTTCAATTCACTCAACTCAGAAGCTGACATCCGATAAGGAGCCATTGACACTGGACTCGTACCTGGTATTAAGTCCACCTCAAACTCTACTTCCGGTTCTGGAGGCAAATCACTGATGTCATCTGGAAACACATCTGGAAATTCACATACAATAGTTAAGTCGACACTTGCAGCTTCACGATCAATCTTCAACGATGCAAACATTGCAAACACCAAGGCTTCGTCTTCCATAAGCTCGTCTACTTGCCTAGCAGACAGGAACATTAACTCTCCACTATCACCAAACTCAGGAAACTCTGCAGTCTTAGTATAACAATTGATATGAGCATGGTTGAACTCCAACCAGTTCATTCCAAAGATTACATCGATTTGGTGCAAGGGTAAACACACCAAATCCATCACAAAACTCTTCCCAAAAATCGTCAAAGGACATCTCAAACACACAAAAGTAGTAGTAACATAACCATTAGTAGGAGTCTTTATTAGCATACTACCATTCATATTAGACAACTTCAAACCCAATCTATTAGCACATTCAAGCGAGATAAAAGAATGAGTAGCACCAATATTAATCATAGCAACCAACTCAACATCATTAATAAAACAAGTACCTCGAATCAGGTTGTCCTTCTCTGACACTTCTGCACCACTCAAAGCAAACACTCTGCCACTGGTCTGAGCAGCAGTAGCCGTCTTCTTCAGTTTCTAACACTTGGTACTGATGTGATAATTCTCACCACAATTGAAACAGGTTGGACCATCATCCTTGCAATCAGTAGCTCTATGCCCCTTCTTACCACACCTGTAGCACCTCAACACATTATTGGTACACACATCAGCACGGTGGCCTTGCTCGCCACACTTATAACACTTCCCAGAAGCGGGAGCTGCTCCCCCACTTATCTTTTTCCCATCTAAAGCCTTCTGCTTCCCTTTGTCAGCTGAAGTCGTATAAGGTTTCTCCCTATACTGCCCTTTCTTCTCACTCAGCTGCTTGTAGTGAGCAGATCAAGCTCGGCTATCCTCATCATAGATTCTGCTCTTGTCCACCAACTCAGCATACCTGCGGATCTGTTGATACCCAATACCCTGCTTAATCTCTGGTCTCAGCCCATTCTCAAACTTGAGGCACTTGGACATCTCAGCATCAGCACGGTTGTAGTGAGGACAAAACTTCATCAGCTTCTCGAACTTCGCAGCATACTCTGCAACAGTCATGTCTCCTTGCTTCAGCTCAAGGAATTCCACCTCTCTCTTACCACGAGCATCCTCTGGATAATACTTTCCCAGAAATTCATGCTTGAACACAGCCCATGTTATCACAGTGCCAACATCTTCCAGTCTCTGACGGGTGTTATCCCACTAATCCACAACCTCTTCTGACAACATATGAGTTCCAAACTGAACTTGTTGCGCGTCAGTACATCCCATCCCTCAGAAGATCTTCTCGATCGCCTTCATCCACTTGTGTGCACTTGCTGGATCGTGAGTACCCTCAAACTCCGGCGAATTATTCCTTTTGAACTCCCCCAAAGCACGAAACTCATCTGGAACTCCACCATTCGGATTGAGTTGCATCACCACATTAGCAACGGATTCCAAAGCATCAGCAATAGCACGATCATTTCTCCCAAACATCCTGCACACCACCAACAAGGTTAGAAGAACTAAAACATCGATAGTGTATACACACTTGTCCACCGACAGGTGACTGACATCAAGTAAAACCTGGCCGGATGGACCGACCTGCTCTGATACCACTAATGTAACACCCTTTTCTACCCCACAATTATCGCAGCGGAATAAACATAAAATCATAGTAAAATCAGAATCACCAAAAAGAGTGCACATTTCTCAATAAATTCAAATCAACAAAATTGCTCCGTAAACAACGGGTTTTCCTCAAAATAACTCAAAATGCCTTTAAAGGGCCGCAGAACCACCATAACCACAAAAATCCCACAAAAAGGGTTTATTAAAATAAACCATAGTCATCAAAAAATCAATAAAATAACAGCCAAATAAAACTCAACATGGTTCGACTCAATGACCCAACTCGATGTTACACTATCAGAGCAAGACCCTCTACATCGACCAAAATGCAAATAACTTCAAAAGTCCTCAAAAGCATCCACAGCTAATCCTGATCACCTGCACGTTACCCATGTGAAGGCAACATTTAAACAGGAAGGGTGAGTAATACAATTCATTATAATTAATATAAAATAAGATATGCATAAAAATGGCGTCATCATCATATACAACATCATCAGAGTCATCACAAGGCAAACATCAAAACATGTCATCCTAAATCACAACAAATGCCACATAAATGTAATGCACAACATGACTCATGCATGTGGTACCAATCGTCACAATCAATGGACACTTAGGACATCACCCTCCAAAGATCCCCGTAAATAGGATCGGTTCCACACAAGAACCGGAGCACGTCATAAATCACTTCACATCCATACAATGGGATGGAAGCCACAATAGACCGAAGTCTAACATCATCATCACTGGACCGAAGTCCTAACATCATCACCAGAATATGCTATGAATGCATGATACACAACGTCAATAACCATCATCATCAAAAATATCATTATGTGTATCATCATTCACCAAACATCATTTTAATCATGTCATTATATATTCATCAAAACATCACAAATCATCATCTCATAATCATCAGTAACGTCACAGTAAACCATCAGAAAAATCACAGCGTTAAACATCAAAACAGCACAGCATCATATAACAAATTTCGTGAACAGCAGGAGTTCGCTGTGTGAACACATTCGCTGGGATGTTCGTTTTGCGAGCTCCAGCGAATCTCCCAAATCCCACACACAAAAACCAGAGAGTTCCCAGTATTCACCAACAAAATCATCGAGCATTCGTTGCACTGCTCGCTTTGCAAGCCTTGGCGAATGTTCGCCTTGCAAAGGAATGGTTCGCTTTGCGAACCTGCGATTTCTGCAATCGCTGCTACGCACTAGTAGCATCCCAGCCCCAAAAACCTTTACGATTCCAACCTCAATTCACCACAAAACACTCCCAAGACAGTCTTGAAACATCAAGGTAATCAAAGGCATAACACCTATGACTATTAGGTCGGTTAATTTAACTATTCTAACTCGAAAATACCTAAACCTTCACAAATTCTCAAGATTCCCATAAATCCCTTTCTCATACAAGATCCCACATATCATCAAAAGGGCTTAGCCTCAAAGGCTTATTTTTACCCAAATCAATTCAAATCTTAATAATTTATCATCGATCCTCAGAAATACCCCTAAATCATCAATAACTCCTAAACCCTTCAAAAACCCCAAAAACCTCAAGATCCCTTTTTAACACATCACTCATATATTGAAAACAATGAAAGGCAATACTCCTCATACCTTAGATTGTCGTTCTAGAGTTTTCTCTACCGATTCTTCAGAAACCTTCTCGAATCCTCGCCTTTTTCCTCTTCCCTCAGAGCTCTTCACTTTCTCCTTATTTTCACGTTCCAACCAAAAATGAATCCTATTCCTTTCCAATTCCTTTTTGTTAAACCCTTGGGCTTCCAAAATGGGCGTTCCCCATAATACCCTCACTAATGCTCCTCAAAAGTCCATCTTACCCTTAATTCCTCTAATATTATTTAAATTAATAATAATACTAATATATTCATGTTATATACTATTATTTAATTAAATAACCACAACTCCACAAAAATGCCAATGTCAACACAAACCACCAAAATTCACCGAAAATTCACAAATATTATATTTAAATAAATTAAATAAATATTCTAATAAATTTTGGGGTGTTACATTGTCCTCCTTCACCCTCTTCAGCTCCTCGGTCAACTGGTTCATGTCTTTCAAGAGTTCGACCTTGGCTTCTAGGTTGCCCTCAAGAGTGGTCATCCTGTTGTGTATCTCGACATTCTCTAACTCAAGCTCGGTGATCTTGGCCTGCGCCTTCTTGAGACCCGTAAGCGGAACTGTCTCCGCATCCCCAAGGGCCAGCGCCGCCTCCAGCACTCTCATCACAGCAGCTGCATCCTGGCACAGGAGTTTCTCCTCACCTTAGGATCAGCGAATAGAATGGTCGACGCCTCCAAATCGGGGACAACAACAGAGCCTTCCTCGTTAAAAATTTTCCCTTGCAGATAACATGGTGACAATAGAAATTTTCCCCCGACGAAGCTGCTGGAACCACCAGCCAGGGAAGAGCTGGTATCATCTCATTTCCTATTATTTGTTGTGTCCAGGGTAGGAGGGTTCGATGTGCTGTCCGAAAAGGAGTTGTAATCGCCGATAAATTTTTCCAGCATTGCTTGCTGCTTGGGAGCGTCGACCTTTGGCACTGGCGCCTTCTTGAGATTTTTGACCGCTGCGGACCTGACCATGCGCTCCCGCATGTTCGACATTTTCCCTGCTGAAAAAAAAGAAAAAAAAAGGTATTAGCACATTCCACAAGACATTAAAGGTACGGGCAAAGGGATAATCTATACCAAGGAGCTCAAACGCGACATCCTCGTTTTCACATTCGAAGTGGGCATTGGTATTTATGTAGCGAGCTGCCCGAGCAGGCTCCCCATCCTCCCTGAGCAGAACTTTGTTGTCCTTATCCACAACAAAAGCAGGGATAAAACTCTCCACGAAGGCATTCAATGCCCGAAAGAACTTCTTGTCCTCAGCGCCCAGCTGGTAATGCTTAACTAGAAATTGGTCGGTCCGATATCTAAAGTGAGCAAATACCCACTCCACTGGGAATTTTGATATGGCCCTCGTCACTTCCCGACCATCAACCTCCATGGTCTCCATTATAGCCATAGACTTCTTGGTCGCCTTCGAGACAGGCTTCACGACCAGGAACCTGTATTTGAAGTTTCGAACAGACTCCGAATATGGCCATAACAGCTTGCTCTGTTGCTTAAAGGACACCCAGTTATGTTTTGGACCAGCCGAGCTCCTCTGGATCTGGAAGATGCAGAAGAAGAGTTCCACCGTTGCACCAATCTTCAGGTACCAACATACTAGCTCAAAGTCTCGAATAAACGCCAGAGTATTCGAATGCAGTTGGACAGCGCACAGTTTGAGATAACAGAAGATAGCCTCTTGGAAATCGGTGAAAGGCAGGCGATACCCCGCCTCCACAAAAGCAAATTCATACATGGGAAATATCATCCCCGGATACACCGAACATATCTGGGCATCCTCTGTGGGCCAAAGCGCTTTCCAATTTACAAGTGCATCCTTTGCCCAGTCTTCAAGGTAAGGGAATGTACGGGCCTCCACCTCATCCTGACATTAGCATGCTCGACGGGTTACTCCGCCTCCTCATTGACAGCCCCAGCATCGGGGAGGACTCCCTCGTTTTTGTCGGCCATTTCACCTAAAAAGCAGAGGAAGCAAAAGTGAATTTGACGACAGAGATCAAATCCACCGTTCCACCACTAATCAAGTGAAAGGGCGAGGAATAAGTTCGAGGACGGCCTCAAGCCCTAGTCGACAGTATCGGGACGCGGCGAAATCCTTTTCCCCGTAGAACGGGGACAAGTCTCCGCGACTCTATGAAAGGATTTCACGAGAACTTATCAAACACTTGAAAATCAATTCTCGCGTCGAGAAGCCTAATGCCCGACTACAAAGTTGAGTTACTCCTAACCAGAGACCTAAGAAGATCTACACCGTCCTATACTATATTCAAAGGCATTCATCCTAGGTTCATCATGTTCTTCAGGATCTTATGAATTTCCCAGAAATTTTATGTGTTCATCGAAGAACACAAGAACTTTAACCAAAAAATTCATGCGTTACCGAAAAACGCAAACCAATTTCCAGAAAACTAAGAAACATCCTAGAACTAACAAGAAGGGATGCAGAACTTACTTGAAGATATGAAGGTTAAAGATGAAGATCCGGAGGTAGAGGATAAAGATTGACAGCTGCGAGATGAACTCCGGCGAAAGGACAAGTTGCAGAGCAAAAAAGTTTGGGGAGAGAAATTTGTGTGAAGTGTGCAAATGAATCCTCGCTCCCCCCTTTTTAAAGGCAGTTGCTCGCTTGGGGAAGTGCTAAAGCCATCATAGCCTAGACCCCCTAGGCCTTGACAAAAATTAATTATGCCACCACGTGTCAGAAGGGAATCTTCGTTTGGCATTCTCAAGGCTAGACGTTGCATTCCCCAAAGAAATTCTTCTCCAACTCCCCGCGGGCGTATCCTCCTCGACAGTCCACATATGTCACGTCCCCGTCATGGATGGTCGACAAAAAAACGTCCTTTTCGCTGGCATCTTTTACTAAACCTAGCTGACATAAAAACACCATTTTCACGAGCACACCCTCGCGTAGTACAGGAGTTGGTGGGCTCATAAGTGACCAGCAGTCGACCATGCAAGCCATAGAACAGGCGAAGGGCTTATCCCCGAATATTGTCATTCGAAGGCAACGACCAACAAGGCTATCTCAAGTCATCACTCTTCCTCAGAGTAAAGACTTGAGGGGCTCCTATACTGGACTGGGCAGGCACTTGCCTACAATAGGGCAAGGCCCAACCCAATCCAGCTCTTGGTAAGGCCCAATAACTGGATTCAGCCAATCTAGCCGTTAGGCATAATCTAGTTGTTGGGCACAACATGACTGTTGGGGACGTCCACCTCACGCGCTTAATATTTCACGCGACCAACTTCTCCTCCGGAGTTCACGGGGACAGTTGGACCAGGTCAAAAGGTCACGCGCTAGACCTTTCACCTGACAGTCTCCCATAGGTCGACCAGATATTTCGGCCACATGGGAGACATTGGCCCTGCGCTGAGGGTTATTTCTATAAATACCCTCTCACTTGAGAGGGTCAGGTTTGATCACTATTCAATATTCTAACTCAAACCTAAACGTTTTGTACTTGCTTTCTCTCTAGCCTAAACTTACTTTGGCATCGGAGTACCTTGCAGGCACACCCCCCCCATTCTCTCCTACATACATCATCGCTGCCCTACACGAAAGGCCACGAAGATTCATTCTGATCACCTCAGATCGGATTCAAAATACATTTTAATAAATATGTTTTTTATGATTTCAATTATATAATTTTAATGTGGATAAATTAATATAATTATATAAGTCGAAATTTTGTGTCAAGCAACCTGCTTCGACACTTCGACATTTAAACAACTCGATACACACATTAGGCTAATTCGACTAATCCTTGTTTCTGTCAAGCTATACTACTTCAACACGAGGAATTGCATTTTAACTATTATTAATAGTGTCCTATATTTTTAGAGTGTAAGTTTTGTAAGTTATGATTTAGCATACGTAGTTTGTGGATATTTTTTTATTAGTTAGGATTTAATTTTATAAAAAATAAAATAATATGAATAACAAAACATAGGAACTGATCGCGAAGGCTGATCAGATCCTGTAATGGGCCAAGAAGAATGTCTGCAATGTCGGGTGCGTGAGATGAGAAAAGGGTGTACATGCAAGGCACTCTGATGCTAAAGTAAGAATCGGGAGAGAGAAAGACAAGTACAAAAGATGAGTTTCTTAGGATGATTTTTTGATACCTGACCCTCTCATTTGAGAGGGTTTTTATAATGCCCCCAGCGTGTGGCCAACGGTCCCTATTTTTGGGACGGAATAATTGTTTCCTGAAGAATAGGTAACTACCAAAAACTAGCAGTTATGACGGGCAGAGATGCCCAAAACTAGTCGTTGCCACGGGCAAGCGCGTAGTTTCGGGCACAGGCGTCATGACTATTTTTGGATGATGGAGTCGTGCGTAACGGGCAGGAATCCCAGGGAGGAGCAAATGACCTTGAGGTTCATCTGTCCATATGTGACCGGTAGAGGGGCAGAAAGGTAAATGTCGCCCCGCAGCAGCTGGACTTAGGCAGTTGGGTCGTTCTGGAAATAGAAATGGATTGGGCCATGCCTAGCCATTGGTCCAGTCCGGAGCATGAGTCCCCCTAAGTCATTGCTCCCGGGCATGAGAGTGATGACTTAAGGATAACTCGCAGCCCCGGGGAACTCTGAAGGGGTCGTCGTTTGTCGACGAAACAGAGTAGTCCTTGGACGCCCGGGGGTGTCTAATGCCCGTGGGATACGTAACGTTTGTTTGGGTTGCCCGAAATGCAAGGAGAACAACGGTTGAGGTATTCTGAAGAGACGTGATGCCACGTGTGCCTCGAGCCTTGTGCAGTATTAACTGCATCATGATGGCTAGGCTAGGGTCATAATGATGCCTCTAGCCGCACGTGCTCGTGCATGTGCTTTCAGACTGTCTATATATAGGGGGAGAGTTACTCATTTATGTTTTTTTTTGCTTCTCTCTCCTTCTTTGTTCTTCTCTTAGAGCCTTCAGCCCTTCGTCGTCGTCAACCGCTGCATCGCCGCCGCACGAAGCTTCGAGCAACTTCTTCGGTCCTCTACACTTTCTTCGACCACGTAAGTCACCTATTTCCATCTTTATTTCTACCTTTTTCGTTTCTGTTTTGTTAGAATGCATGTGGCTAGGTTGAACTTAGGTAGGACTGTTGTGTTTTTCGGCGTCTGTTGGTGGTAGACGGTGGCTTGGCCATCTTCTGTTGCTGATGTGGTCGTCGGAGCTTCCTAAAGGCTGTATACTTATGTCGTTTCCTCCGCTGTTGCGATGATGGTGCAGGCATACCTGGTGAAGCTACCCAGTTTTCCGGTGCTCTGATAAACTTTCTGATGAACATATGAATTTTTCGATGGAGCTTCAAATGGAAACTGGGTAGTAGGTCGGGGAGATCCCCCGTATGCGCAGGAGGGGTTGCCTTCGGGCATCTCCTTGTGGGAGACTCTTGTGTTATTTGATTTAGGGCTTAGGTCGGGGACACCGTCCTCGGCCCTTTGCGCACCCTTTCACTTGGCTAGCGGTGGAAGGGTGGATTTGATTTTGCAGTCGAATTCACTTTTGTCCTCTGCTTTTCAGGTGATCGAGATGGCGCATGAGCCCGAGCAAGAGATTCTTATAGACTCGTCCAAGGAGAGCTCCTCTGAGAGTAGTGATACAGAGGTTTCAAATGCCCCCAGCGAAGTCGGGGAGGATCCTGAGCATGATTCTGCAGAGGAATGGACGGTTGCGGAGCCAGCCGAGCACGCATCCACTTTCGCGTCTTATATCGGGGATGTCTTTATGGACGTGGGGCCCGAAGGGGAGTGGAAGGTTCACTTCCTCTGTCAAGACGACCGTATCTACATAGATTACGAGGAAAGGTTCGCGATGTACGAATATGCCTTCAAGGAAATAGGGTTGAGGCTGCCTTTTACTGACTTTCAGCAGTCTATTTTTGTTCATCTGGACTTGGATCCGTCGCAGTTTCACCCTAATTCGTTGGCGTTTATCCACGCCTTTGAGATGACCTGTGAGTTCCTGAAGATAGGAGCTACCTTGCCTTTATTCTTCACCATCTTCCATCTCCAACGGCAGGTCTCGGGGAAAAGGTATGGCTGGGTCTCGCTGAAGCAACCGAGGAAACTATTTAAGCCTTTCTCGGAGTCTATTCGGACCTTCAAGGAGAGGTTCTAAATTATCGAACCTGTGTCGGAGAAGGCCCAAGATACCACGTATGTCTGGGAAGTGTCAACATACGTGGAGGGCAAAGATATGTATGACGAGGAAGGGAAGTTGTTGGCGGACAGGGTGTTCAAGTTCCATTTTTGTTGGAGTGGGAGCCATTTTACCCGAGGCATTGGCCATTATCTTGCCCATCCAGATATGTTGGACGAGCAAGACATAGTCGGTTACGAGGCGTTGGTCAATTATGTTAATACCTTTAGACCTGCGGAGTGTTGGATGAAAAAGGGAGACCCGATCTTCGAGGATGATGGCGGGCAAAGAGTGGAGTATCGCTATATCAATACAAAGGCGTTTCTGGAGTGCAAGACCCACGCTGATGCTCTTAAGTTGCTTGGTAGTTTTAGCTTTTTTAGCTTGTCTGAATTATAACTTCCTCGGTGGCTAACGCGTTTGTTATGTTTTCGCATGTGAGATGCCTTCTGCCCACGAGAGAATGGTGAAGAATGCCCTGGTGAGGGGCAAAGCTGGTACGGCCACCTCGAAGTCTCGGTTCACACAGCGTGTGCCACCTCTTCAACCTGTTGTGAGGAGCTCCTCACTTGTTCCTTCACCTGCTTTGGGATCTCTGGCGTCTTTGGCCTCAAGGTTCAAGCGGACCAGAGCGAATGATCTAGTGGACCTCAGTCGGGCGGCGAAGAAGGACAAGTTCGAACTTCCCCCGTGCTTTCATGACAAGAAGTTTCTCGAGGGGACGTCCCTGGTGGTTCCTTGGGCAGAGTCTCTCAAGCTCGAAGGAATGGATTGCCCGAGCAAAAGGGCAGCGCTGGCGCAGGACGCCTCCGCGTTGGTCTGGGTCCTGGAGATGGCGGCGGTCTATGCTGAGGGAGATTCCTCCTCTGAGTCTGAACTTAAGAAGGCCATGAGAAACCATCAAGAAAAATCAAGAAAAGTGAGGTTTCTTGCAAAAGGGGCAACCATGAGAAACCAAAAATTTTCTAAGTTATGGAACAAAAGTGGTTTTGTACCAACTTTGCAAGGTCATAACTCCTAAACCACAAGACCTTTTTCTCCCATTCAAAGCTCAAATGAAAGTCCATCTGACATACTTCAAATATGTCAACTACAAGAAATTCCAAATCCCCGTGGATTGTGAGTTATGGATGGAGCAAAATCACTAAAACATGAAAATACCACTTTTTCAAACACTTAGTGAAAATCTACCTAAGTTAAAAAACAGTCTATAATCCAAAATGTAGAGACATTTTTCACTATGATCCAGGGGGATTCGGAACCATTTGTGAACATCAAAGTTAAAGTATGTCATGAGAGCTTTCCAAATTGTCCAAGAAATCAATCAAACTCCATTTGAGCTAAGAGTTATGGATCTCCCAAGTTGCCTTGCTGCAACTGTTTTCAAGACAGAATTTTGGTGCAAATTTGTACCCCACGATTCCTTAGACTGATTTTGAACACTTTGATCATTCAAATTTTGTCCAATTACAACACAAATGAATGAATGATCTGATCCATAACACAAAATGCCAAGAACCTAGCCTTCCATGTGCAAAATCATCATGAAAAGGAATCTTGAAATTCAAATTTGGCATCAAGCATTAAAGTGATGCATTGAGGTGGCATGAATGAGCCATAAACCAGACTAAATGAGTTAAGACATATCCAAATATCAGAGGACCTAAACCTGCAAAGTTTGGCATAAGTCAATGGCTAGAGGAGACCCTTGACCAAGGAACCAAAGCATTCAATGCAATCTGATCCAAACTGCCATTAACTATTGCTGCCAAAACAAACTTGCTCTACTATAAATAGAGCTCATTTGTGATCAGTGTGAGTACACCAAAGCACCCAAACTGATGCTTTCCTCAAACTCTCTCTTTCACTCCAAAAAATACCTTATCTTGCAAGTCACTATCGGGTTTTGCATTTGAGAGCAATTCTGTCTAAACCAATTATGCAAACACCTTACATACATCATATGTAAGTGATTCAAACACATAAACAACATCTGGAACATCAGAATCCAAAAGTAGTACCCCATTTGCACAAAATTTTAGCAGATTTGCAGTTGAGGTGCCATATCAAGTTCCAGCTTATTTCAATCCACTCCAAGCATTCAAACACACTCCTTGGCACCTAAGGAAGCTGTCCAGATCATTGGAACACATCTATAACACCTCCATCATCAAGCTCGATCACCAGCTGCAAGAGGTAAGCCTGAAGCCTTCAAACTCTATATTCCGTGCATCATAAATGATTTTGTGAGTTACCATCTTATTTCTGCATGTATGTAGAGTAATAACCCTCAATCAATTGCCATGAATCAATCGTGTATGGAATTTCATAGTGTTCATGCTGAAATTAGGGTTCTTGCGATTGTCTTCTGATTTCTCACTCCATACTTAATATAAATGCAATTAATCTATATGGTTGTGATCCTTGTTCAAAAACGAACAAGATTGGTGTTTGAATCGTGCAAAACCATTGAGTAATCTGAGATAAAAGTGAGAAAATGCAAATCTGCAAAAAACAGGGTTGCGCGTGTTCTTCCCTTGACCGTTGGCGCCATAATTCAGATTATCTGAATTTTTGAATTTTTGTTATTTTATTTAATTGATTCAAAAATTAATTTCTCTTTGAATTTTTATGTTTTTGAATTGATTCTTTTTTTCAAAATTCATGAAAATGTTAAATTATTTTATTTTACAAAAAAATTCCAATTTATATTATTTTTTTAATATAGTTAGAATTTTTGTAATTAATTTCATTTATTTGTTTTTTTAAACATTTTTAAATGAAATTCCCACCTTGATTTTTTATTCCAAATGAATTTCAAGCTTTCATGTGATTAAACATGATTTTTAAAAATATTTTTCAAAGTATACAACTTGTTTTTGAATATATTTGGTATTTTATATCATTTATTATTTAATTTCCTTTGAAAATTATATTTTAAATTCAAAATTAGGGTTTTCTCTAAATTTTGATTTTTCAAACTTCACATACACACTTTGGGCCTCTAATAGAGTGTAAGTCTCATCCCTTTGTACATAAAACCTTTTTGGACCTCAGTCATTGTATAAGTCATTCTGCAATTCTTAAAATGACGGTGCGATCACTGTCTTTCATTGGGTCTCTCCCTGAGTTATAAGTCTCATTCTCTTTTCTTAAAATACACTTTTGGGCCTCTTTGTAGAGTGTAAGTCCCATCCTTTTGTAAATAAAAATAAATTTGGGCCTCAGTCGTTGTATAAGTCCCGATATGATTTTAAAAATCTCGGCGCAGTCGCCGTTTTCAAAACAATTTTCATCTGGGCCTCCCTTTGGTTCTAAGTCCCATTTTACTTCTTTTTTTAAACACTTTTGGGCCTCTAATTGAGTGTAATACCCAATCCCTTTTGTACATAAATAATTTGGGCCTCAGTTATTGTATAAGTCCCTACGCGATTTTCAAAATAAACAACGGTGCAATCACTGTTATTTCTGGGCCTCTCCTTGAGTTGTAAGCTCCATCTCTTGTATAAAAATAAGCTTTGGGCCCCTAATAGAGTGTAAGACCCAACCTCTTTGTAAATACAATAATTTAGGCCCTAGTCAATGTATAAGTCCCGATACAATTTTCAAAACAACGGTGCGATCACTATTATTTCTGGGCCTCTCCTTGAGTATAAGCCCCAATCTTCTTTTCAAAACAACTTCCCCTTCTGACTTAGATTCAAATTCATAGTTGTTATCAAAACTTTCTTTAATTTATTGAACAACTAACCATACAGCTGTTACAATGGAAGTCTGCTCACCTATAAATTTTAAAACAGCTTTCTTTTATATATATATATATATATATATATATATATATATATATATATATATATATATATATATATATTTGTTTGTAATGTTGGAAGCTTGCTCACCTGTAAGTTCTCCTACCCTCTTTTACATACTTGTATATATTTCATCTGTATATATATATATATATATATATATATATATATATATATATATATGCCTGTATATTATCTGCTTAGAGTTTTCCCCAGCAATTAGGTCTAGGAATAGATCAAACCAGTGGTCACTCTTTCAACACAGTAAAAACTAGTTCCCCATAGGAATTTCCAGATACAGTCTTGCCTCCTCTTGGGCATATATAATATGGAACAGAGAAAGGCATTATTCCCGGTGAAACTTTTCTCAAGACTGTCACTACTAAAAATTTGTCTAAGAAATTCATTTCCCCCAGAGAGGATTAATTCTCGGTGAAACCTCTCTTGAATTTCTTCAAACCCTAGAACTGTTCATTCAAGAAAGGATTATTCCCGGTGAAACCTTTCTTGAACTTTTCTTAGGTTTGGACCCACAGGCTTCCTAAAAGCATCCCCAACCTCCTCTTGGGCTTTGTACAAGGACCCTCAGGCTTCTTAAAAGTTCTCATGCCTTCTCTTGGCCTTAGTACAAGGACCCAAAGACCTCTTACAGGTATAGGACATAATTTAGTCATCCTTTGTTAGAGCAGTCTTTCCAAAGAGTCAAAACCTCAGACAATTTAGGGTTGATTCTCATCCCTTAAAACACCCGCCTCCTCTTGGGCATCATATAAAGATAAACCCTTTCATACCAGTAGACTTGGACAGTCTCATCTCCTCAAGGAAAAAAGAGAAACCCTAATCATTTCATCAATCACCAACAGAGTTTAAACTTTTCATTCCTAAATTTCCCCATCTAGGGTCAGCTTACTATCAATATAACACTATCAGAACCACAAAGCATCTGATATCTCAACTCCTCTGTAATCCTCAGTAAGAGTTGATTCCCCATTTTGGACTTGTCTCTGGATCTCAATAATCCTCAGCAGAAGTTAGCCTCAATCTTAGGCTTTGTACAAGACAGATAAAAAAACACTATCTTGTTGAGTCAGTCTCTTTTCAGCCTCAATCTTGGGCTTTGTACAAGACACCCATAAATATCTTCAGCTGAGTCAGTCAAATATCTTTTAGCCTCAATCTTGGGCTTTGTACAAGACACATATAAAATCTCCCTAAGCAGAGCCAATCCTCTTTTCATCCTCAATCTCGGGCTTTGTACAAGACAAACCATACTCTCTAGCAGAGTCAATCTTCTTCTAGCCTCAATCTTGGGCTTTGTACAAGAGAGATAAAACCTCTCACCAGTGGAGTCACTTTCCCATTTTAGCCTCAATCTTGGGCTTTGTACAAGACACATACAAATATTCCCCAGTGGAGTCAATCCCTTTTTAGCCTCAATCTTGGGCTTTGTAGAGGATAGATAAAATATTTCCCCAAAAATGTCAACTTTTAGCCTCCTCTTAAGCTTTGTATAATGATATCCCCAAAAGAGTCAGTCTCTTTTCAGCCTCGATCTTGGGCTTTATACAAGACAGATATAAAACTCCCTAGTAGAGTCACCCTTTTAGCTTCAACCTTGGGCTTTGATCAAGGCACGCAAAAATCAACATCCCCTCAGAGGAAATAAAAAATCTCTCTGTGGGAGGATATTTCTCTGCACATCACATATCAAACCAGACAAATCAAACAAACCTTATTTCCAGATAACTGCTATAAGTGGCACACTTGTTGATTCAAATATCCAAGTTGTAGTCCATCTCTTATCCTGGTAAATCTCCATCTTTCATCTAATTGCTGTAAGTGGCAAGCCTCTGGATTATTTACATCCAAGCCAATGTCCCTCTCTTAGCATGAAAGATTCCTAAGGAAAAATGGCATTGCTCAACACTGAGTTAAAGTTTTCTCCTTCAGGACAAATCCCCACAAAGGAAATTATGGCATTGCTGGATTCCATATATTACAGTTAAAGTAATCCTCCTTTATAATCAGTTACCCAACAACTGTGATGAACAGATGAGATATCTCTCTTTAGAGATGACAAATTCTATCTCAGTCAAACCTTTTAGCTTCAATCTTGGGCTTTGAACAAGACACAAATAACCTTTAGCTTCAATCTTGGGCTTTGAACAAGACACCAAACATTTATTTCCTCCCATAGAATAGGAGGAACTACGATTGCTCTAATTTCCCTGTTTTTTTTCTTTAACGGGAATACATAGGCATAAGATTGCGAAATCTTAGCGAGCACACTAATCAAAAACCTTAGGTCCAGTACCTCACCAAAAACATTGGAAAACCCGAAATCAACAAAAATACTCTCTCTCAAACACTCCCAAAGGAGAAACTTTCCCAACCTCAATAGATAAACACCAGTAAATAGAAAACAGTAGAATTACTAGCGATCTATGGATAACCATATATAGGATGGGTAATTGACAACTTTCCATTGTATAACCTGACCCCGAACTCCCCAATCTCTTAGCATTTGTTAAAGAAGACATATAAATAAGAAATCAGAAAGTAGCACCCAATTCCAACCATGGCGATAAGGTGGTCGCGTCACCGACAAGAATCGCACGCTACAAAAAGTCAAACCTTTGACTTTTGATATTTTGACCTAAGATGAAGTATTCAAGCCATATTCCATCAAAACATGTTTAATTGTTGAGTTAGAGCATGAAAAGTTAACATTTGAGAGGTTTCTTGCAAAAAGGGCAAGGTTTGATCCTTAAAATTTTCTTATGGAAAAGTTCACTCTTTGTACAAACTTGGAAGAGTCATAACTTTCAAACCACACATCCAATTTTTGTGACTCAAAGCTCAAATTGAAGCTCTCACCATGAACTTCAAAGTTTATTAGGGGTCCTTCTTCAAAAAAGGCTTGATTTGTAAGTTATGAGACTTGGAAGCTAAGATACATTTATAACTTAGTGAAAATTTGATCTTTTTGTCCTAATTTTGAACACAACTTCATGGCCATTTTTCTCATTGTTCCAAGCTTCAAATCCAAAAATTTTGGACATGACAATTGTTCCTTGTTCTTCAAGCTTCCCAAGCATATGTGGAACTCCTCATTTGGATCATTAAATCTCAAGTTATGTGGTTTCCAAGTTGGTGTCTTAAAAGTTGAGAAAACCTATAACTTAGAAATTTTTCTAAGTATCTTTTGACAACTTGTTGGACACCATTTCATGACACTCTTTCTCAAGGTTCCAAGCCTCATCTCAAGATACTTTCCACATGAAAGTTGCTCTATTATATTCCTACTTTACATTGAGCCAAGAATTTCAAGAATTAGTGAAGTATCCATCAAGATATATTGCACTAAAGTGGTCATGTTGCAATGTTGTGTTTTAACTTAGAAAATTCTGGTTTGTGCTTCCTTGCTTCACCAAACTTTGTCATGATTTCTCATGTATTTCTAGGCTTCATCTCAACCTCTCACCAACATAAAAATTACTCTATTTTATGCCAACTTTCAAAGGGTTCAAGAATCACCTCATTTGGTTCATTGGACAAAGAACCATCGTGTGGCAAAATGCATGGCATGGTTTTGTTTCCACTTCACAATATGCTCTCGTTTTGAAACAAATGCTGAACTAAGATCCTAACCTTACCTAGTACACTCTGCTGTTCTTTTTCACCAGTTCCCAAAGTGCACCTTTACCCTAAAACCTGTGAAAGCAATCCACCAAAGTACCACTTGCATTGTACTTAACATTTGACATACAAAATCTAAAACCATGGACCATTGTGTAATCTTTTCTTGCACCACAGCCCTTTTGTTTCTTAATATCTTTTGCTGCTGAATTAAACCCTAATATAAGCAGCAACTGACCTTTTCAATTGGCTCAAGAATGATAGCAGAGGGAGCCATGCGTGTAGGATCCTACTTGTCCTTGTTTCTCTCTTAGATAAAGCCAAAGACCAGTGTATCTTCAAGACATTAACCAGCTTGTTTTGGCTATAAAAGGAGGTCTACTCTCCTTTGTTTAAACACAACAGAACATCTACCATTCATTACAAACACATCACACAAGAAAGAGAGCTCGTGAGCAACCAAGAGAAAGCCAGAAGCTGCATATCTCATGCAGGATCTTGCACATCATCATCAGCCAAGGGAAGAAGTTGAGCTTGTTGGATTCCAAAGCTTCCAAGTTGAAGAGGCAGTGGACTTTCTCCAATTGGTAAGTGTTGTTTTCATGATCCTATGTTCTCATGTCTAAGTTTAAATGATCTTAAATGCTTTCATCATGTTCATATGGTGCATTTGTGTTGGTTTGGATTGATAACATGAATGTCCGTTTGGAGTTGTGTTGGTACATTATCATTTTGATAGCTTTGTTTTAGTTTAGATGCTTAACTTCCATGTTCACTTTCTCCCTGTTAAGTTGTTGTTTTAAGATTGTTTAGGGTATAATGTTGTTCTACCTTTTGAACACTACACATTGATGTGTTATTTCATGGATTTTGGTTGAGGAATGAATTTGAAAATGGCTGAGAAAGAGGAGAGTTTGCCATGCTTGTTTCTCTGGTTCTCACGATAGGGTTGCAGTTTTTATTTAAGTTTGCATGGAAGATGATGTGTTGGTAGCGTGGGATATGCCATGCTCTTATTTTGTCGTTTAGTCACTTATATGACTAATGACTAATTGATGCAAGGTTTACATGTTATTTTGTGCAATTAACCGTGTAACTTATTTTTCTGGCTGAATAATGTTTTATTTTTGGACTTGGGCTTTATTGTTTCACTAACCCCCCCCCCCCCCCTTGTCTAAAGGCCCATGCGCATAACAACTCATCCTAGTTCATTCTATGATTACTAGTACACCTCCCCTGTTTTATTTCATTTCAAATATTTTCACTTTTATTTTCATTTCAATCTTGCATTATTAAAAATAGTTTTTCCTCGTAGAAAATTCTAATAAAATTCATGCTAACCTTTTGAGGTTTAATTTAATTTTATAAAATTTTTATTTCCATTTTTATTTTATTATAATATTTATTTCTGATTTTATTAAATTAAGAGTAACTTTTAACCTAGTTTGTGAACATCTTTCAAAATAACCACTTCTCGTTATCTTTTTATTTTGTTTTTTTAGAGTGTCTTGGGGCACATTAGGAGGTTGTTTTAAGGATGATTTTTGACCTTGAATGAGGTCTTTTGGTTTGGTTTTGATTTCCTTTTGTTTGACCTTCGACTTAGGCTCGATGCCTTTGGTACTTCACCTTAAAGTTTGATTTTGAAATGGCTATTTTGCCAATATTTATATGACACTTCACATCCTCATTATTAAATTTTTTGACTTGAGTTTAGGCTTTGGTCTTGGAGTTATCTATCCATTCCCCTAATTTTGAAAACCTCATTAATGTACTCTTCATTTCACCCATATTTTTAACTTGGTTTTGACCTAGTTTTTTTGTGGCACTTCTTAAAGTTTCTTGTAAGTGGAATATGTGTTGATTTATGATTTTTGAGGCTTGTTTCACTTCTAACTTCATGGTTCAAGAGTGCTTTGTCTTGCCTATTTGATCACTTATCCATGTTGTTGTGCATCATTTCATGATGATTTGTCATACTTGATCATGCTCATACCTAAAGGTGTTTCACTTGGATATTTACCTTGACATTTTGATGTTGTATATGTGATTCATACTTGATTGATGCTAGTGTCCTTCTTGGACGTTTATCCCCTTTGAGGTCTTGAACTCTTATTTCTTGTCACTCATACTTTAATCCCCCTTCAACACTTGTCTTTATAAGAAGTTGCCTTCCCCTCCTTCCAAAGGAAAGTCTCTCTATTGACCTCAAAGTCATAGATAACTCATTACCATCTTGGCCTCTTTAGAGCCTTACCCTTCCCTTAGCCTCATTAGAACCATTCATTTACCTTGACCTCTTTAGGATCATTCCCCATTTGGCCTGATTAGAGCCATTTTGCTTTACAACTTAGAGTTAGGCTTTGGAGTTGTTGAACTCCATGTGAGTACCATGATGATGTGTACTCACTTTCCCCTTTGACTTTGTTTAAAGTCAACTCTTAGTTAGTTTATTCAACTTTGAATTAGAGAGTTGTTTAACTCTATGTGAGTATCATGATTATGAATACTCATTTCCCCTTGGAACTTTGACCATAGTCAATGGTTCCTCACCCTTAGTAAGGTGAACTACAAATGCTCTGATTCCATTCTTATTAGGATGCGTAGGCATGAGATGCGATGTCTTGGCGAGCATACTTAGTGTATATACCCTTAGGTATTTACCTTTACCATTAGGTCTTCACCTCTAGCATTTGGTCTTTACCATAGGTTTTTACCTTACCCATAGCACAGATCCCATAGCAAGCAAACTAAAACATAACACAAATACAAATAAGAGATTCCTCTAGAGTACTACAAATATCTAGGATTCTAACACCTTCCCTAGGTATAATCAACCCCGACCCCCGATCTCTTAGTTGTGTCTTCACATAGCGCAATTAGGGTTTTCTTCGATCTTTACCCTTTCCTTTGGATAAATCAAAGCTCGGTGGTGAATTTCAAAGATGTGTGATTCAAGTTAATCAATAGCTTGATATCTGATTCTCACTGCAACAGAAATGGCGACTTCACTGGGGAACTATTCATTTGAGGGTTAAGCCCACCTTGTTTTGTATTTGTGTTATTTATAAGTCTGTTTGCTTGTATATATGTACATATCTGTATATCTGTATACCTGTTTGGGTTCTTCTATTTGGCAGGGTTACTACTATTGAGTGGTGAGATAAGTCCTAACCCGGACTTGAGAACACATATGATAAGATTGTGGTGTAATTAATAGTCGGCTGGTGGGAGTAGTCCTAACAAGTTTGGCATATGATGACCACGCTCAGTGGAGGCCCCTTTGGGATTATTGACGTCTGATGGGATTAGTCGCATTGATGTCACTCTTTCCGACCTAGGAGTCCGTGAAACTGAGGACCGTAGTTACCTTCACCCCCCACTTGGCCTTTTTAGGATGTAGTGTGATGGCTATGAGGGAGTAGTCCCAAATGGTTGATACGCGATACTACACTCAGACGAGTTTATCTTGAGGATATTATTAACCCGCGTGAGTAGTCACTTAGGCCGATAATATCCGAAATATTTATCCGTGAATCTGGTAACTTTTTAGAACCTTGTTCTACAGTCGATAAACCCATAGTACACACCTTTTGGGATGGGTAGACCATGGCTTCACTCATGTGACTCCTAAACCTAGGACTTGTGTGTTTTGATGTGTGTACTTATGTGTGTGTTTGTGCATACATTCATCCATAATAGCCCTTTGGTTTCAAGGAATTCAGATGTTTCTTTCCTTTACAAAAATCAATAGCGATCATGGATTTTAAAGCAAAACTTTTCAGTTTTTCAAAAAGTTTGCAGCTTGCTATTGAGCTCCTTGAAACCATTTGGCTTGCATTTGCATCCCAGGCGCATGTCATCACATCCGCACCTCATTTGCATTTCTCAACCTTGAGTCTCTTCTTCTTCTATCTCTGAAGGATACCTAACACGCATTCTGGACAAATGGCAACGATGAACGAGATTTTGAAAAATCAGGAAACCTTGAAGGAGGAGATCAGAGTCCTCAAAGGTTAGATGAACTGGGTCTTAGAGTCTTTGCAGAACTTGATGAAGAAAGAGGGGCATCTTTACCCTGTTGCACCCGGAGAAGTTATCATTTCATCACCTCCTATGTTTCTCCCATACCAAGGACATGCCCTTAAGGGAACCTCGCATCAACCAGCATTTGGTCGTGCGCCCAAATGTCATTCTCCTTAAGTGGCTACCAAGATAGCATCTAAGCATCCAGTGGTTATTTCCCTGCAAGGTTCTCGAAGCCAGAACAAGAAGAGGTATTCTGTCAAAAGGGACAAGACTCACTACAAGCCAGTTCCTGTGCCGCTGAGCAAACTTTACCCACTATTGATTCAGAACGCGTTGGTAACTCCACAACCTCTCAACCCTGTGCTAGGACCTTGGCACAATGCAAACTTGACTTGTGAGTTTCACAAAGGGGCTGAAGGGCAAGACTTGGATACCTGTTTGGCCTTGGAAGCTATTATGCAAAAGCTGATCCATAACAAGGATCTGATCCTCAAAGAAGATCACCCAGAAGTTGAATGCAAATATCATATTAGGACAATGGGGCATCCAGTTGAAGAATGCAAGGATTTCGAAGTGCGACTGCTAAATTTGCTAGAGCTGCTGAAACCTCAAGAAGGTAAGTTATATGCCAATGTCTCGACTCTCGAAGCAAAAGACAAAGGACTTGTGAGGCCTCTTAAGGTTCTGTACCACAAGGAGCAAGTATTCAAAGATGAAGGTGTTCCCCTGCTTGGATCCGGAAGTTAAAGTCTGTTGAAGGCTACTTAAGTCAATTCGCCAAGGCTGGCTGTCTTTTGATATTTCAGTTGTATTTTCCTTACTCTTTGATTTTATTATTTGCTTGTAAGATTTGTTGTTTTTTGAATTGGCAAGATTAATGAAATGTTTATGCATCTTTTGATTAAATCCATTCGCATCCACTCATTTACTGTTATTTTCAAAAAAGCAAAAAAAATATTTGTTTTCCATCCACTTATCCACATCAAACTATTTATTTAAGCAAAGATTGGGGAGAATGACGAAACGTTATATTCATAACTGTTGTTGGTATGCTTTCAATTAAATTTTGCCAATGATGTAAGGCATTGTTTCAATTCCCAAACACTGGATAAATAAGGAAGATAATCCCTTGTTAACCCCTTCGAGCTTAGAAGTAGGAGTTTTCTTTCCTTACAAAAAAACCCATGATCTCAACCTTGGGGTGGGTAGTTCTCAGTTTAATTTGGATATGTATTCTAATGCAAGAGCTTCATGCAAGACACTTGTCGGCTCTCTGAAACCAAGTGAACAAATATTGTACAACTCTGTTCCCAAAGTGATAAAAAGGAAGGATCCTTACTCGAGGAATAAGCCGAGTCCCTTTCAAGGCAAAAGTTAAGAAAGATGGGAAGTTCAAAACTTTGCCTTATACAAAAAGTTTTGTATGGCAACAAAAAAGGAAGGACCACTGAGAAATCCTTACCCAAAGAATGAGTCGAGTCCCTTTCAAGGGAAAATCCAAGAAAGATGGAAAGCTCATGACCTTGCTTTATACAAAAGGGCTTGTATAACAACCAAAAAGAGGATGAAGTTAAAGCTTTCACTCTGAAAGTCCTCAATAGTAAAAACAACCGAATATTGTAAGGGAGTAATGACTACCCTAGGTGTCTGAATCATCACCAATTATCATCAGCTCAGTTCCTAGACTATAGCAATGTGAATGTATAGCCTGAGTTAACTGAACGTAGGATTGGAGTTCATCACGAAGATTGGGTGGGGACAAACAACCTTTGAGCCTTTATCCTTTGTTTCATGAGTCGTGAACCAAGCCACGTTACAACCCTTAAAGGTAAGGTTGTATTGAAAGCATACTACAACAAGGTTGGATAACCTGACTCCTAATGATCTTTGCTAATTGTGTGTGTTGATCACTTCATCTGTCATTCCGTAAATGACCATATCCACTTTGTTTTTTATTATTTAATCATTCCACTGTGTGTGTTTTCATCAATAAATTTTGATTTCAAAAGCTTGCATGAAGATTGCATTGAAATTGCCAATTTTTATTGAACAATACGTGTTTGTAAGACAATTCAATATCAAAGGAATCCCAACAAATGTAGCCAGCTAGGGAATTTGATTTGGTAAAGGAAGCTCAGTCTGGGGCAACCGATTTGGAGGATTTGTTAATCAACCATTCCAAGAGCTATTGAATCAGGGGCAGAACTCTTCAAAGTTCAAAATATTGGGGCAAGCCTTCTTGAGGTCATCTTATGATAAGTGTTTCAAGGCAAGGACTCCAATGACCCACCAACAGGGGCAAGTTTGTTTCCTAGTTGTTACTACTACAGTCTAAAGGACTTTGTATTGCGAATACAGTTGAACTGGGACAGTTATGTCGAGATTCATGAATCTCTCTAAGAGTTGGAAGATATTGAAGCATCTTGTAGGCTAATTCTTCTGTAAAATCCTCTTGGTATTTTCTTCTGACAGGCCATGTAATCCGGGGCATTAGACTTGAAGATGATCATTATGCCAGTAGGATGCAGAACTACTCTGTTCTTATGTATCCTATGCCAGTTCCCCAGTAAATTATTACTCCAGTTGATATTAGTAATTCCCTGTGGATCTTTCTCTTCCAACAAGGAAATCAAGCTCATGATGGCAATCCTAGTGAAGTCATGACATTGATGCTACACCAAGTGGACTACTCTTTTCCCCAGAGAAGGTTGTAACCTTGAAGTAAGGCTGCTGATTCTTCATGTTCATCCCTAGTGATGGTCTAATATGATGAGTTTGGCTGGGTATCCTTGTCGAGATGCTTATTTCATCTCTCGTGTGCTTCTTCTTGTCTGTTTTGTCAGCATGATCATAAGGATAAACATGGCATGCATGCATTCATACAAATGCATGGCATCCTAGCATTTTTGCTACCTTCTTGGTGTTTACTAGTTTTGTTCACTTTGGCGTTTATTCCCCAAGTGACTGGGTTTGTCTATTCCTTCCAATAGGGTCTTCACCTTTAGGCATAAAGGGCCCATCCTTCCTAGAATTCCCCACAGAGTTTGATTCTCGTGGATGATGGTTGCTTCAGTTATCTTCCCCACATTTGGATAAGGTAAATCCCATCCGAGTTCATTCCTTAATGGTTGGAGTCTTGTTTGACTGTTTCTTTCTAGCTTGTTCCTAGATTGAACTTTGGTCCCTGGCATGTGTGGTTTCTGAACCTATTTTGAACATGCATTTATTTTGCACGGTGCCTCGCAAGAAGAATCTGTTACAGATCCTCATTGAAAACAGAATTCGTTCTCCATCAGTGTTGTGATAACAACATCTCCTTGGAATTTATACCCAGACAACAAGTGGCAATCTCTTGGAGAAGCTTGTTTTCTATGGCGACAAGTGGCAGTCTCTTCTGAGAAGCTTATCTATCTCTGGTGTTATTCGACTTTCTGCAGTTACAATTGGTATCTCCCAAGTGGAGACCGTACTTTCGGTCCAATCTTCATTGAGGATCCTTTTCTTTCTGGGATGTCATCAGGTCAAATATGAACCTAAAGTCTAGCGATTGCTGGCATTATTTAAACTCAGATTAGATATGAACCTAAAGTCCAGTAATTGTTGGCATTGTTTAAGACTCAGGTCAAATGTGAACCTAAGGTCCAGTGATTGTTGGCATTGTTTGAACATCAGGTCAAATATGAACCTAAAGTCCAGTAATTGTTGGCATTGTTTAAAACTCAGGTCAGATATGAACCTAAAGTCCAGTAATTGCTGGCATTGTTTGAACTCAGGTCAGATATGAACCTAAAGTCTAGTGATTGTTGGCATTGTTTGAAACTCAGGTCAGATATGAACCTAAAGTCAGGTCAGATATGAACCTAAAGTCCAGTGATTGCTGGCATTATTTGAAACTCAGGTCAGATATGAAGCTAGAGTCAGGTCAGATATGAACCTAAAGTCCAGTGATTGCTGGCATTATTTGAAAATTAGGTCAGATATGAACCTAAAGTCCAGTGATTGCTGGCATTATTTGAAACTCAGGTCAAATATGAACCTAAAGTCAGGTCAGATATGAACCTAAAGTCCAATGTTTAGTGGCATGTTTCTTTATCTCAAGTCCAGTGTTGACTAGCATGTTTTTATACTGGTCTTTATCGGTATCGTACCAAATCCAGTGTTTATTGGCATGTTTCTTTGTCTCAAGTCCAGTGTTGACTGGCATTGTTTTTATCGGTCGTTGTCAGTATCGTATAAGTCCAGCGTTCACTGGCATTGTTTCAAATATTGATACCGTGAGTCCAGTGTTTACTGGCATGTTATTTCTGATTCCAATCATTATTGGCACTTTAATCTTATTCCCAACAGAGGTTTGGTCATTGCCAATATCCCTTTAAAAGTCCCGGTGATGATCATCATTTGGCGTACGCATAGTTTGTGTTTGTCTCTGTCTTTTCTGGCTTTTTCTTGAAGATCCCATTTGAACTCTTCAGTATAAGAAATCCCCATAAAATCTTTTGTTGGATGTCTATCCTTTTATTCAAATTGATCCCCAGTGGAGATCATGTCTTCTTTTTGGCTTCATCCCCAGTAAAGAGTTTACTTCCCTTTTGTTATCCCCAATGTTGTCCAATCATATATGAACCTGTCGTCCATCTCCCTGGATCTTTCCCTAGCGGAGAGTATTTCTCTGACTTTCACCTCTAGTGAAGATCTGTGGGTTTCCCCTTTTTATTTTTCTTATCCCCTGTGTTTTCTTAGTATCTCCCCAGTGAGTCTCTTTTGTTGGTTGTTAACCTGCATCCCCAGTGAGTCTTGCTTGTGGATACTAAACTTTTGTTCCTCCCCAATGAGGCTCACCTGTGGGTGTTTGATCTTTGTCTTTAATGTCTTGTTTTGTCTACACCTTTGCACTATCATGACATCATATCATCATGCTAGAAGTTCATGGCACGTCAGCATTTGCATGTTTGTTGCATGTCCTTAGCATATGCATTCCATCTAAGGGCAAAATTTTTGGTTTGCTATATTTAAATATCTTTCACCTTGATTTCCCGAGGATTACCATTCCTCGTGCCATCCGGTAAAGCTATTTAAAAAGGGGCAACTGCTATACCTCAAATTTTACCCCTTAGATGTCATAACGTCTTGCACTTGCATTAGGGTTCAACCATCTATGCATTGTTAACTAACCATCATATCTTGCTAGTTGTTTATTTTATGTGAAAGATAGGATTGGCACAAGGGAGAGGGCAAAATCAATAAACCAAGCACTCACATGGTTCAAGGTCTCCTAAGACACTTCTTGACCCCAATACATCCATTACAAGTGTTCACTAGTTGATTGTGAGTGGTATGTGAAGTCGTCTGTTCAAGGAAGCCAACTGAGGCTCCAAAATCCAACCATTTGATCTTGGAGGCTAATCATGAAATTCTCAAAGCATATGCCATGATCTCATGTGTTTAGATCAAGAGAAATCAAAAGAAATCATCAGATCAAGAGTTGTGGAATAAGGGTTTTAACCTGAAGAATCAATAAAGAATCTTGTTGTGATCATTCAATGTTTTGATTGGTTCATCAACCAATTTACCTTACAAACATCCAAGAGGTCTCATTCAACAAGAAGTCAAGTGTGTTTGGCTCCCATCACAAGTGCAATGAGCCACAAGTTCACTTGGCCCCAGATTAGGGTTTTGTCAAGAAAAATTCAACTTTTGCCTTCAAGTTTGATCAAGATATGATCCCAAGCCTTGGGACATGATTCCATATGTTCATAAACATCCCTAGAGGTCATCCATTGGTATTTGAAAACATTGAGAAAGCAAGATTGTCACAAGTCATCCAGTTGAACTTCTGAAGAAAACTAGGGTTTTGACTGATAAGTCAAACCTTTGACTTTTGATATTTTGACCCAAGATGAAGTATTCAAGCCTTATTCCATCAAAACATGTTTAATTGTTGATTTAGAGCATGAGAAGTTAACATTTGAGAGGTTTCTTGCAAAAATGGCAAGGTTTGGTCCTTAAAATTTTCTGAGTATGGAAAAGTTCACTCCTTGTACAAACTTGGAAGAGTCATAACTTTCAAACCACACATCCAATTTTTGTGACTCAAAGCTCAAATTGAAGCTCTCACCATGAACTTCAAAGTGTATTAGAGGGTCCTTCTTAAAAAAAGGCTTGATTTGTAAGTTATGAGACTTGGAAGCTAAGATACATTTATAACTTAGTGAAAATTTGATCTTTTTGCCCTAATTTTGAACACAACTTCATGGCTATTTTTCTCATTTTTCCAAGCTTCAAATCCAAAAGTTTTGGACATGACAATTGTTCCCTGTTCTTCAAGCTTCCCAAGCATATATGGAACTCCTCATTTGGATCATTAAATCTCAAGTTATGTGGTTTCCAAGTTGGTGTCTTAAAAGTTGAAAAAACCTATAACTTAGAAATTTTTCTAAGTATCTTTTGACAACTTGTTGGACACCATTTCATGACACTTTTTCTCAAGGTTTCAAGCCTCATCTCAAGATACTTTCCACATGAAAGTTTCTCTATTATATTCCTACTTTACATTGAGCCAAGAATTTCAAGAATTAGTGAAGTATCCATCAAGATATATTGCACTAAAGTGGTCATGTTGCAATGTTGTGTTTTAACTTAGAAAATTCTAGTTTGTGCTTCCTTGCTTCACCAAACTTTGTCACGATTTCTCGTGTATTTCTAGGCTTCATCTCAACCTCTCACCAACATCAAAATTACTCCATTTCATGCCAAATTTCAAAGGGTTCAAGAATCACCTCATTTGGTTCATTGGACAAAGAACCATCGTGTGGCAAAGTGCATGGCATGGTTTTGTTTCCACTTCACAATATGCTCTCATTTTGAAACAAATGTTGAACAAAGATCCTAACCTTACCAAGTACACTCTGCTGTTCTTTTTCACCAGTTCCCAAAGTGCACCTTTACCCTAAAACCTGTGAAAGCAATCCACCAAAGTACCACTTGCATTGTACTTAATGTTTGACATACAAAAGCTAAAACCATGGACCATTGTGTAATCTTTTCTTGCACCACAGCCCTTTTGTTTCTTAATCTCTTTTGCTGCTGACTTAAACCCCTAATATAAGCAACAGTTGACCTTTTCACTTGGCTCAAGAATGATAGTAAAGGGAGCCATGCGTGTAGGATCCTACTTGTCCTTGTTTCTCTTTTAGATAAAGCCAAAGACCAGTGTATCTTCAAGACATTAACCAGCTTGTTTTGGCTATAAAAGGAGGTCCACTCTCCTTTGTTCAAACACAACAGAACATCTACTATTCATTACAAACACATCACACAAGAGAGAGATCTCATGAGCAACCAAGAGAAGGCCAGAAGCTGCATATCTCACTCAGGATCTTGCACATCATCATTAGCCAAGGGAAGAAGTTGAGCTTGTTGGATTCCAAAGCTTCCAAGTTGAAGAGGCAGTGGACTTTCTCCAATTGGTAAGTGTTGTTTTCATGATCCCATGTTCTCATGTCTAAGTTTAAAAGATCTTAAATGCTTTCATCATGTTCATATGGTGCATCTGTGTTGGTTTAGATTGATAACATGAATGTCCGTTTGGAGTTGTGTTGGTACATTATCATTCTGATAGCTTTATTTCAGTTTAGATGCTTAACTTCCATGTTCACTTTCTCCCTGTTAAGTTGTTGTTTTGAGATTGTTTAGGGTATAATGTTGTTCTACCTTTTGAACACTACACGTTGATGTGTTATTTCATGGATTTTGGTTGAGGAATGAATTTGAAAATGGTTGAGAAAGAGGAGAGTTTGCCATGCTTGTTTCTCTGGTTCTCATGATAGGGTTACAGTTTTTGTTTAAGTTTGCATGGAAGATGATGTGTTGGCAGCGTGGGATAGGCCATGCTCTTATTTTGTCGTTTAGTCAGTTATATGATTAATGACCAATTGATGCAAGGTTTACATGTTATTTTGTGCAATTAACCGTGTAACTTGTTTTTCTGGTTGAATAATGTTTCATTTTTGGACCTTGGCTTTATTGTTTCACTATCCACCCCCCCCCCCCCCCTTGTCCGAAGGCCCATGCGCATAACAACTCATCCTAGTTCATTCTATGATTACTAGTACACCTCCCCTGTTTTATTTCATTTCAAATATTTTCACTTTTATTTTCATTTCAATCTTGCATTATTAAAAGTAGTTTTTCCTCATAGAAAATTCTAAGATAACTCATGCTAACCTTTTGAGGTTTAATTTAATTTTATAAAAATTTTATTTCCATTTTTATTTTATTTTAACATTTATTTCTGATTTTATTAAATTAAGAATAACTTTTAACCTAGTTTGTGAACATCTTTCAAAATAATCACTTCTCTTTATCTTTTTGTTTTGTTTTTTTAGAGTGTCTTGGGGCACATTAGGAGGTTATTTTAAGGCTGATTGTGGACCTTGAATGAGGTTTTTTGGTTTGGTTTTGATTGCCTTTTGTTTGACCCTCGACTTAAGCTCGATGCCTTTGGTACTTCACCTTAAAGTTTGATTTTGAAATGGTTATTTTGCCAATCTTTATATGAAACTTCACATCCTCATTCTTAAATTTTTTGAATTGAGTTTAGGCTTTGGTCTTGGATTTATCTATCCATTCCCAAAATTTTGAACACCTCATTAATGTACTCTTCATTTCACCCATGTTTTCAACTTGGTTTTGACCTAGTTTCTTTGTGGCACTTCTTAAAGTGTCTTGTAAGTGGAATATGTGTTGATTTATGATTTGTGAGGCTTGTTTCACTTCTAACTTCATGGTTTAATAGTGCTTTGTCTTGCCTATTTGATCACTTATTCATGTTGTTGTGCATCATTTCATGATGATTTGTCATACTTGATCATGCTCATACCTAAAGGTGTTTCACTTGGATGTTTACCTTGACATTTTGATGTTGTATATGTGATTCATACTTGATTGATGCTATTGTCCTTCTTGGATGTTTATCCTCTTTGAGTTCTTGAACTCTTATTTCTTGTCACTCATACTTTAATCCCCCTTCAACACTTGTCTTTACAAGAAGTTGTCTTCCCCTCCTTCCAAAGGAAAGTCTCTATATTGGCCTCAAAGTCATAGATAGCTCATTACCATCTTGGCCTCTTTAGAGCCTTACCCTTCCCTTAGCATCATTAGAACCATTCATTTACCTCGACCTCTTTAGGATCATTCCCCCTTTGGCCTGATTAGAGCCATTTTGCTTTACAACTTAGAGTTAGGCTTAGAGTTGTTGAACTCCATGTGAGTACCATGATGATGTGTACTCACTTTCCCTTTTGACTTTGTTTAAAGTCAACTCTTAGTTAGTTTTTTCAACTTAGAAATAGAGATTTGTTTAACTCTATGTGAGTATCATGATTATGAATACTCATTTCCCCTTGGAAATTTGACCATAGTAAATGGTTACTCACTGTTTGTAGGTGAACTACGAATGCTCTGATTTCATCCTTATTAGGATACGTAGGCACGAGATGTGATGTCATGGTGAGCATACTTAGTGTATATACCCTTAGGTCTTTACCTTTACCATTAGGTCTTCACCTCTAGCATTTGGTCTTTACCATAGGGTTTTACCTTACCCTTAGCACATATCCCATAGCAAGCAAACTATAACATAACACAAATACAAACAAGAGGCTCCTGTAGAGTACTACGGATATCTAGGATGCTAACACCTTCCCTAGGTATAATCAACCCCGACCCCCGATCTCTTAGTTGTGTCTTCACATAGCGCAATTAGGGTTTTCTTCGATCTTTACCCTTTCCTTTGGATAAATCAAAGCTCGGTGGTGAATTTCAAAAATGTGTAATTCAAGTTAATCAATAGCTTGATATCCAATTCTCACCGTAACAGAAGATTATGATGCGACCACCGATCTCTTAGTTATGACGCGACCACCTTATCATTGGGGTTTTGGGTTTCTCCCCACAATGAGGAGGGGGTGCTACTTTCTGATTTCTTATTTATCCCATGAAGTTGGAAGGGAAAGGGAAGCTATCTAAAACTAACCTTGCACGCGAATGTTTTACTGAACAAACGCTTAAAAGAGATTCGGGGAATCGGGGTCAGGTTATACAATGGGGAGTTGTTAATTACCCATCCTATATGTGGTTATCCACAGGATATTAGCTTTAGGTTTTGCTTTGTAATTGATGGTGTTTATCCGTTAATGGGTTGGGAAAGTTTCTTGGGAAGTAAGAGTGAGTGAGTAAGTTTTGTTTTTCGTGGGGAATGATGATGATGATGGCTAAGGTATGAAACCTAAAGTCTTTTACTGATGTATGAAGGTACTGGACCTAGAGTTTTTGATTAGTATGCTTGCTAAGATTTCGCAATCTTATGCCTACGTATTCCCGTTTAAATAAAATAGGGAAATCAGAGCAATCGTAGTTCCTCCTATTCTATGGGAGGAAAAAGATGTTTTGGTGTCTTATTCAAAGCCCAAGATTGAAGCTAAAAGGTTTGACTAAGGGAGAATTTGTCACCTCTAAAGGGAAATGTTGATTTTTGTGTGCCTTGATCAAAGCCCAAGGTTGAAGGTAAGAGGTTGATTGACTCCACTAGGGAAGTCCTTATACAAAGCCTAAGAGGAGGCTGGAAGAGGCTGACTCAACAAGAGAGTTTATATATGTGTCTTGTACAAAGCCCAAGATTGGGGCTAAAAGAGGCTGACTCTTTGGGGATATCTTTATACGAAGCCTAAAATGAGGCTTTGACTTTTCCGGGGGAAATGTTCTTTCTGTCTTGTACAAAGCCCAAGATTGAGGCTAAAAGGGATTTTACTCTGCTGGAGAGTATTGTCTATCTTGTACAAGGCCCAAGATGGAGGCGGAAAAAAGTTGACTCTGCTTAGGAATTATTTCTCGAAGTCTAAAGAAGGCTCGGAGGAAATAACTCCGCTGGGGAAGACGTTTGTCCCAACCTTAAGAGAAGGTTATGAAATTTTATGTCTTGTACAAAGCCCAAGATATAGGCTAAAAAGGGTTTGACTCAATAAGAGAGTGCTTTTATCTGTCCTGTACAAAGTCCAGGATTGTGGCTGAATAAGCTGGAGAAGTCATCATACACGACTTGAGAGGAGGATAACTCCTGCTAGGGGAAATCATTATACAAAGCCTAAGAGGAGGCTATTGACTCAACAAGAGAGTGTTTTTTATCTGTCTCGTACAAGGCTCGAGATTGAGGCTAAAGGGTTTACTCAACTAGAGAGTGCTGAAAGGTGATTGACTCAACAAGAGAGTCTGAAAAAGTGATTGACTCAACAAGAGAGTCTGAAAAGGTGATTCACTCAACAAGAGATTCTGAAAAGGTTAGCTCCGCTGGGGAGAATCATTTGTACAAAGCTCAAGAGGAGGCTGACTATGTTGAGGAAAGATCATTATACAAAGCCTAAGAGGAGGCTAGCTTCTGTTGGGAATTATTGAAATCCCGAGGTAGGTCCAAGTGGGGAATCAACTCTTGCTGAGGGTTTATAGCAGAGTTGAGGTATCAAATACCTTGAGGTTCTGATTTGGGATTTTTTTAGAGAGAGAGACTGGGATTTAGCTCAGTTGGGATTTATCCAGCATGACCGGGGTTTCTTCCTATGTTTGTAGGGAACTTGAGAATGTCTTTGAGACTCAAGAGGGGATCTAGACTGTCTAAGTCTACTCGTATGAAAGAGTTTTATCTTTTGTAAGATGCCTCCAAGAAGAGGCAGGTGTATTAAGGGATGAGAATCAACCCTAAATTGGTCTGAGATTTTGACACTGGAAAGACCGCTCTATCAAAGGATGACTAAGTTCTTTCTTATACCTTTAAGAGGTTGTCAGGGTCCTTGGATTAAACCCAAGAGAAGGCATGAGAACTTCTAAGAAGCCGGAGGGCCCTTGTATAAAGCCCAAGAGGAGGCGGGGATGCTTTTAGGAAGCCTGTGGGTCCCAAACCAAGAAAAGTTCAAGGAATGATATTCACCGAGAATAAATCATTTAGTGAAAGTTATACGGTTTGAAGAAATTCAAGAGATGCTATTCACCGAGAATAGATCAACTCTGGGGAGTAGAATTTCTTTGACAATTTCTAGGGGTGACAGTCTGAGAAAAGGTTCACGAAGAATACTGCCTTTCTCTTTGTTCCATAATGTTTAAGCCCAAGAGAAGGCAAGACTGTATCTGAAAATCCTATGGGGATCTATTTTTTACTGTATTTGTAGAGTGACCAACATGGCTTTACCTAGTTCTAGACCTAGTTGCCGGGGAAAACTCTAAATAGATATACTAGTATATATACAGTTTGATATATGGCAAGTATTTAAAAGAGTATGAAAGAAGACTAATTGTGCGCAGCTTCCCATAATACAGTTATATATATATATATATATATGAGAACGAGTAAATGAAAGCAGATAAAAACTTACAGGCGAGCAAGCTTCCATACTGTATTGTTAGTGGTTCAAAGAAATTAAAGAAAGTTTTGATAACAACTACATATTTGAATCTAAATAAAAAAAGTGAAGTTGTTTTTGAAAAGACTGTTAGGGCTTATACTCAAGGAGAGGCCCAAGGTTTGACAATGATCGCACCGTTGTTTTTTAACATCGCATCGGGACTTATACAACGACTGAGGCCCAAAAAGGTTTTCTGTACAAAGGGATGGGCCTTACAGCTCAAGGAGAGGCCCAAAAGTATTTTGAAAAAGGAAAATGGGACTTACAACGCGAGGGGAGACCCAGATGATTTTTGTTTTGAAATGGCGATCGCGCCGAGATTTTTTTTTAACGCAGATGGACTTATACAATATCTGAGGCCCAAAATGGTTTTGGTTAAAAGGGGGTTGGGTCTTACACTCTATTATAGGCCCATGAGTGTTTGAAAAAGATTTGTTAGGGTGAACATCAAAGAAACCCTAATTTTTGAATTAAAATGGCATTTTTCAAAGGTAATTTAAATAATAAATGATAAAATATCAATTATATTCAAAAACAAGTTGTACACTTTGGAAAATATTTTGGAAAATCAAGTTTAATCATACGAAATCTTAAAATCCAATTAATTTGGAAAGATCAAAGTGTGAATTTCATTTAAAAATGTTTAAAAACAATTAAAATGAAATTAATTACAAAAATTATAATTATATTAAATAAATAATATAAATTGGATTTTTTTTGTGGAATAAAATATTTTAACATTTTTGTGATTTTTTGCAAAAAGAACCAATAAAAAATGATTAAAAGTGAGAGAGAAATTAATTTTCCAAATCATTAAAAATAATATGAAAAATATTTAAAAAGTGGAAAAAGTGGTAAAATGGGGTCTGGGGCGAGGGGGATTCGAACCCCAGACCTCAAGGTTACAGTGCGCCCTTCTACCACTGGAGTGGTGATACATCCGTGTATCAAAGCCACCCTAGAAATACATAAGGCATGCCTTGTTTTAGGCCTGGCCAAGGCAAGGCAAGGCAAGGTTTTGGACCAAAAACGTAAAGGCCATAACTTTCTCATTTCTCTATGGATTGGGACAAAATTTATATGCATCTGGCCTAGAATTTCCCAAGGAATCCAATGGTGGTGGTGGTTTTTCAGATGAGGTCCCTATTTAAAAACCCGATAGTGTTTTTGAAACAGGCCTATAATTGCATTTTCTATACTAACACATGGTACAGGCAAGAATTACATGGAAAATTGGTTCAAACACAACATATATAATATGTATGAGATGTTTATGATTAGTGGCCTTCAAAGCAATGCATAATTTAGAAAGTTCAAGTGATGATGCATTAACCTCTTGGAGCTTGTTGTGCAATCTGACAAGTTTCTTGTGCCAGAAGTAATTTGATGCTTTGGACACTCTCAATTGATCCCTTAGAAGCTTTTAGAATTGTTAGAACCAGCTGGAATCCTCAGGAACAAGTTTGGGCTCTTTCTTGCAAAAGGGGCAAAAGTGACCAATATGGTAACTCTCTCAAATGGTGTTCCGGATGAGGGGAACCATTTGGGACAGTTCAAGGATGGTATTTGGAGTGTGTTTGAGGCTTTATATGGTTTTGAAAGTGACTGAATCAAGACATGGCTTGAAAAATGCAAAAAAGTCTAATTTTGAGGTTTTGAGATGGGACTTTGTGATTTTGGTGTTACAGGTCACATGTGAGAGTTTGGACAGCTTAAATATGACATATTGGATGTGTTTGGATCATGAGCTATGATGGAAATGCTCTCTAACTCAAAAACTCAGAGATACTTTGCTAAAGAAGGCATTTTGGCCTAAAGAGAGGGATTTTGAGGAAAGCATCAGTTTGGTTGCTTTAGTGTACTCAAACTGAGCACAAATGAGCTCTATTTATAGTAGAGCAAGTTTGTTTTGCAAGCAATAGTGAATGGCAACTGCAGCAGGCCTTTGGCCAATGTTATGCAAAAGGAATCTCAAGTCTCCTCTAGCCATTGACTTGAGATTAGGGCACATACCTATGGTTCTTTGATTCAGAGCTTATCCTTGACTCATTCAGTTAGGAATCAGTCCATACCACCTTGGTGTATCCATTAAATGCATTGCAACAAAATTGGAGTCTTGGCACCTCTTTAGCTCTTTTAGGTTCGACATGCTACTTGTAGATTCTTGGACTTTGAAGGCTTGGAGATCAGATCATCCCCCCTTGGATTTGATCCTCAGATGTGTCCAAATTGATGACAAGGCTTGGATTTATCAGACTTGGACAAATCGAGGAAAATGCACAAAATCTGCCAAATCTGCCTTGAAAAGAATCAGTTCACGATGCCATGTTGCAAGGGTTGTATCTTCTTGCTCAAATGGAATTTGGAGATGATCTGGTACTTGTTGGAAAACCCTCATGGCATACTTTAACTTTGATGTCCACCCCTAGACCTGGTTTGACTTGGATCAAGGTGAAAAATGTCCCTACATTTTGGAAAAAGTAAGGCAGATTTTGACTTAGTGAAAATTTCACTAAGTGTTGGAAAAATGTCATTTTCATGTTTTCAGCCATTTTGACCACTCCATAACTTAAAATCCATGAGGAATTGGAATGACATGTAGTTGAAGCTTTTAAAGTATGCCATGAGAGCTACAAATCCAGCTTTGGACCATCCAAAATGGTTGCTTGGATCTCAAGTTATGATCCTTGGAGAATTAAGAGAAAACTTAGTGGTTGTCATGAAAAGATATTAGAGAAAATATCTTCAAGTATATATATTCTATCTACTAGAGCACTTGTCCGATAATTAATGTAACCAAAAATTCCCCCTCTTGTATTTATTAATAAAGGTCAGTCTCTTATATTAAGAATTGGTCTCTTTTAAGTCCATTGATTACTCAATTTGTCCCAACTGACAACATTTAAATCACTTAAGGATATACGGTATATTACATTCTCCCCCCTTAAATTGAAATTTGTCCCCAAATTTCTCCCACTCAATTATAAAAACACTTCTTGCATCACCATCCTAGGTTAACATCTGACTTTGCTTCAGTTCAATCCTCTGACATACTCAAACTTCCAACCTTTTTTCAATGGAAACTTCATTCCTTTGTGATTTCATAAAACTCCTTTACTTATTCATACTCTTAATTCCAATCTTTGATTAACTTCTAACCTTTTCCCCACTTAATTCATCTGACATACCGCTCTCAATTGCTTGGTCACAGCTCCCTCCGGAATTCACGACTTCTCTTTCCTACACAGAGTTACTCAAAACCATAACCACAACACCTTCTTCTGATTGGATAGTCGATACTTTAAGAACTTTGTGAGATAATTTACTTATTCCTTGACTACACGCAATACTAACGACTTTTCTCTTATAAATCCTTCAGCAAGTTGTGAAAAAATTTATAACCCATCTATTGATAACTTTATTGACTTAACTTGACGTGATACTATATACTACGAGCGTATACACCTGATGTTTCACCTCTCTCGTACTGCTCCAATAAGATAACACTATTGGCATGAGATTGTCTTACTTTCATTCCCACAAGTAGTTATCTCTCTGGTCTTCCATGAAAATGCATTGTGCCCTTCTGTTCATCTTTCTCTACTGACTAGTTCATAGGTCCTTATAAGAGAACTGTATCTTTCTCCGAGTACCTATTGTCTTAATACATTCTCAAAATCTTACCACATCCATAGGTATAATAATTTTTTCCCGACATAAGATGGAGAATTAGAACCAATACATGTCAAGAGACAACTATGTATGAGTCACATGACTACAACCATAAAAGTGTACAACATTCATAATCATATTAGGATGGTTCCGATTAATCTAATTTAGTATGAAAATACCTGATTATTATTACCATAATCCATTCTAAGTTCTTTATAGAGTTCTGACCCACTCATAGGTTCTTCTGACATGGGATTCTAACTAGCTAGAGGAATAATACCATCAAGGAATTTCAAGTCATCGATGAGACAATGCTTCCAAGGAACTTTAACTAATATAGTATGTAATTGCAAGCTTTCCAATACTACCCACAGACCCACATAACTCGGTCACACATCTGGAGATAACATTGCACTTCCTATCCAAAATCATTCTTCTCAATCGTCCTGCTTCATCTCTCGCAATCTTAGCTCGTGTTCTCACTCATTTAATTTCTGAGTTACATGTTTAACTTCATGAATATCTTATTACTGCACTTTCCTGGAATTATAACATGAATCATTTCAACAGGGTAGAGCATTATTGCATGCATCAGGTACCACTCTCATGTGGTCTACATCCAAGGCCATGTATCTGAGCAAACTATCCAATGTCATACTATGACTAACCACTTACATCTCACTAACACACGCAAGATATTGAACCGAACTTTTCGAGATCACCACTTGGTTAGTCTCTTCCAGCTTCTTATGGTTCTCATTAATCATAATAGTAATATGCCCTATACTTACTCACACTAAGCATGGTTCACAAGGTTATCTCCCAAACCGTCTCACTTCCTCGACGTCTCAACACGTGATCAACTACACAATACACCTCCTGAAATTCCAATTACAAAACTATCAATCTGACTTGAATTAACTTGCAATTTTATCCCCAAAATCACACATCCCCAATGGTACACCAAAGGAAATTCAAAATACACTTAGTTCCAACAAGGTATGATCATCATACTCCTTCATTAATAAATCTAAATACTACATAAGAAGATAAACAATAACAAAACTTTCAATAAACCACTCATACTCTTGTCAACCAAAATAATATTCATGAAAGATGAACCTTGGCATTCTCACACTCATTGTAACTTGGATTCCCTTCCGAACTTAACATCCATTGAACACTTGACTACACAGAAGCCATTTATCTGAATGACTCGTAACCGATAATTTTTATTAACTACTTACAAGACCACACGGTATAGTCCGTTCCATGATTCATACTTAGTTTCGTATTCAAGCTTAGCTTACTCTTAGTTTCTTGCCACAGGCTTTTGGACTTTCTGGACACAAAACTCGCCTTCTCGAAATTAAGAGTATGATACTCCACAACTATCCCAAAACAAGGTAATCAATTACACCTACCTGAGACCAAGATGCTACTATCACATGCTTCTTAATACAAGGGTATAACTTTCTACACTTCACCCCTTACTCTAGAAATCTTCGTATGTGAACAATCATGAATTGCACACTCCTATCTTAGCCTTAATGAAACCTTAGTAATCTTATTGTGCTTTTATCTCAAATCATTCCATTACAATAGTTGTATTGCAAGATTTACACCGCTCCCAACTCTGCGTTTGCTTTTCTTCTAAGTTGATTCTCTTAACTCCAATTATAAGACCATTCTACTAAAATGTCCTTGAATCTAAAATACCTTCTCTTTCTCTCAACACGAACCCCTTCAACTGGTCCTTAGGTAACTCACATTTCCATAATGATCTCCTACTAACACTAAGTCTCTGACGAACTATCTTAAACCCGGTCTCCCTTTTAAAACTGGGTATACTTGGTTTATCTTCTACCTTTCATCTTATGTAGTCATGTTCAATTGGGATAGGCAGTTATGTCCTCGAGCCTCTTCATATGCTTCACCACTACCTTAGACCCTCAACAAAATCGCTGAATGTCAATATTTCTCGAGCCTTCAACCATTTTGAAGGTACTATTCCGAACATACTCCCTGAATTACTCTGATTCTTCCAAGAAACTATAGTGACCTTAAAAGTTGAATTACCGATGTACTCCCTCACTTCCAGACCTTGTGTCATACGTGCGACAAAACAAACCTTACTCCTTCATTGTATGGAATTACTTACAATACTTATTCCATACCATTGGGTCGATCTTGTTCTGCTAACAGGCTCACACATTTCTTAACTTCGACAAATTCATCCGATATAAATTCTTAGCATTCTGACTTCTCTAACACTACCGGACTGCTCGAACCATGTGCCACACTGCACTCCCACATACTCGGGAAACAACTCTCACTTCAACTTTAACTGAGCTCACCGGTTCTCCTTACTTTCTAATCCTTGGCTTAAGCCCACGCTTGAAGCACAAGCTCTACACAACCTTTAAAGTCCTCGTGGTCATTAAACCATGATCCTACCTACCACACATATAGAATTAGGTAGATCAGGCCCAATACTACATAATGTGATATTAAGGATCATGTTTGCTAAACACACATACGAGTCGGGAATATGTTTACTTATAATGTTTCAAGGCTAGGTCGAGAATCAGCCTGCTCTAATACCAATTGTAACGCCTTGTAATATATATATATATATATATATATATATATATATATATATATGTATGAATAATATCGTACAAGTTTAATTTTTTATACTAATACAACATAAGTGCCAATTGACAATATTATACACATGTCCATAAGTTAAATCTACATTTATATGGCACATGGCATACAATAGTGCCCAAAATAAAATCTAAGATCTATGTATAATATCTATAATTGTACAAAATAAATAGCGGAAGATCACGATCAAACCAAATCTTCGAAACATGATAAAGCAGCTCCTCTTGCCTTTATCCAGCAAAAACACTTGAAAATCAACAATGATAAAGGGATGAGATAATAATCTCAGTGACTTTCTTTATCCTATGGGTCAATTCAACTCTACAGGGTTTCTAATTAAATCCTAACTCGAGTCTTTATCTTTCGTTACTTGTGTATCACTCACACAACATAACTAATACTTAAGTATATAGGGGATATTCACAATGTATGGAAACATGTCACTTGAGTTCACATAACTTAATAAATCACTATTCCAATTCATGAAACATCTATCCTCGATTGGACCCACGTCTAGGGCAAGGCTCGGTTCACACGTGCTCACATGATTCGACTTTCGTGTGGATATCACTACTACAAATAACACATTTAACATCGGTCGCGAATTACATTTAACCTCGGCTACACAGGCGAGGTAACGGAAGGCGACATGAAAATCAATCACTTGTCACCTCGAAGAATCTAAAGTCGAGGTTAGTAATTAAAAGGTCGTGGGTTCGATCCCAACATCAGCATTTTCAGAACTGAATGGCGTGCCCAATAACATTACATTAGTTTTATTTAACACCGAGATAATATCTCCATGTTATTACCTCGGTTTTATGAAAACCCCGAGGGGTGAAGTTTTTTTTTTGTACTGTAGTTTTCACCTGTATTACATAACCATATTCTTGAATATAGAACCATATTTTTAGAACCAATTACAGGATTATAGAACCATATTTTTTGGAACCTATATTACAGAACCAATTATATAACCATTTTCAAAACTAAAACAAAGCATTATGTTAGTTTCTTGGATTGGCTGGAATTTTGGTAAAACAAAGTATGTTCAATGTTGATGTCAAGGTGGTGATGTTGAAACATTGAGTCTTAACACTGGGCTGTGTTAAGTGGTTAAGTTGCTGAAGTTGGATGTCTGATGTCACATGGCGATGTTGTGACATTAGATCTGCAGAATTAATAACATCAGGTTGTGATGTTGTTAGGGTTTGCGTATTAGCTGGAATTGTGGAGAGCAAGCTGTCTCATTGGATGCGAATATCTTGGGTTAGATATTTCCTGCTGCATAGGAGATCTGGTGCAGATTTGTAGGAGATTTAAAAGGTTGAAGATTTAAAAAGATTTTAGGAGAAAATCTATTTTAAATATTCAGTTTTAAATAACAAATCAGGTCAGATATTGTAGGAGGTCCAAGTCTAATTCAAGGAGCTATATAAAGCGCATCAGTACTGAAGAAAAAGGGACGAAGAAAGTGAGCCAAAGACTGAGAGTCGTTTTGTGTCTTCGTGCATGTTTTGTAAGCCATTCGAGAGTGAATTGGTATTGTGATTTTGAGTTGTTCTTGATCAAAGTTGTGAAGCAGAATCAAGTAGTGGTATTCAAAGTGTGTGATCTTTGAAGTGTTTTAGGGATTGAGTAGTGTTCTCATATCTAAGTGGTTTCTTAGGTAGGAAGTCACTAGTAGGAATTAAGATTAGGAGATTGTCAACTGGGTTGTTGAGTCTGTAATTTAATTATACAAGTAGTGAATTTCATCCCTGGCTTGGTAGCCCCCATACGTAGGTAGTTAGACCGAACTGGGTGAACAATTCTCTGTGTTATGCTGCTGTTTATTTTGTCCATTGTGCAGAGTGTGTTGTTGTGACATCGCACCTTAACATCACACGTCTGATACCAAAATTTTAATTGGTATCAGAGCAGGCATCCTGTCTGTCTCTGGGTGAGATCTAGGGAAGTTACTTTCTGGTGTAAAGATGGACAAAGAAGTTGGAGGATTTGTCAACAGACCCCCTATTTTGGATGGATCCAATTATGACTATTGGAAGCCAAGGATGACTACTTTCTTAAAATCCTTGGACAGTAGGGCTTGGAAGGCCATTATTAAAGAATGGAAAGCACCTGTTGTGTTTGAAAAAGATGATGCTGGGAAAGATAAAGAGGGCACCTCAAAGCCAAAGCCTGAAGAAGAATGGACCAAGGAATAAGATGAGCTTGCCCTTGGAAATTCCAGAGCTTTAAATGCAATTTTCAATGGGGTGGATAAGAATACATTTAGACTGATCAATACTTATGAAGTTGCTAAGGAAACGTGGGATATTTTGAAGGCTACTCATGAAGGTACATCTAGAGTCAAGATGTCAAGACTTCAGCTTCTAACATCTAAGTTTGAAAGCCTGAAGATGAAGGAAGATGAGACTATTCATGACTTCCATATGAGTGTACTTGAGCTGGCTAATGAATCCAGTGCCCTTGGAGAGAAAATGTCAGAAGAAAAGCTTGTAAGGAAGATCCTGAGGTCCCTTCCTAAAAGGTACAAGATGAAGGTGACTGCAATTGAAGAAGCTCAAGACATCAGCAAGATGAGAGTTGATGAGCTCATTGGATCTCTTCAAACTTTTGAGCTTGGTTTGAATGAAGAAGAACCTGAAAAGAAGCCAAAAAGTATAGCCTTGACTTCAAATGCTCAAGAAGAGGAAGGGAAGAGTATTGAATCCCAGGAGGACTTATCTCAGACCATTGTTATATTGGGAAGGCAGTTCAACAAAGTGTTCAAGAGGATGAACAATAACTCCAGGCCAAATGTCAAGAACATATCTTCTGACATCAGCAAGTCAAAAGAGAAGGATGAAGAGAAAACTGCCCAAGATAAAGGAGTTCAGTGCTTTGAATGTGAAGGGTATGGACATGTCAAGAAAGAGTGTCCAACATTCTTGAAGAAGCAGAAGAAGGGCATGACAGTTTCCTGGTCTGACTCTGATAGTGAAAGTGAAAGTGAGTCAGCAAAGCATGTCAGAGCTTTGACAGGAACTATTGTTTCTGATGATGATTCCAATGATGGGGAAATAACTTATGAGGAGTTAGCATTTACTTACCAAGAGTTGTGTTTAAAAAGTGCTGAGATTTGTCAAGAAAACAAGTGTCACAAGCAACAGATTGCTCAGCTTGAGACTGCTAAAGCTGAGTTGGAAAATGAAGTCTTGTTGGTCAAAGCTTATCTTGATCATATGACCAAAACTGTTAGGATGCTAAACAGTGGTACAGACACACTTGATAAGATCCTTCAGACAAAGAGGGTAGCTGGAGACAAGACTGGATTAGGATTTGTGGTTGAGAAAGAGATGTCTTAACCTATGTCTCATCTTCACACTAAGAGACAAGATCCTAAACCTAAGGAAGTTGCTCATCCACAGCCTCAGAATGCTGAGAAGAAGAATGGCCCTCATCAGAGGAAGATGCAGCCCCAAGGAGCTAGTCAGTATATGCCTCTTCAATATCACAAGAGCATGGAGGCTGTAAGGTCTAGATGGAATAGGTCTCATCAGATGTCTAAACATCAGGGAAACTGGTATGGAGATGGACATGAATATAGCAATGTTGTGCCTCATTACTATGGAAGAAGGAAGCCTCATCACCATAGGAGACAACTTAGAAGACAACATCCTCAGTTCAGGAGACAGTCTACCTATGGCAAAAGACAACAGCACCATAGAAGACAGGCCAACAATGAAAGAAGGAGACAACATAATGGTAGAAGATATAACCAATTCAGAGATGACAGAGTTAGATGCTTCTATTGTGGAAGGTTTGGACATATGCAGTACTCTTATTTTAAATTGCATGGTTATCCATAATCTGCTCCTCAAAACAAACTAAAGAAGGTCAGACCCAAAGTTGCTAAACAATGGGTTCCCAAGGAGAAGGTGAATTGTCTTTTAGCCCATACCTCAGACAACCAGGTTGATAAGGATACATGGTACTTTGACAGTGGATGTTCAAAGCATATGACTGGATTCAGAACTCTGATAGTTGAAGTCAGTCATTGTCCCTCTCATGAAGTTATGTTTGGCAATGGTGAAAAAGGTGTTGTTGCAAGAGTTGGAAAAGTGAAAGGTGATGGTAGACCTGAACTTGACAATGTTCTGTTTGTCAACGGTTTAAATACAAATTTGATCAGCATAAGCCAATTGTGTGATGAAGGGTACAAAGTTAACTACACCAAAGATGAGTGTGTGGTTTCTGATGAGCATAATCAGGTTGTGTTAAAGGGTATAAGATCCAAAGATAATTGCTATCAATGGATACCAAAAGAGGTCAGCTTATGTGGTAATGATGTTGTAACATCAGATGGTAACATCAAGCATGAAAGAATACTGAAAGGACAATCAGAATTAATGAATTTTGATCCTTTGAAAATTTTAAAAGGAAAGTTTGTATGGAGGGAGAAAGTCATTTACACTCAAAATCAAGCTCCTTGCCTTAGACCATCATTTCCTATTGTTGCAACATCACGCTTCTTCAAAGCCCTGTTCTCGCGATTGTTCATCTCCTTTGCTTTCAAGAATCAATCCTCACTAAATCTCACCCATCTCAACGGATTCATGGCTTCTCCATCCAAGAAATCTGCGTGTCAAAGTTCTACAAAAGAAATGGCTAGGGTTTCCTCAGAAGAGGGATTTGCGGAAGAAGCTTTGAATGTAGAACCCATCTCTATGATGCTTCCAGTCTCAGGAAATACTAGACCTGAGAAATATCAACCTGTGAGAGCTTCAAAAGGTAGTACCTCTAATCAATCCACTCGCAAGAAGTTTGACGATAGAGAGAGTAGGGCATTTGTGAGGAGTGTGCTATTTGGAGACAAACCTAGGACTACCAACCCTCTTCCACAAATTGTTGAGGAAAGGGTAGATGTTGATAAGAGCATGGGGCAGATCGTTGATAAAATCTTTGAGAAAGGACTTCCTATTAAGGGTATATCTAAACCCCTGAGACAAATGGTTGCTGATCAGTGTACAAGAGAAAAGAGTGACATGCAATCTACTGATACAAATCTTCACAGATTAGCTGTCTCCGTAATCGAAGATGCTGAGAAGGAAGTTGAAGTTGATACTGAAGTAAGTAGTGGAGAAGAGGATATTCATGGTGAATGGGATGTTGAAGGGGATGTCAGAACATCACCTAGTAGGGATGCTGAGACTACTCCTGGAGGAGAAAAGAGTACTGATGTGATTAATGTTGATGACTTATCTGATGATGAAGTCATTGGAAGAGCAGTGCCTAGTCTGGCTAAGAGACTAAGGACAAGGAAAGAAAAGCAGGTTGAATCGTCCCCAAAGAAGTCTTCTGATGATAAGAGGAAAAAGACTGTTGTTGGGCCAACAAAAGCTTGGAGTAAGGTCGAGGTGAATCCAAGAAAGAGGAAGATTGTGGAACAATCTGAGTCTGAGCATGATGATGAGGATGATGTTCAGAACATCACTCATGTCTGAAAATCTATTGCAAAAAGGATTGCAGACAAAGTCCCAGATGTTCCTGTGGATAACACCTCCTTCCACCATGCAAGCAATGCCTATATGTGGAAGTTCATTTGCCAAAGGAGGATTGCTCTTGAGAGAGAGAGATTGGCAAAGAAGCCATGGAGATTAAAGAAGTGATGGAAGAAATTAAAGCTGCTGGGTTAATGAAAACTGTGTGTGGATTTTCAAGATGCTATGATGGCCTGGTAAAGGAATTCATAGTAAATCTTCCTGTAAATATCTCTGACAAGAGCAGTCCAGATTTTATGAAGGTCTTTGTCAGAGGAAAATGTGTTGAGTTCTCTCCTAAGATTGTCAACAACTACTTAGGAAGAAAGGATGTAGAGTATACAGAACTGGAGGATACAGATAATGAAGTGTGCAAGGAAATTATTGTTGGACAGGTTAGAGTATGGCCATTAAAAGAAAATATACCAACTAGCAAACTGAGTGTGAAGTATGCTATACTACACAGAATTGGAGCTGCAAACTGGGTGCCCACTAATCACAAAACCACCACAGCTGTGGGATTATGAAGGCTTATCTATGTTGTTGGTACACAGAAAAAGTTTGACTATGGCACATACATATTTGATCAGACTGTAAAACATGCAACAACAAATGCTATTAAAATGCCTATAGCATTTCCTTCTCTCATTAGTGGAGTCGTTCTGAGTCAACAACCAGGAATATTGACTTGTGCTGATAAAGCATGCAAGAGGGAGTCTCCATTATCCTTGCATCAGAAATTGTTTATGGGAAGTCATGTTGTAGATATTGTCTCAACATCAAATGCAGATATCAAGAAGAAAACTTCCAAGGTTGGTTTGCTAGAAGAGCTGAAGGCAACCCGCAAAGACTTGGATGTTGTGATTAATACCAGTCTGGCTAGAAAAGAAAAGATTGAGAAGATGATCCAATCTTTGAAACCAGATGATCATGCTGACTCTGAAGATGAAGGACAAGATGGTGCAAGATGAAGGACAAGATGGTGCAGATGGTGCAAGTTCAGAAGAAGACTAGCTTATTTGTTTTTGCTTCTAGTAGTTTTAGTTTTTGTTTCTGCAATGTTGTTTTTGTTAGCACTTAAGGTGCTTGGTTTGTAACTTGATTATTGTGCTATTTATGCATTCTTTACGTTTTGTTCTATGATTTGTTATGTCTTTTTGCTGTCTGTGAGACTAACAATGAGAGATAGGGTAGTACTTGCTGTAGTTAAGTCTGACTTGATGAGCTTGTCAAATTGTGGCTAAAAAGGGGGAGAAGTAGCCAAGAGAGAACCTAGAGTATCAAAGAGGTTGTTGCTAAGGCTATGAGTTGATTGCTGATGTTATAGTGCAGAATTTGAGGGGGAGTAATTGCTGAACAATTGCTATGTTGGTTGTTACATTGAGGGGGAGTGCTTATTGCTGCTAATGTTGAAATATGTGCAGCTGCTGCAGCAGAGTTTTGTGAAGTCTTTATTGAAGATGCTGCTGCTTGGAGTTTAAAAATCATTGTTTGATGTTTTTTCCGCTGCTGAAGTCTCTGAAGGTGCAGAGATTGTTTTAGCCAAAATTAGCCAAAGGGGGAGATTGTTAGTTTCTTGGATTGGCTGGAATTTTGGTAAAACAAAGTATGTTCAATGTTGATGTCAAGGTAGTGATGTTGAAACATTGAGTCTTAACACTGGGCTGTGTTAAGTGGTTAAGTTGCTGAAGTTAGATGTCTGATGTCACATGGCGATGTTGTGACATTAGATCTGCAGAATTAATAACATCAGGTTGTGATGTTGTTAGGGTTTGCGTATTAGCTGGAATTATGGAGAGCAAGCTGTCTCATTGGATGCGAATATCTTGGGTTAGATATTTCCTGCTGCATAGGAGATCTGGTGCAGATTTGTAGGAGATTTAAAAGGTTGAAGATTTAAAAAGATTTTAGGAGAAAATCTGTTTTGAATATTCAGTTTTAAATAACAAATCAGGTCAGATATTGTAGGAGGTCCAAGTCCAATTCATGGAGCTATATAAAGCGCATCAGTACTGAAGAAAAAGGAACGAAGAAAGTGAGCCAAAGACTGAGAGTCGTTTTGTGTCTTCGTACATGTTTTGTAAGCCATTCGAGAGTGAATTGGTATTGTGATTTTGAGTTGTTCTTGATCAAAGCTGTGAAGCAAAATCAAGTAGTGGTATTCAAAGTGTGTGATCTTTGAAGTGTTTTAGGGATTGAGTAGTGTTCTCATATCTAAGTGGTTTCTTAGGTAGGAAGTCACTAGTAGGAATTAAGATTAGGAGATTGTCAACTGGGTTGTTGAGTCTGTAATTTAATTCTACAAGTAGTGAATTTCATCCCTGGCTTGGTAGCCCCCAGACGTAGGTAGTTAGACCGAACTGGGTGAACAATTCTCTGTGTTATGTTGCTGTTTATTTTGTCCATTATGCAGAGTGTGTTGTTGTGACATCGCACCTTAACATCACACGTCTGATACCAGAATTTCAGATTATGAAATAAAAGCAATAACCAAAATAGAAAGTTTTGTAGGCTGTCTAATAGGATTTGTCACTAGTCCTTAAGCACCTATAGTTTGAACAACATTTGGAACTAATTAGGTCAATCAACAACAACTTTAAATATATAGTACAATAATTAAAAAGGAGTGAAATGATTAGTTATAAATTTCAAAGGGATATAAAACATTTACTTAGTAGTTTTCCCATATCCCCTCTTCATGATCACGAAGAATAACACACACATCATCTGAATCATTTCCTTCAGATGCTTGATGTACATGTGTTGATAAACAAGGCGTCTCATAGTTAAAAGGAAGATGTTTACCTTGAAGAACAATTGACCATATAGTGTTAGAAGGATCAGTGACATAAAAAACTTGTTTTACTTGGGATGCCATAATGAAAGGTTTGTTCTTATAAGTTGCCTTATGAATATCAACCCATGTGAATCCCAATTCATCGGTTTCTACACTAGTGTTAGTGTCAATCCACTTGCACTTAAATAAAGGCATTTAAAAGAAACATAGTCAATCTCCAAAATCTCCTTAATGACCCAAAGTACGCCCTATATGCTTGTACAATATTGTTATCTTTGGAACTAAAAAAGTACATGGATTCAGCCCCAACCATAACCCCACTATTTTGCATAGTTCTACGATCATCCTTTGATTTTGTATAGAATGAATATTTAGAAATGTCGTATGCACTCCAAGTAATTACAGTAAACTTAGGCATACGTGACAACCATATGCAAAGATCGGATGCACTACTCTCTTTAGAAATACTTTCATTAAACCAATTTATGAAAGTTTTGTTATGCTCTGTAAACACTCATTTTTCATTCATCAGGGGGAATTTTTCCTTTAGAAGACTTTTGTGAGAGGTCAAGTAAGGTTGAACATCACTAAGGTTATTCAATATATTCAAATGTGCTTGAAGAACTACATCTCGAGAAAATGTCTTAACATTTAAACCTTGAATACCTCTACCATCATAAAATCTATCATGACGAGACTCAGGAATTCCTATAAAGGAAGTTTCTGATAAATAGTTTGTACAAAAACCAATAACTTCTTCTGTGATGTACCTTTCTATGATCGAAGCTTCCGGACGATGATGATTCTTGTATACCGTTTATAAATCTTCATGTTACGCTCTACCTAATACATCCACCATAAATAAACTAGACCACAAATTCTAACCTCCCTTACTAAATGAACAACTAAGTGAACCATAATGTCAAAGAATGATGGAGGAAAAAACATCTTTAATTAGCTTAAGATAACTGCAACTTCCTGTTCTAAGTCATCTAAATTTCCAGGATCAATAACTTTACTACATATAGCATTGAAGAATAAGCAAAATCTAGTTATAGTTACCCTTACATTTCTTGGAAAATGCCATGGATTGCCACTGGTAGAAGTTGTTACATCAAGACATGACAATCATGAGATTTCAAGCCAACTAATTTGTGATCATTCTCTAACACAAGTTTCTTCACATTTGATGAATACCATTGGGGAACTTTGATACCCTGCAAACAATCGCAAAAACTTTTTTTTTTCTTTTTTTTAGAAAGAGTCTGACATGTTGGGGGTAAATAGATTTTATTTCCTACTCCTTTTGGGGATAACTTTTGTCGTATACCCATCACAACCATATATTCGCCGGATTTCTTAGTATATTTTGTCTTACCTTTAATGTTGAGAAGTGTTCCAATCAGACTATCACATACATTTTTCTCCATATGCATCACATCATGATAATGTTTTACATCAAGACTAGACCAGTATGGAAAATCAAAGAATACAAACCTCTTTTTCCAAATATTTTTCTACACATAATTTTTTTGTTTCTTTCCAAATACAACCTTAATGTTTTATGGTTTTCTATAAACTTCCTTCCCAGTTAAGGGCTTTGGAGCGATACCAAACTCATCCTCTCCATTAAAAGCCTTCTGCAATCTGCAATATGGATGATTAAGTCTTAGAAAAATTTGATGCCCAAGATAAACTGTATTTATTCCATCTTGTAATTGGTGGTGACATGTATCAACATCACATATGGGACACACTCTATGTCCGTTGACGTTGTATCCAGACAAATTACCATATGCAGAAAAGTCATTGATTATGCAAAACAACATGGCACTCAACTTAAATTTATCACATGTATACGCATCATCAACATCAACACCTTCCTCCCACAAAAGTCTTAAATCTTTAATCAATGGCATTAAATAAACATCAATGTTGTTGCCTGGTTGTTTTGGACCCAAAATCATCATTGATATCATCATATACTTGTGCTTCATGCACAACCATGGAGATAGGTTGAAAGTTATGAAAAGAACAGGTCATGACGTATGGTTAGTACTCATATTACCAAAAGGGTTCATTTCGTCGGTGAAAAGTCCAGGCCTGAGGTTCCTCAATTCAAGGGCAAATCTGGATACAAAGAACAAATTTTCTTCCATTGCAATGAATCAGCTACATGGCAAATTTTTCCATCACATACTCTTTCATTTGCGTGCCATCTAGTATCACTACTACAAAAACTACCTTTCGTAACACCACCGAATTTTATTTCACCACGGCCAAAGGATACACGGTAGTAGAATCAATTCAAGTAGACGTTTTCCTTTTATTTACATTTTTAAGCTCACTTTTCACCACGGTTGGAACTTCCAATTGTGGTGAAAACTAAAGTGGCGTCTGATCATGAGTTCGAATCCTAGTACATACAATTTTTTTTTATTTTTTTTTAAACCACTTTTTACCACGGTTGGAACTTCCAACCATGGTGAAAAGTGGCACATGGTCATGAGTTCGAATCTTGTTGTTGTTGTTGTTGTTGTTCTACTGCTGTTTTATTTTATTTTATTAAAAGACATACAACAACGGTTATTTTATACAACCGTTGTTGTATGTATAGCGTTATTCACAGTTTTGTTTATATATATATAAGGATGGCAAACAAACCCGGACCCGCCCGGGCCCGCCCCGAAATTAACGGGGAAAACCCGATTTAATTGGGTGTGGGTGCGGGTGCGGGGGAAACCCGATTCTTAACTACGGGTGCGGGTGCGGGTAGACACTAAGACCCCCCCGCCCCCGCCCTCGGATAATGCATTTTATTTTAATTCCCTTATTTTACTTATTTTAATATTCATTTATTAATTATATTTTTAATTAAATTATTAATACCTCTATTGCAATTAAAATAATCAAATTAATCAAGTTAATATTTATTTACTAATTAAAATTTTAATTAAATAATTAATTAATTAATTAAAATAATCAATTTTTTAATTAAATTATTAATTTATATTGCAATTAAAAAGAAATTAATTTTTTGCGGGTGGGGGCGGGGCGGGTGCACCCGTTCACTACTGGGGGCGGGTCTGGGTGGTAAATTTTTACCCCCGGTTGGGTTTGGAGGCGAGTGTGTTACATGGAGGCGGGTGCGAGTGCGGGTATAGTTAAACCCACCCCCGCCCGCCCCGTTGCCATCCATATATATATATATATATATATATATATATATATATATATATATATATATATTTGTCTTCGATAAACACATTTTTTTCGTCTATTTAGTGACTATCAACACTCAAAACACTACCATTAGTGATCTGCGTGAAATCTAAACCTTAGACGAACTTCCAACTTATACGAAATTTATCTTCTACCTCCAGACATCATCTTTCATTTACGACACTCTATATCTCCACTAAACCAACCTAAAAAATATTATCTCTTCCATAAACAAAACTCAAAAACATCATTTCTTTCATTAACAAATTTCAGAACTCCATCATCTCTTCTCCAATTTTAATGAGACAAAGAAAGTATGAATTCAAGTTAGCAATGTTAGTTTTTGTTGTTCTTTTTTTTTTGTTATTATTGTTGTTTTTGTTATTCGTTTTGTTATTATGGTTGTTCTTGTTGTTGTTCATGTTGTTGTTATTACTGTTGTTATTCTTGTTCTTGTTGTTGTTATTGTTGTCATTGTTGTTGTTCTTCTTGTTGTTGTTGTTCTTCTTCTTCTTGTTTTTGTTGTTCTTGTTGTCGTTCTTGTTGTTCTTGTTATTCTTGCTCCTGCTGTTATTCTACTGCTGCATTTTTTTATTTTATTAAAAGACATACAACAATGGTTGTTTAATACAATTATGGTTGTATATAGCGCACTATCCATTTTACTACCACGAACAATAGTCTGTGATTGTAAATAACCCACTTACAACCACACCCTACCTAACAACGGTTGTTCAACTGTTATTGTAGATCTTTTGCAACTGTTGTTATATGAATTTTTATAGTAGTGTATTCTTTGAGTCACTAACATTAGTAAACAATCTCTTAAACCTTGGAATTATCGGTAGGTACCACATCACCTTGGCAGAAACACCCCTGCTAGTTACAACATCATCGTCATCAACACTATTATCCTTCTTCTTGTAGGGTGACTCCTCGCACCTCGGACACTCCTTTAAGTTTTCAAAATCTTTCCTATATAATATGCAATCATTACGACATGCATGTATTTTGACATAGTCCAACCTCATTGGACACAATATTTTCTTGGCCTCATAAGTACGGTTTGGCAGTGTGTGTTACCTTCGGGAAACATTTATTTCAACAATTGAAGTAATTCAGTGAAACTTTTATTCGTCCATCCACCTCTTGCCTTAAGATTAAATAGTCTTAACACAACCGACAATCTTGTAAATTTTTTACATCCCGGATACAACGAATCTTCCATGTATCTTCGCAAAGTATCTACCAATGATCTCTTCTTGAAAGCATCAACTCCAATATCACGAATGCTATCTTCTAGAATGTCATTCATAACTTCATCAACTTCAACTGTATGTGACAAAGGTCTTTTTTTTGTCGCTTCACCATGCCATACCCATTTTGTGTAATTTTTAATAATTCCATCACAACCACAATGATTGAATATAACATCCCTATGATGTTTTTTTTTGTATTAAGCCGTTTTTACAAGGACAATAAAAAATCCCATTATTGTCAAGAAGGTTTTTTTCAGCGAAATCAAGAAATTATTTCAATCCATTCTCATACTCTACACTTAATCTATTGTCTTTCATTCAACTACGATCCATAATCACATAAAGCTTCTGAAAAAATAAAAATAGTACACAATCATAATACACAAGAGCAACAATAATTAAAAAGAACAAGAACACCAGTAATGGACAAAAACAACAACAATAATAACATACCGGGGAACAATGGTGTTCTTTCGTTTGCTAGGACTCCTTAGAGAATAAGTGTTCTTTCGTTGGCTAAAGAAGAAGTGTTCTTTTGCTAGCACTCGAGAAGTGAATGAGGTAGACATTGAGTGAATAAAAAATATAAAGAATTTTTATCATGGTTATACTAAAAATCGAGGTAACATATCTGACGTAAAACTTTGAAAAAGAAAGGCGCCTTTTTGGTTCCAAAAAGAATAAAAAAAAATAGAGATTATTTATCTCGATTTTCCTAAAAACTAAGGTAACATATCCGACGTAAAATCTATGAAAATTAGAGGCGCCTTTTTGGTTCCATATAAAACATAAAACTGCAGGAGTTGGGAATCGAATCTCAAACACTGAACATATTGTTAGGTCACCTTTATAAAGAAATGGGGTAACAGGTTGATTTTTTTATTAAAAAAATAAGGCGTTCCCTTTACATACACCCTCATTTTATATTGTACTTTATGAAAGTTTCGTCATAAAAAGCGTTATTTGTTGTAGTGTATCGGGTTCTCCATGGGACTCAAACCCACTTTAAGAATCGATACTCGTTTGAGACTCAACCCCACTTTGAGTATCTTTCACCGTATGTGACTCAAATCCACTTAGGTATCCACCTCTCCCCCATGCTCTACCATGTTTGGGACTCAAACCCAATCGAGGTATGAATCATTGGTGCCATATCCCCATTTTTTACTTGATTTAAGTATCTTAAATGGTATGTGCACAATCAAGGGAAAACATTTGAATATGTGATTTGGTTCCACATAATCGTGATTGCTCTCAACAATCACTAGGTGATCACATTCACCAATTCTCATGTTATTCATCAAATACTAGGTGATCATATCCACCCATTCACATGATATTCCACATGTTCCATACAAATCATATTGATTCATTAATCAAGTGAATACTCGTCCGCGACACACACCGAGATACCTTTGTGTCCAAGCATCGCCACCTAAGTCATTTTCATAACCTAAGTTATCTTTCTAGATCATTCACCTAGTTATGCTCCTAGGTTTTCCTCACTCGTCTTAATAAGGTTTTAATCATATTATTACATAATTAATACAAACAACATCTCACAATATAATTCATAGCATACATCATAATATGATTCATAACATACATAGAGCACACACGATAATATAACTTGTTACAATAATTATATGCAAGGCCATTGCACAACCCACCTCAATCTAACTTAATCCACTTTCACGTCACATAACAAACGTTCGTTTGATCATCCTATGGTGTGGTTAATCAAACTCAAAGGGAAAACATATTGAAATAAATTATAGAGATTTCCCTCTATAATATAGTTCTATACGTTAAATTCCTAACACATTTGTTCACACCTCATTACGAGTTACGAAACTTATTAACCAATCATTTTAACCTAATCGAGATTTTAGGTTGAATCACATTCTTCATCATGAAATTCACTCAAATATTGTTAATTCAATGCATATATAACATGGTATGTGTTAGAAGATGTTTTAGGACATTTAGAATCATCCAAACAAATGATATGAAGAAAAACAACATAAGCCAATCTATTGTTAAGGGGAGCCAATTGATTGGTATGAACTCCCTACCCATATTTTCACAAAAAAAATAAAACACATTGGACTAATCGATTATTATGGTGAGACAATCGATTTGTTGAAACTCTTTGTAGTAAATATTCTCAAAATTAAGAGGGACCGATCGATTGTGGCTTGCAACCAATCGATCGTTGTAGTGAAAATTTAGTTTTTTCTTTAATAATCAAGCCTAACCAAGCGATTGCTCTAGCAGGGGACCCAGAACCAATCTATTGGTTTATGTCCTTCTTCTCAAAACCACACTTCTAACTTTTCCTCTTCCCAATTCAACCATTCCAATTCATGTCAAAACATATACTATCATGAATTCATGTGATTAACCTCCATAACTTCAAGAATAAAACACATATGCGAACATGGAATCAAAGACAACAACAACTACTACTACATAGAAACAAGGACATCATATCATGATCATACTATCAATACACAAAACCCTAGTTTTCCACACATGGATTTCTCCCACCCAAGGATAATCTAACTTGGAACTCACCTCTAGAACATGAAGATGACGAAGGTGATGAAATGATGATGATGAGCTTCCATGATAAAAAATGTCTCCTCTTGTACTTATTAATAAATGTCAGTCTCTTATAATAAGAATTGATCTCTTATAAATCCATTGATTACTCTAATTGTCCCAACTGACAACATTTAGAGCACTTAAGGGTATACAGGATATTACATCGATATTGGAGAAGTGTGGTTCAACTTATTTCATGAAAGTGTAAACAAACCCAAAAAATCATGTTCAAAACAACATTCATAAAAATGATTAGTGTTATTAAAAAGATATAAGTTTCTTACATTCTTATCAATAAAAAACAGCTCCAATTGCTCCTTATTGATGGACACCCTAAACCATTTACGGTAGAATCGAAACATATCTGAAAAATTAAAAGAAACGTGTTATGTGATGAGGGCAATCGAAAGACCAAAGAACATTAAAGTAAATTTAATAAAAAATGACATTAAAGATAAGAGAATAAAGCCATCATTAACGAGAAAAAAACAAAAATCTTAAAACTATCATTAACAAAATAATAAAAATAAATGACATTTAAATGATACATAATTATGAGGTGATAATCAAAATAAAATAAGGAAAAAAAATAGTGGATGATGGAAAAATCCAGACTCAAAACTTAAAAAAAAAAGTTATAAATCTAAAATCGGTATTAATCGAAATAGATCTAAGCAAGTCACATGGTGGATGAGAAAGATAAAATAATAGGTTAGCCGAAATTCAATGTTTTTTTAAATCTATAACAATATAATACAAATTGAAACATATATTTTGGAGAAATTTTGCAATGGGTTTGTTGAGAGAGATGATGTAGTTGAAAATGAATTTGTTTTTCCAAAAGCGGAGATGAGAGAGATGGTTTGTGGCTATGGGCATTATGAAAACTTGAAGGTTAAAAACAATGAAAGAACAAAGTATTGAAAATGCAAATGAAAGTGTCAAATGTTGCTTTGTTTTGTTCAAAAGCAGAGAGAGAGAGAGAGAGAGAGAGAGAGAGAAAGAGAGAGAGAGAGAGATTTTGAAAAGAGAGTGAAAGAAAGAGTTAAATGAAGCAAAACTTGTCATAGAAGCTATAAGTTGATTTTTTTTAATAATAAAAATGACATCAATTGTTCAAAATGACCATAATTGTATGAAATTTAATAGGAGAGAGAAAAAGTAATTGGGAAATGAAGTAATTTGCAGAACATTATTTTTTTCTCATATGATAGATTTACCTAAATCATGTTGTAATATTAAATTAATTTAATAAAGTTGTGTAAAAAGTCTAAAAAGTCCTTTAAAGAAGGATATGTGTCATGCTTAGGTAAACAAATGAAGGCTATAAAAGTATATTTATTAGCCATTTGTTTTCTAAAGTCTAAAGGATATTTGTTTTCATTTATCATGCTGGTGGTAACATTTCTAAAGATTGTTACTTTGAAATAAGAAATTAAGGTCTGAATTATTCTCTAACATGGTATTTGTCAGTGTTGTAGTTGTCATTTCCTCCAATGGGTAAATTCATTTTAATAGAACCTTGCAAGTATTTCTATTCTTATGTATTTGAAAACTTGTAATTAATTATGTTTATGTTGGTGTAAGTGTAAAAGTGAGAGATAACCTTACGGTTGAAACTTTACCGAATAGGATTTTGGACCGTGAAGTTAAGAAACTAAGAGGCAAAGATATTGCACTCGTGAAAGTAGCGTGGGGAGGCGCTGCGGAAGGCGATATGACTTGGGAGCTAGAGAGTAGGATGCGAGAGTCGTATCCGGAGTTGTTTGAATCAGGTAATATTTTCGAGGACGAAAATTTCTAAAGTGAGGGAGAGTTGTAACGCCCCGATTCCAATTATTCTCATTTTGTTGAGTCTTTTATTTAATTTGGGTGATAAATTATTTTATTTGTGAAATTGGTGTGTTAATATGCTATGTTGACGTGTTATGATATTTGACCGTTTTGAGAGTTTTCGGGGAAATTATTATGAAGGGTATTTTAGACATTTCTCAATTATTGGTAAGTTAGAGATTTAGTAAAAATTGTTAGAAAAATGATTAAGTGTAGAATTTTGTGAGAAAATGAATTAATTAATTTGGAGTGGAAGATATAAAAGAAATATAAATAGAAATAGAAAAGAAAAGATAGAAAGAAAGAGGAAGAGGAGAAAAGAGAAGGAAAAGAGGAAAATCAAGAAAATCAATTTCTAGGAATCGGTTTAATCGGGTAAGGGTGTGAAATCTTGTTATCTTAATAATGTATATCATTATGTATGATTATGTATGTGTGTATTGGATTGTTGTTGTGTTTTCAAAGTTTTCTATTCTAGGTCGATTTTGAGAAATCGATGTTTTCGCGGATGGAAATCGACGTAAATGTGGTGGAATGCTTATTGCCATGATTGGATTGAGTTCTGATTGATATATGTGGGTTTGAAAATGTTTTGGGTTGAAAAATGTGGATTTTGGGGTTTCAAACAGCGCAGGAAAATTCTGAGTTTTCGCAGGTTCGCTTAACGAACCTGGGGCGAAAGTGGCAGCGAGTGAGGTTTTCGCGGGTTCGCCTAGCGAACCAGTTAGCGAAGGTCAGCGAAGGTTTGCTGAGTTGTTCGCCTAGCGAACTTTGGGTGTTTTTGGTTCTGTTTGGTTCTGACTTGGTTCGCCAAGGGTTCGCTAGCGAACTTTGTGTCTGTTTTTAGCTAGCAGTTGGTTCGCTGGGACATTCGCCTAGCGAAGGTGCTAGCGAATGCTCGCGAGATGGTTCGCCCAGCGAACAGTGCTGTTTGTGTAATTTTGTTTTTCGGCATAACTTTTGATCTGTGGTTCGGTTTGAGGCGTGGTTTGATGCATTAGAAAGCTTATGGAATGTTCTTTCTTATTATGATGAATTGGAAATTGTTAGCCGATTAAATAAGTCGGAAAAGTCGGGGATAGTGTTATTTAGCGACTTTTACCGTTTTGAATGTGTGCTTGGATGTGAATCATACAATAGTGCATTGGTGTGAATGTATATAGATTGTATGTGATTGTATGAGAAGAATGCATGAATATATTGTGAATATGTATGCATTTCAAGAATGTCTTGAGTCATTTGCATGTGAAGCATAATGATGTGCATTCTTGTGTTGAGGGATTCTTATGAGAATCCGCTATAACATCGTGTGCCTTAAACATAAGAGGTGTGAGCGATCAGATGGATCGCGTGCCTTAAAAATAAGAGGTGTGAGCAATGGGTATAGGCGATCGTGTGCCTTATACAAAGAGGTATGAGCGATCGGGTCGTGTGCCTTATACAAAGAGGTGTGAGCGATCCATAAACGTCGTGTGCCTTAAAAATAAGAGGTGTGAGCGATCAGATTGGATCGTGTGCCTTAAAAATAAGGGGTGTGAGCGATAGGGAACATCGTAGGCCCGACGGGGAGTTACAGTGATGTAATGAGCGATGGTTCCAGCAGAGTTCCTGAGTGAACTTGAGATGATTGAGTCGGTGCCCCATTGCATTTGCATAGAGTCGTGAGTCGGTCTCTATGATTTACATTTATCATCTTTATAATGGGCATTGATGAATAAACATAAATGTGTATGTTTATGTGGAACGATAGGAATTGAGAAAGTATGCATGATGTATATGCTTGGTTGTGAATATATATATACATTGTGATGTATATGAGTGAGTTGTGATGAATTGTGTTGAGAATGTGGGATATGTGTATTTTTATGCTAATATATATAATTTTATGCATTGTTGTTATGATAATATTTCTCACCCTTCTGCTGTTTTATAATGCTCTATGAGGCATTGCAGAGTAGGTATGCTGGTGGTCTTTTTGTGGAGCGTGTCTTCATTCTTTTGGTCGGTCGGCTCTGATATATAGCACCGGGTAGCTAGGATGGCTATGATTCTTTTGTGATACATTTGTATATGTATCTTGTTGATAAATGTTTATGTAAACATGTATTATGCTGGTGGATAATACTTGATGATTCATGTATATATGTATATATGGATGTTGTTATTCAATGTTTAGATTTTCCGCTTTTATTCTAAATATTGAGATGTGGGTGTAAGGACTAAGTTCCTCTGTTGCAAAGTTACCCCACTGTTGCATATCAATGGTTGAGCAGGTGTTGTATGTTTTAATTTAATGTATAATGTGACATACCTCTTTTATACTATGTTATAATTATACTCTGACGAAATTTTTAATAAGTGCCTAAATGATTAATTGTGATTATTTGGGGGTATAGAAAGGGGGTGTTAATGGGTAATTGTTAATACTTGTTCTCATGGCAATATGATGGTTTAAATGTTCAACAACTTGCTGCTATTTCCTTCATTTTGATGTACATGTGCAAGCTAAATCAAATTTAGTTACTTTTGTTGTGTTTCTCAAGGTTTATTATTTATAGTATGATTGTGTTCCTGCTATTTGTCACAGGGAAGGGATGAGTAATAATAATTACTATAGTTCTAAATCAAAATCAGTATTTATATTTCTACTCTTATGGTTGTTGTAAGTTTGTAACCTTATTTTTTTACTTCTTTTGTTTTGTCTAGTCAAAGCGGTGATGTCCTACCCCTAGCTGTGAACATGGAGTTGAAGGTGCAAGAAAGACACAAGAAAGGGGGTTTGAATTGTGTATTTACTCTTTTTGTAACTTTTCGCATCTTGTTAATTTGACGCTCAAGAACCTTCAATGTTCGTTGAGAGATTCTGATATATTAACTATAGAGTATGAGAACCGTATAGGTTCTGATCATAAGATACGATACTCAGAACTTGTAGTGCGGAAGCTTATCAGAGATAGGCTGCAAGGTTCTGACTTTGCTTAATATGAGGTTCTGATATTCAATGCAGACACACAAATAGAGATACTAAGCAAGAGAGTAAAGGACACACGATATATCCTGGTTCACCACGCGGGCTAATCCAGTCCACCCTCCTCAGGTGATTTCGCCTTGAACACAAGGACTTAATCCACTATAACCAAATCATGATTACACTTGCACGGGAAACAGCCGATGACTAACCACTTGCACAGCCGCACTGTGACTAACAACCTAATGAACCATTCAGGGATCCAACAGGATATAATGTTTATTGACCGAGCAGACCCACTGCTGGGATTTCACAGCTAGCCGTTCAGGGATTCATCACAATGAATATAACGTTACTGACCATATTTCAGGATTTTCCACAATGACCCTTAGCCATTGTCATCTCAAGTATCTGATCACCACGTGATCTACTCAAGGGCCTCAACTCATAGCTGAACCATTCAGGGATCCCATCAGGATATAACGTTCACTTGAGGAGTCTCAATTCATTTAGTTGAATTGGAAAACTGGAGATTACAAATTGTGCTTCTTAATAAGCAAGTTTCTCCTAGGTTTAAGTACAAAGAACACACACATGTGTTCAAGCAAGTTTTGAGCAATCAACTCCTTGCTTTCCTAAGAAACTACAAAAATGTATTTAGATATTACGATTGTTGAGCAGTAACTCCTGGCTTCAGGTCTTCAATGTAGCTTTGACGAGAAGGTAGGTTGATGACTTGACTGATCTTCAATGTTGTATTCTTCATCAACAGCTTCTGTTTGATTGTTGTTGTTGTATTGATTTGTTATTTGGAGATTGAACAATAATTGCCATGAGTGAAATAATGACAGCTTTGAATATTCTAAGTGTTACAACGAGAACTCATCGTTGTTGCTATCTTCACACAATGACTTGGTCAATTTTGTAGATGAATATCCAGTTCGTAATTCTATAAGTGATCGACACATCAGAAGCGAAAACTCTTTCCATTAAATAGCCAGTAGAAATATAGCTGTTAGAGAATACTGTTGGCTGTTTGGAAATGAGACGTTGTGATATAATGAGTTGTACTGACACATCTTCTTTTTGCAGAGGAGGAAGTGACTAGACATCTTTTCTTGGGCAGTGTGTACATTTAACTCACAACGATAATATTTAGACTTCGAAACTTCAGTGGCTTCTGATGTTAATTTGATGAAGCATGAGTGGAGTCTTTATAGCAGAATATCTGATGCTTCAAGTCTTCCGTTGATTGAAGAAGTCCATTAGGAATCAGTCTTCAGAACTTCAGCACTTGGTCTTTAAGAACATTATCCTTTTTCTGCTTTAAGTCTTCCGAATCTTCAGAGTCTTCAGAACTTCTTGTTTGAAACCTTGATCTTCAGAACTCGTCAGTCTTCAGATTCTTTCTGCACTTGGTCTTCAGCGCATTCAGCCATCAGAACTTCAAGTCATAGGAGTCTTCAGAACTTTGGTTCTTTCTGAGTGTACTTCTTCAGAAGCTTCGCTATCTTCAGAATCTTAATGACTTTCAGAGAGCATCCACAAGAGCATTGCAACAGGAATCTTGACATCCTTGGATCTGGCTGATCATGACTAAATAAACAAGCGTTCTTGCTTCTCGCGACTTTAGTCACACATAGTAACTTCGCATATATATATATATATATATATATATATATATATATATATATATATATATATATATATATATATTCAATCATAGTACATCTAGCTGGTGTATGTTGGTTCTGATGTCTTTAGCTCTTATGATCTGCACACAACACACGTTAGACCATAAAATGGTTCTTTCACAAATACTTATTGTTATCATCAAAACATAGATTGACTTGTAGAGACAATTCTTGCTCTCACAATCTCCCCCTTTTTGATGATGACAAAACCAAGTATTTTGATTGAACATTTTATACAAGGTAATCACCAAAGCAAACAAATTCAGAGTATGGAACAACAACTCCCCCTGAATGAGTTATCCTCAAAGCTTTATCTGAGATCATCTAGGATTTTATATAATCCAAAGATATACAGAGTAACAACTTGAGTTGCCAGAACAGAAATAGAAAAACATTACTTCTCTATCTTGTCTTTAGGAAGACGAAGAGTCTTTAGCATCTGGACTAGTTCAACAAAACTTCCATCTTCAGATCTTCAGAACTCAGTTTCCTTTGTTGTCATATCATAGCTTGTTATCTTCAGAGTCGTCTGAAGCATTTCTACTTTTCAGTAGATTCAATTGAGCACAGAATTAGAGTAGTTCTTCGACTGATAAACATAGCTTCATTGTATATCAGAAACTGTCTTTTGAGACACTCCCCCTGAGTTTCAGACTATATGAAGATTTTAGATTTTGCATTTTTATCTTCTGGGTAGTCTCCCCCTAATTTCCATAAGTCAGATATTGGGATCTTTCATAATCGAAATTTAGAGTTTCTAAATTTAATCACCAGTGTTGATCATGACTTTTCAGAGTTTGACTTTGAACACAGGTTTATTTCAGACCTTGTTATTGTCATAATTCAGTTGAATTATCAAAGCTTGATTTTTTTTATCAGATACCAATTGAAGGTTAAAACTTGTGATCAATCAACGCTTGATTCTGAATCTGGTACATCTTGTTTTAGTCGGATGTAAAAATGATGTGCTGACTCTTATACCAGAGTTTGTTAATTCGGATGCTGAAGGAGTTATTTTGATATTACTTTGAAGAGTATTTCCTTTGTGTACTGATAGGATACCAATGAAGGTACTTTAACAGTAATCCACAACTTTGCTTTGATTGAGAGTCTGATATTAATCTTTGTGTACTGAATCTGATTTCCAATTGATGATTTAGTCTGATACCAAATCGTCTTTATTTCAAATGGTTCGTGATAAACATCAGAATGGTTTCTTGCTTGGATATTTAATCCGGATCTTCAGACAGTTCTTGACTTCTGATTTGCACAGATCTTCTGAGTGAGCATCTTGAAATGTAGACTTTGCCTTGACTGCTTTCAGAGTTTTCTTACTGATTCTGATTCTTCTTAGACCTCTTTTATTCTATGATCGTAGTTCTCCTTCTTATCCTATCTTTAGAATGCCTAGTGAACTTGTTTAGAGTTCCTCGGATAACATCAAACAACAAACGTTTGTAGTAACGCATATTATATGAGTACTTTGTTTGAGTTCTGCATTCTTTCAGATTTCCTTCTTTCAATCAAAATCAATAAATATTTCTCCCCCTTTTTGACATCATCAAAAAGTGTCAGGGCATATGAGAAATTTAAGCATAGAGTCATTTATATTCATATACAGAGTCATTTAAACATTTAGAAGCATTTAGACTCATTTTAGGGAAACACATCTATACTCAGTATGTATTTAATTGAAGGATGGAAGCCAATTGTGTGAGACGTGAAACAGTGTTCAGGTACCTTAAAGGCAACTAATTTTCATTATGGCGTAGATAATCGGAGGAATAATTAGACATAACCAATAAGAAGCTCATTAAATAGACTAACTGTAGTCAAACATAGATTAGATAAGGATTTAAACACAAACATATAGATGCAGATTTGGGCTCGACAAAAACAGGTTCTTATAAGAGAAAAACTTTTAGAGTCACGTATTTTCGTGTTATGAAGGTTTGAGATGTTCCTTACTAGTTTATTGGTCGAACGACTGTATGCGTATTTCAAGGGAGTTGAACAGCTGAGAAATTTCTAGTAAGAAATAGGGAAGTAGCCTTTTGTACGCGATTTCCTAGATGGGATAAATTAATGAGTTTCTTTTAATTTAGCCATTTTGATTTCTAATACTGGTTAAATTATCTAAGAGACAAATAAGACATTTTCATTAATTCAATGGTGATTGTACATAGAGAATTAAAGACAAAACATAGCAACTGCTAAATGAACATCACCACCTTAATCATCAGAATCCTCAATACTGTTCATAGTTTCACAACTGATTTCGACACGAGAAGTACCAGGTTCAAGCCTGTTAATTAAATCCCAGGCCTTTTCTTGTAGAAGTATTTCCGAAATTATTCTTCCGTATGGGATGAAGGCCTGTACTTTGTTTCTGGAGATTTTGATAGAATGTTTCATATGATTAAAAATGGTTTTAGGGAGATCTATTGTAACATGATGTATTAGAAGAAAGATAAGGATTCTGTCGTTGTGCGTTAGGATATTCTCAGGAGTCATACGAGGATGAAGGTTGGTCAGAGAAAATTTGAACCATTCTTTTGGAAAGGGGAGAAGCCTCTCAGGGTTGTTTGGTTCGTAAGGTACTAAGTCGTCAAATAAGATTTTGCACTGATCCACCAGGCTTAGATTTGATTGATAGTCATCAATGGTAACTCCAGAGGAGATGCAACCAGTGATTTTCTCTATCGAGGAGACATAGACAACAATGGGTTGAAGGTAGACTTCCGACCAGATAGTTTTTCCATCGTTACTAATTCTGGCAAATTTCCAGAACTCTTTAACTAGGTTTGGATAGATGGAACCATATAGGAGAGCGTAATAGCCTTGCCAAGATTAGGCTTGCATGCTTCTGAGTATCTCCAAACCATTGTCTCTGGGATGGGCAAGGTTGAGTTTCTTTTCAGGAATAAGGTGTAGATTTTCTTTGTTTCCAAGGAAGGTTGGTCCAATTCTTTGAGAGTCCATTGTTCTTAGTGAGTGTAGAATTTTGTAATTGAGAATGGAGAGAAGGAGAGAAGAATCCCACCTTTTATGGGTGAGTTAGGATGAAGTGTGATGATTGTTTTTGGGAATAGGATTTGATTTGTTATTTCCTAGATATTAAATTTTGGGTATATGGAGAGATGTAGACGCGTGTATCTACAAAGACGAGTTAGTTGTTTATTTATTGGAAAAGATACTAGAATTAATGATGGCTTTTTGGTGAGTGGTCAATGAGTCGGGTACATTAATAACGGTAATAAATTCGAATCGCAGTAATTCCTTAATGAATTAATATTCTTAAGTTTTAACTGTAAAATTCTAATAAAGCTTATTATCTATGTAACACTTTATTGTTCAAAGAGAGACTTTAATTAATGATTATAGATATGACAATACGTTTTTCTTAATTAATCAAAAAAAAAAAATTAAAGCATAATTAACATAGTTTCTCTAGTCACTAAAGACTTCACATTTTATCTTCAACAGATAGTTTTCTGGAAACTCATCAGGACCATCTTCTTTAATTCTTTCTTTGATCATGTCTACAATTCCATCTCTGAAGAAAATCTCAGATAATACTCTTCCATAAGGAACGTAGGACTTTGTGAGGTTTCGAGACTCAAGGATGGTTTTCCAAAGACAGTTGAAGATTGAGTGTGGCAGATTTATCCGAAAGTCATTCATTAGTAAATAAATGAACTTATGGTCATGAAATCGAATTAGATTATTGATATCTATTTTGGGAAGAAAGTTTGACAGCATGAGTTTGTACCAGGCCTTGGGAGTAGGTAGGAGATTCTCAGGATTGTAGGGTATGTATCTGGAAGATAAGTTGTGAAGGGATGTAAAATTTCTTACAGGAAAGAAATTGTGTTTGTCAAAATTAACATGAATTCCAGCATCCTCACATCCAGTTGCAAGGATCACTGAGAATAGGTTGATGTCAATAGGGATTTCAAAAACATAGGAATTGATGCAATTTCTTTCAATATCAAGATCGACATGTTTCCAGAATTCTTTGACCAGGTTTACATAGATAGGCTTTTCTAGCATCATGGAGTACCTAGTCCATTGTTGAGTATACAAAATATCTGCTATACTACACGCAGTGGCTCTTGAGAGTGAAGGAGTAATGAATGAGAATCGTTTCTCAGGAATAAGTTCAAGAAGATTTGGATTACCGAGAAAGGTTAGTGGAGGCATGATAATGGATGGACAAAGAGGCTTAGAGTTTTAGGGTTTTGAGTATAAGAGTATGAAAGGGAGACATGACTTTATAGAGTAAGAGGTAGATTGAATTATGCCTAGTCTAGGGAAGATATAGGACAGTTTAAAAGATTTTAGTAAGATCTTATTAAGTTGTCAGAGATATGTTGTGGTTTCAATAGATTCGCAATTATTATTGTATTCTTTTGCGTGTAGTTTTTGTTAAAGGGTTTTCTTGTATTTAACAATTTCTTTCATCTATGCTTAACAGATTTTCTATTGGTTGAGTATTTACCTAAAGAAACATGTAAGGATTCCTAAATAATTACCTAGTAAAACATGATATGACAAATTTGAAAGAATTCTAATTAAGGCATCTCATGAGTTTAACAGATTATTAGTGAAAAGAAAAGTGTACCTTAGATTTTTCAGACTTAACTGAGTGCTTTTTGTCTTGACTTTGGTCTTCATTCTGATGAATTTTGAAATCTTGGTATTTTTACGTGAGTGCATTCTTCTGGGCTTTTGATCAACTTCTTTCAGACTTGGCTTGCTTCTGAGAGAGAGTTTAAGGTTCTGAGATTCTTCAAGATACGCCTGCGTTCAGAGGAATGTGAAGGTTTCCTTGGACTATGATTCTGGTTGGAATCATAATTTCTTTCTTTTTCTTGTTCATCCTTGTCCTTTAGTTTTCTAGGTTACAATAACCGAGATTAGGACTTAGCATGATCAGAGTGACCATTTTATTTGAACTTAGCCAATTACATGCAATCCTTTTTTATAAGGCGACATTCATATGCGTGGGAGCAGTACTGAGTGAACAGTAAATTTCATTTGATGACCCCATTCATAAAAAACAGATTACATCTGTTTTGAATGTTTCTTACTTCTCATTTCCTTGATCTATAGAGCCTGTTTAGTTTCGATACAGTTCCTAAGATATGGATCTGAATCTTAAACGACAAACTTTAAGAATTGCTTGAGTTCTCCTTTCAAAGCCCGAATTCAGTTTGCGTTTGTGAGAGTTTCTTTTCTTTGAAAGATGATTGATTTCACCGGTTCAGTGAGAACCTTTGAGAGGTTATTCAGGAAGAAGTTGACATATCAATATCTGACTTTGTTCTTCAAGGTTGTTTCAAAACTTGTTCAGAACCAAAACATCATCACGTCCCATGTGTACATCACTAGACATGATTTGCATGAACCTCTTGTTCTCACAATGATGATCAACTTATTTGGGGTTGTTCACACATATCTATGAGTTAACTAATTTCTTCAAACGAACATCATTAACGTCATCTTTTAAGACATCAGTTGGAGAACCTAGATACATGAAATGATAGCATCTAATTTTATAGCACAAGTGGTTCTGAGAACACTTGATCTGTCGAAAATCAGATTAACAATATTTAATTTTTACTATGGCGATTTCAGGTTGTTGGAGCTTGATCACTGAACCAGTTAAGATCTTAAGAGTTCATTCGGAATCAAGTAATTACTGAATCTTTGGGATTCAGTTTTCCATTGAATCTTTTGATCATTCCAGATTCTGATATTGAATCATTTCTAATAATTTGAATTTTTCAGATTCTGAGTTTAACAGATTACTTTCTGAAATTCAAAGTCTTAGAACATCAATCTTTCTTCTTTACACGAAGAGATCCATAATGAGTTTTAAACGAGAAAGTCAAGGGTGGACCTAATTCGTTTCTTGAAAACATCTCAAAAACTCATAAAGAATTAATCTTCATCAAACAAGATTTCTTGCTTTCTGATGATTCAACTTTTAATTATATACGTGGTTTTATCCACACGTATTTTCCAGAATGAGCATTCAACAGATACTGCCTTTCATCTGATGAATTTATCTTATCAACTGATTCTTCAACTTTAGTGAGGCTTCATCTAGAATCAGTGAATTGCTCACGAAGTAATCAGATTGATTACAATTTTGTACACAGTCAACTGCTGAACTGTTACAAAAATTGTAAGTGGATTTCAATCTCACAAAGAGTACTTCAACGCACCACATCTGGATCTTTTTCTGACACTGTTAAGTGTTTGATGTAAATCAATAACAGAACCGGAGCTCTGATACCAATTGAAGGTGCAAGAAAGACACAAGAAATGGGGGGTTTGAATTGTGTATTTACTCTTTTTGTAACTTTTCGTATCTTGTTAATTTGACGCTCAAGAACCTTCAATGTTCGTTGAGAGATTCTGATCTATTAACTATAGAGTATGAGAACCGTATAGGTTCTGATCATAAGATACGATACTCAGAACTTGCAGTGCGGAAGCTTATTAGAGATAGGCTGCAAGGTTCTGACTTTGCTTAATATGAGGTTCTGATATTCAATACAGACACATAAATAGAGATACTAAGCAAGAGAGTAAAGGACACACGATATATCCTGGTTCACCACGCGGGCTAATCCAGTCCACCCTCCTCAGGTGATTTCGCCTTGAACACAAGGACTTAATCCACTATAACCAAATCATGATTACACTTGCACGGGAAACAACCGATGACTAACCACTTGCACAGCCGCACTGTGACTAACAACTCAATGAATCGTTCAGGGATCCAACAGGATATAACGTTCATTGACTGAGCAGACCCACTGCTGGGTTTTCACAGCTAGCCGTTCAGGGATTCATCACAATGAATATAACGCTACTAACCATATTTCAGGATTTTCCACAATGACCCTCAGCCATTGTCATCTCAAGTATCTGATCACCACGTGATCTACTCAAGGGCCTCAACTCACAGCTGAACCGTTCAGGGATCCCATCAGGATATAACGTTCACTTGAGGAGTCTCAATTCATTTAGTTGAATTGGCAAACTGGAGATTACACATTGTGCTTCTTAATAAGCAAGTTTTTCCTAGGTTTAAGTACAAAGAACACACACATGTGTTTAAGCAAGTTTTGAGCAATCAGCTCCTTGCTTTCCTAAGAAACTACAAAGATGTATTTAGATATTACGATTGTTGACATCTTGTAGATCTTCTTCTTCTTCATCTTCTGGTTGAGCAAGCTTTGAGCAGCAACTCCTTGCTTCAGATCTTCAATGTAGCTTTGACGAGAAGGTAGGTTGATGACTTGACTGATCTTCAATGTTGTCTTCTTCATCAACAGTTTATGTTTGGTTGTTGTTGTTGTATTGATTTGTTATTTGGAGATTCAACAACAATTGGCATGAGTGAAATAATGACAGCTTTGAATATTCTAAGTGTTACAACGAGAACTCATCGTTGTTGCTATCTTCACACAATGACTTGGTCAATTTTGTAGATGAACATTCAGTTCGTAGTTCTACAAGTGATCGACACATCAGAAGGGAAAACTCTTTCCATTAAATAGCCAGTAGAAATATAGCCGTTAGAGAATACTGTTGGCTGTTTGGAAAGGAGACGTTGTGATATAACGAGTTGTACTAACACATCTTCTTTTTGCAGAGGAGGAAGTGACCAGACATCTTTTCTTGGGCAGTATGTACATTTAACTCACAACGATAATATTTAGACTTCGAAACTTCAATGGCTTCTGATGTTAATTTGATGAAGCATGAGTGGAGTCTTTATAGCAGAATATCTGATGCTTCAAGTCTTCTGTTGATTGAAGAAGTCTATTAGGAATCAGTCTTCAGAACTTCAGCACTTGATCTTTAAGAACATTATCCTTTTTCTGCTTTAAGTCTTTCGAATCTTCAGAACCTGTCTTCAGAGTCTTCAGAACTTCTTGTTTGAAACCTTGATCTTCAGAACTCGTCAGTCTTCACATTCTTTCTGCACTTGGTCTTCAGCGCCTTCAGCCATCAGGACTTCAAGTCATAGGAGTCTTGAGAACATTGGTTCTTTCTGAGTGTACTTCTTCAGAAGCTTCGCTATCTTCAGAATCTTAATCACTTTCAGAGAGCATCCACAAGAGGATTGCAACAACAATCTTGGCATCCTTGGATCTGGCTGATCATGACTAAATAAACAAGCGTTCTTGCTTATCGCGACTTTAGTCACACATAGTAACTTCGCATATATATATATTCAATCATAGTACATCTAGCTGGTGTATGTTGGTTCTGATGTCTTTAGTTCTTATGATCTGCATACAACACACGTTAGACCATAAAATGGTTCTTTCACAAATACTTATTGTTATCATCAAAACATAGATTGACTTGTATAGACAATTCTTGCTCTCACAGGAGTTACTTTGGATAATGCGGCTGGAACTCATGATGTCTCTTGCCTCAATTTCAGTAACTTATGATGTCCACATTCTCTTGGTTAAATACCTAATATTTATTTTTAATATATTAATATTTTGTTTGTTTAATTGTTCTCAACTTGAATACACTAATATAAGGATATATAGTTTAGTTTAGTTTTTGTATCGGGTTTGTGGTGTGTCTCATGGTTTTTAGAGCTGGGTTTTTCTCCCTATGGCGGGGTTTGACGCTGCAGAATAGTTTGAATTAGCTTATACAGTTAAGATGGTGTCGCACCTATTGGTTAATGTGTGTTATCTTCTATTATTACATGTGTTTGATGTTTAGACTTTAGGGAAGTGTCATAATGAGATATTGGTTCCTTCTCAACATTTAATTATCCAAGTTGTATGTCACGTTATGGATATGAAATATCTAATTTGTCTTCAATCAAATCATGATCGAGAGTTAAAAGTTTTCTAGTCGATCCTAAAGATATAAGGGGTTTTATGTTTGGAAATGAGTGGTTGGAAGTAAGGATACTACAATTGTGGTGCACGTAAATATAAAATTAAATATCTCATTATTGTACATTCACCATGTTTTTATAGAACTAATTTCTCACTTATTTTTTGCATTTTGTTTAACCATTTAAGTACATTCATCATGTTTGTATAAAATTAAATAAATCAGATACTTGTAGATTCTTGGATCTATTTAGTATTCGATTTACAAATAATTCTTCAAAAGTGAATGAAACATTCATATCATCACGGTTAAGTGAGGGGAATAAAGAATGTTACTTAGCATCATTTATTGATGAATGAGTAATTTTGAATTTGTGTTTTCTCTATTATAGTTAACCTCCAGGTTTTACTAAATATGTACTAATTATGTCTGTGTTCATTCAGAAGTAATTGACATTTGATCATCATCTCTCTTCGGACGAATATGGTAGTTACCCTATGTTCATTAGACAACACTTGAACCAACGATGAGATGTATTATTTCTACGTAAGTTTATATTTTATGAGTAGTATATACTTTTTTCAGTAGCGTACTTAGCTTTGCGTGTAATATGTTTAAATCATTTTAAATATACATTGTGAAGCGCCACAATATGTTAAAAGGATTTAGAAATAAAAGTCTACATTTTGTACGCCTTCGGTAAGTGGATTACTTGTGACATTCATTTATATACAATTACATGCATGTGTGGTTATATATTCATGAAATGTTTAAATTTGTAGACGAAGAAACATAAAGGAGGATACAAGTGTATTTTTTTGTCATGAAACACATGTTAAACATTGTCTCTGTTGGCATTACTTCTTCTTGGGATCAGGTATATATATGCACAATAACATTTTAATGTTTAAGTTTGATACTATTTCAAATTGTGTGATCTTAAATTTCCTTCACTTTTTTATATAAATGTTTAACGACACTACACCATTCTCGCAAGAAGACTTTATAGACGTCCATATATGTTGGGCGTTTTGCTTCAATGCGCTTTATAGGCAAGGTTGACCACACGTGAATTTGTAATATAAATTTGCTATATTATTGTGTTTGATGTAAATAACATTTAGGCTGGTTACATCATGGTATAAATGTTATGATGGAAATCAAACTCATGACCTTTATATATTAAGATGACGGTGGTGATAAATAAAGCACCATTTATTATATATCATGTTATGATGGAAATCGAACTCATGACCTTTATATATTTTACCACGATTGTTTGAGATAGTCGTTGTGATAAATAACGCACAACATACTTTATCATTATTGTCACACGCCCGTGGTGGAAGGCAGCATACTTACTACCACCCCTACCTTACCACGGTTGGTCAACCATGATGGTATCTCTTTTCCAACATAGGTGAAAGGCCCTTTATGTAGTAGTGTATATTTATCTAATATTTCTGAGTAGTATAATTTAGAGTCTGAAACATTATGAGTATTTTGTCAGCTTAATTTATGTCGAACGCTTAATTATTTAACCGCAATGAGAATTAAAGGGTTATTTTGTAATTTCCCTTTTGAAAATAAAAGTATTGCTACATACGTAAAAGTGTCGAGATAACGTTTATATGTCGAAAGGGTGTAAACAATATCCGACCTTGATAGTCAAACTTTTAATTTAAATATAGCAAAAGTATTTGTACATTAATTGAGAAGCGATTTCCAACTTAATATTTTCATTGTGAAAATTGATATTTTGCGGATTTAAGGTCCGGTGAGGTGCTGGCAAAAGGAGGTGTTACCACTAGTTTAGTATTTTCTACATATAACAATATTATTGCTATGATTAGGTGCTACATTTTATAATAGTAAAATTGGTAAAATATGAATCGTTGTTTTAGTCTCTTATTATTATTGAATTAAATATATTATCTACATTTTCGCACAAAAGCATGTTTTTTTGCATAAGCCTTAGATACACACAGAAATAATAGATAACGGTACTTGACATTTGGTCTTTATGGATATGATATCTTTTATATTACATTGATATATTTCTATACTTACGGCCTATCACCCACACTCCTGGGTGAGCACAATTCAAATGAATATTGAGCTAGGAAGTATTCTGTCATATACGTTCGAGGCGACCTTGATAAAGAGAAAGGCATGCGAATACACGGTAGTTAGAGGGGCTTTGTGTAAAAGAGGCATGTGAATACACGGTAGCTAGAAGTACACGAAGGGATAGTCGGGCAACATCCGGGGGCTAAGGCATTGGTCAAAAAGATTATGATAGTAAGATATTTTTAGGCCGACCATGGTTCAAGACTCCTAGGAATACGTGAAAAAATGCGACCAATGCAACCGACATGGTGATGTTTTTAATTCTCCATCTATAAAGTTGCATGTCCTGACATTACCAAGGTAATTTATACAATGTGGACTGGACATCCTTGGTACATTTGCTCAAGCGTCATAAAAACTTAAGTACCTGATCATAAACATGGACTATTTTACCAAGTGGATCGAGGTAGAGTCATTGGAAAACATCACAACAACGAATGTCTTAAAATTCTTCAAAAGAAATATATTGGCTAGGTCTTGGGTCCCTCAAGCCATTGTGAAGGACAATGGGACACAGTTTACCGATAAAAGGTTAAGAAGCCTCTCAAAGGAGTTGAAGGTCAAACAACACTTTGCGTTAGTGGAACATCCGCAGACGAACAGTCAGACCGAGGCGGCCAATTGGGTGCCAGTGAGAGGCCTAAAATGAAGACTAGTGAAGGCGAATGGTAACTAGTCCGACGAACTGTTGCATGTCCTATAGGCATGTTACACCACTCCCTAATCGACTATAGGAAAAACTACATTCAAGATCATATACATTGTAGAAGCAGTCATTCTAATGGAAATTAAAGAGCTGAGTTAGGTAACATCTAACTCGATCGACACCTTTGTTATTAGAGCCGTCAAAATGGGCCGAAGCCCATGGGCCGGCCCGCCGAGCCCGAAAAAAGTTAGGGCTTGAGCCTTATTTTTGGAGCCCATATTATTCCGGACCTTTTTTAGCCCGGCCCGAAAAAGCCCGAAAAAAAATGGGCCGGCCCGTATGGGCTATGGGTAGCCCGCCAGCCCGACAACTTTTTTTAAAAGAATTAATTTAACTATGTGGCCCATAATATAAATTAATAAATATATATAATTGGACCTAAAAAATAAATTTGGCCCAAGAAACATTTGGATACAATGTGTTAGTGCTTCTTTGGTTCGGTCCACACACACTTCAGTGACTACCAGAACATTAATTTCTAGTACATTATATTACATTACAGTATTCTAAAATGAATATATTACATTAAGATCATTAAAATGAGTATTAATTTCTATAACATTATATATTAAAATGAGTATTAATTTCTATTACATTATATATTACTTAAAAAATGAATTTTTTAATTTTTTTTTTAAAAATGGGCCTGTTTAGGGCCGGGCCCGTTTAGGGCTTGGTGGCCCGCATCCCAGACAGAGCTGGGCCTGGGTAGTAAAAAAGGAGCCCGTATTCAAAATGGGCTTTTTGAGCCCGGCCCGGAAAAGCCCGAGGCCCGCCAGGGCCGCCCCGTTTAGGGCCGGGTAGCCCGTTTTGACAACTCTATTTGTTATCCTATGGTGAAATGATTTCCATATTTCCTTCACATATTTGTCGGTCTTCAACTCAATAAGGTTGTATTTCACCCTCCCGTCAGTATCAATCCAATCTTCACGAAACTCGATCTTTCTCACCTTTCTGTTTTCGGCATCAGGCAATAATTCATTCAACTTGTACGTCAGGCCGACAAGAGATATGATGCCATCCGAAAGCCGGAACTCTACAGGAGATGAAGCTCAGTTGAAGTACACTTCCGCCTTAATAAAAAATTGAGGAAAATAGATTTTTTGAGATGTTTTTATCAAACAACATGTGACCCCTTATTTATACAATTTTGCATTTACTCTGGACCACACAAAATTATCGGTGCAATCACAACCATCCAAAACTGTCGGCAAAATCCTGAACGTCTAAGAAATCAAACAAATAACACAACTGAAAATTTCCAGTATCAACATGTAAGATTCAAATTTCCGAAACTTATTGAAAATTATCGGAAATTATAAAATTTTCAGTATACTAAAAATTTAGAATATACTACCGAAAGTTTTGGTCGTACCGGAAATTTCATTAAGCCTATAAAAAATTTTGAACAGAAATTTAGACAAATATTTAGTCAGAAACAATTTTGAAAATATAAAAGTATGAGGTGTTAGATATAATTTAGGGGTGACAAATTAAAAGAGGAATCTACCTGCCACCCCCCCAATCGTACCTGGCACCCCCCATATTTTAATAATGACAAAAATGTTCTTTAGTATTTTACAAGCAATATCCGGAACAAATTCCCGGAAGTTATAAAAAAATTTCCGGTATGGATCAAAATTTCCGGTATGGATCAAAATTTTCGGTAGTTCATTTGAAATTACCGATATACCGGTAATTTCAAATTCCCGGTATGTATGAAACCGGTACTTTTATAACTTGTTTTCAAATTCCCGGTATATATGAAACCGGTACTTTTATAACTTGTTTTCAAATTCCCAGTAATTTCAAATTTGTTTTTTGAATAGTAAATTTTTAAAACAAGTTAGTTTTTTTTTAAATTTCATAACTTGTTTTCAAATTCTCGGTAATTTCAAATTTGTTTTTTGAATAGTAAATTTCAAAAAAAATAAAAGGCCGGTAATTTGTTTTTTTCAAATTCCCGGTAATTTTTTAACTTGTTTTTTAGAAATTCCCGGTAAGAAACTACCGGGATTTATGAAATTACCGGTAATATTCACCGATTATTTCAAAAAAAACAAAAAAATCTTACTTATTAAATTGAAATTCTCGGTAAGGTCAACGAAATTCCCGGTATCGCCTATAATTTTGAAAAATCCGTGTAATTACCGATTTTTTAAAAATGTGAGAATGTTTTTTTAGGATAAGTTAAGTCTTTTCACTAGTTGTGTGGGGGTGCCAGGTACGATTATGGGATGGCAGGTAGAATCCCCAAATTAAAATCTCTTAAAATGAGCCCAAAGTTTCGGCCCAATGGTTTACTAATCCGGTTAGTAGTATAATAACTCGTTTTATAGTTTTATTATTGTTTGAGAAAAGCAAAGGAAGTAGAGGAAGATGTTTCTTCGCAAATTCAGCCTTAAACCCCAGTGTTCACCATGGAAGCTCCTACTCGCCACCTCTACTCTTCTGGTAATCACAATTTTTTTGTTTATTATTCATCCAATACTCGACTCTTAGGTTTTGCTTTTATCATTGTTAATTTGTAGTTTTGATTTCCGTAATTCACTTCTTTGATGCTTATTATGTTTCTGTTTATCAGTTCTTAGTTGCTACTTCAATTGGATCTCCTGTTGAGACTCAGAAAAGTGGAAGATCATCGGTGTTCTCGCTGTTTAACCTGAAAGAAAAGAGTCGATTTTGGAGTGAGGATGTTATACATAATGGTATGTGTAGAATATCAGTTTTCTTCTCTAGTATGGGATTCTTTTGATTCACTTGGTATATTGGTTCTTCAGATTTTGATAATTTGAAGTATTCAAGCCATGGAAAAGCGAGCGCATTGAATTACACCAATGCAGGTATGTCTGCATTCTGTCAAGTGATTAGAAATGTCAAATTGGTGAAACAAAAACAAAAGGGATAAATAATTATAAGAGAAGTGGTAGTAACACTCTCTTTCTAATAACACTCACTCTCATATGGGTCCCAAACTTTGAAAACAGGTCCCACATAAAGTGGTAGGATTCACATGGATTTCATCCAATAAAAGAGTGTTAGAAAGAAGGTGTTCCTAGCTATGAAGCACATACACTCCGAATACGGCTCGACACTGACACGACGATACTAGTAATAATTTGAAAAATTGAACAAGTTAAAGACAATCATAAGTGTCAGTGCATGTGTCCGACACGGACACACCTTTTTTTTTAGAGGTATCGAAGCTACGTAGGTTCCTAGTACTCGTCTAATTGAAATTTTATTGACCAATTGCGAGTAAGGGAAAGACATGTAGCTATACGGCGATTCCTCTAAATCAGTAACTATCCTAACTAATTGGCATTTCCTCAAGTTAGAGTTTCCCTACTTTGCCCCCTTTTCAATCTTTCTGCCTTCCTTCTTTCATCCCCTTTCTTTCGTACCTGTTTCACATCACGTCGAGGTCGACTGAAATAGTTAATTGATGGAATTAGCACAAATGACCTTTGTTCAAATCTTTTTCTCCTATCATTTGTTGTGTTAATTCTTGTTCAAGTCTTATTATTGTTTGTGTTAATTATGAGTGTTTTAGTTGCTTGCTTATATTCTATTCAATTACTTAGTATCTTTGTTTTAGACTATTTAGAACTATGAATGTTGGTTACATCCACAAAATTTCTCATAGTATATATGCATGAATAGTTATTTTTATGTTATCAATCTTGGATTGCGGCCGTCTTGGATCGTGAAGTAGAACGGCATATATTTTAGTGACGCGGACACTAATATAGTTAATATTAATGAACACATAATTGTTAAAAACTAAAATAAATTAATCAAAATTCATGAAGTATTAATATTTAGAAATAAAAGTCAGAAGTCTTGAGCAAAACACGTTTGCACATGCCAATAAAATTCAATAGTATAACCGTGTTATCCTTAAAAATGTAAGGATAATATCATTTACGGCTGACACGGCTGGAGCAGCTGCTGTGACGTGGCGTCGTTCTGAACAGTGTTGTTAAATATCCGGTATACCGGTATTGCATATCGGAATTTTGGTTATCCGATACGAAATCCGGTATATCATTTCAATTTCGCGATGACCGCGATATCGGCGATTTTCCGGTATACCGGTATACCGGTTTTGAATGGAATATCGGAAGTCATATTTTTATTATTTTTTTTATAATAAATCATTTTTAAAAACATTAAAGTGGGTAAGGTGAAGAGGTGGAAAAGTGAAACATTAAAGAGGATAAGGTGAAGAGGTGAAAAAGTAGAATCTGAAAAGGTGGACACATTGGAAAATGGAAAATGTGGGCTATTGAGTTGGTGCCTAGTATTATATATACATGGTCATCCTTCCTCTTCTTTCATACTCTTTCATCTAAGAAGGGAAAGCAACAAGTGATTGAAGTGGAAGATCATGTCATTGGAGAATCTGAAGCAGAATTTGAGGATATTTATTCAGATGATTCAATTGAAGAAGTTGAAGAATATGCCTCACTATCTGAAAAGGAGAATAATGATTATGTTGGGGAAGGAGAAAAGGAGAATAGTTATTAGTTTGAATTTTTGAGTTTTAATTTCTTTTAAATTTCTCTTTGTAGTTTTCTGTTTTAGTTATTGGATTTGAAATTTTCAATTAAAAGTTTCATCATTTTGAGTTTTTATTTCTGTTTTAACCACTTTACGACTTCCGATATTTGTCCGATACGCGATCCGATATTTCTCATATCGGTTTTTTAGTGATCCGATATTTTCCGATATTGATATTTGATAACACTGGTTCTGAATCCAATCCCAATATTGCGATCGTTCCAACCGAGTCAGTCACCCATATGTGACGGAACAGCACGACCTGATGTGGTTTTCTTGATTTTGCTGTTCCGTGCCGAGATAACGGACGGAACGGCCGAGTTTAATAACATATTCCCTCTTCATTGTTTGCAATAGTTTTGCAGCACTAGACTGTGAATTGGATAAAGCTTCACTGTTCACTTTGAAAATTGAGTACATACTATTTCCTAATTTAATGTATTTCAGGTAATATTGCGAACTATCTAAAGCTGCAGGAAATTGATTCCATCTACCTTCCTGTTCCTGTCAACTTTATTTTTATAGGATTTGAAGGGAAGGGCAACCAAGGTACATAGTTGGAAGACTAACCCATCTTTTCCATGATTATTTCATTATTTTGGATTCAATAGTGCTTTTTATGTCCCACAGATTTCAAGCTTCTTTCAGAAGAAATTGAGCGTTGGTTTACAAAAATTGATCACATCTTTGAACACACACGAATTCGACATGAAGAAGTTCTTACTGCATTCTACAAAACAAGCGTGGATAAAATGCAATGGCACCCCCATCCTGTTGCCAGTCACATAAATTACAAGTACGACTTATCGGTTAAACCCAGAAATTAAATACAAGTAATTCTTTCATTTTATTTTAATCTGTTATTGCTTTTGAAGAGTAGATTTTGTCATCATTTATATTTTCATAATGTTTTTGTTACATCCATTTAAGTTTCAAAGCAACAGGGGATTTTGACAGATACAAGAGTATGTGGCATAATATAGACTGATTTCGCATCAAATTTAAAGGGTTTACTTCATAAAACCTTTGTAGTTAATTGAGGAGAATGTATTTTGAAAACCCCCCAGCACATGATATACCTTCTTTCTCAGTAATGAAGTTGCAGATCTTCCATATATGGCTTTGTTACTTCTCTTTTATTTTATGTTTGACTCATTTTAAAACTAAACCTTCTCATTTTGTCTCATTGATAGTCAATTTTGATTGTGCCTGTTTTTCAGTTGTTTCTTCTTTTGGCAATTTATCTTATTTTTTATGTTAATTTATTTTACGCTTGACTCATTTTAAAACTGAGCCTTCTGATCTTGTCTCATTGATAGTCAATTCTGATTGTGTCTGTCTTTCCGTCTTTACTTCATTTGGCATTTTATCTTTTATTTTTCTTATATTAAATTATTCGAAGAATGCAATTTCTTTTTAATCAACCAAAATAATCTAAATCAGACAACTGGCTCAAAAGTATTTTTCAACCCATTTGTAAACCTACAAAAAGAAGCGGAGAATTTCTCTATTTCTTATTTTGGGCCATCTTGGTTGAAGGTGTTTGATGTGGCATCTCCAAGTAAATCTGTAGAGTTCTTTCATATTTAATTGTTGTTTGAATTTTCTTTAGTAAGAAAGTATATGTTATCATTTCTCACTATGACTGTGGTGTTCTGTTGCAGCTATTCTGTCCATGCTATTGAAATGGGAGAGAAGGTTACTTCCATATTTGAGCATGCCATAAAGGTCTTTGGTCGCAAGGATGATCCAGTTGGCAGTGGGTAAGTTATGTTTAGATTATTTAATACTTATTAGAAGAACCATTTTAACTATTATGTTCTCTTTATACGTTTATGCTAGCATTTTATTTCATTTTTTATTTTTTTCCCATTATGAAAACTAAGTGCATAAGCATAGATTCACAACTTATCAGGACCGAAAACTGATATAATAAAACTGATTTGTATTTTTTAATATGGAAAACGCACTATGATCAGGGGTGAGAAAACTCTGTAACAGCACTTACACAAGAAAATATAGGAAAATAAAGACTGTAACAGTGGTTGGAGCAAAGCTCATTACAAGACGTAGAAGGAAATTAAATTATGGAAAATAAATATATCATCCCTTATTTGAGAGAGAACCGACTCCTCTTTTCCGCCTAACTTCCAATGCAACTTACTAAATCTTAGATGCCTCCCCATTCTGTTACTCCCGTATTATACCCATTCTGTTATGACTCCTGAGTTCTTCCTCCCAATTACCCTATGCCACCCATGCTTCTGTTATGCTTGCTTTCTCTCTTCCCCATTCTACTAATTATTTTACCCAAAGGCCTTGATGGTTTTAGGAAGCCTTCCCTTTTCATTCACTTCTTTCTGTCCTCTATGCCTGTCAATTAGCTAGTATACAGAAAATATGAACAGTATATAATTTTTAATGATTCAATTGCAAGTTAGAGCGTAAGAATGGATTCTAGACTACACTTAGCCTATCTGTTAAGTGACATTCTGCATTCCCATTCTTGTAACCCGACCTAAATCCCTTGCGGTACAAGTAACTATGCATCAACCAACTTGGCCATGGGGCGTGCAGGCAAGTTAACTAAGCAAACTACTGTAAATGTTGCTCAACATATGAAAGTGGATTCCTGTCCTCTAGCTAAGCTTTTTTATCCTCGACCAGTGGAAATGGTATTATGAAAAGGATGTCAAAAGATTGCAAATGGGTTTCTAATTTTGCTGTTTTTTTTCCCACTACAATGTTTAGAAACATAATTTGACTTGTTTTATTTTCTCTTCTTCCAAATTCCTATTTGCAGGGATAATGATGGTGATTGGCAAGTAGATGTTGATATGATAGATGGTCTTTTGTCTAGCCTGGTTGAATACCTTCAACTTGAAAATGCATATAATATTTTTATTTTGAATCCCAAGCGTGAGGAGAGGAGACGTAAATATGGGTATCGGTAAGTATTCCTGTTAAATATAATCATTTACTATAAACTACTAGAATGCCATCTATTTTACATGATAAACATTTGCTGTATATTAACACTTATTTTTAATATAAGCAACACAAAATGCTAAGAGGCATTGTGCCATCTCCATAAACTACTAGAATGCCATCTCCATTATTGTGATTGTTAATGTTAATAGCACAATATAGAGATTAGCAACACAATCTGCTAAGAGGCATTGTGCCAGAGGCAAAACAATTTTAGAATGGTGTATATGTTGCAGAACTATGGTAGCCGTGGTGGTATAGCATGCCAACATTTCCATGTTTAAAACATATTCAAATTTTACAGCCTTTCTTACGTTTGCTTAACGGAATCCACAAAACCTAAAACCTCCATTTGATCATGCCTATTAGAATTGTCTAAGCGGATTGGTGCCCTTCAATGTGCTGCCAGTAGCTTCTTCATTCTCTGTTCTTTGTTTTATTTCTTCTATTCTCTCCAACATTTTCTTTATCTATACTCTATGAATTCTGTTCTCTACGTCTGTGTTATACCCCAGATCCACAAAGTTGTCATTGGCAGGAGGATTGACAACAGGTATCTGTAGCACATGAGGTGTCCCAATTTTCACAGGAGGTGGAATGAGCCCTTCAGGAGGTGGTTGGGTTGTTTCCGGCTAAGTCAAGTCATTCATGCCATTTTTGTAACGAGGAATGAACCCTAGCATAGGGTTGCAATCTTCAGGAATGCCACTGGCTTCAGCACGAACAATATCTTTGGAGGCGGCCTTTCGTTCCTCATGCTGCCTTGCTATCAGGTTATTCAAGGCGCGCATTAGCATTATCTGATCCACATTTCCTTTTACTTCATCCATGTTGCCTTTTATGGAGTCCACGTCTTCTCGGAGAGCCGCTTGGTTTCGTTCAATCTGGTCTATGGCTTTCTTGTGTTGGGCTCGTGTTAGCGGAAGTCGAGAAGTCAACTTTGCTTTTTTGAGGTCTATGGGGAGAAAACGGGATAAATGAATTTTTGATGCAAGGATGTGAATGCATGAGGTTGTATGCTATATGAGATGCGTATGTATACTACACAATTTCTTTATCTTAGGAAATTTCAAGATTCGATGTTGTACGTTCGAGATATGAAAACAGTTAAAGAAAAGAGACTATGGTTGTCAAACTCGCGGGTAGACTCGTAAACTAAACTCGTACGAGTTTACGAGTCTAGTAAGCAAAAACGACTAGACTCACGCATAGAATAATTTTTTGATAGAATCGATTAAACTCGTATAGACTCGCGAGCCTATGGCGAGTTTACGAGTCTATAATTTTTTTTTTAATTATTTTTTTTAACCCCAAAAAGGCCCATACTACCCAAAATATTTTATTTTATTAAAAAAACCCTTTTTTTTTTTTTGCTTGTACGGGAATTAGAAAGCCTATCTCCTAGTATCTTATTTGATCAAAGTTTCTTCGTCCCTTCATCGACGGCGTGCATTTGTTCTATCTTTTGCTTTGTTCGCATTTGTTCCCGTAAATCAATCCTTTGTTGTGTAAGTATTTTCTTGTATGTTTCACTAGGATGTATCTCTTGTATATTCTCTTGCATAACGATGATGAATGGATAGTTGAAGATCCTAATGAAGAAAATGTGCAAACTGAAGTTAATGTTGAGATAGATGATGATATTGTTAACAATGTTGTGGAAGTTGATCTTGTTGTTATTAATGTTGTGCAAAGTGGTGGTGGTGGTGGAAATGTTGAATTAGGTGGAAGTGGTACATAAAGAAATCCAACTTTGGTTAATGATGAAGATGTTTCATCTGGGGCAGAGTTTGATGATAATACTCAAGATACTGATGATGGTGATGATATTGGTGGTGATGATTTCATTGGAGCTTTGGATGTTTAAATCCATTAGCATATTTTTTTAATGATTTTTTTTATGTAGTAGCCAATTAAGAAGAAATCAGTATTTTAAGTCTTTAATTACATACTTTGCTATTTTGTTTGTTTTATTATTGAGTTTTTTTGTTAAGAAATTTGTTATGGAATATGAAATTTAAACTTTGATGTTAAATGATGTTCTATTATATATATTTGTATCATATATGAGGCATTTACAAGTTTAAAAATATATGTGTGTGTCATGTATGTGTCACATAAAGGTTTTCGAAAGTCGTTTTTAATTTTTCATAGACTCGTACGAGTTTGCAAGTCGAGTCTATGGACCATTTACGAGTTTGAGTAGACTCGCGAGTTTGACAACCTTGAAAGAGACCATACAATTGGTGCAAAATTAGAAATAACTTTATTCATAACTTATACAGGAAGTTCATAAGGGAAAATACATAAGGACCAACCGTATAAAAAATTCTGAAAGTGAAACAAACTCTAAAGAAAAAGAAACTAGAGTGGTGCCTTCATGGCTACATTCAAATGAGCCATAAATTCCTTCAACAAGACATCATAAAGCTCGATAAATTCCAAAGCTTCTTTGGGTATTGCCAAAGTGTGCAACATTGCTAGCTCTCCTATACATCCTAGGGATATCTCGAACTAGGTTGTTTGCAAATTCCGCTAAGTTAGAATACTCGGCCTTTCACGCCTCAGCCTTGTCATATTGCTCTTGGACGATGACCTGGGTGTCATTTGCACCTCCCTCAGATGTTGGACTTCTCCTTCCAAGTTGAGGAAAGGGTTCAACAAGTTAAGCTACCTTTCGTCATTGATCTACATACCGTCCAAACATGCCTGACACAATCCCGGTGTCCATTGAAGAGGTCGACCACCTTAAAGCAACCGTCGCTCGACTCGAGCAAGAGAAGGAAAGTTTAGAGCACATCCTCTACAATGTCTCCTATGAGAAGAATCGGCTGAAATCCGACCTCGAGCAAAGGGAGAAACAATTTTATGAGAGCAAGGAAGAGGCCGAATTTGAAAGAAGCGAAAGACAGAACATTAGGAGATTTGGTTAGCGCCAGAGTCAGATTCAAGTGAACACAAAGGTCATTTCTAAGTGATAGGGTACTTAAATGTTGATCGGGTTGAATACCTTGCAATGGCCTTGGTGTCATGAGTTTATTTGGATCAAGCAGATAATTCACGAAATTATGTTTTGCACAAGTCTCAAATGAGATTGTTTTGTGATAATCAAGCATCTCTTCATATTGAATTAGATTGTCGTTTCACTAGAATGTTTTGCATGGTTGTATAATCCAAGGGAACCAATCCCACCGTCCACTTGCAAGGGCGCCGTTTAAAGCCATAACAAAGTTCTGTATGGACTTGGCCCAACACAGTAATTGTTTATACCTAGCAGTATTCGAATCTGAGACTTTGAGAGGAACACACTCTCATGACCCAGCCTCACCACTATGCCAACCCTAGGGTTTACTAATTCAATTAGTTGATATGCTTACGATAGTATCTTCGGGGTCACCAAATTGAGTTTTAATTGTAAAAAGCTTGGTGCATATAATATACATGCCCAAGCTTGATGGGGAATGTTAAGAGTACTTTAGATATTAGAACCAAGCCATTAGTCTCTTTAAACTCAACTCAGGGACCCCGAAGAGACTTTAGATATATAGACACACATAACTTTGCAAGTCTATTGAGTATGGAAATGAAATACATTTTTACCTCACATTTCTACATGTACTCCGTTTGGTCACTATTATAAACAAACATTTATTTTTAGGTTCCTTGAATAAGTGATGTATCGTGTTTATATTTGAGGCAAAATACATCTGTTATTCAATTAGTCTGAAGAAAGAATATTTGCTTATAATAGTGACTAGATGGAGTGCATTTTATAATTTTAAAAGTGCTAGAAAATAACTGATTTTCTTCCTTTTGAGTCTCTTTCATACATATTTTGAGCCAGATCTGTTTTATGTTGTAAATGTAAATGATAATCAAAGTATAAAAGATTTGATGTGGTGAATTTTATAATTGTGTCTGTTTATATTGCTTTCTTCCCTTGATTTTTATTTTATGCATAATATTTCAGGAGAGGTTTATCCGAATCCGAAATTAACTTGTTAAAGGAGGTATTTGGAACTTTCCGTCTTTTCGCTTTTGAACTTATCTAAATCTGATATTGGTGATCATTTGTAAAATGTATCATAGCACGCTTGATGTTTTTCTGCTTAGTTTATGAGAGTTTTGGATGCAAAACTTCAATTGTTATTTGTTAAATATTTTTCTATTTTAGGATACCTGAGGTGCCAGAACTAACAGCTTTCATGTCACGCAGAATAAGAGTTTGCAAGTGAAGCTTCTTCAGTCAGAAGTGGTTCCTGAAGATGCTCTTGGTATGAAACTCTTCTCCATGTATGTTGAAGGATACATAATGCTCAAGATGTAGTTAAAATCAATATATACAAGGAAATATTGAATATTCAACAAGAAGACATAAAACTTCATTTGGCTCAAATAGCTGACTCCATCTAGCGTGAAAATGCATCCGATGTTGTTGTTTTGATTTACTTCCGTAGTTAGATTTTAGAAATTCCTGTTCACTTCTCATCAGAATATAAGAAAATTTCTTTTAGTCTTAAAGTACCTTAGTTTATAGGATAAGTTTCGGATCATAAATTGTATTTTTGATTTTTTCTTGAGATTAGTTTCCATATTATTTAGTTATATCATGATTTGTTTCTTGATTTTCCTATTTGCTTACGAGTAGATAGAAGTCTTGCATCTATATAAATAGGAGTTATTGTTTAGTCTTTTAGACTTAAGTTGGTATCAAAATGTTATCAATAAAATTACCCCATTGTCATTATCCAAAGTCCTTATAACTTGTCTTCTCCTTCTCTTTTCAAAAACCCATAACTTCAACAGGATCCTCATTTATTACTTATAAATTTTTTAGCAGTGCTTCCAAAGATTCAACGACCATTATATTCAAAGCATCCAATGACGAAGTTCGCATGGACAAAAACAGAGGACACTGATACTGTAAGTATTTTTTTTTAATCAAAATAATGAAGCATCATGAAACATAGATTCCGACACAAACACTTGACACAACATGAACACTTAGACACGGCTAATGTGAATATAGGACACCAACAATGATACATATTTAAACATTTATTACAATTAATAAAATTGGAATATTATTGTTAAAACTTTTAGATTGAGAATTAAAATTGAGCAAGTTGTTTCCTTAAAATGTTCTAAAACAAGATATGATAGTCTTTCACTTTTAGTCATTGTTAGAATTATGTGAACTGTGCAGATTTCACGAATCTTGCTTTGAAACTATTTTGTATTGATTTCTGTGAAGTTTACAAAGAGTTATAGTAGGTTAGAATGTGATAACTGACAAACACATGTTAGTCAGTTAGTTACAAGGCAACTTGCCTGCTATGGAAAGTCTATACAAGCTCTGATGAGCTTGAGTTAAGTTATTCCTTTTATATTCATCCATCAACTATCGAATAAGCTAAACTTTTACCCGTCATTGATCATTGCTTCAACACATCTTTAACCTTGTAGTTGTCTTTGAGATGCGTCCAAGGAGTGTCTAAAGTGTGTCGAAGAAGCAATTTTTTTGGGGGGACACTTATCTGAGTTTCTAGAGACGTGTCATACGAGTGTCGAACACCGACACGGGTTGGACACACCTAATCCAAGAGCTATCCGTACTTCATTGACATTCCTTTCCCATATGTTTGCAATTGGAATGCAGTTATCAAAATATTTAGATTTGTTACTATAGCTAGTATTGAAAAACCATCTCTCATCCAATGTGGGACGAGGTATTTCTAATACACCTCACGTTCAACACTATTAGACTTGATGCATGGATATACATGTTGGGTTGTTCGAATCGATAAGCTCTGATAACATATTAGGTTTGTATAAAACAGGCCTATAAGGTGAATATTGCCCCCCACTTATAAACATTTCTAAACATATGTTTAGGCTATTTCTCATCCAATGTGTGACTTGTTTGTTTTACTTCCAATAGCTAAGAAAATAATGTGTGTAGGAGAACGGTGGACATAGTATAGTGTTGTTGTCTATACTAATGGAGATTGGTCTAGATCTCCTTGCGATAATTGATCAATCCACTTCAAGATATTGTTCTTTATAGAGAAACATCTTTTCATGAAAAGCAAGAAATAAAATGTGGTTCCAAGATCACATGCCGAAGTAGAATATTGCCGAAGTAGAATATTGTGAAATTGTAACTGTGGTACCTGTTTGTGATATTCAGAGTGCTTTCTACTTTGCACCTAACTCACTCTTCCATGAACAAATCAACCATAAAGAGATAATTAATGTGCCCACTTTCCAAGAGTATTAGAAGTCAATTTATCATGGGATTTATTACATATTCAGGTTTGTTATATCCTAGGGAATTGGGATAGAACCCAAAAGTTGGGTCCAAAAGAGCAGTGGGGCCACCACGTGTTACACGAGCTTAAGGGTTGGAAATTTCGACTAGAACAAATATTGATTTGGGTACTCTATAGTGAGTAATTAGTTAAGTTAAAAAATCTAGAGTTAATATAGTTATGAGTATAAACGTAGTATCAACCATTGATTTGTTCTTCAATAGTTAATATTAACATTACTTAACACTTTAAACCATGAAATAGAGAATGAATGGGTTATTATACTGAGCTGGCAGCGAGAGAAGAAAAGGTGGAGGGTGGTTGCATGTTTTGTGGGTTACAGTTATTAACACCCTGGGTGTAGGTGGTAGTGAGGGCATCTTTGTAGGATCCTTGCTATGTTGTAGTAGTATATTTTTCTTCCATTGATATGATCCGAGAAGTAAGGAAGAGGGTGAGACAAATACCAATAACTAAAGTGGAGGCAAAATCGACACAATAGAAACTAATGTCACAATGGCTGTAGCAAATATGCAGATCAAGATGTAGGAAAATCACTAGAATTTGATGGCAATGTTAACAAAAGTATGGGTCACGACGATAATAGGGCTTCGTTAAGATGTTAAATAGGACAAATCAATGGGATGCGATGCAGGAATTTCCCAAAAGAATAAGCTTTTGAAGGAAACTCAGAAATTTCCCAAAAGAATAAGCTTTTGAAGGAAACTCAGAAATTTCCCAAAAGAGTAAGCTTTCAAAGGAGACTCAGGAACATCCAAAGATAGACCACAAGACTCTTCATGTGGCTAATGCATGGGTAGATAGAAAAAGTAGAGAAGGTGTGATATCCTCAAATGTTTGGGTCTGAGACTCCTACTCAATGGACTACATGTACCCGAACTGTCAGACACCAATCCACACGTGGTTGTGGGAGAGATGTGAATAGCACATAGTCCGGGTCCCTACACCACTGCCGGAATTGCCAGCCACCAGTCCACATGCAGTGGTCCCTCCACAATCAAAATTATTAGCTCTCACTTGTGACAGCGTCACTTTGGGCATGTACGTTTGAAAATACCACTCCAAAGGAGTAAGATGGAGGGGCAAAATGGTTATTTCGTAAGTTGAGTCCAACTCTAAACTTAATTGACCTGGCCCAAATTGATGGACACATGGATTCAAGAAAAAAAGAAGATTTTTTGACAAAAAAAAGAATATTAGATACATGGGTTTAGGATAAAGGTGTTGGGAATCTTTCAAGAGCAAAAGAAATGATTCTAACTATTGTATAGATTGATCAACAGAACAGGAAAAAAGCAGAATTTTTTGAATGTCCTTGTGGCATTAACACTCAAATGAAAACAATAAGAATAAACAAGAAACCAACCTTACGCACTAGGCTACCTTAGAGGAGCACTCTCCTTTCACGCTAGATAATTCTCTAGTCACAAAAAACAAAAAAAGACCCCTTTCATTATACAAGTACACTGCTATCTAAAGGCTATTCTCTAGCCGACAAATAACAGGAAACAGCCAACTGCTAATTGACTAGGGTCTATTTGTTATCTCCTGCAGTGCTCCATTTCCTGCTATAATAGTTCCTCAACAATCTATTTCCCTCTTAAGATCCTCCCTGCCTAGCAAAAGAGATATTACATAGCCTAATCAAAGGTCAATTTTCATTGGGCAAAATTCAAACCAGATTTTATGGTGAATCCGACGTGAACTCGCAAATGATAAACCACTGTTGCTATTGTCTCTGGTGCGCACCCGTCTGCAAGCCTTTGGGTGTTATCTTTGAATCAGCTTAAGCCAAAGACCTAGTACCCCCAACGAGGGGGATACAAGTCTTCAGTTGAAGGGCTAGTTGTGTACTGGATTGCTGAGTTTACTGTTACCAATTGAGAAAATGAAACAGGCTGTGCCGATTGTAAGTGGCAGGAGCATTTGAAGGATATTTAGAGGTTATCTCTCTCCTCCATGCAGAGTTTATGGAAAGACAAGGGGGTGGAACAACTTACTTCGTTGAAGGAGATGTGAAGAAGCATATTGCTCAATCGCTAATAGAATACATGAATATGTGTGATAGCTTTGAGGCCGGTAGGTGAGACTTGAGTTAGTGAGTGGGGGGTTCTTTTTTCCACTACAAGATTACGAAGAGGGCACTGATGCTTGCCATGCAGACCCATGAAACTAAACTACTAATATTGAAGCTATAAAAAAGACGAAGGTAATGGCCCATTCAGCAGAACCACTACTACTGAAGCTATAAAAAGAATGAAGGTGATTACATAATTTGTGGGTTACGGCTGTTAATTGGCTGGTTGTAGGGGAGTTAAGGAATATTTAGAAATCGGTTATGCTCGAAATGGACGGGGAGCAGTAGCTTTCTGCAGGAGCCTCTCTCACGGCAGTAGGATTTCTTCCTTTGTTAAGTGCTTCTTTTTTCCCCCCCTCCTGTGTTGGGTTCTGGTTTGCATCAACTCGTGACTGCTTTAATATCTTTTTTTGTAAATTGTATTTTTCTGGTATATAAATGTCATTCTGCTAAGTGTTTTTCCTCTCTAAGTATTTTTCTTCTCTAAAATAAAAATGTCTTTCTTGGTTGTAGAGAGAAACTAGCGGCATTTCTATCATAGCTGTTTTTCATGTTTGTGTTTTATATCTGTTGTTTTTTCATGGCAAGGGCAGTGTAATTTATTTTATTTTATTTTATTTTTGAAATTTTGCTGATTTTGGCACAACTACAAATTGCAGGTGGAATGGTATAATATTTGGCTTGAGACACTAGATAATTATGGGAAGTTGCGGCAAGGGATTGAGATAGCTAAAACTATTGAGGCCAAAGCTTTACAGGTATATATTCATCAATAAGCCTCTATATTTCTTTGAAAATGTAAGCAATGTGTTTAAATAGTTGTAATCATTTTTAACTAGTTGGAATAATTGTAATCAGCCAGTTAGGTTTATCTTCGTCACCATTTAAATATATAGACTAGTTCTTTTACTTTATTTACTCTTGTGAAATGACTTAGAAATATTCTCTACATGGTATTTGTTTTGGGAGCCTTGCTTTTGCATTAACCCTAGATGCCACTGTTGCAGTTTCTTCTTTTTTTACACCTTCACTGCGGTTTCTTGTTCCTTTGCTTCCATTTTTGCAGCTCTTTGAGATCTTCAGCCTTGCCCGCTGCCTTGTTTTCACTAAACCCGCTAATCTTCAAGTGTTTTTTACCACTCAATGAAGATGAAGTTTTCGCGACGGAAGTAAGACCATTAGAATTTCTGCGCAAGGATCAGTCGCCTCACGATCATGCTCCACCGGAGACACCCGTATGCTCCGGCACAGCCGCAAAGCTGTCCTGGTGCATGAAGTCCACGTGCCACTCTGCCTTGCTCCGTTCTCCGTGACCTTTTTGCCATTGTTTTGGTGGTCAATACAATTTTCTGAGTACTTCGTTTTTAGATATTTTTAATAGCAGTTTCCTTTTTTTTTTTCCGTCGCAAGTATTTCATGTTTGTCTCCTCAATGACATTGTGTTGATGAATTCTCCTATGTGGTCCACAAGACTCCTCTTGCTCTATCGGTTGCATCGACTTTGTTTAATCTTAAAGATCTCTACATATAACACGACTATTATCTGAATGGAAAAATATATTTTCAATTGGCTCAATTGATGCCCCTCACGCTAAAAGGCCACAATAAACTCGACCATATTGAAGAGAATCATCCTGCAAAAACTGGCGATGACTTTATCATGTGGGATAAAGGAGATTTTGTCATGATGACTTGGTTGTGGGACTTCATCATAACTCCTAAATCATACGTTCCTTCCTATTGCCCGAGAAGTTTGGGAAAACCTCTCTCTGAGAGTTACTCCTTGAAGCAATATATTTCCACTTGCTATGATTTGAAGACTAAAATCTTCAATATAAAGCATAGAGGTCTCCAGTTACCGATGGATTTTGGAATTAAATGATTTCTTGCTCGAGTTAAATAAGTATATGAATATAAGATGGAGTGCTGCAAGGATACTACCACCTTGAACACCTTCATTAAGAGGGATATGACCTTTGAGTTCATGTTAAGACTGAACGCTGAGTATTCGCAGTGAGGAGATACATTAGCATACCATCATGCTTGATGAGAATCCTTCTGATGTGTCAACATTAGTACTAGGGAAAGAAGGGTTCAACATCAACGTCATCCAAGTTGGGTCATGGCAAATTTTATTGTGAGCACTGCAAAAGGACAAACCATACAAAGGGAAGTGGCTTTAAATTATACTGGAAGGAGCAAGTTCTTAGCCGAGTTGGAGGCTTCAGAGGTGTACACTAGAACGAGGACCATGTTGCCACATTGGCCCCTGACACTAAAGGCTTCATAAAGAGGGAAATTGACCTCCCATCCTTTATAAAGATGTCTTTTGCAGTCTGAAGTCTCTACTTGACTCTCTTAGTAAGCATTTTGGATTTTGTTCATTGGCAATGACTAATAAGAGAAGCCCTCTGACTAGACATCATTAACAGTAGGGAAAACAGGGGTCAACATCATCGTGTTTTAGTAAATGCTATTCATGTTGAATTTATGTTCCCATTTTCATTTTGTTGTTCCTATCATGCATAGTCTCAAGTGTTTGGTTGTGTTGCTTTCATTCAAGTTCATAAGCAACATCACTGTAAGTTGGATGCTCGTGCAGTCTGATGTATTTTTCTAGGTTATGCACCTGACAAACGAGGGTACAAATGTTATCATCCCTCCTAGTTGTAAGTACTTGGTTTTTAAAGATGTCACCTTTCACGAGAACATACATGACTTCAATTCTAAGTCTTGGTCTTAGCTTCCCTAAGACACCTGTTTCAGTTTCTACTCTTAGCCTTGTTTATGTTTCTGGTTTAACATATGAACTTGAGTCTATTTCTATTAAGGTTCCTCGTTTGGCTTCTGTTTTGCAAGAATCAACACCTTTGACACAACCAATTCTAATATATCATATAAGAAGTAAACCAGACGTGATCCAAACATAACTTCAATTGCCTGAACTCAAAGTAACTTTAAAATGATCCATCTATTGTGATTCTCATGTTTCTGTTGTGATATTTATCCAAATAATTTACAACATTGCTTTTAGGTAAGGAAAAAGATCTTGTTCCCAATAATTTACAACATTTCTCAACTTGTCTTCTCTAAACATCTTTCAGTGTAACGTCAAAGTTTTATTGCAGTTGTTTACCCTACAATGATCCCATTGTTTAATCAAGAAACATGCTAGACTTTTCATTTAGTAGCAATTATATTTTTAAGTGACGCTTATTATATTAATTAGGAGTAGTTAGTGGAAGTTACATTTTATTAATTTTGCGTGTGTATGTTTAGAATAAATAGGGGAAGATGGAGAAAGTTTATCAACGTGAAGTTATTGATTGGGTATTGGGAGAGACCCAACTTTCGAACATTTGGAAAGTGAGATCTAAAACTCGATTTCTTGGAACCAAACTGTTCCTTGTCAGTCTGTTTGCATGTTATTTTCCTGTATTGAAATTCTGTTTGTACCCGTTTCTATCAACTGGTATCAGAGCACATTTGATCTGGGAGAGGAAATGAAAAAAATTGAGAAAAAATGGAGTTGTCATCAAGAATGGAAGGAATATTTTACCTTGTTGATGAAGTGTTGAATGAAATTAGAGATTGGAGAAGAGAACTCAAAAGAGTTACAACCAGAAATATCAATCTTTGAAAGAAGAGATGTTGCTGGATGGATGATCAAGGTTGAGAAATATTTGATACAGGAGGTGTATGTAAAGAAGAAGATCAAATATCAAAAATTGTGCAGCGGATGAGTAATAGAGTCGTCACATGGTACCAATTATGGATTTCGGCCAATCCCAGTTCCACTTGCGGAAATTTTAAAGTGGTAATGGGTCAGAAACCGATTCTATAGTTGAACGAAGAACCAAATGAGAAGCCACCACCAGAATTGTTAGACCAACAACCACCATTGTGGAAATCACCGGACATTGGGTCTCACACGGTGTTTGCTGCAATGATGTGCTTGGGCTATAAGCAAAGTTAAAAAGACCACACTCTTTTCTTCATACATTCACAAGAAGGAAAACTAACTGTACTTTTTGTTAATGTTGTTGACTGCAAGAGATGATTAGACTAAAAGACAATTGCTTACGGAAAAATTCTCAACAAAGTTTAAGAGAAAGGATCTTAGGCAACTCGGGTATTTTTTGAAAACTGAGGTGGACTAAGACACTTTGATTTCTAAGAGATAGTATGACCTTAAGCTTTTGCAGTATTTAGACAAGCTTGGGTGCAAATCCGCGAGTGCTCTCATCGAGTAAAGTAACAATATGAGCTTTAAGGAAGAAAGGGCCAAAGTTGACACGGTATGACATTGGAGATTAGTGGACATGTTGATTTACTTGGCAAACACTAGTCTATATTTGGCTTATATACAATTAGTGTGGCGAGACAATTCATGCATGATTTAAGGGAGAGATATTTGCAAGATGTAGACTGTGTTCTACAATATCTCAAAGTTGCAGGGAGGGGGCTTTTGTTTAAAAGAGGTGGAAGCCTAACAATGTATGTGTATTCTGACACTAGTAACGCAGGTTCAGTGAATGATAGAAGATGAGCTTTAAGGAGGAAAGTGTCAAAGTTGATACAGTACAAAATCGATGATTAGTGGGAAAGTTGATTTACTTGGCACACACTACTCTAGATTTGGCTTATACAATTAGTATGGTGAGCCAATTCATGCATGATCCAAGGGAGAGACATTTGCAAGATGTATGCAATATTCTACAATATCTCAAAACTATTGCATGGAGAGGACTTTCGTTTAAAAGAGGTGGAAGTCTAACAATGTTGGTGTATACTGATGCTAATAGTGTAGGTTCAATTAGTGTAGGTTCAATAAATAATAGAACATCTATGTCAGGCTATTGTATCTTCTTGTATTGGAACCTTGTTGTGTGTAGGAGGAGTAAGAAGCAAGGTATATTAGCTCAGTCATAGTTTTAAGTTATGGGACAAGAATTTTTTTAGCTATTGTGGATTAAAATTGTGCAAGAGGATTTGAGATAAAATGTGAAAGCTCCATGAAGTTTGTTGTTGTGTGTAGGAGGAGTAAGAAGCAAGGTATATTAGCTCAGTCATAGTTTTAAGTTATGGGACAAGAATTTTTTTAGCTATTGTGGATTAAAATTGTGCAAGAAAATTTGAGATAAAATGTGAAAGCTCCATGAAGTTTGTTTGGTGACAAAATAATATCAACCATTAGCAGGGGTGGTCATGGTTTAGTTCAAGAAGAAAACTGAATCAAACTGAGTTGAACTAGAATTAAGGTCACCGATATTGTTTGAAACAGTTAAGCTAACCCAAACTAGGTATATGAAGTGCCTTTGATTCATGAGTTGCTCCAACAAGTCGGCTATTTTAAGTTCAGACTAGAGCAGTTCATAGGTTTGGTGTGGTTCTTATAAAATTTTGGACAGGTTTAATTCTTAATATTATTCATAATCCTATTCAGCATGACAAACAAATTATATTGAAACAGATACAACCTAAATTTTTCTAGGCATCAACTGACAAATGTGTTAAAAAGAGATCACCAACCAAACATTTCAAGTTGCTTGAGAGGGAGTGTCGTAATAGTTGTTATTTGCAAATATTTGTAACAATTGTATTCAATCTATAAATCATATCTATTAGGTTTAGAATAATCTCAGTTTAAAACATTAGTGTTTGTATTTTATTTATATCAGAAATATTTTCTGCACAATAATTTCAGGATATTATTTACCATATATTTCATTAATGTAATTCGCTTTTTGGTATTTCAAGTTACTGAAAGGGAAGGATCAAGATCTAAAGCTCCTATTGGAAAGGGTATTAAAATCTGGGGATTATGGTGGTCTCCGAGCAGAATGTCTCACAGACACATGGATTGGAAAAAACAGGTTCTTTTTATCTTACATGGCATATGCGAAGACATATACATTTCTTGCTATTCACATTCATTCATGTTTTGTAGCAGATGGGCCTTTATTGATTTAAGTGCTGGCCCGTTTTCATGGGGGCCCGCTGTCGGTGGGGAAGGCGTGCGTACAGAAGCAAGCTTGCCAAATGTGGAAAGGACAACTGGTTCAGCCTCAGGTAGTAATGATGTGTTTGATTTTGGGTTTGTGCACGCCAGTTTGATATATAGTGGTAGTAATATTTTGGATAACCATAGTTCCTAAATGGCAACAGATTCCACTTTATATCCATATATAAAATATAAAGAGAAAAATGATTTGAAAAAAAGGAAAAACACGGTGACAAAATCTGAGTTGTATTTCTTTATATATATTAACATACAAGAAAACAAATTCCAACATCACAATTATTCAGTTCATCTTGCATAGTTTAATTTGAGTTGTCATTGTTTATTTATGTTATTTTGATTTTCTTGTTGCTGATTCAGAAATTTCAGAACAGGAAGCTGAAGACCTTCTACAAGATGCTATTCATGAGAAATTTGCTGCATTTGGTGATGATGTATGTATCATTTGAATGATCTTATTACAGTGGATTGCATATTATATTTTATGCTTATAAGAACAAGGTTTCAATGAGTTGTAGCAAATAGTGACCACTTGTTAGAATTAGTGTTATCAAATAGCGGTCCCATGGTCGCTATGGCGGATATACATGGAGGTTTTTGGGGCTTGCTGCAATGGTAAACATCGGCCGATATTGCGGGTTTTTATGCCATAATCCGCTATAACGGTGCTGCGAAGTGACCGGTTAGCGGGATTTTGGCTCTCTGCCATGGACCGCCATCGACAACGCTGGTTAGAATCCTTCCACTGCAGTTGCCAAAAATGAAAATAAGAAAATTAATTTTGCGGCTCAACATAAATAATTGATGATTAGAAACTACTCCCTCCGTCCCAAATTATAAGACGTTTTGGGCATTTCACACAGTTTAAGAAAAGTAATCAATGTTGTATGGGAAAGAGAAATTATGTATGACTTTACACTATTGTCCTTCATTAATTACAGAGGAAAGAGAAATTAATAGAATCAAAAGAAGAAAGAGAAATAAATAGTTAAGGGTATATTAGGAAAAATGTCATTAATGTTGTATTGGGATTATAAAGTGACTTATAATTTGGGACAAATATTTTTTGCAAAGTGACTTGTAATTTGGGACAGAGGTAGTATATGCGATAAAGTTAAATATAGAAACAATAGTTAATTGACCGCACTTCCATGCATGTTTTTATACTATGATGGCTGGAATGTTAATTAGGAGGTTAAGAGGAATTTTGGCCTAAGCATGTTTATGATCCCGACTCTTTTTTTCTAAAAAATTTTAGTAACTAGCAAGTCAGCTTTGGTTTTTAATGTTGCAGAAAGACCACCAGGCCATTGATATTCTTCTTGCTGAGATTGATATATATGAGCTTTTTGCCTTTAAACATTGCAAGGGACGCAAAGTCAAACTTGCTCTTTGTGAAGGTAATCTGTTTAACATTTTTGGGCTTTGTTTTTTAAAGTTAAACTTGGATAGCGAGCTATGGCTCAAGGGTAAGGTTGTTGCCTTGTGACCTGGAGATCATGTCAACTCCTCATGACAACCCTCTTCACTTGCGGAAATAAGGCTTTTACATCTACGCTTTACAGACCCTACATAGTGATAGTCTTGTGCATTGTGCTGATTAAAATTGAAGTTTGTCTAATACATTTTTTTTCCATAAAAAAATATTTCCTTGAGCTTCCCTAACAATATTGTTTTTGTATGTGAGCAGAGAACAAATTTATTCACTTGGCAACTAGAGAGAGATTTTTGAGGCAAATTGCTTGAATAATGATCTGGTCATGTTTGGTTTACATGCACTCTGAATAATAAACATAATCTTCTACTCCCTCCGTTCCTTTTTAAGTGTCACTTTTAGGATAATTTTTTGTTTCTTTTTAATTTTCACTTGCAAAGTTCAAGGTAGTATTAAATGCACTTTTGTCAAAATTACCCCTAGATAATTATTACAGAGAGAGAGAGAGAGAGAAAAAGTAAAATGAATGTAATAAATAATTAGGGGTATTATAGGTAAAAGGAAAATTATTGTATGAAAAGTATCAATATTGATTAGTTTTCTTGATATGTGTAAAAAATCAAAAAGTGACACTTAAAAGGGAACTGAGGGAGTATTTACAAGAGAAAGTAAATGAGCTAAAAACATTTCCTGATTTGAAAAATGAATAATATATTTTAAATATGAAAAATGTTTAAGTGCTAATATTTTTTATATAGACTATTCCAACCCGTTGGACTAAAGGTCTGAATACAAGTTTCTACTAACAATATTACAATAATAAAAATAACTTATTTACAACACTCCCCCTTAAACTAGTGAATGAATATCTATAATTCTCAATATAAAACAATTCTTTAAAAGTTATTGATGTTTAGCCTGTTAGTTAGAAGATTTGCAAGGTTGTCTGTTATCAAATAGCGGCGCCATGGCCGCTATGGCAGACATCCATAGCAGTTTTTGGGCTTGCTGCAATGATAATATCGACTGATATTGCGGGTTTTTCCGCCATAATTTGCTATAACAGCGCCGTAAAGTATTACTCACTAATAGTATTTTCCTCAGGCTTTGTATTTTCTTTTATGATTAAACTATTTTCAATAATATTTTCCCTCATCTTTTACCTAAAATTGAACAACAAAAAAAACCAACTTTATTAGTATAATTGTTCGAAATATATATGTGAAAAATATGTCTATATATATATCCAACACGACACGGGTTAGACACCAGTATGGTAATCGTTGGACATGTTTGTACTTCCTTACACCTATCCTTGTTTAGTGCTCCCAGATGTTTAATATCTATATACTGTATATTTCATACATCCTAAAATATGTGATAATTTCAGAACTTGACGAGAGGATGCGGGATTTGAAAAATGAGTTACAGTCTTTTGAAGGTGAAGAATACGATGAAAGTCATAAGGCAAAAGCCATAGAGACATTAAAGAGGATGGAGAGCTGGAATTTATTCAGTGACACACATGAGGTCTGCTGATTGGTCTGTCTGTGTTGAGGCTCGTTTGTCTGATCGTTTTTATTTTATTTTAAAAGTATATTTAAGAGGTTTTAGGGTTTTCCTAAATAAATAGAATTTGAAAAATAAATTGATTTATGATTATTTTGAAAAGTTACTTGTCACTTTTGAAAAGTTACATTTGGTCATTTTTATAAGTGTTACCAAATAGAAAATAGTTTCTTCCTTCATCAAAGAAAAATTACTTTTTGACACCTTTATCAACACCGCATGCACGATTCACATAATGCTACATGGACTTGCAAATACTTGGTTAATTCAGTTCTTTACATGCTAATGAATTATTACTATTTTTTACAGAATTAATTTATTTTTTCACAACCCACTGAAAAGTACATGGTTAATAACGTGCAACATGGTTAATTCAATCCAGTACTAGTGTGGTTCATGGGTTTGCCTCAATGCAGGAGTTCCAAAACTACACAGTTGCCCGTGATTCGTTTCTTGCACATCTCGGTGCGACACTGTGGGGATCTATGAGACATATTGTATCACCTTCAGTTTCTGATGGGGCCTTCCATTATTATGAGAAGATATCCTTTCAGTTGTTTTTCATGACACAGGAGGTAAGATGTATGTTCCATCATATAGAAAGGCTTCCACTAGTGGAATATTCATGTTCTTGCTATTATATTTGCAGAAAGTTAGACACATTAAACAACTTCCTGTGGATATGAATGCTATAAAGGAAGGACTCTCTTCATTGATGGCACCTTCTCAGCAGGCAACGTTCAGTCCGCACATGTATGCAGTCATAAACGTTTTATTCTGCTCGTTTCTTTTCCAACCTCAATTAGAATTTAGCTGGTGAAAGTTCTTTGCAGGCACACTAAAAAATGCTTGTTTAGTCACGTTGCCTTAAAATGTGCATTTTTCCTAGGTTTTTTATTTATTTTTATTTTTTTATACTAATGTTACTAAGTTTCAGGTTACCTCTGTCAGATGATCCTGATTTAGCAATGGCTTTCTCTGTTGCACGACGAGCAGCTGCTGTGCCTCTGTTACTTGTTAATGGAACCTACCGAAAGACAATTCGCACTTATCTTGATTCTTCCATTCTGCAGTATCAGTTGCAAAGGCTAAATAAACATGGTTCTCTTAAAGGTCTCCTTCTTATGTGCTCCTTTAAGTTTTAGAATGGAATTTGCATGTAGCTGGGGGAACAAATGGATTTGATTGGGCCAGTTTTAGAATGGAATTTGCATGTAGCTGGGGGAACAAATAGATTTGATTGGGCCAGTTTTAGAATGGAATTTGCATGTAGCTGGGGGAACAAATAGATTTGATTGGGCCATCCTCTTGAATTAAAAAATATAAAATAAGGGAAAGTTCCAATATTAGCGAGCACTAGCCTAATATTGTTGCAGTTTAGTTTCTTCTTATTGAAGCTTTGATATTTAAGCCATTCTCATTAATATTCAAAGTTTTTATTATTTCTTTCCCTCTTTTATCTAAAATCTCACAACTTCATCAAGTTTTTTTTTTTCTTATTTCCTTTTATTTGAGAAAGTGTTTCTCTTTTGTTACTCAATAATATGGTATATGACTAAGATAATAATCTTTATAAACCAAGCAGGTAGGCATGCAAATTCCAGGTCCATGCTAGAGGTTCCAATCTTTTGGTTCATTCACAGTGAACCATTGTTACTAGACAAACATTTTCAGGCTAAAGCACTATCCGACATGATTATTGTCGTTCAGTCAGAGCCCTCTTCTTGGGAAAGCCATTTACATTGTAATGGGCACTCACTTCTAATGAACTTGAGGTTAGAGCCAGAAACATAAATTTGAGTTTTAAACTGTCTTTTTCATATAACTTTCAAAGTAGGTATAATGTATTGGCTGTTTGAAAATATATTGATGGTGGAGTTGAAAGATTCAGGATATTGAGGGGTGTCTAATCATATTCATCATAGGTCTTACATTTTCAATTTTGTGAGATTATGGTATTTTATTAATTTGATAGGGGAAAGGGAGAAATTTAAATCTCAAGTCATATAATGTTACAATATTATTCAAGATATAATTTTTCTGAAGATACTCGGCAATAATTGAACTTTTGTATTGAACATTTGTGATACGAACTTTATTTATGGAACATAAAGCCACTTATCAATTCTTCCATGGTTTTTTTCTTCAACTGGTCTATAAAGGCAGCCTATAAAAGCTACAGTAGCTGCTACTGCTGAGCATCTTGCGGGTTTGCTTCCTCTTCATCTTGTTTATGGTCAAGCCCATGAGACTGCAATGGAGGTACGTGTGTATGTCCAATCTATTCCTATTGATTTATTAATTAGCATGCTTGTATACTTTGTGTCGCGTTCCTTGAAATATAACTTCATTATCAAGTATAGTTAAACTGCAATGTCTAAAGATTTATTTCTGAACATGACAGGACTGGATATGGTCGGTAGGATGCAATCCTTTCTCTGCTACATCACAAGGTTGGCGCATTTCACAGTTCCAGTCTGATTCAATTGCTCGAAGTTATGTCATCACAACTCTTGAAGAAACGATCCAACTGGTTAATTCTGCCATTCATCGCCTACTAATGGAGCGTACTAGTATCCTTCTTGTGTACTATTGCTTCCATTTAATGGCAGAAAAGTTATCACATTCTGAAGACATCAATAATCCCAAAAATATTTGACTGCATTTATTTTCCTTGTGATGCAATATGAATTTTCTATTTGTGTTCTTAACAAAATTAAGCTCCAAACACTTTCGTGATCTTCCAGTCCCAGGAGCACGAGCTTGTAAACAAATACAATTATGTTGTTAGCCTTTGGAGAAGAGTGAGTACTAGTCACAAATTTCTTGTATAAATTTTAAATGCTATTCTTAAGCAGTTCATACCGTTATTTTATATGAATATTTTATTCAGGCATCAACTGTCACTGGAGAATTGCGATATGCTGATGCATTAAGGCTACTAAACACTTTGGAGGATGCATCGAAAAGGTTAGACAACATAAAACTATTCTCCATAAATAAATAGAGCAGTTTATGTTCTTCATTGGTTCTTTTGCCTCTTAACAAGTAACAACAAGGCTTATCATTTGTGCAGATTTGTTGATCAAGTTAATACGACCCTTGCCATTCTCCATCCAATTAACTGTACAAAAGAGAGAAAAATGCAGATGGTGTTTGATATGACAACTGTTCCTGCTTTCTTGATTGTTCTAGGGTGCCTTTATATGGTATTAAGGCCAAGGCGACCAAAACCAAAGATTAATTGAGGTTTATGAGTTCTAATTAGATTATTACAAGGATTATTTTATTTTATTTTATTTGTACAAGGGTTTATGGAAAGGATTTGCTAGTTTTATACATAAACACTTTTGTATATTTGCTAGTTTTATACATAAACACTTTTGTATATTTGCTAGTTTTATACATAAATACTTTTGTAGTAGGACTTTAAGATGATTTTTTGGATAATTCCTGAGCAAATATTGATTTATGGCTATTTCCTTTATGCAGCATTTTGCCTTTCAAAATGAGCTATTTAAAGGCTTGTGATATTTTTGTATCAATAATTTCGTTCTCATACAATTTACGTTTGTATAGAAAATAAATATCAACCAAAAAAATAATAAACAGTTTTTTATGTTATTAAATCAAAACTTCATTAGATATAAACCAAATAATGTTTGAATAATAGGTTTAAAAGTTAAGATCTTGGAAATTTCACGTGATCAGCAAACTGTAAGCACAAGAAATGTCAAGTATCGACCCCAATGTTAATGCATCAGACTGGCACACTAATAAAAACGTCTACCATTCAAAATCTCCATAACCAAGACAAGAAATAGACCAAATAACATTGCGGTTCACTTCAATTTAAACTCGTATGATTATACATTCTGCCAACATTGAATTACATATTGATTTTAGTGTTTAGATGTAGTATATATAATTGTATTTTATCAATGTAATTTATTTTTAAACTTTCAACTTCAACCATGTCAGAAAGATCTTTGTTCGTCTGAAAGATGTTGCTCACACATATTACACAAAGATTGATTATAGTTTGTTGTTATCATTCACATAGAGAAGTTGTGCGCAAATCAGCAACTTCCATCTATCAAACAGTAAGACGACGATCTCTTGGTACGATGTGTCTTTTCTATCGCGCACATAACTATCACATGTCACATGTTAATGGATGATTTAGGAGTTGACTTGCAAGAAGATATAAATGAGTGTCCTACAACTCATGTCTCATCTAAATCTCTCGTGTAACATTGCAAGAAGATACAAATGAGTGTCCTACAACTCATGTCGCATCTAAATATCTCTCATGTAACATTTAGATAGTCGAAGTTAGAGTATGAAAGGCATCTGAACATTTCATTGGAAAATCAGGACGACCAAGTTAGGGACCCACATTGTTAACAAATACTCCCTCCGTCTCATAAAAAGTGTTTAATTTGCACTTTTTTATTGTCTCAAAATAATTGTCCATTTACATTACCAATGCAACATTTATTATTATTTTTCCACTACTATACCCCTATTTATTAACTTTTACTTTATTCAACTACTCTATTAACTACATTTAATAGGAGTATTCTAGTAAATGATATTAATTTTTTTACTAAACCCAACACATCTAATCATTTTCTTAAGAACCGCACATGACTCAAATATGACATTTTTTATGAGACGGAGACAGTAGTAAAGTAGAGAAGGAGAAATAGATCAGAGGTTCAATATAGACATAAATCAATTAAATTATCCATAGGTCAACTATAAATAAAGATCAATTATCTATAGTTGACCTATAGATAACTTCTGCAATCAACCTCACTAAATCGATGATCCCAGAGTCGTGAACCGTTGGATCGAGTTCAAATCTGGAGGATAGGTTTGCAACACCTATATCTAACTTTTGACCTTTCAGAATTTTAAAACAAAATCTGAGATGAGAGATATCTGCTTTGCGCTAAAACTGCAGATTTGGGTAATTTTTCAGCTTTTTTTATTCTTATTTGCAAGTTAGTTTACTTTGTGATTTGTGATTGTTAGCATTAGTTTGTGAATCACTTTAAGGCCCTCTTGTACCTTTAATTGATTAAAGTGGAATTATTTCTTTGGTTTGGACGACTCGTGACTTTACTATCATATTGAGGGGTTTTCCATGTTAAAATATCGGTTTTCTTTTGTGTCTTTATTTATCCGATTTGTCATCTTAAATTTGTTGTTGATCCTCAAGGTTCTTACAAGTGTAGAGTATTTTATATCCGTTGCGTATTGGTCTGTTATTGTGTCTTAATTTCTCATAAGAGTGACATCAGAGCTCTTGGTTAAGGGCTATTTTACTTGTTAGAATGATGAAGTCAAATACAAAAATGAAGATGATATTGTTGAATGGTTCTAATTACAATTTATGGAAGGGCATGATGAAAAACTTACTATTTGTGAAGAAATTACATTGATCGATTTTTAGTTCCTCAAAGTCGGATTCTGTGTCTGATGAAGAATGAGGGTTTGAACATCAACGTGTATGTGGTTTTATTTGAAAATATGTAGAAGATAATGTTTATAATCATATTTCTAACGAGACACATGCAAAAACTTTGGGGGAGTAGATAGAGTCCTTGTATGCCTCTAAATCAGTGAATAATAAATTGTTCTTGTTGAATAATTTCATAAGTTTGAAGTATAAGGAGGGGAATTCTATTTCAGATCACTTGAGTGAATTTCAAGGGCTCTTTGATTAGATGTCAGGAATGAGTATCAAACTTGATGATGAACATTTGAGACTATTTCTATTGCTATCTTTACTAGAGTCTTGGGAGACGTTTCAGGTTTCTTTCATAAGTTCTGCTTCTAGAGGTGTTGTTTCTTTGGAAACGGCTAATGGTAGTATTCTTAATGAGGAGGTGAGAAGGAAGGCATAAGGTTATTCATCTCAACCAGAGGTACTTGTCACTGAAAATAGGGGGAGAAGTCATAAAAAGAAATCGAAGGATGGTAGAAAGAATAACAGAAGCAAGTCTAAGTCGCGATACAAGAATCTGGAGTGTCATTATTGTCACAAAACAGGACACATACATAAGTATTGCTATTAATGGAAAAGAGATAACAAAGTCAAGAAGAGTAAGACTAAACAAAGAGACTATGAAGATCATGATTATGATTGTGTTACTACTGCTACTAGTGATGATCTTGTTATTCTCCGTGATCATGAATTTATTAATCTTATATCAGACGAGAGCATGTGGATAGTTCACAGTGGTGCTATATTGCATATTACACCAAGGAAGGATTTATTGACATCTTATACTTCTGGTGATTTTGGAGTGTTGAAGATGAGTAGTGATGGTGTATCTAAGGTAATTAGTGTTGGTGATGTATGCTTGTAAACCAACATGGGAATGCAATTGTTTCTTAGAGGTGTCAAACATGCTCTAGATATCCGCTTTAATTCGATCTTTGTGCATATGCTTAATGATTATGGTTATGACAATCACTTTGGTTCTAGAAAGTGGAAACTAAACAAATGTAACTTGGTTGTGGCTAGAGGGGAAAAACTTTCTAAACTATATTGGACAAAAACTTTGGTTGCTAGGGACAGTGTGAATGCTATTGACATGGAAGCATCTTCGTGGTACCAAAGATTTAGTTATATTAGTGAAAAAAGAATGAATGTTTTGGCAAAAAATGATGTTCTTCCTAGATTAAATATTGCAGATTTTAAAAAGTGTTGTGATTGCCTGGTCGGTAAATAGACTAGAGTATCTTTCAAGAGACATCCACCCTCAAGGAAGTCAAAGTTGCTTCAATTAGTACATTATGATGTTTGTGGTCCATTAAAGGTAAAATCCTTTAGTGGTGCACTTTATTTTATTACCCTTATTGATGTCTGCTCCAGAAAATTATGGGTTTATGCCTTGAAGATAAAATACCAAGTGTTGGAAAAGTTCAATGAATTCCATGCTTTGGTTGAGTGGTGGACAGGCGAGAAGCTGAAATTTGTTCGTTCAGACAATGGTGGAAAGTATTGTGGACCATTTGATTTCTATTGCAAGTAGCATGGTATTGCACATGAAAAGACTTTTCATAAAACTACTCAATTGAATGATTTTGTAGAGAGGATGAATCGAACACTAATTGAGAGAGTAAGGTGTATCCTCTTTGAAGCTAAGTTGCCTAAATTATTTGGGCGAAACACTTTACACGACAGTGCATGTTCTTAATCTCTCTCCTACTATTACTTTAAACAGTGAAGTTCAAGATAAATTTTGGTTTGGAGGAATGTTAAGTATGATCATTTAAGAGTTTTTTGTTGTAAGACTTTTGTGCATATATTAAAGGATGAAAGATTCAAGTTGGATGCAAAGTCAAAACAATGTATCTTCATCGGCTACGGGCAATATGAGTTTGTTTACAAGTTGTATATAGTGTATGGAATAAGCTTATTTGAAGACGCAATGTGGTGTTCATGGAAGACTAAACTATTAAAGATATTGATAAGGTAGAGAAGAATACACCCAATAAAGTTATTAGTTTGTCTAACGTTGATCTAGTTCAGTTACCGAGTCATAATCTAGATGATATTGATGGTGATGATCAGAAATAGTGAGCCATATGATTATGTTGATGATCAACAACTTGGAGTTGAGGTGAATATTCCAACTAATGATGGTGAATGGGAGAGAGATATGTCACATGATAAAAATCTTAGTGAAGCTCCATAATCATCTCAAGTTCAACTTAGGAGGTATACACCTTGAGACAACCTTCTACAATGTGGTTGATGCAATGCATGATGAGATCAAATCATTGCATAATAATCACACCTATGATTTAGTGAAGTTTCCCAAAGGCAAAGGGGCTTTGGAAAACAAGTGGATTTATAGAGTTAAACATGAGAGAAATTCTAAGTCTCCAAGATTAAAAGCCAGATTAGTGGTGAAAGGTTTCCGTTAAAGAAAGGGTGCTGATTTTAATGATATTTTCTCACCTGTTGTAAAGATGTCATCAATTAGAACCGTGTTAAGTTTGGTTGTTGCACTTGATTTAAAGGTTGAACAAATGGATGTGAAAACGACTTCCCTTCATGGTGATTTGGAGGAAGATATCTACATGAAACAACCTGTTGGTTTTCAAGTTAAAGCCAAAGAAGATCATGTGTATAGATTGAGAAAAAGTTTATATGGGTTGAAGCAAGCTTCAAGGCAGTGGTACAAGAAGTTTGAGTCTATAATTTGTGATCAAGGATACTAGAAGACTAATTCAGATCATTGCGTCTTTGTTAGAAAAATTTATAGCGATGACTTCATTATATTGTTGTTATATGTTGATGATATGCTTATTGTAGGGAAAAGTATTTTTAACATTAAAAGTTTAAAGAAGCAATTGCGAGATTCATTTGCCATGAAAGACATGGGAGCATCTAAACAGATTCTTGGCATTAGAATCATGTGTGACAGAAAAGAGAACAAACTTTGGATGTCACAAGAACATTATATCGAAAGAGTGCTGCAAGTATTCAAAATGGAAAGTTCTTAGGAAGTAAGCATTCCTTTTGCTACTCATTTCAAGTTGAGTTCTAATCAAAGTCCTTCAAGTGAAGATAGAGCGTTTGATATGAAACATGCTACATATGCATCTGTTATGGGTAGTTTAATGTATCTAATGGTGTGTACAAGACCAGATATAACACATGATGTTGTTACGGTCAGTTGATTTTTGTCAAATCCAGGTAGAGAGCATTGGAATGTTGTAAAATGGATTTTAAGGTATCTTCACAGTATTACTTCTGTGAGGCTTTGTTTGGGAGGAGATAAGCCTACTCTAGTGGGGTACTTTGACTCTGATTTGGCTAGAGACATAGATTCCAGAAAGTCCACTTCGGGCAACATGATTAAATTTGCAGGGGGGTTATGGCTTGGCAGTCCAGATTGCAAAAGTGTGTAGCATTGTCTACTACATAGACTGAGTTCATTGCCATTAGCGAAGTATGCAAAGAGTTACTGTAGTTAAAGAATTTTTTACAGGATCTTGTTATTTGTTCATGACAAATATGTGTTATTTGTTGATAGTCAAAACACTATTCATCTTAGTAAGAATTCGACTTTTACAATAAGTCCAAACACATTGATGTGAGATATCATTGGACACGTGATATTTTGGCTGCTAAGTTGTCGGAGTTAGCTAAAGTTCATGCAAATGATAATGGTTCTAATATGATGACTAAAGCTTTACCAAGAGGGAAATTTGAAACTTGTTGTGATATCGTTAGTTTGGCGATTTCCTCCACATATTTATGAGTGGGACAGTTGTTGGGCTTAGGCCCCCTTCCTATATGGATAAATTCCCAAATATGATTAGTCCATTTGTCTCACTTATTTAAGTGGAGAGGATCAATTTAGGGTTTAAAAGAGAGGATCAGTTGAGAGAGATAGAGAGAAAATAAGGATTCAAAAGAGAGAAAAGAGGAGAGAAACATATTCCCATTTTTCTGCAACTAGTCTCACTAAATCGAGGATCCCAGGTTTGTTAAGCATCAGATCGAGCTCAAATCTGGAGGGCACGTTCGCATCATCTGTGTCTAACTTTTGGACGTTCAGAATTTCAAAACAAGGTCTGAGGTGAGAGATATCTGCTTCACACTGAAGCTGCAGATTTAAGTAAATTTTTAGCTTTTTTATTCTTATTAATAAGCTAGTTTGCTTTGTGATTTGCAGTTGATAGCACTAGTTTATGAATCACTTTAAGACTCTCTTATACCTTTAATTGATTATAGTGGAGTTTTTACTTTAGTCTAGATGATTTGTGGTTTTTACTCTCATATTGAGGGGGTTTCCACATTAAAATATCAATGTTCTTTTGTGTCTTTATTTGTTCGATTTGTCGTCTTATATTTTTTGTTGATTCTCTAGGTTCCAATAAGTGTGGGGAATTTTATATCCATTGTGTATTGGTTTGTTATTGTGTCTTAATTTCCCATCAGCAATAACCAAAGAAAGAAGAAAACGTTGAAAAAATCAAAGAGAGAAACCAATCGAGAGAGGAGGAGCATCCAAAGAGGAAACAAATCAAATCGAACCAAATCAATTTGAATCAAACCAAACTGAATCAAATCAGATCAAATTAAACTAATCCAATCTAAATCAAACTGAACAAAATCAATTCAAATCAATCCATATCAATTTGAACCAAATCGAATCATACCAAATCAAATCAAACCAAACAAATTTGAACAAATCATACTGAAATGAACTAAATATAATTACATCAAATTGAATCAATTCAATACAATACAAAACAATCCAGATAAAACCAAATAGAATAACCAATAAAGAGACGAGTAACCAAATAGAAGAAACAATAAAAAGGAGAAGAATCAATGGAGAGAAAAGTAACCAAATAGAATAACCAATAAGGAAAAGAGTAACTAAATAGAAGAACCAATAAGAGATAGAAAGAGAAGCAACCAAACAGAAGAACTAATAAGAATAAGAAGAATCAATGAAGCGAGAAGCAACCAAATAGAATAAAAAATCTAGAGAGGAGTAACCAAATAGAAGAACACACACACACACACACACACACACACAGAGGGGGGGGGGGGGGGGGAGAGAGAGAGAGAGAGAGAGTCAACCAAACAAAAGAACCAATAAGAAGAGAAAGAATCATTAGAGAGAGAAGTAACCAATATGGAGAGAGTCTACCAAGAACAATTTAGTGATTCAACATAAGGATTTTTCTTCAATAGATTTATAATTATAGAATCAAAACAAACACATTCCAAACTTTTTGGAAACTCAATAGCGGGAGCAATAATTAGTTCAATGAGGATCGAACCAAGCTCTATATACCATGTTAACAGTGGAAATATCAAAGTAGGGTAGGAGAAATAGATTAGGGTTTTAATAATATGAATAATATAACTTATGCAAATAAGGGTTACAAAGAGAATATATAATAAGACATAAATAAACTAAATCTTATAGACATATAACATATGTAATTGAAACAACATCTGCTATATTTGGTTGATGGCATATGGCATATGTAATATATCTGAAATACTTCAAAGGATACAATTTATGATGTTTACATGTGTGCTAAAATGCGCGAATTCAAGACAAGGCAGTTGGTTTGGTTTTTTAGGTAATATTGTTAATTTATTATAACCTAATATAATATTATATTATATTGTGGTTGAAGGAAAAATGTACATTAATACATACTATTACACAATGGAAACTTAAATTCTTCCTTTTAAAGGATTTTCACGAATGACCATGCATTAAAAGATTAGAGGGCTTCTTAATACACCACCCAAGTTTTTTAGGCACCATGCGAAATTTCTTTTTTGTCCCCTGATTCCGGATGTGCACATCCGGACGCACCAATTTTAAAAAACGTTGATGTGTTCCAGATATGCATATCCGGAAAACTACCTAATCTGCAGATCCGGAACAATGGTTTATTAATTCGCGCCAGACCTTCTTCCTCCCCCTCATTCTTCACATTTTCATATTCCAAACACCAAACTCTCTCAAACTCTCAAATTCTCAATCCCACAAATCTCGACTTTTTTCACTCGAGTTCGGCGCAGAGCAACTTTTACAACGCTCAAGACACTTCAAATCCCCCGTATCTCAATTTAATCAGTAAGTTTTCGAATTTTAGAGTTTCGGAGTTATTTTCGAGTAATCGATTTAGAGTAGACATTTAGGTGTAGAAATTGTTAAGTAGTATGAATAACATAGGTTAGAGACAATGTAGGTATTGTTTGCTGCTTCAAACGGACGATCGGGGCATTATAATGCCCTTTTCCATGGTACAGTAGCCATGGCTGCTATTTTTGAACTTGAAAATACGTATCGGATGTGTAGATCCAGAAGGATTTTAACGTTAAATATTCTGAGTGCTTCCGGATGTGCAAATCCGTAAACACCCAACGTTAAATATTCTGCGTACTTCCGGATGTGAAAATCCGGAAGACACTTGGTTTTTATTTTTATTTGTTTGTTTTTTTTAATTATTTTTAAAAAATTCTAATTTATTTATTATGCTTTGCAGATTACATGGCTGGCAGAGACGATCATATCATACATGGACGAACAGCTCAACACGCATCTGTCCGACGTGAGCGGACGCAATCTACAGCCGAGGCTTCCAGCGCAGAGGGATTTGGGGTAGCCCTACAGCTGAGGGACATCCTGCACCACATCCTACACCACATCCTACACCAGAGCCTTCCACATCACAGGTTCAGGCCACTTCCACATCACAGGTTCAGGCCACTCCCCCGTCAGCCGCCGATTCTACATCTCGGAGGCGTCGGGCTTCTACTGCTGGTTTATCAGCTTCCCAGCCCCCACGCAGACGTCGTCGGGAGACTCCAGTTCCATCAGCTGCTCCTATTTCATCCTCTGTTCCTGTTCTTGAGGGTGATCACCCAACACATGAGGGTGGTGATGGCGATGACGCTTTCGATGAGTTAGACGGTTACCCCAGGGGACCATCTGATATGTCCCTACTCTTGGTGTACTCTGAGCATACTGCCAGATATGTCTGGCTAGGACAGGTAACCTTTCTCGGTTTATTTATAGAATTGTTTTCGTTGAAAATATTTTCATTTGTAACATTGTTTTATTTGGAAATTTTCAGGAGAAGGATTCCGAGAAGTTCTATAACCATGAGGGCAAGGTTATAGACATGATGGCGGAGCTACCAGGGGATGAGTGGTTCCAGTCTGCACTTGCTACCTCTGGTCTCAGAGGCCTTTCTAGGATTGGGTATCCCCAGATCATATACGGTATGCTGATGGCCTTTATTGAGAGATGGAACCCTGAGACATCCTCATTCCATCTACCGTACAACGAGCTCACGATCACATTCGACGACATCTCGTGCCTTTTACATCTACCGATCACGGGTACCCTTCTCCGTCATGGTAAGATGTCGAAGGTGGAGGCGACGGAGATGCTGACTGAGGAGCTTGGGGCTACCCCAGATGAGGCACTTGCGAAGGTGACGCAGTTGAGAGGCGCACACATCTGATTCTCCTTTCTGACACGCAGATTTCGTGAGGAGCTTGCAGAGGCAGGACGGGCAGCAAGTGATGCAACTGAGGTGGTGACCCACAGGCAGCGTGCCCTGAGATGCTACTATCTATTTTTGCTCGGCACGCAGCTGTTTATGGACACCAGCGCCACTTACGTTGACATCGTTTACCTCAGGTACCTTTTGGATCCCACAAAGATCCATGGGTACAACTGGGGGACGGCTACGCTGGCATTCACCTATTCTAGGCTCTCAGATGGTTGTCGCTGGGCAACCAAGACTGTGACAGGCAGCTGTACACTATACATGGTAACAATCTTATATTCTATGTCTTTTTTCATTTCTTTTCTTTCTATATTAATTATAATGTTTGACATTGATGTTATGTTTTCCATTTCAGGCGTGGATATTACAGCACTTTCCCAAGATTACTGGTTGGGGGAGTGTCGAGGGGTATACTGAGGATATGCCGCGTGCTGCTGCATTTCTCCTGATCAGAGGGAACCAGGCGTCCGACCCCTACAGAGTTTATTTTGATCGGATGTCTGCTGAGGACATTTTTTATGACGCCTATGCCGATCACCGTGTGACGCGCCTGTTCGATGAGGTTTCGCTGTTCTCAGGATGGTTGGCATGCAGTTCGACCATTACTGCTCGATACCTGCCGGAGCGCGTCTTGCGTCAGTTCGGTTACAAGCAGACGATCCCCAGGATGCCTCATGAGTCTGCTCCTCTAGGCTTGACCCGCATGTAGATAGATGAGTTATATGCTGACTTCCAGTCCCACTTGGTACCGGAAGAGGCTTGGGCGACCAAAGCGCCGAGAGACTGGAGCGTTGTGGCCGGGTACTTCATGTAGTTCTATACCGTCTCACACCCATGCATGGTGCCCACTGCTGAGGGATCGCCACCTAGACCTTCTCATCAGGAGATATTAGAGGAGCGACAGTCTCAGCTGGACCATACTCAGGATGTCCTACCTATCTGTCGTGAGATAGAGGAGATAGCGTGGTAGTTGCGGACAGTCACCTCCTTGAGGGCTCAGACTTGCCGTTGATAGGATTATTGAGACTGCGCGGAGGGCACTTCAGTACCGCAGACATCGAGTCAGGACGGCGGGTAGGGGCAGAGGAGTAGGGGAGCTAGGACAGATCTTTCGCCATGCACAGTAGTTTTTTGTTTGATATATTCTATTTTTATTACAGTTATGTACTGTATTTAGACAGAAGTATTATTATGTATATATATTATTTTATTTTATATATGGATGTTTTCGAATGTATATTAAGTTGCGACGATATATTAACATATGCGACCAACCAACAAAACTGATTTAAAAATAAATAAATAAAGTTCTGCTATTTTCTGGATCTGCAGATCAGGAATTTTTCCGGATTTGCACATCCGGAACACATTAACGTTTTTTTAAAAAATTGGTGCGTCCGGATGTGCACATCCAGAATCAGGGGGCAAAAACGGAAATTCACGTGGTGCCTAAGAAACATGGATGGTGTATTAAAAAATGCTCAAAGATTAAGCGATTTCCTCTTATATTGTAAAACACACTCAATGAAATTGGTAGGGCACACAAACATTGACCGGTTGGCAACACTTCTACATAGTCCACAAAAACATAATATGAGTGAAGGCATGTTTTCTTTACAATGCTAGCTGAACTAATGCAAATGAAATTTTGTATATTAAAGTTCTAATTTCTACACCATTTCAATGTCTAAAACCTTTGAACAAGATTATTGAAATTTAAGATATATGCTGAGAGTTTCATTCCAAAGTATTAAATTCTTTCTGCAACAACATTCATAGTTGAAATATTTTACAATTACAAAAAACCAAAGAGAATAAGGGCAAAATGATCAAGACCAGTAATTTTTATATTTATTAGGGTGAATCATCCTATCTAACGACTAACTGTGTCTTACATCATAGGTAATTGGAGTTTATTCCTTATAATATTTATCACTAATATTAGTGCAAGAAAGACTTTTTACATCGGGCGAAAAACACATTTTACATCGGATCTGGGTTCGATGTAAAGCCAAGCGATGTAGTAAATCAAAGACATTTTACATTGGACAATAGCCCGATGTGAAAAATACATCTGCTACATCGGTTAACTGTTACGTCTAATGTGAAATATGAGTTTAACTTTATTTTTTAATAAATAAATGCACATTTAACATCGGTTGCCTTTCTGGCCCGATGTAAAATGTAGGTTGTTACATCGGTTGCCTTTCTGACCCGATGTAAAATATATGTTTTTACATCGGTTGTAAGGCGCGTCTGATGTAATATGTATGCTATATTTCTTAAAAAAATTAGACTATTTTTTTAGCGGAATCGAGGTGGAATCCCTGTAATTTTTTTTGTACCTAATTTTTCATATTTTTCCAACATCACACAGACCACATTTAAGTCGCTATTTGGTATCTAATTTTCATATTTTTCCAACCAACCTGTTAATTTCACTGCACCAAATAGCTAGGATGCACATATTCTTCAAAATGAACAATTGATTTACAAAAGTACTAATCTAGGATACACACAAGTGTACAACATTATAAGTATGTTTACACGGTGGACTACTACAACAACAAAACTAGTGAAAACATACAAAAAAATCCAACCATTTATAAGTCCTTTCCCACACTTGAATTACCAACATGCAATCCACAAGAAGATGAGTTGTAGCTTCAGTAGACAACACCAAAATCACACTTGCTGACAATAAATAATAACACCAATTAACATTCGCAGACAACACCAAAGTCAAGAAACTCAAATCAGATATTTATAGACAATTCTATATAACTCACCAGATAAAGGTTAATTTTTATATAACTCAAAGAAACATGTTGTCCAACGGAGTCACAAATCATGCAAATCATCTTTTGTTAATTCTGTTGGGTCATCAAATACCTACAATACGTAAATAACATTATAAAGTTATTCTTTGAAAATTCACATTAAGTTGTAAAACGCAAAGTAAATAACAAAGTAAAGTTATTTTTATTACCTACATCCAAGACTCGGTTATATTGGCAGAGACAATATCCAACATATTTTTCATCACATAGTACCCACAATCAATAGAGTTATGTTGTCGCCTTGTCTACAAATGAATGACATAATTAGTGAATACTGATGATAAAATTAAATATAAAATTATAATTTACACCACGCTTACATTGGGTTGAAGCCATGTAGCCTTTTTTCTATTGCCATTTGCCATTTGATAAACCCCAAAAGCACTAATTCAGAAAAAAAATCCATATAAAGCCACATAAAATATGAAATTACTTTTGTAACAATTTATGTATATATGATATATAATATATTATAATAAAAGTCACATAAAAGATAAACCTACTTTGTAACAGTTTTCCTCATGGTTTGATTAAGTTCCCGATGAAGTGAACAAAAGACGACCACAATATTGTCTCTTGAACAAATGATTATTAATTGCTAATAGTCTCTGTACGCGTGGGTATACATTCCTAGCCACATTTTCCATACCCTTTTGACTTTTTTCCTATTATAAACTCAAAAAGTTATTAATCACTAAACATAATAAAAATGTTATGCACAAAAAAATATAACTCCTACTAACCTTAAATTCAGGGGTATCTCGAGACTTCAGAAACTATTTCCATATTTCTTCTTTAATATAATTATATCTAACATGTGCATGAGGGCGACCTTCTTTGGGATTTTAATATATTCTTTTGTGAGTTGTGTCTTAAAACCTCTTCACCGCTCTCCCGCATATTTAATCCATTCATCCTTCAACAGATCCTTCTTTGGATCATCACATTCTGGAATAGTGAAATGAGCCTACACATATACATAAAGAATTTGGTTTTAGTATATGGATATGTTGTTAGTATATGATTATAAAATATAATAAAGTGTTGAATTTAAAATACCTTAACATCAACCCAAATAACATCTTTTATGTCTTTATGTATGTCTTTCCACTCATCTTTCAAAATACTACATCTCTTCCAAGCAAGAGATGCTACATAACTCCTAAAAGTTGAAGCATTTTTACCAACACCAGTACATTCATAGGTTCTTAGATCAAACTCGACCTTTATCTTTTCACCTGTTTGATGAACTTTATAAGTTAATTCGACATTACTTTGATTTCTAATTGTTTTTTATTTTGTGCTTAATTTGATGTCTAATTGTTTTTATTCTGTGCTTAATTTGATTTCTATTTATTTATATTTTGTGTAAACAGATACATGGCTGATTCAACCAACAACCCTTCTTCATGATCTATGTGAATAGCATGCACATCATCCTCTTCATTTTCTTCAATGAAGGTAGGCACATTTGTTGAGAAAGGAGGAGTTTCAGAAATATCAAGATTCTCATCTTGATTTTCATCACTACCATGCACCTTTCCTTGTATAACCATTGACCACCTTTTATTAGAAGGATCTGTGACATAAAACACTTGTTTTGCTTGAGATGCCATGATTAAAGGTTCGTCCGCATAAGCTAACTTGCTAAGATCAACCAGTGTAAATCCAAATTCATCGATTCTTACACCACTGTTGATATCAATCCATTTGCATTTAAATACAGGAACTTTAAACACAACATAATCAACTTCCCAAATCTCTTCAATCACCCCAAAGTAGGGTGTAGATTCCATAACTGGGTTTCTATCTTTAGAACTAGAGAAGTGCATGGACTCGTCCACAATCATAACCCTACTATTTTGCGTGGTACTACGGTCATCCTTTGACTTTGTATAAAAGGAAGTTTTATTAATATCATATCCACTCCAAGTTATTATGTTACATTTAGTCTCATAGGACAACCACTTAATTGTATTAGAAGCACTATCATCATTAGCAATTTTTTCTTTAAACCACTCAAAGAAACTCTTATTATGCTCTTTTAACAACCCTTTTTTCATTCATCTTGGGGTACTTTTTCTTTATGATGCTTTTGTGAGCAGATAAGTAAGGTTGAACTTCATCCGTGTTATTCAATATATACATATGCGCTTGAACAACCACCTCAATACTTAAGCTCTTGACCTTTAAACCTTATGTACCCACACCCTCACATCTTCCATCATGGCGAGACTTGGGAACCCCTATAACATCCACTTTTGACAGATAGTTTGAACAAAACTCAATTGCTTCTTCTGCAATGTACCTCTCAATAATCGATGCTTCGGGACAGTGTGAGTTTTTTTGTATACCCTTTTAGGATCTTCATGTATCGGTCTGTTGGATACATCCACCGTAAATGAATTGGACCACATAATTTAATCTCACTTACTAGATGAACAATCAAGTGAACCATAATGTCAAAAAATGAAGGAGGAAAATACATCTCTAATTGGCACAAGATATCTGCAGCCTCATTTTCCAAATCGTCTAACTTTAATGGATCAATGTCTTTACAACAAAAATTGAATTGAAAAATAAGCACAACCTAGTTATAGTCTTCCTAACATTGTTATGCAATATCCCACGAATAGCCACTAGTAGTAGTTGTTGCATTAAGACATGACAGTCATGAGATTTTAAGCTAATTAATTTGAGATATTTAACTGATACAAGCCTCTTGATATTTGATGAGTAGCCATGCAGTACTTTAATACTTTGTAAACACTCACAAAAACTCGTTTTCTCTTTTTTAGACAAAGTGTAGCAGGCAGGAGGCAAATATATCTTGTTACCTATATGTTGTGGAGTTAACTCTTCTCGTATACCCATCAAACCCAAATCCAGACGAACACTATAGCCATCTTTTGTCTTGCCTTGAATGTTGAGAAGTGTTCCGATTAAACTATCACATACATTTTTCTCCACGTGCGTCACATCAGTACAATGTCTTATATCAAGACTAGACCAATATGGAAGATCGAAGAAAACCGAGCTCTTTTTCCATATATTTTTCACAGTAAATTGCTTTTGGTAATTTCCAAAGACAACATTAATGCCTTGTTGTCGTTGATAAACTTCCTCTCCAGTTAAGGGCTTTGGAGCAACACCATGCTCTTGTTCCCCATTGAAAGCTTTCCGTAATCTACGATATGGATGATAACGATTTAGAAATTTTTGATGCCCGAGATAAACAGTCTTCTTTCCTTTTTCAAGTTGATGGTAATATGTGTCTTTTTCACATATAGGACACACTTTATGCCCTTTAACTTTATACCCAGGCAAATTGCCATATGCCAGAAAATCGTTGATGGTGAAAAACAACATGGCATGCATATTGACCTGTTCACCAGAATACGCATGAAAAACATCCACCCCTTCCTCCCACAACACTCTTAAATCATCAATCAGTGGACTTAGATAAATGTCTATGTCATTTCCTGGTTGTTTTGGGCCCAAAATCATCATCGATAACATAATATATTTACGCTTCATGGACAACCTAGGAGATAAGTTGTAAATCATCGGGAGAACATGCCAAGAAGTATGGTTAGTACTTAGATTATCAAACAGACTCATTCCATCAGTAGAAAGTCCAAGTCTAAGGTTTCTCGACTCTTTGCCAAAATTTGTAAACAAAGAATCTATTTTCTTCCATTGCAAAGAATCAGCTACATGGAGAATTTGTCCATCACATTTTCTTTTTTCTGCATGCCATCTAAGATTCTTTGCGTCATTTGCATTAGCGAATAGTCTTTTGAACCTTGAAATTATTGGTAGGTACCATACCACTTTCATTGGAGGACCCTTTTTGACCACCTCATCATCACTAGAATCACCATTTTTCTTTTTGTAGCGTGATGCCTTCCACTTCGGACAACGATTATAGTTTACATACTCTTTTCTGTATAATATGAAATCATTAGGGCATGCATGTATCTTTTCATACTCTAAACCCACCAGACACAATAATTTCTTCACCTCATAATAACGATTTGGCATTACGTTACCTTCTGGAAGCATTTGTGTCAACAATTCAAGCAATTAGATAAAACTTTTGTCAGTCCACCCATTATTTGCCTTGAAATTAAACAATTTTAACACGGCTGACAAACGTGTAAAATTTGTGCATCCCGGGTACAAAGGTTTATCCTTGTCACTGCATAAAGTATCATACGGACGTGCCCTTTTAAACAAATCTTGTCCAATATCACGCATCATGTCTTCCAAACGATCATCCATTTTTACACTAACATTATCTCTTTGGGACACATTTGACTTTGCTAGTACTTCACCGTGCCATATCCATTGTGTATAACTTTGACAAATCCCTTCACAAATTAGATGATCCATGATTTCTTTCTTATTAAGTATTGGTTCTTGATTTGCAAAACGAACACATGGACAGAGAAAAAGCACATGAAGACTTTTTTCAGCATTACTTTTAAGAGGATGAAGATTTTTTTTAGCATTACTTTCAGCAAACTGTAGAAATTCCATCACTCCATGTTCGTACTCAGCACTTAATCGATTAGCTCTCATCCAACTACGATCCATACCTATGTTTTGAAATTAATGCATACAGAGTTAAATAATTGGGACGCCTATAATAGTCCCTCTTTTGGACACATTAGAGAGAACAAAAGTCTCTACGTGCAAACATGTGGCATTAAATTAAATCATAAAAAATATTTCTAACAAAATGGTATTATCATAAAAATTCTATTATTCAATTTAAACCCAAATAAAACCAAATAGACATCAAAATTATTTGGCATTTTTATCTGCAAGACTCACCCAAAATTCATTCAATTTCATCTTCCAAAATGGCACACAAAAGAGACATTAAAATGATAATTTCTAACTCAAATTCAACACTACTAACACTGTCATCGGAAATTTCGCATTCAGTTTAACACTAACATGAAACAATATAGTCATTCAAAACTAACACTCAAATTTAACATTAATGGAAACAAAGCAAACAAATCCAACACAGAACTAAACAAAGAAGGTGAAGGTGATAATGAAATTCAATCTTACCAACACTGCAGGAAATGGACCGGAGGAATGTCTGAAACTCAAACTCAAACTCTTCAACCTATGAAAAGGAATGTCTGAAACTCAATCTCTTCAACCTGAAGAGCTGAATCTCTTCAATCTATGAAAAGGAATGTCTGAAATTCAATCTTACCAACACTGCAAGAAATAGAAGGAATGTCAACAAACCACGATAACAAGATTCAAATATGCCATTAGCAGCCAATTAATTAAACCAAGATGGTCTCGTAGCAAAATCAGTATGAATGCAAGTTGATGCTCATACTTGCATGGTTGTTTTTCCATTTATATTCATATAAAGATAATTTTGATACTATATACCATTTTCAATAATATTTCATCATCGATCATTCACATTCTTACATAACTAAACCTAATCTATTGTTTGAGATTATAAGAGAAAAGTAGCTAACTTATAATGATTAAATATATATAAGTTTTGACTATTTTACTTTTGTACAAATTTCTTATTCTAACTAATTATAAGTCTTAATTATATAGTATGTACGAAAATAAATCTATATACTTTATAGCTTATGTAAGGACAATTATAATCATCACAATTCAAAAAGGGTTTCAAACATTACACGAAAATAGGAATATAAAGCTCCATCAAGCACATTAATAAAGGTTAATAACAATAAATAAAAAGGAGAAACAGTGGTGAAGTGGATTACCGGAGTGTGATTCGCAGCGGGTGAGTTGGAGTTATGGATGATTCGTGGCGATGTGTGGTGGCTGATTCGAAAATGACGGCGGAGGAATGATTTACGGTGGGAGACGAATATGAACAGGGTGGTTGTGATGTGTTTTATGATGGAAACGAAGATGGAGACAAAGATTTACGGTGATAGAGACGAAGATGAAGATTTGAGATCGCGGCTGCTAGGGTTTTAGTGAGGCGTGAGGAAACAAAAAGAAATGATATTTGGGTTTGTAAGTGAAAATTGACTTTTCACGTCGATTGCTACTAGGCCCGATGTAAGGGCCCACGTTTCACATCGGGTTCAAATCAAGGACCGATGTGAAATCCTTTATAACAAAACTTCATATTATTTACGAAACTTCCGCCTTGTTATTTTTTCCATCAGAGGACTTAATAACATCGGTGCAAAGTCAGGCCCGGTGTAAAATTCTTTATAACAAAACTTCATATTATTTACGAATCTACCACCGCATTATTTTTCACATCAGTGGAAATAAATGTCTAATATAAAATCTCTAAATCAAATATTTTTCACTTCAAATTGTTATGTAACCTGATGTATAATTATTTGACAAATATTTTTTACATCATATATCTTAAAACCTGATGTAAAATTATTTAACCAAATATCTTATTTTTAGTAGTGTAATTGTTTGGTGAAATTTCTACAAGAATTTATACAATAGCACTATTAATAGCGTTTTTTAAGCTTTTAATAGCGCTATTAAAGCTATTGCTATTATAGGTCAGGTATCTATAATAGCGCTTTAAAACGCTATTAAAAACACAGTCATTAATAGCGCTTATGACTAAGTGTTATCGTTGCCTAATTTTTAAACATACAATTTCTTATAGGAAATAATAGCACTTTTTATAAAACGCTATTATAAGCTGAGTCTTTAATAACACTTACTAGCAAAGCGCTATCGTATGCCCATTTATTAAAAAAAATTATAGATCATTAAACTTAGATTTTAGTTATCAACAAAACATTGGCCTACATATTCATAAATGACAACAACATAAAAGTTCTTCTAGCAAAGTGCTATCATTCAATCAACACTAGTGATTATTTAGGCTTTGAAAGTAAAAGTGAAAGTAAATGACAAGAGGAGACATGCCTAGTTGTATACATCATAAATATAAATTTATGGAGAACGTGGATAGAAGGACTGTTGGTATGATTTGGGGCTCAAACGACTTCGATTATGCTTGTAAACCTTCTGCAGGGAGATCAGGTGGAATTCTTATTGTATGGGATATAAACCATTTTGCTGCAAAAAATATCTAGATTTTGGAATCTGCTATTTGGATAGAAGGGGAGTGAGGAGAAGATAAGACTCAAACTACGTTACTGAATGTTTATGCATCGTGTGACGTTCGGAAAAAAAAGAAACTGATGGGTGGATTTGGCCTCAAGAATTAAAAGGAGCAGGCGAGATCAGTATTGTGTGGTAGGAGATTTTAATACTATCAAGACGGAAGAAGAAAGAATAGAATCTTCGAAAAATAATCGTAGAGAGGAAATGAAACTTTTTGAAGATTTCATTTCGGACCTTGCGCTAATTGACTTACCATTACAAGGTAAAAAATACACTTGGTCTAGGCTTGGCGACACAACAATGAGTCGTTTGGACATGTTCCTGATATCTGAGGAATGACTTAAAAGGTGACCGAAGAGTGCGCAATGGGCTTTGGAAAAGGGTTTATCTGACCACTGCCCGATTTTTCTTTGTGTTGATGTGCAAATGTGGGGACCGAAGCCATTCTGGATGCTAGAATGCTGGAAAAACATCGAGGGGTACCATAATTTCGTTAAAGAGCATTGGCTGAATTTCAAAGTGGATGGATGGGGGATGTTTGTTCTAAAAGAAAAATTGAAGATGATAAATAGTAAGTTAAAAGAACGGCATCAATCGCACACCCAAAACCAAGACGGGAAAATTAAAGAAATCAAAGTTGAGCTAAACAATCTCGAAATCAAAGGAGAATCAGTGGGACTAACCACAACAGAGATGGATCAGAAGAGAGATGACCGCAAATCTTCATAATGTTACGAAACTAAATTGTAGCATCCAATGCCAAAGATCTCGCAATAAGTGGCTGAAAGAAGGATATGCTAACACAAAATTTTTCCATGGATATATCAATAAAAGAAGGAAAGTGAATGAAATCTGTGCATTAGATATAAACGGGATAATATCCAAGGAAGCTTCTGAGATAAAAGAAAGAGTTTTTGAATATTTTCAAAACAAGTTTGACAGGAGAGGCGTGAGGCCTATACTGGGTAATATGGAATTCAAAAGGTTGGTAGATTCAGACAGAAAAGCTATGATAGCCGAATTTACAGAAGATGAAGTTCGTATAGGGCAGTATGGGATTGTGATAATTAGAAAACTCCAGGTTCGGACGGATTTAACTTTGGATTCATTAAGGAGTTCTGGGACATCATCAAAAGTGATCTCGCGAGGATATTGGACAAATTTCACAAATACGGGTGAATGGTTAAAGAAGTTAACTGCTCTTTCATCGTTCTTATACCAAAGAATAGTAACCCAACTAAGATTGCAGATTACAAACCTATTTCTTTGATCAGATGTATCTATAAGGTAATTTTGAAGGTTTTTGCAAACAGACTAAAAAATGTGATGGACAACATTATTACAGAATATCAAACCGCGTTCATTTCAGGCAAAATCATTCTAGATGGGATTTTGGTGGAGAATGAAATAGTGGATGAGGCGAGGAGGAAAAGGAAAGAAGTTGTTATATTCAAATTGGATTTTGAGAAAGCATACGATTCTCTACTCTATGTTATGGAGAAAATGGGATTCTATGAAAAATGGAGAAATTGGATTGCGGAATGTCTAAGTTCATCTTCAGTGTCGGTGCTAATAAACGGTAGCCCAACTAAGGAATTCATGATGGGTCGGGGATTAAGGCAAGGAGACCCACTTTCTTCGTATCTTTTCCTTATAGCCTCAGAAGGATTTAGCGTGTTGATGGAGAAAGCAGAGGCATCCAGAAAATTGGTAGGCTATAATTTTGAGAGAGGGACTCGACATTTTTCACACTTATGGTATGCAGACGATACTTTGATAATGTGTGAAAAGAGTTGGTCTAATATACGAGCTATAAAATCTATACTTCTACTCTTTGAGGTAATGTCTGGACTGACAGTTAACTTTAATAAAAGTTTGATTGTGGGGATTAATGTTAATAGCAATTGGATAGTGGAGGCAGCAAAGATCCTAAAGTGTAAAGTTGAAAGCCTACCGATGAATTATCTCGGCCTACCTATTGGGGCAGACCCGAACATAACTGATATATGGAACAAGGTCATTAAAACAGTGAAGTCAAGGCTGAATAGATGGAAAAGCAATACTCTATCCATAGGTGGAAGAATTGTACTATTAAAATCGATCTTGTACGCGGTCCCGATTTACTTTCTCTCTTTCTTCAAGGCACCGTTAGGTATAATTACTAAACTGGAATCTATTTATAAACAGTTTTTATAGGGAGGATCTGAGGAAAAGAGGAAAATTTGCTGGAGTAAATGGGAGGAAATTTGTAGACCAGTGGAAAAGGGAGGATTGGGAATTAGAAACTTAAAGATATTTAACATAGCAATGTTAGGAAAGTGGAACTGGAAAGTCAGAAATGATAGCAAAGGAATATGGTTTGAGGCTCTAGCGAGTAAATACGAGTTGAGCAAGGGGGGTGTAAATATGGGAAGGGAGAAGGGTTCCAAATGGTGGAAGAATATAACATAATTGGAGATAGTCAGGCATGTGACGTGGAATGAGTACTCGGTGAAAGAAATGTATAACAGATTGTCGTCAAATGTACAACTTGGTTCCCATCAAGATTGGAACAAAATTTGGAACAAGGCAATTCCGATTAAGGTATCTTGCCTGATATGGAGGCTAGCTACTTCAAAACAAAATCCCATCAAAAGATAACTTAATCAAGAGGGGTGTGTTGAACCCGGGACAAATCGAGTGCTCGGGTGAATATGGTAGAGAGGAGTCGGTTTCTCACTTTTTTTTAGTGTCTTATACTTACAGGAGTCTGGAGCTATATAGGCAATTGGATTGGAGTGCAGGGTGCTTTTCATAACGACGGATGGAAGCATTTGAAGCAGTTTAAGAACTTGACAGTCGGAGGAAGAGAGGGTAGAATGAAGTGTTAACTTAGAGTACAAAGGCACTAAAAACTATTGTTTTATTGATTGATACGATTTTAAATTAACAAGGACTGCAACTGCTAAATAGAATTGAGACCCACTAACAATATATTCCTAAAATTTAGCACCCACTACTAACTCAAACAAATATCCCTAAAAACTAGGACAAACTCAAAACAAATCAGTTACAAACATAAATAAATTAATATTTCTAATATTCTCCCTTAAACTGAAAATTTTCAAACATTCAGTTTATCACACACGCCCAACAATGCCCTGAGTTTCTGAAATGTAACCACCCTCAATGGCTTTGTCATTATATCAGCAATTTGATCTTCACTTCTGCAGTAGTGAACTTCAATTACTCCATCCTTTGTGAGATTCCGGATAAAATGAAATTTCACGTCTATGTGTTTGCTTCTCCCATGTAAAACAGGATTTTTTGACAGTTTGATAGCTGAACTGTTGTCGCAGTAAATTGTAGTAGCATCAACTTCCCTTTCCTGCACAAAATTCAGCCCTTCAAGAATCCTCCTAAGCCAAATTGTTTGGCAAGCACACGCAGTTGCAGCAACATATTCTGCTTCGGTAGTTGATAGAGTGACTATCTCTTGTTTCTTTGAAGACCATGAGATGGCTCCAGAAACCAGCATAAAGACATAGCCAGAAGTACTCTTTCTATCGTCAATATCTCCAGTATAATCACTATCTGTATAGCCAATCAAATCTGTTTTTTCTCCCTTCATGTAAAAAATTCCAAAACTAGCAATACCTTGCAAATACCTAAGAATTCTCTTTGCAGCCAAGAGATGACTCTCCTTAGGATTTTCCATATACCTGCTGATCAAACTTAATACATACATAATATCAGGCCTTGTTCCTGTTAGATACATTAAGCTCCCCACAATTTGCTTGTAAAGATGGCTGTCAACGTTCCTTTCATCCGGATTTCGAACAAGCTTCAGCCCTACTTCAGTAGGTGTGGCAGCAGGATTGCATTTTGACATCTGGAATCTCTCTAAAATTTCTTTCACATATTTCTTTTGTTGAGATAAAAATGCCAGCTGCAGACTGCACCACTTCAATGCCTAAAAAATAGTGCATTTTGCCAAGATCAGACATGTCAAATTCCAACATCATACATTGCTTGAACCTTTCAAACATACTGAGATCATTTCCAGTATATATCAAATCATTCACATACAAGCACACAATCACCAATTTTCTTCCTTCCCCACTTTTCACAAAAAGTGTGTGTTTAACAGGACATTTCTGAAAACCTTCCTTCAGGAAATAAGCTTCAATTCTGCTATACCAAGCACGTGGCGCTTGTTTTAATCCATACAAAGCCTTATTTAGTCTATAGACTTTGGCCTCACATCCAAACTTCATGTATCCAGGAGGTTAATCAATGAACACCTGCTCTTTCAGATCACCATGTAAAAATGTTGATTTTACATCCAATTGGAAGATGGGCCATAAGTTTTGTGCAACTAAAGCAACCATCATTCTAATTGTATCAAGTCTTGCAACTGGAGCAAATACTTCAGTATAATCCACCCAAAACTCTTGCTTGTAACCTTTAGCGACAAGTCGTGCCTTGTACTTGTCAACTTCTCCATCTTCCTTGAATTTTGTCTTATACACCCATTTCACACCAATTGTCTTTTGCCCTTGTGGAAGATCAACCAATTCCCAAGTGTTGTTCTTCTCAATAGAAGCAATTTCTTCATCCATTGCATTTTTCCATTTTGGTTCCTTAATAGCTTCTTCAAAGACCATGGGATCACAATCCGTAAAAAATACAAAGTGTGTCAGTTGACCTTCTGATTGATTTATTCTAGTCACCTCATAATCAATCATCCAACCAGGCCTTCTTTAATCACGCCGAGGACGAGTTTCTGAAGTTGAATTTGCTGGTGAGCCAAGAATCTGCACAGAACTAACAGCTGCTGGTTCTGCGGGCTGCTGGTGCACTGTGGGCTGGTGCTGCACACTTGAAGTTTCAGGCTGCTCATCTTGAATTTCATCAAAATCCATCAGTTTCTCTTGATGCACAATAACACTATTATTCTCTGCCCAAAAATTTTGTTCATCAAATATCACATCACGACTAATTATAATCTTCTTAGTGATAGGATTATAAAGCTTATATGCTTTTGACTGATCACTAACACTAAGAAAAATACACTTCACCCCCTTGTCTTCAAGTTTTGTTCTTCTCTGATCTGGTACATGAGCATAGGCAATACACCCAAAAATTCTGAAGTGATTGACAACTGGTTTGTTTCCACTCCATGCCTCCTCAGGAGTCATGTTTTGAACAGAAAAAGTCGGACTTCTATTCAAAATGTGGACGCTCTAATTCACTGCTTCGGGCAAAAAAGATTTAGAGATTCCACTTCTGTTAAACAAACTTCGGACCATGTTCATAATAGTACAATTTTTCCGCTTGCAAACACCATTTTGCTGAGGTGAATATGCTACTGTAAGCTGCCTTTGAATTCCATGATTCTCGCAAAACTTTGCAAATTCATGCGACGTATACTCTCCATCACGATCTATACGCAGAACTGTAATCACGCAACCACTTTCCTTTTCAACAGACACTTTAAATGTCTTGAAAACATCAAATGCTTCAGATTTTTGTTTCAAAAAATAAACCCATGTCTTCCTACTGTAATCGTCAATGAAGGTAATGAAGTACCATTTACCTCCATTCGAGATTGGATTTAGAGGGCCACAGATGTCCGAATGAACCACCTCTAGCACATTCTTGGCTCTGATGGATTTTCCAGATGGAAAAGAGTCTCGGTGCTGCTTGCTGACAGGACAATCTTCACAAATCTGAGTTGGAGGTGCGATTTTCGGAAGGCCTATCACCATATTTTTCTGCTGCAACGTTTTCAATCCTCCAAAATTTAGATGACCATAGCGAAAATGCCATAACCATGTTGAGTCTTGAATCTTAGCTGAGGAACAAGAACCGGTGGATCTGTGCAGATTTAACGGAAACAACCGATTATCTGTCATTTTAACTTGAGGAATCTACCCTAATTTTTCGTCTTGAACCCGACAAACACCATTCTTGATTAGAATCTCGTACCCTTTTTCTTGAAGTTGTCCTAGGCTAATCAAGTTGGTCTTCAATTCTGGGACAAAGAAGACATCAGAGATCTTGTGACTTTTATTTCCCTTGGCCTTGAAAATAATTTTGCCCCTTCTAGCAACATTTATTTTGGAGTTGTCGCCGAACATGACGGTGCTCAGAAAAGACTCATCCAAATCTGAAAATATTGTCTTATCACCGCATATGTGATTGCTGCAGCCCGTATCCAAATACCACAGATTATTTGGAATTTCCTCAGTCACATTGCACACCATCAAGAGAGATTCCTCTTCTTCTCCTTCTGCAAAGTTGGTCTTTTCTTTTCTCCATTTTAGCCATTCAAGTTGGTTCTACATTCATTCTGATAATGACCATATTTGTGACAGCGATAACACTCAACATTAGATTTTGGACGATAATTGTTTGAATGATTACCTCCACGATAGCCACCTCGACCTATTCCTCTTCTTGAGTTGTATGAATTCTGGTGGTTGGCAGGATTGTTACTATGGCTGCTGCTACGACCATTATCGCCTCTACCGTAACCACCTCGACCTCTTCCTCTAAAATTAGAGATATTTTAATAAGTCGAGGCTTTAAGTGCTTGCTCCTCTTTGTCTTGTTTACTGATTTTATTCTCATGAACCAACAAGGAGCTTTGCAATTCACCAATAGTGAGTGAATCAATATCTTTGGATTCTTCAATGGAGCAAAAAACAAAATTAAACTTTGTTGTCATTGATCTAAGAATCTTCTCAATAATGATCACATCCTCCATCTTGTCTCCATGAATTCTCATTTTATTGGCGATGATCATTGTTCTTCCAAAGAAATCTGTGACAGACTCATCCGACTTCATGCGTAACGCCTCAAATTCACTCCATAGGCCTTGAAGCTGCACTCGTCTTGCCCTAGCGTTCCCTTGAAATTTCTTCTTCATTGAGTCCAAAATCTGTTTGGAGGTTTCTTTGCTGAGAATCGTCTCCAGAGTTGCTCGATCTATGGCCTGAAACAAGTAGTTCTTGGCTTTAAGATCCTTGAGTCTCAATGCCTCCATTTCTGCCTTCTACGTATCTGTTTGAACTGCTCCCTTCGCAGGCTCTGTAAATCCGGAGTCAACAACTTGCCAATGTTCTTTGGATCTCAAGAAATTCTCCATTAACATGCTCCAATGGTCATAATGACCATCAAAACGAGGAATTGCAGTCTGCCCAAAATTCTCATTGGAAGATGCCATCGATCAATTGATGTTTTGGATCAAATCTCACTGTGTTTCACTCAAATTTTTCTCTAAATTAACTTGCTCTTGATACCACTGTTAACTTAGAGTACAAAGGCACTATAAACTGTTGTTTTATTGATTGATACGATTTTAAAATAACAAGGACTGCAACTGCTAAATAGAACTGAGACCCACTAACAATATATTCCTAAAATTCAGCACCCACTACTAACTCAAACAAATATCCCTAAAAACTAGGACAAACTCAAAACAAATCAGTTACAAACATAAATAAATTAATATTTATAATATGAAGATGATGGTTATTTGGGCAGCCTGTATTTGGAATATATGGAAGAGTAGGAATAATAAAGTATTCGGAAACAAGGAAGACATCATTGAAAAAATAGGCGAAGAATCGAAAATCACAGCTTGGTAATGGCTGAAAGTAAAATCAAACATCATTAAGGATGATTTAGGAGTGTGGTGTATGAATCCTAAGGCTTGCCTCGGCATATCAATCGATTGAGATGGAGACATTAAGGCAATCATCATTCGATGGCGTCTTGAGGGCAGGACTTAATCTAGTTTTTTTAGCTTGGCTACATTTTTGCAGCAGGTGGTGTTGCTGGTTATTTTGAGTGGATTTTTGTTAGGTAGAGTTAATTGATCTTTTAGTGTATTGGAGGTTCGGGTGTTGGTTTGGTGAAGGTGCTCGTCTGATCTTTTTAGAGAGAAGTTTTTTAGTTACTTTCATCAGTATAGTAGTGAGTGCTTGGTAGTTTTTTTTGGCACCCTTTGCATTTGGCTGAAATGGCTGTGGTGGTATGCAATGTTAGCAGAAGTTTTATCAGTGTCTAACGTATCAGTGGGTCCTGGTCCAATTTGGTGGTTGAGGGGTTTGGTGAGGCTGGGAATATGGAAATTCGAGCAGATTATTGGGAGGTGTGTTGTTGTTCCATTGCAGATTGTAGTTTAATCCTTGGTCAATTTTCTTGCCGTGGTGGCTGTCCTTGGGATCAAGTGTCTTGTGCAAATCTGTTAGGGATTTTGGCGGCCTGCTTGTGTAGGATGAGATTTAGTAGGAAAGAGTAAGCGGTATCGAAATATAGTTCATTTGGAGGAGTTAGATATTTATCTTTCGTGGCAATTCTAGTTTAGGCTGGAGGGGCTTCAATAGGTAGAGCCTTCTTGTGTGTTCAGGGGTGTTTTGTTGTTTTTTGGAGAAGTCGTTTCGCCAATGATTTTTCATTAGCAGCATCTTGTTTATTGTAATTAGTGCGATTAGCTCAAGGAGGTCTTAGTTTGGTGTCTACCTGATGCTAGAAATTGGTGGCTGTTTTTGCTGTCCTGTCGAATTGGTGGCTGTTTTTGGTGTCTACTTGGCATTTGACCTACAAGTCTGGCATAGCCCTTTATCAGCAGCTTTTGGGCAAGGTATTAGTAGGTGTTGTGGTGTTGTCATTTTTTCTGTTTTTGGGTATTTCTGGCTGTCAACTGTGTTTATCAGACCGTGCGGTTCTTCACCGTTTATGGAGTTGGATGTTACTAGTATTGATGATCAGCTGATTTGACAGAGGTGATGATCTGGGAGGGCATAACGATCATCGACATATCCGAAGGTGCATTCATTTGATGCATTCATTTGATAACAAACAATTTTAGTAACATTCAACTACCTTAATGTTACACAATATATTTTATAAGAGAACTCATAAAAAGAAAATTATTCTATGGCCAAAGCTAGCAATAGCATAGCTAACAAGAAGGAATCTAAAGTTGACATAAATTTAATTTTTTATAAAATATTTACCTCTGATTCAATGAGCTTGAATATCCAAGATTCCTAGTCCATTGTCCATCAAAACTGAGGCGAAATAGAGGAAAATATAAACCACGGTGGTTGTTAGCATATGATAATGCAATATGTTGTTAAGATAAAAAAAAAAATGTAACAACTAAGATAGATTTACCATAAATGGATGGGTTGACCCATATACTCACATGAAGGTCCTTTGTATTCACTCAAATACTTTTTCTGATTATGATCTTTAGATTTTTCACATAATTATTCAGATTTCTTAGAAAACATTTTAAAAAAATAAAATAAGGTATGTGAGCTGAAGCTTCATAAATTCCTTCCAGTCCTACCAATGAAGTACGAGAAATGAAGTTTCATAAATTCCTTATCCTAATAATGTATCAGTCCCTTCATTCAAAACAAAATTTATGATATTATATATAAATGAAAACTATATAAAAAATTAAGATGATACTAATACCATTAATTACTAAATGTTCAAAGCACATTGTCTCTGGTGGTGAAAATTCAGTAGATGAAATTTGTTTTGAATGGACCACCAACATAAATCTCCCCCATAAACAGTCACATACATATTTTGAGGATTTCGTATCACACCACCCTTGTTTCTTAGGCACTATCTGAATTTCCGATTTTGTCCCCTGATTTCGGATGTGCACATTCGGACGCACCAATTTTTTAAAAAAATGTTGATGCGTTTCGGAAGTGCACATCCGGAAACATTCCTGATCTGCAGATCCGGAAAACAGCAGAACTTTATTTTTTTTTGTAAATCGATTTTTTTGCTTGGTCGCGTATGTTAATAAATCGTCGTAACTTAATATACATTTGACAACATCCATATATAAAATAAAATGATATATATATATATATATATATATATATATATATATATATATATATATATATATATATAATAAACGTCTGTCAAAATACAATGCATACATGTAATATAAATATGATACATAAAAAAAAACTACTGCGTATGGCGAAGGATCTCTCCTGGCTCCCCTACTCCTCTGCCCCTACCCCCCAACCTGGATCGATGTCTGCGGTACTGAAGTGCCCCCCCAGCAATCGCAATCATCCTATCCACGGCAAGTCTGGCACCAGAGCCCTCAGGGAGGTGACCGGCCTCAATGGCCTGCTGCCCTATCTGTAGTATCTAACGACAACGTGGTAGGACATCCTGAGTATGGTCCAGCTGAGACTGTCGCTCCTCTAATATCTCCTGATGAGTAGGTCAGGGTGGTGATCCCTCAGCAGTGGGCACCATGCATGGGTGTAAGACGGTGTAAAACCACACGATGTACCCCGCAACAACACTCCAGTCTGTCTCCGCTATGGTCGCCCGAGCCTCCTCCGATACCAAGTGGGACTGGTAATCAGCATATAACTCATCTATCTGCCTGCGGGTCAAGCCTAGAGGAGCAGACTCATGAGGCATCCTGAGGATCATCTGCGTGTAACCGAACTGACGCAAGACGCGCTCCGGCAGGTATCGGGCAGTAACGGTCGAATTGCATGCCAACCATCCTGAGAACAAACAAACCTCATCGAACGGGCGCGTCACACGGTGAGCGGCATAGGGGAAATACAAAATGTCATCAGCAACCATCCGATCTAGATACACTCTGAAGGGGTCCGGCGCCTGGTTCCCTCTGAGCAGGAGAAATGCAGCAGCACGTGGCATATCCTCAGTGTACCCCTGGACACTCCCCCAACTAGTAATGTAGGGAAAGTGCTGTAAAATCCACGCCTGAAATGGAAAACATAACATGGGTGTCAAACATTATAATGAATACAGAAAGAAAAGAAATGAAAAAATCACTTAGAATATTAGATTGTTACCACGTATAGCGTACAGCTGCCTGCCACAGTCTTGGCTGCCCAACGACAACCATCAGAGAGCCTGAAATAGGTGAATGCCAGCGCAGCCGCCCCCAGTTGTACCCATGGATCTCTGTCTAATCCAAAAGGTACCTGAGGTAGACGATATCAACATAATAGGCGCTGGTGTCCACAAACACCAGCGTGCCCAGTAAAAACAAGTAGTAGCATCTAAGGGCACGCGTCCTGTGGATCTCCACCTCAGCTGGATCACCTGCTGCCCGTCCTGCCTCTGCAAGCGCCTCACCAAATCTATCCATCAGAAACGAGAATCGGACGTGTGCGCCCCTCAACTGGTGCACCTCCGCATGTGCCTTCTCCGGGCTAGCCCCAAGCTCTGTAACCAGCAACTCTATGTCGTCCGCCTTCGTCATCCTACCGTGACGGAGAAGGGTACCCATAATCGGTAGATGTAAGAGGCACGAGATATCGAGAACTTGACAGTCGGAGGAAGAGAGGGTAGAATGAAGATGATGGTTATTTGGGCAGCTTGTATTTGGAATATATGAAAGAGTATGAATAATAAAGTATTCGAAAACGAGGAAGTCAGCATTGAGAAAAAAGGCGAAGAATCGAAAATCACAGCTTGGAAATGGCTGAAAGTAAAATCAAACATCATTAAGGATGATTTAGGGGTGTGGTGTATGAATCCTAAGGCTTGCCTCGACATATCAATCGATTGAGATGGAGACATTGAGGCAATCATCATTCGATGGCGTCTTGAGGGCAGGACTTAATCTAGTTTTTTTAGCTTGGCTACATTTTTGCAGCAGGTGGTGTTGCTGGTTATTTTGAGTGGATTTTTGTTAGGTAGAGTTAATTGATCTTTTAGTGTATTGGAGGTTCGGGTGTTGGTTTGGTGAAGGTGCTTGTCCGATCTTTTTAGAGAGAAGTTTTTTAGTTACTTTCATCAGTATAGTAGTGAGTGCTTGGTAGTTTTTTTTGGCACCCTTTGCATTTGGATGAAATGGTTGTGGTGGTATGCAATGTTAGCAGAAGTTTTATCAGTGTCTAACGTATCAGTGGGTCCTGGTCCAATTTGGTGGTTGAGGGGTTTGGTGAGGCTGGGAATATGGAAATTCGAGCAGATTATTGGGAGGTGTGTTGTTGTTCCATTGCAGATTGTAGTTTTATCCTTGGTCAATTTTCTTACCGTGGTGGCTGTCCTTGGGATCAAGTGTCTGTTAGGGATTTTGGCGGCCTGCTTGTGTAGGATGAGATTTAGTAGGAAAGAGTAAGCGGTATCGAAATATAGTTCATTTGGAGGAGTTAGATATTTATCTTTCGTGGCAATTCTAGTTTAGGCTGGAGGGGCTTCAATAGGTAGAGCCTTCTTATGTGTTCAGGGGTGTTTTGTTGTTTTTTGGAGAAGTCGTTTCGCCAATGATTTTTCATTAGCAGCATCTTGTTTATTGTAATTAGTGCGATTAGCTCAAGGAGGTCTTAGTTTGGTGTCTACCTGATGCTAGAAATTGGTGGTTGTTTTTGTTGTCCTGTCGAATTTGATCATCGTAATCTACCCGAGTGAATTGGCATTTGACCTACAGTAATTTCTACAAGTCTAGCATAGCCCTTTATCAGCAGCTTTTGGGCAAGGTATTAGTAGGTGTTGTGGTGTTGTCATTTTTTCTGTTTTTGGGTATTTCTGGCTGTCAATTGTGTTTATTGTTTAATGTAATTCATAGTGTCGAAGTCGAAGCATTCATAGCTTACTGTCGTGTCGAATTGATTAGGTTGTTTCGACAGAATCGTGTTAGATTTGATTTGATTGGGTTTAGATTTGTTTAGACTAGATTTGATATTTTGGGCTTTTTATTTTGGGCCTTTGCAAATCTATATCTATAAATAGGAAGTATCCTTGCATTGTAATCATATCATTGTATTGCATTCACAGTTGCGGTTAGCAGTGAAAGTACAATAATAACAGAAATCCCACGGTTAGTGGGTAACACTTCTCCTCCAAATATTTCTCTTCTCTCTCTCTTTTCTTCCTTGTTGTTCTTGTTTGTTCTTCTTTTTTCATTGTCATTACGTATTATTTGTGGGTTGGTTATCAATCTTGAGATCAAGATTGAAGCGGAATCACCATAGGTTGTGGTGAATTTCCAACATCTGGTATCTAGAGCTCCGGTTGCGATTCAAGGAGGAAAATCGTGATAGCTATGAATCATTCAAATGGGCACTTTCCGGCGACCTTACCAATTCTCAAAAAAGATAATTATGAGAATTGGTGTAAGCAGATCAAGGTGGTTTTCTGTTATCAATATCTTTGGGATCTTGTGAAGGAAGGAGTAACACCGCTTGGGGAGAACGCGACGGGTCAAGAAAAGGCTGCACACAAAGAATTGAAGAAGAAAGATTATAAAGCGCTGTTTATAATCCATCAATGTGTTGATCCAGATAACTTTGAAAAAGTTAGCGGTGCAAAATCAGCAAAGGAAGCATGGCAGATTCTTGAAAAGTCATTTGGAGGCGCAGAGAAGGTGAAAGAGGTGAGGTTACAAACTCACAAGAGAACCTATGAGTTGCTTCAGATGGAAGACAACGAAATTATTTCAGATTTCTTCACCAGTTACAAAGCTGGTGAATCAAATCAAGGTATGTGGAGAGGTGTTGACACCAAGATCAGTTGTTGCAAAGATCTTGAGGTCATTGGCTCCAAAATTCGACCATGTGGTAGTAACCATAGAAGAGTCGAAGAACTTGTCAGTATTGACGAAAGAAGACCTTCAAGGGACGCTTGAGTTTCATGAACAAAGGATGGCTGAGAGAGTTGCAGGAAAGTCGAAGAGTGATATGGCTTTGCAGGCGCAGTCAGAAAAGGAAAGGAAAGGTAAAGGAAGCTGGAATGGCAACAAAGGAGGAAACTAGTCGAATCAGAAGAAACCTTGGAACCAAGGCAACCAAAGAGGTGGTGTTGCAGGTAGAAGAAAAGGTGGTGATCGAAAATCTGACAAAAGTCACATTCAATGTTTCAATTGTCAGAAGTATGGTCATTATGTTAGTAACTGTCCAGAAAAGAAGAAAAATCAAGAAACTGATGCAAATCTGGCGAAGCATGAAGAAGAAGAGACGTTGCTGATGGTCAAAACAAAAGATGAAGAAAGATTCCAAGATCAGTGGTACTTGGACTCAGGATGCTCATCACACATGACTGGAAGGAAAGATTGGTTTATCAACATGAAACCCTCGTCGAAGAACATGGTGAAGTTTGCAAATAACAACACTCTAGCAGCTGAAGGTGTTGGTGATGTTCTGATTATGAGGAAAGATGGCAAAAGGTCAACAATTTCCAATGTGTTGTACATTCCAGGAATGAAGAGTAATTTGTTCAGTATAGGGCAGCTAGTCGAAAAGAACTACAAGGTAGTTGTCGAAGACAAGATGATGAGAGTTCTCGACGCAGGTGGTAGGTTGATCTTGAAGGCTCCAATGTCTCAGAATAGGACCTTCAAGATTGAACTCAAGGTGATGGAGCACAAGTGTCTAGCAAGAGCAGCCAGCAGAGATGAGTGGTTATGGCATTTTCGACTAGGCCATCTCAACTTCAATGACATCAGAGAGTTGAAGAGAAGAAATATGGTTTCAGGATTACCAGAAATCAACATTCCAAGTGAAGTCTATGAAGAGTGTGTTCAATCGAAACAACACAAGAATAACTTCAACAAGGATGCAGGAAGGAAGTCAAAGGCAATTCTGGAAGTCATATACTCTGATGTATGTGGTCCAATCCAGGTGGATTCGATTGGTGGCAACAGATATTTTGTCACGTTTATAAATGATTTCAGTCGAAAGTTGTGGACTTACCTCATCAAGAAGAAAAGTGATGTGATTGAGGTATTTTCCAGATTCAAATCCATGGTCGAAAGACAAAGTGGTCGAAAGCTGAAAATTCTGAGGACAGATGGTGGTGGAGAGTATGTGTCGAAAGAGTTCGATACATTATGTGAAAAGGAAGGGATTGTGCATGAGGTGGTGCCACCCTATACACCACAGCAAAATGGAGTTGCAGAACAAAAGAACAGAACCATCATGAATATGGTGAGAAGTATGTTGAATGGAAAGTATTTACCCAAAGAATTATGGGGAGAAACAGTTTCGACAGCAACGTCTATTTTGAACAGATGTCCGACGAAGAAACTTGAAGGAGTCACACCAGAAGAATGTTGGTCTGGTGTCAAGCCAAGCCTCAGTCACTTGAAAGTGTTTGGATCTATAGCACATAGACATGTGCCAGATCAGTTGAGAAGGAAGCTTGATGACAAGTCGAATCAGATGATCTTGATAGGATATCATTCGACTGGAGGTTACAAGTTGTTCGATCCAGTGAATAAGCAGGTAATGATCAGCAAAGACGTGATCATAGATGAGCTTAAAGAATGTGATTGGAAAGAGAAAGCCAAGAAGGATTCAGTGAGAATCTCTTGTGAAGAACCAGTCACTGAAGTCGAAAGAGAAGTTCGACAGAAACCAATAGCAGATGAAGCAGGTTTAAGCAGACCTCGACGAACAAGACACATGCCTGCAAGGTTGTAAGAATGTGTAATCACATCAGATGATGTGGTCGATGAAGAGGGTGAGCTGGTACATTATGCTTTCTACGCAGATGTCAAACCAGTCAATGCAGCTGAGGCATTGAAAGATTCGAAGTGGGTGAAAGCAATGAATGAAGAGTTAGATTCCATCGAAGTCAACAACACTTGGTCACTTGTCGAATTGCCTCAAGGCAAGAAGGAAATTGATGTGAAGTGGGTTTACAAGGTAAAGGTGAATCCTAGAGGAGAAGTAACTCGACACAAGGCGAGACTTGTGGCGAAAGGATTTCTTCAGAAGGAAGGAATCGACTTCAATGAAGTGTTTGTACCTGTTGCTAGAATCGAAACAATCAGGTTGGTTGTTGGTCTAGCAAATATGAACAAGTGGCACACATGTCAGATGGACGTGAAGTGTGCATTCCTTAATGGTCCCCTAGATGAAGAAGTTTATGTCGCACAACCAGCTAGGTATGTGAAACGAGGCAAAGAAGGAAAGGTGTACAGGCTGCATAAAGCCCTGTATGGACTTAAGCAAGCTCCAAGAGCTTGGAATAAGAAAATCGACAGCTTCTTAAGGGAGAAGGAATTTGTGAAGTGTACGACTGAGCATGGAGTATATGTAAGAAGAAGCAATGGTGAATTGCTTATACTATGTCTCTATGTCGATGATTTGTTGATAGCAGGAAGTTGTAGAAAGGAGATCGAAGATTTCAAATATGACCTAAGTGAGGAGCTTAAAATGTCAGACTTGGGAGATCTCTCATATTTCCTTGGCATCGAATTCTACAAGACTAGTAGAGGTTTGATGATGCACCAACAGAGATATGCAGGCGAAATACTCAAGAGATTTGAGATGCAAGATTGCAACTCAACTTCGACTCCAGCTGAGACCAGACTGCAACTCTCGAAGGATCCAGACGAAGATGATGTCGACCCAACCCAATATAGAAGACTTATTGGGTCACTTAGATACCTTTGTCACACAAGGCCTGACTTAGCATACAGTGTGGGTATGATAAGTAGATTCATGCAGAAGCCAAAGGTATCACACCTAACAGCGACGAAGAGGATACTGAGGTATTTGAAGGGGACTCTCGACTATGGCATTTTGTTTCCTGCAGCTGATGAAGGGAAATAATGCAAGTTAGTGGGATACACCGACTTTAGTTGGTGTAGTGATGCTGAGGATAGAAAATCCACAGCTGGATACGTGTTTATGTTAGGTGGTGCACCAGTTGCTTGGAGTTCGAGAAAGGAGCCAGTAGTTGCATTGTCATCATGCGAAGCAGAATATATAGCCGCTTCTCTTTGTGCATGTCAAGCAACTTGGATGGTGAACTTGGTCGAAGAGATTACATAGAAGAATCATGGAGCAATTATCATGAAGATCGCCAGCATGTCAGCTATCAACTTGGCGAAGAATCCAATAGCACACGGTCGAAGCAAGCACATCGAAATGAGGTTCCATTATCTCCGAGAGCAGGTAGCAGAAGGGAAGATGAATCTGGAACACTGCAGAACTGAGAATCAGATTGCAGATATCATGACGAAGGGAGTGCAGGTCGAAGTCTTCAGAAGACTAAGAGTCATGATGAATGTAGATAGTTTAGACACAATGAATTAGGTGGTGTGTTGAATGTAATTCATAGTGTCGAAGTCGAAGCATTCATAGCTTAGTGGCGTGTCGAATTGATTAGGTTGCTTCGACAGAATCGTGATAGATTTGATTTGATTGGATTTAGATTTGTTTAGATTAGATTTGAATTTTGGGCTTTTAATTTTGAGCCTTTGCAAATCTATATCTATAAATAGGAAGTATCATTGCATTGTAATCATATCATTGTATTACATTCACAGTTGCGGTTAGCAGTGAAAGTACAATAATAACAGAAATCTCACGGTTAGTGGGTAACACTTCTCCTCCAAATATTTCTCTTCTCTCTCTTTTCTTCCTTGCTATTCTTGTTTGTTCTTCTTCTTTCATTGTCATTACGTCTTGTTTGTGGGTTGGTTATCAATCTTGAGATCAAGATTGAAGCGGAATCACCATAGGTTGTGGTGAATTTCCAACATTTATCAGACTGTGCGGTTCTTCACCGTTTATGGAGTTGGATGTTACTAGTATTGATGATCAGCTGATTTGACAGAGGTGATGATCTGTGAGGGCATAACGATCATCGACATATCCGAAGGTGCATTCATTTGATGGAGCTGGTCTAGTTGAGGGGTGTTGTATCAATGTGGCTCTAGTGATTGCTTTGAGAGCATTTCAGCTTCTGTGATGTCTCTTCAACTTCTTTGGAGAATCTATTGTATTATCTTGTTAGAGCAGTTTTTGGCGTACGCTTTATGATCGGTAGCCAAGCATGTTGGTATGCTTTTTCTGCAGATTTATCCTGGCTTGGTGTGTTTCTTCTCTGTTGTGCTTGGGGCTTACTTTGGTGGTTTCTTTGGGAGATAAGTTTGCTCCCTTTGTTTTTGGTATAGGGTATTCTTGTTTCGTTTTGTTGTTTGGTTGTTCTGGTTGTGCCTCTTGATTTCTGGCGAGTTTTTCTCTTGTTTAGGCGTTACAGAACTAATTGTAAGCTTCATAGGCATTTCTTGTGCCTTTTTATTAAGCTTTTTTCAAATAAATATAAATTTATGGAATGAGTTAAAACAAATCATAACAAACAATTTTAGTAACATTCAACTACCTTAATGTTACACAATATATTTTATAAAAGAACTCAAAAAGAAAATTATTCTATGGCCAAAGCTAGCAATAGCATAGCTAACAAGAAGGAATCTAAAGTTGACATAAATTTAATTTTTTATAAAATATTTACCTCTGATTCAATGAGCTTGAATATCCAAGATTCCTAGTCCATTGTCCATCAAAACTGAGGCGAAATAGAGGAAAATATAAACCACAGTGGTTGTTAGCATATGATAATGCAATATGTTGTTAAGATAAATAAAAAATATAACAACTAAGATAGATTTACCACAAATGGATGGGTAGACCCATATACTCACATGAAAGTCCTTTGTATTCACTCAAATACTTTTTCTGATTATGATCTTTAGATTTTTCACATAATTATTCAGATTTCTTAGAAAACATTTAAAAAAAATAAAATAAAGTATGTGAGCTGGAGCTTCATAAATTCCTTCCAGTCCTACAAATGAAGTTTCATAAATTCCTTATCCTATATAATGTATCAGTCCCTTCATTCAAAACAAAATTTATGATATTATATATAAATGAAAACTATATAAAAAATTAAGATGATAATCCTACCATTAATTACTAAATGTTCAAAGCACGTTGTCTCTGGTGGTGAAAATTCAGTAGATGAAATTTGTTTTGAATGGACCACCAACATAAATCTCCCCCCACATATATATTTTGAGGATTTATTATCACATCATCCTTGTTTCTTAGACATCATCTGAATTTTCGGTTTTGTCTCTTGATTCCGGATGTGCACATCCGGACGCACCAATTTTTCTAAAAAACGTTGATGCGTTCCGGAAGTGCACATCCGAAAACATTTCTGATCTGCAGATCCGAAAAACAGCAGAACTTTATTTTTTTTTAAATCGTTTTTTTTTTGCTTGGTCCCATATGTTAATAAATCGTCGCAACTTAATATACATTTGACAACATCCATATATAAAATAAAATGATATATATATATATATATATATATATATATATATATATATATATATATATATATATATATATATATAATAAACGTCTGTCAAAATACAGTGCATACATGTAATATAAATATGATACATAAAAAAAAACTACTGTGTATGGCGAATGATCTCTCCTGGCTCCCCTGCCCCTCTGCCCCTACCCCCCAACCTGGATCGATGTCTGCGGTACTGAAGTGACCCCCCAGCAATCGCAATCATCCTATCCACGACAAGTCTGGCACCAGAGCCTTCAGGGAGGTGACCGGCCTCAATGGTCTGTTGTCTTATCTGTACTATCTGACGACAGCGTGGTAGGACATCCTGAGTATGGTCCAGCTGAGACTGTCGCTCCTCTAATATCTCCTAATGAGCAGGTCTGGGTGGCGATCCCTCGGCAATGGGCACCATGCATGGGTGTGAGACGGTGTAGAACCACACGATGTACCCGACAGCAACACTCCAGTCTGTCTCCGCTCTGGTCGCCCGAGCCTCCTCCGGTACCAAGTGGGACTGGTAGTCAGCATATATCTCATCTATCTGCCTGCGGGTCAAGCCTAGAGGAGCAGACTCATGAGGAATCCTGGGGATCGTCTGCGTGTAACCGAACTGACGCAAGACGCGCTCCGGCAGGTATCGGGCAGTAACGGTCGAATTGCATGCCAACCATCCCGAGAACAAACAAACTTCATCGAACGGGCGCGTCACACGGTGAGCGGCATAGGGGCAATACAAAACTTCCTCAGCAGTCATCTGATCTAGATACCCTCTGAGCAGGACAAATGCAGCAGCATGTGGCATATCCTCAGTGTACCCCTGGACACTCCCCCAACCAGTAATGTAGGGAAAGTGTTGTAAAATCCACGCCTGAAATGGAAAACATAACATGGATGTCAAACATTATAATGAATACAAAAAGAAAAGAAATGAAAAAATCACTTAGGATATTAGATTGTTACCACGTATAGCGTACAGCTCCCTGCCACAGTCTTGGCTGCCCAGTGGCAACCATCAGAGAGCCTGGAATAGGTGAATGCCAGCGCAGCCGCCCCCCCCCCCCCAGTTGTACCCATGGATCTCTGTCTGATCCAAAAGGTATCTGAGGTAGACGATATCAACATAATAGGCGCTGGTGTCCACAAACACCTGTGTGCCCAGTAAAAATAAGTAGTAACATCTAAGGGCACGCGTCCTGTGGATCTCCACCTCAGCTGGATCACCTGCTGCCCGTCCTGCCTCTGCAAGTGCCTCACCAAATCTATCCATCAGAAACGAGAACCGGACGTGTGCGCCCCTCAACTGGTGCACCTCCGCATGTGCCTTCTCTGGGCTAGCCCCAAGCTCTGTAACCAGCAACTCCATGTCGTCCGCCTTCGTCATCCTACCGTGACGGAGAAGGGTACCCATGATCAGTAGATGTAAGAGGCACGAGATGTCATCCAGCATAATCGTGATCTTGCCGTACGGTAGATGGAATGAGGATGTCTCAGGGTGCCATCTCTCAACAAATGCCATCAGGATACAGTACTGGATCTGGGAATACCCAATCCTAGACAGGCCTCCAAGACCAGACTCCGCAAGTGCAGACGTTAACCACTCAGCCTCTGGCAGCATCTCAATCGTGTCCATAACCTTGCCCCCGTGATTATAGAACTTCTGTGAATCCTTCTCCTGAAAATTTCCAAATAAAACAATGTTACAAATGAACATATTTTCAACGAATATAATTCTATAAATAAACCGAGAAAGGTTACCTGTCCTAGCCAGACATATCTGGCAGTATGCTCAGAGTACCCCACGAGTAGGGACATATCAGACGGTCCCCCGGGATAACCGCCCAGCTCATCAAAATCGTCATCAGCGTCAACACCCTCATGTGCTGGGTGATCACCCTCTGGAACAGGAACAGGAACAGGGGAACGAGGAGGAGCAGCTGATGGAGCTGGAGTCTCCCGACGACGTCTGCGTGCGGGCTGGGACCCTGATGAACTACCAGTAGAAACGCGACGCCTACGAGATATAGAATCGGTGGCTGAAGGGGGAGTGGCATGTACTGAGATGTGGAAGTGGCCTGAACCTGTGATGTGGATGGCTGTGGTGTAGGATGTTCCTCAGTTGTAGGGTCTACCCCAACTCCCTCTGCGCCGGAAGCCTCGGCTGTAGACTGCATCCGCTCATGTCAGACAGATGCGTACTGAGTTGTCCGTCCATGTATGGTACGATCGTCTCTGCCAGCCATCTAATCTGCAAAGCATAATAAATAAATTAAATTTTGTTTAAAAATAATTAAACAAAAACAAACAAACAAACAAAATAAAAAATAGTCTTCCGGATGTGCACATCCGGAAGGACACAGAATTTTTAACGTTGGGTATTTCCAGATGTGCACATCCGGAAACACTCAGAAAACTAAACGTTAAAATCTTTCCGGATCTGCACATCCGATACGTATTTTGAAGTTTAAAAATGGCAGTCATGGCCACTGTAACATGCAAAAGGGCATTTTAATGCCCTGATCGTCCGTCTGAAGCAGTAAAAATGACCTACATTGTCTCTAACCTATGTTATTCATACAACCTAACAATTTCTACACCTAAATGTCTACTCTAAATCGATTACTTGAAAATTACTCTGAAACTCTAAAATTTGAAAACTTACCGATTAAAATGAGATACGGAGGATTTGGAGTGTGTTGATCGTTGTAGAAGTTGCTCTGCGCCGAACTCGAGTGGAAAAAATCAAGATTTGTGGTGATTGAAAATTTGAGAGTTTGAGAGATTTTGGAAATGGAAAAGTGAAGAATGAGGGGAAGGAAGAACGTCTGGCGCGAATTAATAAGAAATCCTTTCGGAAGTGCACATCAGAATTATTTTCGGATATGCATATCTGGAACACATCAACGTTTTTTAAAAAATTGGTGCGTCCGGATGTGCACATCCGGAATCAGAGGGCAAAAAAATAATTTCACGTGGTGCCTAAGAAACTTGGGTGGTGCATTAAGAAACCCTCTATATTTTCCTCAAAGTTGTTGATTGTATCTTAGTCATAGCTTGAAGAGTTAATAATGTGACGCCCCCAATCTATACCCCCAAGCTATTAAAGCGGTAAAAGAAAATTCAAAAATTTCATCAGAGTATATTTAAAACATGCACGGCATAGACCGGAGGGGTCACATCAATGTGAAACAAACATACAACACCTGGTCAAAAAGATATGCAACGATTCAGGTAGTAATACACCCACAATCCAATTACAGAATAAAAGCGGAAAATCCGTAACTGAATATCATATATATATATATATATATATATATATATATATATCATGAAAAGTGTATCTGTCATACATCAAGTCATACATGTGCAAGCCAAAAGATATATATACATAGTACACAATAATCACAAACGGCCTCCCTAACTACCCGGTGTCACATATCAGAGCCGACCGACAAAAGAATGGAGACGCAAAGCTTCACAAAAAGACCTCCAGCAACTCTAATCTGCAATGCCTCATAGAGCATTATAACACAGCAAAAGGGTGAGAAAAACAATCATAATACAGTTGCATATAATTATATATATATCAACGCAAAATACCCAAGTAAAATATTCTCACCACAATCGCACCACAATCAAATATAACGCAACACAGTACAATTCTCAGGTATCAAATACCATTACACATATTTCATCTCATCAATTACTTCACAAATTCATGCACAATTAATCCATGCTTATGCAAATGCACAGAGACCGACACAACGACTCTATGCACATGCCATGCGGTACCGACTTCTAATGTTTCTCATCACTAGTTTACTCAGGAACTCTGCTGGAACCATCGCTCGTTACATCACTATAACTCCCCGTCGGGCCTACGATGTTCCCCACCGCTCACACCCCACATAGGCACACGGTGTTTATGGATCGCTCACACCCCACACGGGCACACGACCCGATCGCTCACACCCCACACGGGCACACGACCCGATCGCTCACACCCCACATGGGCACACGACGTTATAGCGGATTCCCTCTGGAATCAATCTGTCACTCAGGACGTCACAACAATGCATATCATGATGCTTGGCATACAATGACTCATGACATTTAATATACACACACTTACGCATCCATAATCATGCATATATCAACAATTACCATATATCGCATTTTCTTGCCGTAAGGCCACCAACCATCATCACACCGGTATTTCATACAATTTCATTCACTCACAGTACACAAGTCATATCATATCCACCCCAACAGCATATTGCACATACACATCAAGTTCACACAATTACACGGCAAAAGTCGACAACAAAACAGCACATTTTCTAATCCCCGACATAATTTAATCGATCAACAATTCTCAAAACCATCATCATAATAAAGTACATTTTATAAGCTTTCCAACGATATAAATAACGCTTAAATCGGAAATACGGTTCGAGAGTTATGAATTTTTAAGGAAAAGTATTATTTGGAAATCTCTCACTACCGCCCGGCGAAACACTCCAACCGCCCGGCGAAACACCCTTCGCCGCTACCTCGCTCGGCGAAGCACAGGTGACACTAATTCTACCAAAATGACTCAAAAGAGTCAGGAACTTGTAACCTCTGCGCCTCTCAAAACCGCCCGGCGAAAGAACGAACCGCCCGGCGAAACAAGCACACCGCCCGGCGCTTCACACCAGAAGTAAAATTTCTGCTTCGTTACGCACTGTTCACTACCCCAAAAATTCCATTTTCTTTCGCCAAATCACTTCCATCAGCAAAACCGTTAATAGCAATGGTTCATAAACATATAGAGATCATACAACACAAATTATATCGATTTTCGTCCGTGAAAACATCGATTTCTACTCGTTTACGCATTTTCGCCCTATAACCGAAAAACTATTGAACAAGACAATACAACATGCCAACACACATACATAATCATACACAACGATAAGATAATCGAGTTTCGCACCCTTACCCAATTAAATAACGCGTAGAAAAGTCGGTTGATTGGCTCCCAAGTTTTTCCCAAATCTCTCTTTTCTTCTCTTCTCCTTTTCTTTTCTTCTTCTCTTCTTACTATTTTTCTCTCTTTCTATTTTCTATTTCTAACTTAAGCAAAAATATCATGAAATGACCAAAATACCCCCACACTCAAATATCTCGCAAACGATCCCAAAACCCGATAAAATATCACAACATTGAAAAATAACATATTTCCAAATAAAAGTTGAAAATAAAATAATATAATAATAAAATAATCAAAAACGACTCGATTAAATGAAAATACTAAAACTGGGGCGTTACAACTCTCCCCCACTTAGAAATTTTCGTCCTCGAAAATCTTACCTGAAACAAACAACTCTGGATACGACTCCCGCATCCGACTCTCCAACTCCCAAGTCAAATTGCCCTCAGCAGCGCCTCCCCACGCCACCTTCACAAGTGCAATATCCTTGCCCCTCAACTACTTCACCTCGCGATCCAAAATCCGAACGGGTAAAGCCTCAACCGTAAGGTTCTCTCTTACCTCAACCTCATCCATCGGAATCACATGTGACGGATCCGAAACATACTTCCGAAGCTGCGAAACATGGAACACATCGTGCAAATTTGATAGATTCGGCGGCAACGGCACCCTATACGCCACAGCACCCACTCTCGCGGATATCTGGTAAGGACCAATAAACCGAGAAGTAAGTTTCTTTGATTTCAATGCACGACTAACACCCGTTACCGGCGTAACCCTCAGAAATACATGATCACCCTCTTGAAACTCAAGATCCTTCCGTCTCCGATCATGATAACTCTTTTGTCTACTCTGAGAAGCCTTCAATTTCTCACTAATAAACTTCACTTTGTCTGTAGTCTGTTGTACCAATTCCGGTCCTACCACCGTTCTCTCACCAGATTCGTGCCAACACAACGGTGTTCGACACCTTCGTCCATACAATGCTTCAAACGGTGCCATTCCAATACTAGAATGGAAACTGTTATTATACGTGAACTCAATCAATGCAAGATAACTATCCCACACACCACCTTGTTCCAAAACACAAGCCCTCAACAAATCTTCTAAAGACTGAATCGTCCTCTCCGTCTGACCATCCGTCTGCGGATGATAAGCCGAACTCAACCTCAATTTAGAACCCAAAGCCTTCTGTAAACTTTCCCAAAATCTCGAGGTAAATCTAGGATCTCGATCAGAAACAATACTCAATGGAACTCCATGCAACTTCACAATCACACCGATGTAAATCTCAGCTAACCGCTCCAAAGAAAAACTGATGTCAATCGGAATGAAATGAGCCGATTTAGTCAGCCTATCAACAACCACCCAAATAACATTATGCCCTCGCTGAGTATTCGGTAACCCCGTTACAAAATCCATCGAAATGTTATCCCATTTCCACTCAGGGATATCCAACGGTTGCAACAAACCACTAGGCCTCAGATGTTCCACTTTCGATTTCTGACAAGTCAAACACGCGTACACAAACTGAGCCACATCTCTTTTCAATCCAGACCACCAGAAAATCTTCTTCAAATCTTGGTACATCTTATTCGCTCCCGGATGTATACTCAAATTACTCCGGTGTCCTTCCTCTAAAATCATCTTTTTCAACTCCGCATCATCAGGAATACAAATTCTACCTCGGAACCTCAACACACCATTAACGTCCACCTAAAAGTCACCACTCGCATCTTTTTCTCCAACCACCATCAAGTCCACAAATTTCACATCCAACTTCTGTTTCTCACTAACCGTCATAAGAAAATCATTAGTAACCTTCAACATTCCAAGCCTTACGCTATCCGACATCACTTCACATACCAAACTCAAATCTCTAAACGATTCCAAAAGTTCCCACTCCTTAGCCATTAAAGCCGACATATGCAATGATTTTCGACTCAACGCATCGGCTACCGCGTTAGCTTTACCAGGATGGTAATTCAAGCCAAAGTCATAGTCCTTCAAGAATTCCAACCATCTCCGTTGCCTCATATTCAGTTCCTTCTGATCAAACAGGTATTTCAAGCTTTGGTGATCACTAAAGACTTCAAACCTTGCACCGTAGAGATAATGCCTCCAAATCTTCAACGCAAAAACCACAGCCGCTAATTCAAGATCATGAGTAGGATAATTTTTCTCATGTACTCTCAATTGCCTTGAAGCATAAGCCACAACCTTACCTTCTTGCATCAGAACACCACCTAGACCAATCAAAGACGCATCACAATAAACCACAAATGGTTCATTAGGATTCGGCAAAATCAAAATCAGAGCTGTCGTTAATCTTCTCTTCAGCTCATTAAAACTTCCTTCACACCGAATATCCCAAATGAATGCTTGCCCTTTACAAGTCAACTGGGTCAAAGGAAGTGCTAGCTTAGAAAAACCTTCAATGAACCGTCGATAATAACCGGCCAAACCCAAAAAGCTACGAATTTCAGTAACAGATCTCGGAGCCTCCCATTGTAGAACTGCACCTACTTTAGATGGATCCACAGAAATACCGTTACCTGAAATCACGTGACCAAGAAAACTCACTTCCGATAACAAGAATTCACACTTGGACAATTTTGCAAAAAGTTTCCTTTCCTTCAAAATCTGCAAAACAATACGCAAATGCTCTGCATGCTCCTCCCGAGACTTAGAATAAATCAAAATGTCATCAATAAACACAACAACAAATCGATCCAAATGCTCGTGAAAAATACAATTCATGTAGTCCATAAACACACCTGGCGCGTTAGAAACCCCGAACGGCATCACAGAATATTCATAATGACCGTAATGTGTCCTAAAGGCCGTCTTCTGAATATCTTCCTCTTTCACCCTTATCTGATGATACCCCGATCTCAAATCAATCTTACTAAACACACACGCACCAACCAACTGATCCATCAGACCATCAATTCTCGGAAGAGGATACTTATTCTTAATCGTCACTTTATTCAACTGGCGATAATCAATACATAATCGCATACTTCCATCTTTCTTTTTCACCAACAAAACTGGTGCACCCCAAGGAGAAACACTTGGCCTCACAAACCTCTTTTCCAACAACTCACTCAACTGTTTCTTCAACTCTACCAACTCAGATGCCGACATACGATAAGGTGCCATAGAAACAGGTCTAGTACCCGGAACTAGATCTATAGAAAACTCCACCTCTCTCTCTGGCGGCACATCTGAAATATCCTCAGGAAACACTTCAGGAAATTCACACACAACAGGAAACACATCCAGTGAAACTTGACTATCCACAGTCAACGACGCAAACAACCCCAACAACTGAGCTTCATCCGCCAAAAGTTTCTTCAACTCTTTGGTAGATAAGAAACTCGAGTCTTCGTCTTCCTCAAGAGAAGGAAACCTTACTAACTTATGGTAACAATCAATATGAACCCTATTAAATTGCAACCAATTCATTCCCAAAACCACATCCAAACCTTCCAACGGCAAACACACAAAATCCATCTCAAAGTCTTTACCATAAATGGTCAAAGGACAACTCAAACAAACCAAAGAAGTAGTTACTGACCCCATTGCTAAAGTATCAATAACCATCTTACCATCCATCAAAGACAACACAAGATTCAAACGCTTCGCGCACTCAGACGAAATAAACGAATGAGTCGCTCCAGTATCAATAATAGCAACTAAAGGTGTACTATTAATAAAACAAGTACCTCTAATCAGACGATCTGCACTTGAAGTCTGAGTTCCGGCCAAAGAAAATACCTTCCCACTAGCTGGAGCTTGCTTCGGTTTCGGACACTTCGTACTAATATGCCCAGATTCTCCACAATTGTAACACTTTACCACATCCTTCCTTTTACAATCAGCTACAACATGTCCGACCCCTCCACAATTAGTACACTTCCTCACATCTTTCCTGCACTCAAACTGACGATGCCCCAACTCACCATATTTGTAACATTTCGGAGGACCAGACATACCTCCTCCACCTGATCTTCTATCAAAAGTACCCCTTTGTTTACATTTATCAGCTGGTGTCGCATACGGACCACCACAGAACTGTTGCTTCCCTTTTCTGTCACTTACACTCTTGTAATGAGTAGAACGTGCCTTACTATCCTCTTCATAAATCCTACAACATTCCACCAAATCAGCAAACCTCCTTATCTCAGGACGCAAGCCACTTTCATACTTCACACACTTAGAGAATTCCGCGGTCGCCTCAGCATAATGAGGATAAAACTGCACAAGTTCCATAAACTTAGCAGTATAATCAATTACAGACATATTACCTTGTTTTAGTTCCAAAAACTCAATTTCCTTCTTTCCCCTAACATCCTCGGGAAAATACTTCCTCAGAAACTCCTGGCTAAACAATTCCCAAGTAACTTCTTCATCACCAGCTTCTAACACAGGACGTGTACTAACCCACCAGTCATCCGCTTCTTCCTGTAACATGTGAGTTCCCAATCTCACCTTACTGTCCTCATCACAATCCATAACTCTGAAAATCCTTTCAATCTCTTTCAGCCAAATCTGTGCTCCATCAGGATTATGTCTCCCTTTGAAGACAGGTGGTTTATTCTTCCTGAACTCATCATTACCGGCAGCATTCGGTGCACCCTGCACAGCCCGAGCCATAGCCTGCATCGCAGCAGCTAAAGCAGCATCGTTTCTTCCAGCCATATTCTGTTCATTTCCAATAACAGAGACTATGGTTAAACAAACAGCTCACCGAGCCACAAAGACCAACAAGGACTGACACAGACTGACACGGACTGGCTCTGATACCACTTAATGTGACGCCCCAATCTATACCCCCCAAGCTATTAAAGCGGTAAAAGAAAATTCAAAAATTTCATCAGAGTATATTTAAAACATGCACGGCATAGACCAGAGGGGTCACATCAATGTGAAACAAACATACAACACCTGGTCATAAAGATATGCAACGATTCAGGTAGTAATACACCCACAATCCAATTACAGAATAAAAGCGGAAAATCCGTAACTGAATAACATATATATATATATATATATATATATATATATATCATGAAAAATGTATCTGTCATACATCAAGTCATACATGTACAAGCCAAAAGATATATATACATAGTACACAATAATCACAAACGGCCTCCCTAACTACCCGGTGTCACATATCAGAGCCGACCGACAAAAGAATGGAGACGCAAAGCTTCACAAAAAGACCTCCAGCAACTCTAATCTGCAATGCCTCATAGAGCATTATAACACAACAGAAGGGTGAGAAAAATAATCATAATACAGTTGCATATAATTATATATATATATATATATATATATATATCAACGCAAAATACCCAAGTAAAATATTCTCACCACAATCGCACCACAATCAAATATAACGCAACACAGTACAATTCTCAGGTATAAAATACCATTACACATATTTCATCTCATCAATTACTTCACAAATTCATGCACAATTAATCCATGCTTATGAAAATGCACAGAGACCGACATAACGACTCTATGCGCATGTCATGCGGTACCGACTTCCAATGTTTCTCATCACTAGTTCACTCAGGAACTCTGCTAGAACCATCGCTCGTTACATCACTGTAACTCCCCGTCGGGCCTACGATGTTCCCCACCGCTCACACCCCACATGGGCACACGGTGTTTATGGATCGCTGACACCCCACACGGGCACACGACCCGATCGCTCACACCCCACATGGGCACACGATCGTCTATAATCATCGCTCACACCCCACATGGGCACACGACGTTATAGCGGATTCCCTCTGGAATCAATCCGTCACTCAGGACGTCACAACAATGCATATCATGATGCTTGGCATACAATTACTCGTGACATTTAATATACACACACATACGCATCCATAATCATGCATATATCAACAATTACCATATATCGCATTTTCTTGCCGTAAGGCCACCAACCATCATCACACCGGTATTTCATGCAACTTCATTCACTCACAGTACACAAGTCATATCATATCCACCTCAACAACATATTGCACATACACATCAAGTTCACACAATTACACGGCAAAAGTCGACAACAAAACAACACATTTTCTAATCCCCGACATAATTTAATCGGTCAACAATTCTCAAAACCATCATCATAATAAAGTACATTTTATAAGCTTTCCAACGATATAAATAACGCTTAAATCGGAAATACGGTTCGAGAGTTATGAATTTTTAAGGAAAAGTATTATTTGGAAATCTCTCACTACCGCCCGGCGAAACACTCCAACCGCCCGGCGAAACACCCTTCGCCGCTACCTCGCCCGGCGAAGCACAGGCGACACTAATTCTACCAAAATGACTCAAAAGAGTCAGGAACTTGTAACCTCTGCGCCTCTCAAAACCGCCCGGCGAAAGAACGAACCGCCCGACGAAACAAGCACACCGCCCGACGCTTCACACCAGAAGCAGAATTTCTGCTTCGTTACGCACTGTTCACTACCCCAAAATTTCTATTTTCTTTCCCTAAATCACTTCCATCAGCAAAACCGTTAATAGCAATGGTTCATAAACATATAGAGATCATACAACACAAATTATATCGATTTCCATCCGTGAAAACATCGATTTCTACTCGTTTACGCATTTTCGCCCTATAACCGAAAAACTATCGAACAAGACAATACAACATGCAAACACACATACATAATCATACTCAACAATAAGATAATCGAGTTTCGCACCCTTACCCGATTAAATAACGCGTAGAAAAGTCGGTTGATTGGTTCCCAAGTTTTTCCCAAATCTCTCTTTTCTTCTCTTCTCCTTTTCTTTTCTTCTTCTCTTCTTACTATTTTTCTCTCTTTCTATTTTCTATTTCTAACTTAAGCAAAAATATCATGAAATGACCAAAATACCCCCACACTCAAATATCTCGCAAACGATCCCAAAACCCGATAAAATATCACAACATTGAAAAATAACATATTTCCAAATAAAAGTCAAAAATAAAATAATATAATTATAAAATATTCAAAAACGACTCGATTAAATGAAAATACTAAAACGGGGGCGTTACAAATAACATCATTGCTGCATGGCCTTAGAACCTTGGTCCACTAGACTAAAGGACATTAGAAGAGTAAACTTTTCTATCATGCCAGACACCTCCATACATGGCCTCATGTAAGTGAAATAAATTTTTGTTTTTTCAATTACCTCTATCTATGATAGCGCTTTTGATAGAGCGCTGTTATAAGTGCCAAGTAATTTTTGGTAGCAAAAGTCTCGAGTTTGAATTTGATTAGCATGCAAAATTATATGTTTTTAGTTTTATTTATCTTTATCTTTGTCTATGATAGCGCTTTTGGTAAAGCGCTATTATAGGTCCGAAACGCTTTTTATAATTTAATTGTTTTCATGCCTATTATAGCGTTTTGATAAAAAAAAGTTCTATTATAGATTCAAGCAATTTTTAATCTATTATAACATATAATAGCGCCCAAAACAAAGGTGCTATTATAGGTTTTTAGGTAACATATTTAATAGAATTTTACAAATAAGTGCTATTAAATAGGCACTATTACAGATCAAATATGTAGTAGACGTCTAAACAACAAATACCCCGTTGGTGTGAAAAATGCAACTGTAGTATAATTTGTACCCAAAAAAATCTCAAGTAGTGAATAAAAATTATTGATCCACAAAGATTGTTTTAACTTCTACAAATATAAGGTGATCACACTTGCAATTACGTAAATGAATGACATAAAGTAAAAGGGGGTGCATATAGCACAATTCATTTGGTTGTGCGAATAATTATAAAACTATTTTAAGTAAACTACCTTTGAAAAATTCTAATAAAAAAATGAAGCCACCTTTTGAATCCTTTAACTTTTTCATGTAGCTAGTCTGTGAATGAATCTATAACGAGTTTTATTATATCAGGATTATTTTACAAACTAGTCATGGGCGATATCTCGTCGTGTAACCCACTTTGTCTGATAATATTCCCCCAATGCTTAGGGCGAAGTCCCAACTGACGAATGTTTGACTGAACATAAAATATGTATGCCACGATCGAGCATGCCTTATGTCTAGTGATCATAAACAACCTTTCGATTCCTATCTAGATCAAACCCCTAATTATGTAGACGGGAAAAATGCATTTAAGATAAAATATTATTGAATGACTATGATAAATTCATCATTAGATATAGTAGATTTAAACGGATCACATAATTTATATTATTGGAATAAAATTCATATACGGGTACTTAATCAAGGGAAACAAATCACTCGTCCTTAAGGAATCGTAGCTAACTCAATACAAGAAAGCAATAAAACCATACAAATGATTAGGGTTGAATCCATGATGGAGCCTTGCCTTCTCTCCCACTTCAATGATCCAAAATATGCCATTTCGCTCATAAAAATTTAAACCTTAATGATTGAACGTGTTTTGAAATTTAGTGAAAATTTTTGGTTTTGCAGAGTCGTGTTGCTTTGCCCTAGAAATGCATTGCGTTTTTGTGATGGCTGACATGGCAGTTTGTGAATTCTAGATATCGTGCCGCTCTAATATGTCCTACACACGACTATTTTTCCATAATTGAATTTGTTAAACTGTGCTCCAAATTACACTCAGTTTGTCTGGTGCGGGACAATTTTGCTCATATTTGTGATTATCCTTCTTCTCTTTCCTTTGTCATCATAAATCCCTTAGTAAAATACCACTGAATTTCTCTAGTTAGTATGGTTTTGGCTTGGATTAGTCTTTCCACAATTCTTCAAAATATTTATTAATCCTATAAAACATAGACTAATTAACGCTAAAAGTACTTAAAAACAAAAGCAAATGATACTAAAAACATGCTAAGGCAAACTGTCATCACAACTCCAAACTTCATCATTTTCCCGTCTTCAAGGAAAAATCTTTAAAATTGAGATTCTAAGAAAAAACACATGAATTTACCTGCTTAATGATAATGTCTAAGCTTAACGCTACTTACCAAAAATGTTGCCTTGATCATACTCAATTTATATTTTCATTCTAAAACTTCAAGATGGATAATTCAAAATATTTTGATTATGCTCATATCTTATATGCCTTTATCTCCCTTTCTCACCAATTCACTCAAATGGTAAATTTATCACTTTAACAACGTGTAAAGATCATTTTATCATATACTTGAATAATTTGTGTTCTAGGTTGGGCCTGGGGCTAACCCACCATCAAGCACGGGCGAGCCTAGCTCACGTCGAAGATGGCCCAACATAAAGGCCCAATCCATCATAACCACGGGAGGGCACGTTCTCCACTCGCTCCTCACGCGGTCTCACCTGAGGACACGTGGTCAGATGATCCCGCGTATCTCGTGGAAACGTTCTGCCCTTCGTAATGAGCAAGTTGTCCATTTTCCGGAGAACACAGAGCAGTTGACCCAGGATGATGGGCACGTGATGCTCATCCCCACACGTGGAAATCCTGGAAGCCATCTGTTATGGGCTTGGATATCCCGCCCACAACGGAGACCATTGGCCCTGCGTTGTGGGCTCTCTATAAATACATTTCCTATCGGAAGGGTCAGATATTCAATATTCACTTTTTACTTACTGGATCTCTCTTTACCTGAAATTACTTGGGCGTCAGAGTGTCTGAAGGTACCCCGCTTTCCATCCACCTTTGCTGACCATAGCTGCTCCACGGCGTGTTGTTGGCCACTGAAGATTCTTCTGATCACGGTAAGATCAATGGCTTCGTCTATGGAAAACCTTTGCTCCCCCGTCTTTTCTTTCTCTGAAACCTAAAGACCAAAACTGTGAGGGCAAGGTGTCTCTCATTTGAGCTTTATTTTAATGATGTCAAAATGTATACTAGCTCATAGTTTGTAATTTGGACGGTATCATCTCATTAGTGTAAGCATTCAAATTTTGCATTGCATAATCATGAGTTCAAACATATGGTGGAGTCTTGCATATCCCTTACATGTGTGTGATCATGGTATTAGTATTAGGAATGCATAAATTGTGCCTATATAGATGAAAATGTGTCAAAAAATCGGTTTTTGAGTGTTTCTGAAGCTTGAGTCTACCTAAGCTGAGGTCCGATCGACTCATGAAGTGTTGACATTGTGTGTGTTTCGCTCGGGTAAGCGCACGCCTACCCTGCGGTCGACGCATGCTACTGGCGTTTCTAATTATGCACTTTTCTCAGCCATGTGTCGAAGCATGGCCCATGTAGCGGTCGACGCATAGTCTTCTGATATGCGCAGATTGCTCACGGGTCTGCGCAGGCTGGCCCTCATTAAGTGTTTGGTCGACCGCTCGTTGTTAGTAACAAATTTTTCTAATTTTTTCTATGTTCAAAATGCTGTTATGATTGGTTATTGATCTTTGCATCATATAAATACATGGTTCCTCATTTTTTACATGATAACAAGAACAAGTGAAAGAAATACATTGAAACTTTTTTCTCATCACCTTCATCTTCATCTTTCATCTTTCTCAACAAATACACGTAATCATTTTTGTTGATTTTCTGCATCATGAAGTGATAACGTCCAAAGCATAGAGTAGTATCTTGGTTTGGGGTGAGTGTTTCAGTGGGTTTGTTCTTGAATAAAACCTCTAGGGTTTTATCCTCCAAGATTAATTGGATTTGGGGGGTTTTGGATCAAATCTTGTGTGCATTGAATTCAGCCGAGCGAAGGTGATCGAAGAATGGAGGGTTTTGTCGATCTAGTAGCGTTAACCGGAGGATTGTGCAACAAGGTTTGAGGATCGAACTATGTGTGGATCAGAATCATCCGTGTGAAGGTGATTAAAGACCTGTGTGTTCTTGCAATCTAGTAACGGTAAACGGAGGTTCTTCCAACAAGTTCTAGGTACTTGATTCGACTCGAATCAAGGGAAGAGAAGACAAAGTATATGCATCAACGAAGTTTCTTGAGTGTGGAATAGCTAAGTTTTCTCTTGTAAAAATATTTGCAAACAAGTTATAGATATCTCAATTCTAGTTTTTAGAATTGAGTGCAGACGTACCTGAAGCGAGGATGAAGGGGGAACTGCCTAAACAAACCTGGTGTCGTTTCTCTTTCCTTATCTCATTTATATTTCAAACTGTTTACGCTTGTGATTGTTCAATCGATCAGAAAAAATTCTGGTATAGATTAGTGCGGAAAATTAATTTGAAAACCTCTGCACAATCATTTTGGATTGTGCTTAATGAAAATTCTGCATCAACAATTATAGAAGGTTTAGCTTGGAGTTTTTTGCACTCCAAGTGCTCGATAGATTGAACGATTGCAATGTGTTTGATATATTGTCAAGTTTGGTTTAATTTTTTATTGCTCATTGGAGATTGCACCATACTAAGTGATTTTGGAAAATTGATTAATTGTTAAGTTGCGATTCTAATTTTTTTTCTCTTCGAGCCTTTCGTTCCATTTGGCTTACGTATATCCGATCCTCTCAGTAACTCGGTTCGTGTAGACGAATTATCCTCGGCCGCTTCCGCAAAATATTTTTAAAAACAAATTTTAGCGCCAACTCGCATTTAAAAAGAAGTGATCTATTCAACCCCCCCCCCCTTATAGATCAATTGCCTTCGTCTAACAAGTGGTATCAAGAGCACCGGTTCATTCTAGTGCTTCAAGTATAACTTTTTAGAAAATGGCAAACAAACCGAAAGGGGCTTATAATAGAGCACCTGTTTTTAATGGTGAGAATTATAGTTACTTGAAGGATTGTATGCGTGTTCACATTAATTCTATTGATAGGAAGGTATGGAGCATTATACAAAATGGTCCAATGGAAATAACCATGACCGATGCGAATAACGTGGTTGTACCTAAGCCTGAAGCACAATGGAATGAAGAAGACGAAAAAAAGTACAACTACGATTGGAATTCTAGAAATATTCTGATCTCCTCATTGGGAGTTGACGAATATTATAGAGTTTCACATTGTACGAGTGCTAAAGCTATGTGGGACGTGTTACAAGTTGCCCATGAGGGTACTAACGACGTCAAGCTAGCTAGAATCAATACATTGACTCAAGAGTTCGACCTCTTTCACATGAAGCCAGGGGAAACCATTGTCGACATGCAAAAGAGGTTCACTCATTTAATCAATAGACTTAACTCACTTGGTAGGCCAATTTCCAATGACGTTGCTACTAACAAAATCTTGAGGTGTCTTACTAGGGATTGGCAACCGAAGGTGACCGCCATCAAAGAAGCCAATGACCTAATGATGTTAGACATCACAGCATTGTTTGGGAAGCTCGAGGAACATGAGCAAATACTCATAAGGTTAGACCAATTTGAGAAAAGTGGAAGAAGGAAAAGAGCAAGACCAACGAAGCGGAAAAGAAGTCGATAGCTCTAAAGACTTCTAGTTCAAAGTCCTCTGCATACGAGCTAAGCGAGAGTGAATCTAGTGATGACAAGGAAGAGGATTCAAATGAAGACATGGGATTATTTGTGAAGCGATACAATCGCTATATCAAAAAAAATGGTATTCAACATTCGGAGAAAAACCTCGTCAACTTTCGTAAACAATCAAAGTCTTCCAAGAATGAAGACAAAAAGAGTGGAAAAACTAAGGGTTCTTGCTATAACTGTGGGAAAGTTGGCCACTATAAGCCAGACTGTCCATTGTTGAAGAAGGACAAAGGTAAGGACAAAAGTAGTCACGGGAAGAAACAATCAAAACCTAGAAGAGCCTATATCGCTTGGGAAAACGATAGTGAATCATCTAGTGCTGAAAGTTCAAGTGACGAAGGAGAATTCGTCAACCTTTGCCTTTCCGCTCACCAAAGGAAAAAGAACAAAAAGGTAAGACACTCTAAGTACGATAACTCTAATTCAATGTCTTGTTCTGAACTACAACGTGCGTTTGATACTCTACACCATGAGGCCAAGGAAGCCTTTAAATGGTTAGCTTCAAATAAACAAATTTTTTCTCATTTGGAGCAAAAGATCTCCGATTCCGAAAAGGAATTAGAGGCTCTCAAAAAGTCCATGGTGGAAGTAACAAAGGTAGATGTTGTGGAAGACAAAAGTAAGTGGTTAAATTTTGGTTGCGATACTTGTCACATTTGGCAAAAAGAGGTTAGAACTCTTAAGGCCAAGCTTGACAAGGCTCTAGAACCAAAAATGACTTTTGCTATTGATAAATCACACTTTAAGAAAAGCATGATTAATCCATATCAAAAATATACTTATGTGATTAGAAATCAACCTAGCAAAAGTGATTCTCGTGTTAACCTTACTTGCTTATATTGTTGCAAAAGGGGTCATGCCATTGCTAAGTGTCGCTTTAGGAGGTTTTTAGTTCCTAAAGGCGTTTATCAATGGTTGCCCAAATGCAATCCTATTTTCACTCACAACCAAGGACCTAATAAGAATTGGGTACCTATTTCTCTTGATTGACTATGTAGGTACAACGTCTTGAGACCACGGAAAGAAGATGGGTTCTGGATAGTGGCTGCTTAAGACATATGATAGGAGACATATCTCTTTTCATTGACTTTGTGGCGAAGAAAAATGGGTGTGTTACCTACAGAGACAACAACAAGGGACAAATACTTAGCAAAGGTAGTGTAGGTAACCCCTCATCTACTACTATCTCTGATGTGCTTCACTTTGAGGGCCTTAAACATAACCTTTTAAGCATTATTCAATTATGTGACAAGGACTATAAAGTATCTTTTTCAAAGGATTGTTGCATAATTAAGAATAGTGATAAAAAGGATGTGTTTAAAGGCTAGAGGGTGAATAACGTCTATATGCTAGACTTGAATGAGGTATCATTGAGTAGCGACAAGTGTCTAGTCACCATGAGTGAAGATTCATGGTTATGGCATAGACGGTTGGAGCATGTCAATTTTGATTTGCTTAATAAAATAGTTTCTAAAGACCTAGTTATTTGCTTGCCCAAAATCAAATTCACAAAGGATCACTTATGTGATGCGTGTCAAATGGGGAAGCAAACAAGGATCTCATTTAAATCTAAAAACATTATTTCAACTACGAGACCCCTTAAGCTCCTCCATATGGACCTCTTTGGACCATCTAGGATTAAAAGCCTAGGTGGTAACTGTTATGGTTTTGTGATAGTCGATGACTTTTCTAGGTTTTGCTGGACTATTTTCTTAGCAAGCAAGAGTGATATCTTTTCGGATTTTGATTTGCCAAGTTATCCCAAAACAAATTAAACACAAACATTATATCAATTAGAAGTGATCATGGGGGTGAGTTCGTGTTAACCCTCACTTTCGACGCTAGAAGGAATCAAAGCTATTTTAAGTTAAAAAATTATTTTTAACATAAAGAAGGCTTCGACCCAGTTTTGGTGAAGCATGAGTCGAATAGGGGTTTTGGAAGCCTAAAAAATGGCTAAGTGTTGGGAGATGCTTCGACCGTGAGAATGATGAAACGCGCGTTGCAGTTATCACATTAAGGCTAGAGGGAAAATCTCAAATGTTTGAATTTCAAAAGGATCAGTTGCTGAACGTGGGAGCAGTTGAAATGGAGAAAGGCGCCAAGAGGACACGTTTGGAAGCATAACCACCACTTAGTAGTTATTTCTTAGCACTATAAATAGGAGTTATTTCTATAGAATAAATGTGTTCGTATTTTTGTACAAGTTACTCAAAGAAACTCAAAGTACCCGCGTGTAGAGAAACGAGTTCGTGAGAATGTACGCAATGTAACACCACTTTCTTTCATCCATGCAATTTATCTTCATCATGTTTATGTTTCAGCACTTTACATTTTCCTGAACTTTACCTTTCATGTCTTAACTTTTCCTTGAATCTTTATTTTCAATCAAGTTTATTTTAAACCTTGTTTTTACTTTCATTTAAAAGCTTTTGACATTTATCTTCTTGCATCTTTACATTCAAGCATTTAATCTTCAAGCATTTACTTTCAAAGTCTTTTATCTTCAAGTCATTTATTTTTAAAGTCATTTATCTTTCCGCATTTACTTTCAACTGCACTTTTATCAATTCCAGTCTTTATTTTCAAGAACGTGGAGTTCATTGCATTTTATCTTCAAAAGCTTTTACATCATTGCATTTACTTTTAAAGTCATTTATTTCCTCGTCATTTACTTTCGACAGTCATTTATTTTTCTGCATCTTTTACATTCAAGAATGTGGAGTTCAAGCACTTTTACATTTTTGTCATTTATCTTCAACAGTAATTTATCTTCCTGCATTTTTATCAATTCAAGTCTTTATCTTCAAGCCTTATTTTCAAAGCTTTTTACTTCTTGTCTGTTACTTTCGACGCCTTTAAATTCTGCATTCTTTATTTACAGCCTTTTAACTTCCAAGCTTTTACTTTACTGCAAGTAGTCGAACGTGGAGTTCACTTAGGTTTCTTTTTTCAGCATTGTCGAACGTGGAGTTCATTTTACATTTCCTTTATTTCAAGTTATATTCACTCTCTCTTAAAATTTAGCACATGTACTAGGATTTGTGTGGTCGATCCTGCAAGTTAGTCAGTTTTATTTAAAATTGATAGACCAGAGGTTGTTTACCAAAATTCACAGTAAACAAATTGGCACGCCCAGTGGGACCTAGTGTTAAGTTTTATACTTTTTGTTAACCTTATCTTTCTTGGTGAAGAAATACTTTCGTTGTATGTTATTGAGAAGTGGGAAGTTAGCCACAACAAACGAAGGAATACCAAAGAGAAGATACACTAAGAGAATGGCAACTAATGCTAACCAACAAGTTGATCCTCAAGGGAGTATTTCAAACACTCAGTCAAGTAGCAGTATGGGGTCTCAAAGCACACCATCACTAGTGTCTTCGACAGGAGGACAGACGTCACCTTCATTAGTAGTGTCTGAACCAGGATCAACATGCACAAAATCATATACTCAACCTGTGATAGAATACATAGGACCACAAAGTCCTAATTCACCAACACCCCCAGGAGGAAATTCAATGTACCGGCATTTCCCTCCTCCAGGTTTTCCACATCCAGGGTCAAGGAGTCAACCCTATGGTATGCCTACATCAATGATGCAAAATCTGCATAATGCTCCACCTGTAATTTCAGAGAATGTAGTGTCTTCGCCATTACAAGGATCAGGATCAGGATCAGGGGGTCGAAACAATCAGAGTATAGGTGTTGGTTACTCCATACAAGCGCCTAGTCTTACAAATACATCCATAAATTGTTTGAGACAGCAGATGGATGAAAGTAACATGCAAATGGTGCATACGTTGTCTCAGACAATGGGAGAAGTTTTTCAACCCTTGATTCAGAATACGACTCAAACTAACCAACAATTGGCTACACAATTGGCACGCATGGCTGATTTCATGGGAGTGCCAGCGGTGGATCGAAGAGCAACTATTGTCGAAGATATCCCAAGACGTCATCCACGTCATGTACCTGAGGTGAACTTGGAAGATCAAGAGATGATTGATCATTTTAGAGTCGAACCACCAAGAAACCAGATGCCAATCCAGATAGAGGAAGAGCCAGTAGTGATGGTGAACAGGAACCAAAATACTGATCAGTTCCTTAGACAGGTTCGACATCAAAATCAAGCAGAAGAAAATAATCTCGCAGCCATGGTTAAAAGGATAATGACCAGAAATGGTGTGAATCTTGGCTTCATAAGGCCAAATTATACTTCGCCTATAGTGGATTATATTCTCCAAGCAGAATTACCCCCTAGGACGAAGGTTCCAAAGTTCAGCAAGTTTTCAGGAGATACTACTGAATCTACTGTCGAACATGTGGCTAGGTATTTGATTGAAGCAGGCAAAATTGCAGCTGACGAAAGCCTTAGGATCAAATACTTCCCAAGTTCCCTTACCAAGAATGCCTTCACATGGTTCACTACTTTGCCTCCAAATTCCATATACAATTGGACCCAGTTAGAGCGTTTGTTTCATGAACAGTTCTACATGGGGCAAACTAAGATTAGTTTGAAAGAATTGGCTAGCATCAAACGCAAAGTTACTGAGCCAATTGATGATTACCTGAATAGGTTTCGACTTCTTAAAGCCAGGTGCTTTACACAAGTACCAGAACATGAGTTGGTTGAAATGGTTGCTGGGGGTCTTGATTATTCCATTAGGAAGAAATTAGATACCAAATATCTTAGAGATATGGCCTAGTTAGCTGATAGAGTCCGACAACTAGAAAGGCTAAAAGAGGAAAAGGCTAAATTCAGCAGGGGTAAAAAAGTAGCCTTTGTCGAATGTAATGAAGATGTGGAGAATTTGTATGATGAAACATCTTATTTCGACGGAAATGAGGTTGACGTTGCTGAGTTAAAGCAAGGTCCACCTTATGCCTACAAATTTTTAGCTCCTTCAAATGGAAAAAATCCTGTCGAATCTAACGACAAATTTCCTAAGAAAACATACACTTTCGACGTCACTAAATGTGACGAAATTTTTGATTTGTTAGTTAAAGATGGGCAAATGATAGTGTCTGCTGGTGCTAAGATGCCACCTTTAGAACAAAGAAAGAAAAGAGGTTTTTGTAAGTACCATAATTTTTTGGGTCATAAAACTTCTCAATGTTTTCTTTTCAGGGATTTGGTGCAAAATGCTATTCAAGAAGGGAGGCTGAAGTTTGGTGACAAAGGCAAAGCTCAGATGAAAATTAACTCTGATCCATTGCAAGTTGCAGAGGCTAAATATACAGAGCCTCACGAGGTTCAGATGGTCGAAGCCACAGAAGGATTTGATCATTCAGTCAACATGGTGGAAGTCACTGAGGACTTCGCCACCAATCCTGTGGTAACTAAAGGTTTTAATAAGGCTGCGAATGGCTTGAATGCTGATGGTGCCAGTTTAATGTTGGTGACCAAAAAAGCTGCTGACAAGTTTGTTGAGATGGATAATGCTGCCAACATATTGGATATGGCAGTAAGCGAATTGAAGATAAATGCCACTGAGGGCATTAACATGGTCAAATTGGTTGAAGAATCTGATGCTAGCTCAGGCAGTATCAGTACCGACGAGGCTATGGGCAGGAACACCCCTAAAGTCCAAGTTGTTAAAGAGTTGGAAGATGGCATGCTATTGGTAGGAGAGATGATAGACATGGATGGTTGTTTGGTAAAAAACTGGATATGTATGGCTGTTGAATAATTCTTCAAGACATCTCCTGATGTTGAAAGAGTCAATGCTGAGGAAATGGTCGAAGCTGAAAAGACTGCTTGGCAGAAGCTTCCCGAAAAGCTGCAGGAGCAGCAGCAAGTGGTGGGTGTCTGGCGAAGACCACTGAAAGTCTTAAAGCTCATTTCTCCAAGATGCGCTTAAAGGATAAAATTGATGTCAATATGGTCGAAATTACAGATCAAAAAGCTGAACAAGTGAGTAAGGCAGATAAACAAGAAGATCGCAACAAAATAGCTTATCCTAAGCAAGAGGAGACAATTGTGGATTTTCTGCACCGTTGCAAGAAGAAAGGTTCTGGAGTAATGCTAAGTCCTATATGCAGCGCCATTTTTGATGAGAAAGCTGCCCACAAGTTAGAAGGTGTCAAAAAAGCTGATGGAAGCTGGGGGCATAAGGTAAATAAAGGTCCCAGAAGATTTGACCATAGACGACTTTCGACAGGGTTGAAAAACCAAGTACCAGGAGTTAGGCCAGGTACATTCAAACCAGCTGCGAATGTGCCAACAGGTAGTTGGATTAAGCCTATCGAAGGAAGAGGACGGAAGAAGAAGTGGGAGAAATTTGATGTGGAAAGAGGTTCTTCATTTGAGTATAGAAAAGAGAACCATACCACCAACAAGTCAGCATACATTTCTCAAAATTACAAGGGTAAAAATCCCATGTCTAGATCACAATGGCGAAGAGAGCAACGTAGGCGAAAGGCTATCAGGGAGGCTCAGGTACAAGGAGAGTCAAGCACCAATATTGATAATCAAGCTGGGACAATTGAGAAGATGCCCATAAGGCGAAAGCTGTTCAATGTTCAGCCAGAGAAGAAAGTTGAAGATGATGAGAATATGATTGATAATTTCGGCAGTGAGTCAGCAGCTTCTCTAGATATTATTGTGAATATGGTATCAGTGATGCCAAAAGAATTTGGTCAAGTTTCAGAGGTCGAAGACTTGGATCAAACTGCTGAATTAGAAATATTGGCACACAAACCTGTGTGTTATTACATCATGAACAATGGGTGCGTCGAAGAACAGAATGCTTTTTTTGAATGCCCCACAGAGGCAATGAAGGGTCATCTGAAGCCTCTCTACATTACTGGCGAAGTAGAAAATGTTCCTGTTAACAAAATCTTGGTGGATTGTGGTGCAACTGTTAATTTAATGCCAAGATTTTTGCTGAGCAAGATTGGGAAGTTTGAGACTGATACCAAACCCCACAACATGGTTCTGTCAAACTATGAAGGAAAAGTTAGTTCCACTCTAGGAGTGATTCAAGTGGATCTTACTGTGGGAACCATTACCAGACCAACAGTGTTTATGGTCGTTGAGACAAAAGCTAACTACAATCTACTCTTGGGTAGGGAGTGGATTCATGGAATAGGTGTTGTACCTTCATCTATGCATCAAAGAATCACCATTTGAAGACCAGATGGGATAGTTGAAAATATTGAAGCAGATCAAGGGTACTTTAAGGTGCCTATTAATCATATGGATAGTAGACAGTTTGAGAAACATTTGGCGAACATTGCTCCATGTCCTCCAGCCGACTTTGAGTTTATGCCTGTGGAAGAAACGTTTTATTCATTGTATTTACACCCTGTCGAAGGTTTCAGATGGGACAGGGAAGTACCAGGAGGAAGGTTGCCATGCTTAGGCTCACCTCCAATAGAGCCCACAGGATGGGGAAATGAATTCAGTGATCATGACTGAGTTCGAAGCTTTAAAAAGGATTTCGGCCTATGTGGCTGAAACAAAACTACAAGCGGCTTTGGAAGCTGCCAATGACTATATGGTTGGCGAAGCCATTTCTGAATTTTATCAAGAAAGTCCTGGTAAGGACTTCGACCCAAAACCTCCAGCTAAGGTTAAAACTGGAGAGCAAAGCCAGAGGCTCGACGCCATCTATGAAGATGAGCCTTTGGGATTTAAGAAGGATCCGTTGACGAATAATATCAAAATGCTAGCACAAGATCCTTTAGAAGAAGTTGACCTCAGTGAGGGGACAACCAAAAGGCCTACCTACATCAGTGCCAACCTTGATCCCCAGTTGAAGGTTGAAGTGGTTCAGTTGTTGAAAGAGTTCAAGGACTGCTTCGCTTGGGATTATGATGAGATGCCTGGTTTGAGCAGGGAGTTAGTCGAACACAAGTTACCTATGACACCTGGAAAAAAACCAGTCAAGCAAAATCCAAGACGGTTTGCACCAGAGATGTTGTCAAAGATCAAAGAGGAAGTCGAAAGACTGCTTCGTTGCAAATTCATTCGCACGGCAAGGTATGTCGAATGGTTGGCTAATATAGTACCTGTTATTAAAAAGAATGGGTCTTTGAGAGTTTGCATTGATTTTAGAGATTTAAACTCTGCAACTCCTAAAGATGAATATTCGATGCCAGTAACAGAAATGTTAATAGATTCTGCAGCAGGACATGAATATCTTAGTATGCTGGATGGATATTCCGGCTACAACCAAATATTCATTGCTGAGGAAGATGTTCATAAAACTGCTTTTAGATGGCTTGGAGCCTTAGGCACCTATGAATGGGTAGTGATGCCTTTTGGTCTCAAAAATGCTGGTGCCACTTATCAAAGGGCGATGAATTCAATCTTCCATGATTTTATAGACACATTCATGCAAATTTACATTGATGATATTGTGATAAAATCTATTTCTGGGAAGAGTCAAATTGACCATCTTTGACAGTCCTTTGAAAGGATGAGAAAATATGGTCTTAAAATGAATCCTCTCAACTGTGCTTTTTGTGTGCAGGCAGGGGATTTCCTAGGCTTTGTGGTCCACAAGAAAGGGATCGAAATAAATCAGAATAAAACCAAAGCCATAATGGAGGTGAAAGCGCCATCAACTAAAAAGGAGTTGCAGTCGTTGCTGGGCAAGATCAACTTCTTAAGAAGGTTTATATCCAACCTGAGTGGCAAAACACAAGCCTTTTCGCCATTGCTTCGTTTCAACAAAGATGGTTTTGAGTGGGGGCAATTACAGCAGGAAGCCTTCGACAAAATCAAGGAGTACCTAAGCCACCCTCCAATTCTTTCACCACCTTGTAGAAACAAGAGTATGAGATTGTATATAGCTGCATCAGATAAAACTCTAGGGAGCATGTTAGCTCAGGAGGATGAAAATGGAGTCGAAAGAGCCATTTATTACCTTAGTCGAGTTTTAAATGATGCAGAAACTAAGTATAGCATGATTGAAAAGTTATGTTTATGCTTGTATTTCTCTTGTACTAAATTGAAGCAATATATAAAGCTAGTTGATGTGTATGTTTCTTCTCACTTTGATGTTGTATAACATATGTTATCTAAGCCTATTTTGCATAGTCGAATTGGCAAATGGGCATTAGCATTAACAGAATTTTCTTTAACATATCAACCTTTAAAAGTTGTGAAAGGGAAAATAGTTGCAGACTTTATAGTTGACCACTCCATAAATGAAAATGATTTGAATTATGTTGAATTAAATCCTGGAAGTTATACTTTGATGGATCAAGTCATAAAAATGGAACAGGAGTGGGAATATATATTATTTCTCCTGAAAAAATTTCAACAAAATTCAAGTACAAGGTCGAAGGACCTTGCTCTAACAATGAGGCTGAATATGAAGCATTAATTGATGGCCTTGAAATTTTGTTAGAATTGGGGGCAACTAGAGTCGAAATAATGGGAGACTCAGAATTGGTTATAAAACAAATCACAAAGGAATATAAATGTGTTAAAGAAAATCTCATTATGTACTTTGTGATAGCCAATAGATTATTAAAGAAATTTGAGGTAGTGGCCATCCAACACATACCTAGAATAGAGAATCAAGTTGCTAATGACTTGGCTCAAATTGCCTCTGGATACAAAGTGTCGAAGGAAAATCTTCAAGAAGTAATTGAAGCAAGAGGTAAAGTGGTGGCTGTTGGATTGTGCCCATCAGACTTAGAAACAACTAAGCTTGGATGCATAGATGGCGAAAATTTTGAAATTTTTGCTATAGATAATTTGACAGATGAAGACTGGAGGAAGCCTATAGTTGAATATTTGCAAAATCCAACGGCTTTGACAGAGCGAAAAAATCAGGTATCAAGCTTTAAGCTATGTAATTTTGGGTAATGAATTGTTTAAAAAGACCCCTGAGGGAGTCTTATTGAAATGCCTTAGTGAAGCAGAGGCATATTTGGCTCTTTCGACAGTACATAGTGGGGCATGTGGAGCACACCAAGTTGGCCAGAAGATGAAATGGTTGTTGTTTCGACAAGGCATGTATTGGCCGACTATGCTGAAAGATTGCATAAAATTTGCTAAGGGTTGCCAAGAATGTCAAATTCATTCTGGTATACAGCATATCCCTGCAAGTGAATTACATTCCATAGTGAAACCATGGCCTTTTAGAGGATGTGCTTTGGATATAGTGGGAGAGATTCGACCAACATCTTCAAAGAACCAAAGATATATTTTGGTGGGAATTGATTATTTCACCAAGTGGATTGAAGCAATACCACTGGCGAATATAGGTCAAGAAGATGTTATTCAATTCATTCAAAATCACATTATTTATATATTTGATATTCCTGAAACAATCACTACGGATCAAGGATCAGTGTTTACTGGTCGAAAGATGCAGGAGTTTGCCAAACAAATAGGTTTTAAGTTATTGACTTCTACACCTTATTATGCTCAGGCCAATGGGCAAGTCGAAGCTGCCAATAAGGTAGTGATTGGACTAATTAAGAAGCATGTGGGAAAGAGGCCTAGAAATTGGCACAAGACATTAGACCAAGTTCTTTGGGCATGTCGAACATCCCCTAAAGAGGCTACTAATACTACCCCATTTCGACTTACTTTTGGTCATGACGCAGTATTGCCTGTTGAGATTTATTTACAATCTATAAGAGTTCAAAGACATTATGAGATTCCCTCTGAGGACTATTGGGAAATGATGATGAATGAATTAGTAGATTTGGACGAAGAAAGGCTTAGAGCCTTGGAGTTGTTAAGAAGACAAAAGAAAAGGGTCGAAGAATCCTACAACAAAAAGGTTAAGTCTAAATCTTTTGCATGTGGGGATTTAGTTTGGAAAGTGATTTTGCCTATGGATCGAAAGGATAGAACACTAGGCAAATGGTCTCCTAAGTGGGAAGGTCCATTCCAAGTCATACAAGTTTTCTTTAATGGAGCTTATGAAGTGGAAGAGTTAGACAAAGATAAAAGAATCTTGAAAGTAAATGGCAAGTATTTGAAAAAATATAAGCCTATGTTGCAAGAGATTCATATTAAAACGTAAGTGTTATTTTAAGAAAGGAAAGCCAAAATAGGCCAACTCAGGCTAATATGGCATACAAAGCAAAGGAGAATCAACATAACATCTTTCAAAGATAGGAAAGATTATTCATAATCTCTCCAGTCAATAGATTTGAGGAAGTCCATGTAGTTTGCATCTGGTTCATTATCATCAAAGTCCTGGGTGTTGGAACGCCCTTTCTTAGAGATCCTCATGTTGGTTTCTCTCTTTTTTGCTCTGGAAGTCGCTCCAGTAGAGGCTTCAGGTTTCTTTGTTGCCTCTGTTTTCTTGGTTTCTTCAGTTTTTTTTGCCTTATCAGCTGTCTTCTTGGCTGATGACTTCTCTGAATTATTCATAGTTACTTTGATGAATGAACATGGTTCAGATGGAAGAGAATTTATAGAGGCGAAATATTGATTGGATTGGCCAGTCAAACGGTGAAACCATGTGAATTATTCTTGGAAGTGTGCCTGAGGGCTATGCTATAAATGTCAGTTTAAAGCTAGAGGCTTATGCCTTGGAGTTTTAAAGCTGAAAAGTTTGGCTTTCCAAGAAAAGGATATAATGCCTTAATTGCAAATTTGACTTAGATGTGAGGTAATAAATAAAATGCATCATAATTTAATACGATTCGAAAGCAGTTAATGGCGAAATACTAATGATTACTTAATCAGTGCCAAAGGCATAAAAACTGTCATTACATAAAGGCCTAAAAAGGCCAAGAAACAAATGATGGTTAAACAAACAAAGGTTTCGAAAGTATCAGAAGGGAAGCCTCGACGCCAACTGAGAAAAGTCTTCTATGTGATGTTTGAGGCGAGCATTGCACAAAGATTCATCAAGTTTGGTTGTTGCGAGCTCTTTTTCATATCTTTGGGCTGCCTCAATACGATCAATAGCATTCTTCGTTTCTTCAGCCATCTTAGTGTCGTCGAAATGTTGCAATTCACGGTTGCGTTTCTCAGCATTTTCAATTTTGGCTTGTAGCTCCGTGATTTGTTGCTTCCAGGTTTCAATATCCTTCTGGTTGGAGGCTATCTCATCTTGTTTTTTCTTTTGATCAGCCTCCATACGTTCGACCTTTTCATACGACTCTTTTGCACCACACCAGGCTGAACTCTCACGACCAGATATTTCTTCTATGGTATTCCTAATAGATGGAAGCAGCTTTATTTCTGTAGCTATTTGGTTCACCGCAGGGGTTAACTCTATCAGAAAACCAGAAACGTCTGGATTAAGGGTGGTGAGCTCAAGCTTTTCAAGGGTGTCCTTCAGATAAGTGGTTGCAGTGGGGTCTGAGGCCAAAACTCTGTGAATGTCCCCCCTGAAGAATTTTTTCTTTATGGCTTGGAGGATTGTTTTGGCGAAATCATCTGATGTTGGAGTCGAAGAGCCAGAAGAAGAAGAACCATACTTCTGCCCGAGTATTAATTTGGAATACTCACGTGGGTTCGACTACTTGAGTGCTGTCAGTGAGTCTCCAGGATTTGGAACGTTAGCCAAAGGTTGCTGGACCACGGGCAAAGAAGTATGGTGAGGGGTAGGATCTGGTTGGTCTTCTTTTTCTTCTTCTTCTGATTCTTATCCTTCATCTTTTTCTTCTTCAGTTTCGACTGCCACTCCTCCATCATTTTCTTCAGCAGTTGGTTGGAGGTTGGCCTGGTCATCAGCTGGTTCAGGATGTGGTTTATGTGTTTCTTCAGGGGCAGCTTGTCCAGAATTGTCGTTTTGGGGTTGAGCCTCAGGACCACCTTCTTCTTCGACAACCAGTTGATCAGTATCCATGAAGTTTGCCAGGTCGAAAAGTGGTGGACTTGAAGCATCATCATCATCAGAGTTAGAGCCCTCAGCCTGTGCATCCTGTGTAGTAGTTTGGGCAGGAGGATTGGTAGGCTCTGCAGCTAGAGGATTAGGTTGATTAATTTCACTTAAACCAGAGCCAAGATCAGATGAGGGATGGTAAGTTGGTTCACCTTGGCTGTTAAGGAGTGTAGTGGTGAAACTTCCTGCAGCTTGTTGAGGGGTGGGATTGTTGATTATGTGGGTGGCGAAATTGCCTGAAGCTGGTTGAGGGTTAGGATTATTGATTATGTTTGCCTAAAGAACACAAGTGACGAAAATGAGATTGAAAGAATTTGGGCGAAAGACGTCAGTATAATGAAAAAATGGTGCACATACCTGAGCTTGTACAACAGCAGGACTTGAGTTACCACTCTCATGGTCGCCAGGAGGTGTTTGGGTAGCTACCATGGAAGGTTGTTTTTCGACACCACTTGTTGTGGGTGCCTTTTCAAGTATTTTGGCCACCTTCGAAGGAGGTGGTCCAGCAGGTCCAGATGCTTTGATTGGTTTTCTTCTTTTCTTTGTAAGAACCTCCTTAGGAGATTCATCTGAAGCATCTGAAGATATAACAACAGCTGGGGCATCCTTTTTACCTTTCTTTGAAGGTGTAGGAGGTTTTCGACCAGTCTGAAAAGGTGATGCAAATATGAGAAGTGATTCACATAATAAGAACATAGGCAAGGGATGTGAAATGTACCTGTTTGCCTTCTGGTTCTTTGCTACTTTGTGCAGCAGCAGCCCTGGCTGAAGGAGCTTTCCTAGGCACAGCTGAAAGACAGTGGAAATTGTTACAAGTTAATTATTAAATGGTTAGTTATAAAGCCATGGAATAAGGGCTTCAAACCTTCATATATTTTAGATTCGACACGAACATCCTGAATTCCTATATGAAGGTGTCCTTTGAAACTGTCTAGCGTATGCTTAGTCAGAACCACTCGTTGAGCTTTTAGCTGAGATTGCTGTCGAAGAAGTTTTAAATGGTCACCACAGACAAACCAATCTGGAAATGGAGGGGCAAGTGCTACTCCAAAATCAGCATTAGGCAGTCGAGGGAACTTTGGAGGGAAAAGTTCAAAAGCTACCTCATAAAGTTTCTCACGAGGGACGTCTGAAGGGATTTTTAGTTGATCCAACTGTTGTAGAAATTTTCTCTTTAAAGTAATAGCAGCCTCGTGAATGGTTCGACCAAGATCATCTGGTCGATAGACAGTTTCAAAGTATTTTTGGAAAGCCTGTATTTCTTGGAGGTGAGTGAACTTACTCTTCTTCGTCTTGTCCTGCACATCAATAAAAGCTTGGTCAAGCAATGAAGAAAATGTAGCCACATCAAGAAAATGCTCATGGTAGTGCTTCGACCACCAGTGGTGGAATGATGAAGTGCATAAGAAAGAATGCTCAAAAAACACGGGAGACAGAACTCCTCCTCTCTCATTCCAGCTGACGAGTGTACTGGTGACATCTTCTTCACCAAAGCTTACAGTATGAAGGATTACTTGGCCTTTCCTCTCATATAAACATTGAGGAAAGCTCTGGGCCAGCCCAAATTGTCGAGAGACAAGATTTGGTTGGTAAGCAATCAGTGTTGATAGGCCTCTCCCCAAGTTCAGCCTTTGGACAATGAATCTGGGAATTAAAAAGGCTTCCCAAATAGCAACAGATTCACTGTCAAAAGTCTTGTGAAGGTTTGGAAATGGCCTTGTAAACCACACAGGGCTATATCTTCTTTGAGCAAAGGGTGCCATGCTGGGAGTAAACTCATAGCGCTTGGTAAACATCATGATATAGCTGGTGAAGGCCCCTTGAAGGGTTTCACTATCATCATTGGGCGTAAGTTTGACCAAACGGGTCCATTCGATGCTCCTCTCCCTTATCTCAGCGGAGGCTTCGTCAACTAGCCTTTTCTGGGAAGGCTAGCTTCAAATGTTGCATTGAGCCACAATTGAAGCAGCCAAAGAGGTCCACTCAAGTGTACAGAAACTTGAGCTTCCATGTGCCTCAGTCGAGAAGCCCCTTCACTGATGGACTCATAAAGGTTCGCCAGGATGAGTTCACTTAAGCAGACCCCTCTGTTATTGTGAAGCTGGTTAGCAAGGGGCAAGTACTTCTTAGCTACTTGCAAGGATTTCGTATAGAAAACATATCTCGACAGCCATACGGTGAGAAATGCAATGTGTTCTTTATCAGATACTTCATCATGGCCTGCGTCGAAGTAGTGTTTGATGAAGTGGGTGTAGGTGAGTTTGGAACTTGAAATGCCTATGATATCCTTAACATCTTCTTCAGGGTTGTAAATAAGGCCATCTGGGCGAAGCCCTGTGATGGCAGCCAAGTCGAATAGTGTGGGGGTAACCATTCCACATGGCAGATGGAAGATGTAGTGGGTGCTGTCCCAAAAATATAAGGATGATGCCAGCATGTTCAAGCAGTATGGTACGCTGGTCTTCGACAGCATGAGAAGGTCATAAATCCCTATGTTTTTCCAATGTTCAGACTTGACCTTTTCCATCTTCGTCGTCCATTGGTCAAAATCCTTCAAGGGATTAACAGCTCTTACTAGCCTTGTGCCATCAATGAGATAGCTAACATTGATCTTGGGCAGCGGAATTTCTTCAGGAGAGGTTTCATCAGAAACGTTAATTTTGGAAAAGCTTTTTTGCCCTAATGGCCTTGTTTTCCGGTAAGAGGGGAGAAACTCACTTAGTTTCTCATTAGAAATGTCAACATCAGCTAGAGGACCAGACAGTGCATAAGGTTTGTCAGAAACAACTAAAGGAATCATTACCTGAGACTTATATATGGCTCGTGCTTCTTTGGTGGTGGGTTCCGGCAGGCAACAACGATTATCCACTATTTGGGGGGCTGGGATGTTTGCAAATGGAGGAATGGCTTGTTTGAATTGAGTAGCCTTGCCTCTTTGGGTTTTCTTTGGTTGAGGATTCACTTGGGAGGACGCCATTGTTAGAGAAAATGAAAAGAAGTGGTGCTTTTCTGGGTTTTGCGTGAAGAAAACTGAAAGAGAAAAGAAGGTTGCTTGAGAGTATGAGAGTGTGAAAAGTTCACCAAATGATGAAAATGGATATTTATAAATGTTTTGAAAATCCCAAGAGCCTTGGATCCACCGTTGAAGTTGAGAAGGTAGTGGGACGCGTGTCTTTCTCTTGGAAGTGTGATGAGTGGTAGCAGTTATGTTCAGACTGCAAACATATATTTTCAAGAAAGGAGTTATGATGAGTGCGGCTGAAGAGACGTTTAAGGATTTGTCATGATGGCATGATGTCATAAGCGTGGGTTAGAGAAACTGAACAGTTGAGCCACTGAGTGATTAGTGGATTATTCAGTTAAAGCCATGCAAACAAGCGTCGAAGTAGGTGTTGAATCAAAAAAATGACCTTCTCACCAATTCTGGCAAAAGGACATTTCTTGGGGGGCAATTTGTTAACCCTCACTTTTGACGCTAGAAGGAATCAAAGTTATTTTAAGTTAAAAAATTATTTTTAACATAAAGAAGGCTTCGACCCAGTTTTGGTGAAGCCTGAGTCGAATAGGGGTTTTGGAAGCCTAAAAAATGGCTAAGTGTTGGGAGATGCTTCGACCGTGAGAATGATGATACGCGCGTTGCAGTTATCACATTAAGGCTGAAGGGAAAATCTCAAATGTTTGAATTTCAAAAGGATCAGTTGCTGAACGTGGGAGCAGTTGAAATGGAGAAAGGCGCCAAGAGGACACGTTTGGAAGCATAACCACCACTTAGTAGTTATTTCTTAGCACTATAAATAGGAGTTATTTCAATAGAATAAGTGTGTTCGTATTTTTGTACAAGTTACTCAAAGAAACTCAAAGTACCCGCGTGTAGAGAAACGAGTTCGTGAGAATGTACGCAATGTAACACCACTTTCTTTCATCAATGCAATTTATCTTCATCATGTTTATGTTTCAGTACTTTACATTTTCCTGAACTTTACCTTTCATGTCTTAACTTTTCCTTGAATCTTTATTTTCAGTCAAGTTTATTTTAAACCTTGTTTTTACTTTCATTTAAAAGCTTTCGACATTTATCTTCTTGCATCTTTACATTCAAGCATTTACTTTCAAAGTCTTTTATCTTCAAGTCATTTATTTTTAAAGTCATTTATCTTTCCGCATTTACTTTCGACTGCACTTTTATCAATTCCAGTCTTTATTTTCAAGAACGTGGAGTTCATTGCATTTTATCTTCAAAAGCTTTTAGATCATTGCATTTACTTTTAAAGTCATTTATTTCCTCGTCATTTACTTTCGACAGTCATTTATTTTTCTGCATCTTTTACATTCAAGAACGTGGAGTTCAAGCACTTTTACATTTTTGTCATTTATCTTCAACAGTAATTTATCTTCCTGCATTTTTATCAATTCAAGTCTTTATCTTCAGGCCTTATTTTCAAAGCTTTTTACTTCTTGTTTGTTACTTTCGACGCCTTTAAATTCTGCATTCTTTATTTACAGCCTTTTAACTTCCAAGCTTTTACTTTACTGCAAGTAGTCGAACGTGGAGTTCACTTAGGTTTCTTTTTTCAGCATTGTCGAATGTGAAGTTCAGTTTACATTTCCTTTATTTCAAGTTATATTCACTCTCTCTTAAAATTTAGCACATGTCCTAGGATTTGTGTGGTCGATCCTGCAAGTTAGTCAGTTTTATTTAAAATTGATAGACCAGAGGTTGTTTACCAAAATTCACAGTAAACAGTTCGAAAATCATCTTTTTGAAGCATTTTGTGAAAGCCATGGGATTGATCATAATTTTTCCGCACCACGTACCCCTCAACAAAACGGGGTTGTGGAACGTAAAAATAGAATTTTGGAAGAATTAGGAAGGACTATGATCAATGAGAGTGGACTTCCAAAATACTTTTGGGTCGACACCATAACTACGACTTGTTACGTTTTGAATAGGGTGCTCATCCGTCCTATTCTAAACAATACACCGTATGAGCTTTTAAAAGGGAGAAAGCCCAATGTATCTCACCTTCACGTTTTTGGTTGTAAGTGTTTCGTGTTGAATAATGGTAAAGAGACACTTGGTAAGTTTGATGCTAAGGCCGACGAGAGTATTTTTCTTGGATACTCTCAGTCTAGTAAGGCATATAGGGTTTACAATAAGAGGTTACTTATTGTTGAGGAGTCGGTTCATGTTACTTTTGATGAGTCTTATCTGAAAAATGTCGAAAAAGGTAGTTCTTTTCATGGTGCAGGTGTATCATCTGAAGACATACTCAATGACACTGATAAAGGGATTGATCAACCTGAAGTAGTGGATATTGAGGAGGAAAAATATCACCAACCAGTGAAGAGTGAGGAGGATCATCTGTCTAATAAAGATGACCTTCCTCTAGCTTGGAAGTCTTCCAAAGACCATCCCATCGACAACATTCTCGATGACATCTCAAAGGGAGTAACAACTCGTTCCAAGCTAAGTAACTTCTGTTATTACTCCGCTTTCGTTTCACAAGTTGAGCCTAAAAACTCAAAAGAGGCTTTACTCGATGAACATTGGCTTTTGTCAATGCAAGAAGAATTGAATTAATTTAAAAGAAATAAGGTTTGGGACCTTGTCCCTCCTCCGCGAGGCCATCGAGTAACAAGCTCGACGAAAATGGAGTTATAACTAGAAATAAAGCGCGCTTAGTTGCGCAAGGGTATAACCAAGAGGAAGGCATAGACTATGAGGAAACTTATGCGTCTGTTGCCCGACTCGAGGCTATATGCCTATTGCTTGCCTATGCATGAGCGAAAAACTTCAAATTATTTCAAATGGATGTAAAAAGTGCATTCCTTAACGGTTATATTAATGAAGAGGTTTATGTTTCCCAACCTCCTGGATTTGAGTCCCATGAGTATCCCGATCACGTTTACAAATTAAAACGTGCTTTGTACGGTCTCAAACAAGCCCCTAGGGGTTGGTATAAGTGTCTTAGCAAATTTCTACTTGATCAAGGGTACTCTAGAGAAAAGGTTGACGCAACTCTTTTCATTAAACGTCAAGGAAAAGACCACATTTTGGTACAAGTATATATAGACGATATTATATTTGGTTCTGCTAACACAAATATGGTCAAGGAGTTTTCTAAGTTAATGCAGGGAGAGTTTGAGATGAGCATGATGGGGGAGCTTAACTATTTCCTCGAATTGCAAATCAAGCAACTCGATGAAGGGACATTCATGAGCCAGACGAAGTATTGTCTTGAGTTACTCAAATGCTTCGACATGGCTAGCTCAAAGCCTATTGACACTCCGATGCCTACGTGTGTCAACTTGAGTCGAGATGAAAATGGTAAGGATGTAGATGTCAAGAGATATAAAGGTATGATTGGCTCTCTACTCTATCTTACCGCATCATGACCAGATATCATTTTTAGTGTCTGCATGTGTGCTAGGTACTAATCGTGTCCTAAGGAGTCTCATTTAAAAGCTGTGAAGCGCATACTTAGGTACCTATGCGGTACTCCAAAGTATGGGCGTTGGTACTCCAAAGGAAGCGATTGCTCTTTGGTTGGCTACTCCGATTCCGACTTTGTCGGTTGCAAATTAGATAGGAAAAGTACTAGTGGTACTTGTCACTTTTTCTCGAATTCCTTAGTGAGTTGGCATAGCAAAAAACAAGTTTTCATTGCTTTGTCAACAGCCGAGGCAGAATACGTTGCGGCCGGTAGTTGTTGCGCTCAAGTCTTGTGGATTAAGCAACAATTACTCGACTACAATGTTCAAATTGAACGTATTCCTATTTTGTGTGATAATACAAGTTCCATTAATCTAACCAAAAACCCGGTATTACATTCTCGCACAAAACATATAGAAGTAAGGCATCATTTTCTTAGGGATCATGTAGAGAAAGACGATGTGGTATTTGAGCATGTTGATTCTAAGAATCAACTTGCGGATATTTTCACTAAACCTCTTGCGACAGAGCCTTTCTTTAATATCCGTAGGGAACTTTGTGTTCTCGATATCTCGGATCGAGTTTGATTGTATGATTGCATGCTCTATTCCTTTGCTTGTCTTTATTTTTTTTAACTAACAATAAATGATAAGATTAAGCTATATGTGAGGGCATCCATCATCAATCATTGGAGGTAATATCGTTCCTTCTTAGAAATACTATTCTTGATCAATTATATTTGTGAACTATTATGGCCAAAATGTGGTTTGAATTGATGTTTAATTCATGATTAGATGTATTTTTGATCCATTTTTGAGTTTGGCATGTGTATGGTTTGTTATTTATTATTACTTGGTGCATAATTTGCTCAAAATAGGCATTTTTCCATGTATTGTGTGTTTGAGTCGACCAAAACATGGCATGGGTTGACTCAAGAAATGTCAATTTTCTCATATATGGGCGCGGGTCAGCGCAGGCCGACCTGTGGTCGACGCATCGTTTTGAAACTTTTGAAATTGTCTAAATTCGTTCAGCGTGCACCGATGTATGACCTGTTTAGGTCGACGCATCGCTGACGAACCCAGATTCTCTTTTCCTCGGGAAGACGCGCGCCACTTCATTGTTGAGAAAACTGACTACATTAATTTTTTTTGTTTCATTTTCCAATTGCATGTAATAATACATTGACTCTATTGTCTCCTCATCCCTCTCCTCTCCTCTCCTTAAAAACTCTCAAACCCAAAAAACCCATTGTCACATCTCTCTTCAAATCCAACAAATTTCACAATCAAAGAGGTGTTCAAAGGGTTTTTATCTACATAAGAACCAAGGTTTTTCGGTCTATTCATCTTAATCATCAAGATTTAGTACTGTTCATCATCATCTACAAGGTTGATACTGTTCATTCGAGTTTACAAAAGTGTTCTTCAATGGCTTCACAAAGGGTTACCGGAAAAAGGTCCTCCAGAGCATCAACTTCAAGGGCAGGTACATCGACAATGTCGATAAATGCTCTTTCCTTACTGTCTGATGATCTAATTGATATCTTCAACAAAGATTTTCGAAACCAGTATGTGATTAAACAATTTGTGTACTATCCATTGAGGGCTGAAGATTATCATCTGTTTGAAATTATTGAAATTCTAAATGTTCAAAAGTTTGATGAATTTCTGGAATATGATACCAAGTATAATGAAGACTTGGTCAAGTTGTTTTACACTGGGATTCTGGGCAAGTTTAAAGGTACTGATTTTCAATACATGATTGGTGGTAAAAAGTACTATGTCAATGCATCTGTTTGGAACAATTTGGTTAAACTAGATACAACAGGTCTTCCTAAGGTCACAGACTCTGTATTTGTTGATGATTATGAGTTTAAGGCTGCTTTGAACTCAATATTACGAGACCCTTTCTCAGAGAGCATTATGAATAGCAACCTATTTCATAAGACAGTCACAACAGGATTGTTGAAACCCGTTGATAGAATTCTTCAATGCATTGTTGCTCACATCTTACGACCTAAGAAAGGAGGGTACTGTCGGGTCGATCAAGCAGAAGTTCATCTGATTTATCTACTGAAAAATAAAAAGCGCATTAACTGGCCGCATTACTTTACAAGTCGGATGTTTGCACTGCGCGACTCTACTAGAGGTACGACTTTATGTTGTGCCTCTTTTATTTAGTGTCTCTTGAAAAAGGCTGAGGTAATGGTCCCAGGCATTCCTTACGTGCCATTTACTACTGATCAAGAGTTTACTCAGAAGGCTCTTACTATGATGGGTTACTTTTGGGACTTTGGAGACAAGGAATACAAATTTAGGCACCGAACAACATATCAAGATACTCTGTATGATGTTGCAGATGATGAAGAAGAGGATGCATAAGAGAATGCACAAGAAGGACAAAATGGTAACAACATGCAAACTGAGGTGAATACTATGGAAGATGACAATGTCGAATGTATGGGATACTCTCCACCTCAAGATCCATATGAAAATCAGGGATTGGGTGAATGGAAGTACACCGGATGGACCTCACTTGGTTCATCTTATGTTCCTCCAAATCATGGCTGGCAACAACATGAAGAATATGAATGGCACCAGCCCGAATATTCTATTCCTACACCTACACAGCCACCGCAACAGAACAACGAGGAAATCCTCGACATGTTACGATCAATGCAGCTGCAGCAAGAAAGTTTCATGACCACACAAGAAGAGAGGTATACGGCTCTCTCAAACCAGTTTGAGGCACAAAATCAAACCTTTAACAGGTTTGCTACTGCTATCATGACTCATTTTAACAAGTTGGACACTGCTGCTGAAGGTCAGACACGTTGTGTAACGAATGGTATCAACACACTCAATCGGGCTGTATTGGAACTGAATGAGCGGTTGGAAGAACAACCTCTTCCTCCACCTCAAGACCAACATTTCAGAGGACGAGGTCACCACTTTAGGGGGAGGAGACTATGAGAAATATGATCATAGTTTGATGTATGTTATATCTAGTTTTTGCTTGTATGACTTGTTATTTACTGCATTTTGATTATGTACTTGGTTTGCTTTTGGATTATGTTGACATTTGATCTATTATGGAATGTATTGTGAGTCTATATGTATGCATTTCTTGTACCTTATTTATCCATCTAATTTTTGCATTATCATCATTCTATGTGAATGTAAGTTGATGTATCTTGTTTGCAAGTTGTTGAGTGTATCCATAGGTATATGATATGGTATTCTTTGACCATAGTCTTTTTCTCTTTTTGATGTTGTCAAAGGGGGAGAAGGACATCTACAAGAAGCAAGGTTGAATCCTAGAGGACTTCACACCTTTAGGGGGAGGATGAGATTCAAATTACAAACACAAGCTGAAGATTTTGCCATCATAAAAAATGAGGAGTATGTGAGGGCAAAGTGTCTCTCATTTGAGCTTTATTTTAATGATGTCAAAATGTATACTAGCTCATAGTTTGTAATTTGGAAGGTATCATCTCATTAGTGTAAGCATTCAAATTTTGCATTGCAAAATCATAAGTTCAAACATATGGTAGAGTCTTGCATATCCCTTACATGTGTGTGATCATGGTATTAGTATTAGGAATGCATAAACTGTGCCTATATAGATGAAAATGTGTCAAAAAATCAGTTTTTGAGTGTTTCTGAAGCTTGAGTCGACCTAAGCTGAGGTCCGGTCGACTCATGAAGTGTTGACATTGTGTGTGTTTTGCTCGGGTAAGCGCACGCCTACCCTGCGGTCGACGCATGCTACTGGCATTTATGATTCTGCACTTTTCTCAGCCATGCGTCGACGCATGGCCCCTGTAGCGGTCAACGCATGGTCTTCCAACATGCACAGATTGCTCACGGGTCAGCGCAGGCTGACCCTCATTAAGTGTTTGGTCAACCGCTCGCTGTTAGTAACAATTTATTTTTTTTATTTTTTTCTATGTTCAAAATGCTGTTATGATTGGTTATTGATCTTTGCATCATATAAATACATGGTTCCTCATTTTTTACATGATAACAAGAACAAGTGAAAGAAATACATTGAAACTTTTCTCTCATCACCTTCATCTTCATCTTGCATCTTTCTCAACAAATACACATAATCATTTTTGTTAATTTTCTGCATCATGAAGTGATAACGTCCAAAGCATAGAGTTGTATCTTGATTTGAGGTGAGTGTTTCAGTGGGTTTGTTCTTGAATAAAACCTCTAGGGTTTTGTCCTCCAAGATCAATTGGATTTGGGGGTTTTTGGATCAGATCTTGTGTGCATTGAATTCAGCCGAGCGAAGGTGATCGAAGAACGAAGGCTTTTGTTGATCTAGTAGTGTTAACTGGAGGATTGTGCAACAAGGTTTGAGGATCGAACTGTGTGTGGATCAGAATCAGTCGAGTGAAAGTGATTGAAGACCCGTGTGTTCTTGCAATCTAGTAACGGTAAACGGAGGTTCTTCCAACATGTTCGAGGCACTTGATTCGACTCGAATCAAGGGAAGAGAAGACAAAGTATCTGCATCAACGAAATTTCTTGAGTGTCGAGTAGCTAAGTTTTCTCTTGTAAAAACATTTGCAAACAAGTTATAGATATCTCAATTCTAGATTTTAGAATTGGGGGTAGACGTACCCGAAGCGAGGACGAAAGGGGAACTGCCTAAACAAACCTGGTGTCATTTCTCTTTCCTTATCTCATTTATATTTCAAACTGTTTACGCTTGTGATTGTTCAATCGATTGAAAAAAATTCTGGTATAGATTAGTGCAGAAAATTAATTTGAAAACCTCTGCACAATCATTTTGGATTGTGCTTAGTGAAAATTCGGCATCAACTATTATAGAAGGTTTAGCTTGGAGTTTTATGCACTCCAAGTGCTCGATAGATTGAACGATTGCAAGGTGTTTGATATATTTTCAAGTTTGGTTTAAGTTTTTACTGCTCATTGGAGATTGCACCATATTAAGTGCTTTTGGAAAATTGATTATTTTAAGTTGCGATTCTAATTTTTTTCTCTTCGAGACTTTCGTTCCATTTGGCTTACGTATATCCGATCCTCTCAGTAACTCGGTTCGTGTAGACGAATTATCCTAGGCCGCTTCCGTAAAATATTTTTAAAAACAAATTTTATCGCCGACTCGCATTTAAAAAGAAGTGATCTATTCAACCCCCCTTCTAGATCAATTACCTTCGTCTAACAAAAACAACATTCTCAAACCTACCAATCATGGTCGATCAACACGACAACACTGGTCACGAATCCTCCTGCACTCCCCTCCATGACACCGGCAACGACAACGACATGCCAATCTTAGAAGACATCACACCTCCGAAGAGAGAAACAGACGCACCGCCTCCCCTTTCTCCGACGAGGCCGCCGCCGCAGACATCCAGTATGTTGAGACCCGAAAAGCCAAAAGACTCCGGAGAAGTTTCAGCCAATCACGGTGCCGACCAACGCCGATTCGACCATGGAAGCCCTGGTCGTGACCCTCAACTAGACCAATGCTCTGATCCATCAGCAAAACAAGAGGATCGAAGCTTTGGAAAGAAACTACCGTCAACGCTCTCTCATGCGGAGACATCAAAGGTACTAGTCTCGTAGTACGTCGCCATAACAACCAGGACGTCGACCACAGTTGGAGAGGCCATAGCCTCTAAAGCATAACCGCACTCCTCCCCGCGAGGACCGCATCTCCCCGGTTGCCAAGATGAACAAGGCTGGAGGACGACCTGACAACCGTCAGTCACCCCCGTAAAAACTGAAAAACTGACCAAAGAATTCGCAGTTGCACCGTGAGGATAACCATCGGCGGAAAGGTACGACTACTTCTCGCCACGATCACCACTCAGGAGTGACGAGGATGAACCCCATGGTTCATTGTCCCCGGTAATCATGGACGCTTCCCTTCCCAAAGGCCTGGAAAAACCCCCGAACCTGGGGATATATGACGGGATGAAAGATCCCGACGAGCATCTCGAGAACATCGATTCCTTGCTCGACTACCGCATCGTCAGAGGCACTATCAATTGCATGTTGTTTCCCACGACCTTGAGGAAAAGTGCCATGACTTGGTACAAAAGTCTCGCTTAAGAGTCCATCACTTCCTGGAAGGACTTAGGAAGGCAGTTCTCAAGGCACTTTACTGCCTCCTGTCGCCATCCATAGTCGGAGGCGACACTTGAGGAGATCTTACAGGGGAAGGACGAATATCTCCGAGCCTACAACGAGAGATTCAACCGCGAGGCCGTTCAGGTCTCCATGACCGACGTCATAAAGAAATATTTGCTTGAGCGAGGGTTGCGCCTCCGCAGTGACTTTGACAAAGCGGTGGGCATTGAAACACCCTCGTCACTAGGCGCTCTCCTCCTCAAGGACCAGGATTACATCCAGTACGAGGAGAAGATGTTGGGGTCTCGAGCCATGACAACGCAGCTCCCCGCCGCGGAGGAGAAATAGAGAGGGCAGACAAGCCTCGTGACCCGAGGGAACCCAAAGGACCTGCTGGTCTCTTTGCCGACTACACACCTCTGACCGCCTCCCGTGACCGCGTCCTGTCTGAGTATGCCAACGCAGAGTTCCACCGGGCCGGAGTCCATTTTCCCAGATAGACACCTGCCAAGCCCAATGTGGAAAAGATCAAATACTTCCGGTTCCACAAGAGCCACGGGCACGTAACCGAATACTGCATCCACCTAAAGGATGCAATTGAAATCCTCATCAGATATGGGCACTTGCAACAATACACCAAGAGATGAGAGGCTCCTCGACAGGAAGCCAAGGAAGTATAGAAGATCGAAGAGGAGAAGTCGTCCTCCGACGACACCGCCGACTTGCCTGTCACCATGTCCATCTCTCGGCCAGAGGATTTCTACGTCTCCGACGACGTCGAGGACTCCCTGTGCTTCGCAGCGCATAGCACATGGGAGACTTTCCCTTCCGCCATGGTAATATCTGGCGGAGGGTTTAACAAGTTGACAGTGGGATCAGTGAAGAGGAAGGTCGAACAACTAATCAACGTTAACTCGAGCAAAAACTCTACCCTCGACAAAAGTCGGGGAGGCTCGAACCCTATCACATTCTACCGTGAATAACTCCCCAGAGGTGCCCCAAACTTCAGCATCCCTTTACTCGTAAGGGCAAGAATGGTGAACTTTGACGTTCGCCGCATATTGGTCGACCAGGGAAGCTCGATCGACATTATGTACTCGCAGATTTTCTCGACGCTGCAGCTCAACGAGACTCACTTAACGCCATATGTGAGCTCCGATCTGTAGGGCTTCAACGACGCCGTCACAAGGTTGTAGGGCTACGTCGAGTTGATTTTTACTGTTGGGAACAACGAGACCGCCAAGTCGATCAAGGTTTAGTTCTTGGTTATAGACTGCCCTTCCCTGTACCAATGCATCCTAGGAAGACCAGCTCTAGCCGAACTAATCATTGTGCCTTCCACCGTCCATCTGAAGATGGAATACTATACGGCAAAAGGTCTCGTCGCCATCCTCCACGGGGACATAGAAGTTGCGAGGAGATGCTTTGAATCGGCCTCGAAGGGACTGAGCACCATCAACACATTGTCTAAAGTGGCCAGCAAGTTTGCCCACCCTAGCGCCTCGGAGGAACTGAAGTCGTTGCCGCACGTCGACTCAGTTAACCTGGACAGTCACCTCACCAAGGACGACCTGAAAGAGCAGAAGAGGAAAGAGAAAGCAGCCCGACCAACAACAGAAGCCTCCCCGACACCAGAGGTCTACGAGGAACATGCTCATCCCAGACGCCCCATTCCTGATGGTGAGTTCGAAGTCATCCTCCTCGGCGACGACCCGAACAAAGGCATGAAGATTGGCACAGATCTACCTGACCTCTCGAGGAAACAACTAAAGGCTTGCTAGAAGGAAAATGCTGATTTGTTCACCTGGAGCACTGTGGAGATGCCCAGACTGGACCCTGACGTTGCCTGCCACCAATTGACCATAGATACGGCCGTTAAGGTCGTAGTACAACGTAGGCGTAAGCAGTCTCCCAAAAAAGCGGAGGTTACTGAAAAAGCTATAAAAGACCTTCTAGAGGCAAATTTTATTTCGGAAGCCCAGTACACAACCTGGCTTTCTAATGTTGTACTCGTTAAAAAATCTAATGGAAAGTGGCGCATGTGTGTTGACTATACCGGTCTTAACAGGGATTGCCTTAAAGATGTTTATCCCCTGCCTAACATAGATATTCTTGTTGACAACTCGGCAGGTTTCAAGCTATTGTCGTTCATGGACGCATATTCAGGATATAACCAAATTCCCATGGCGAAGGGGAACAAAAACTACACGGCTTTCATGATCGAGTCGGGAAACTATTACTACAAAGTATTTCCCTTCGGCCTGAATAACGTCGGCGTTACCTACCAGCAAATGATGAACAAGGTCTTCCGAAGGGAGATTGGTGACATGCTCGAAGTCTATATGGACGACATGATCGTCAAATCCCAAGAGAAAACCGACCATACCCTCTACCTCAAAAGGGTCTTCGACACGGTGAGTATATCCAGGATGGGGTTCAACCCAGAGAACTGCAACTTCGGCGTCAGAACAGGCAAGTTCCCCAGCTTCTATCTAACAGAACGAAGAATCGAAGCGAACCCCAGAAAATGCAGAGCCTTTTCCAAATTTCAGACGCCGAACTCGAAGAAATCGATCAAATCCCTAAACAGGATGCTCACCTCGCTGTCCCGTTTCGTAGCTAAATCTGTCCAGCACACACTTGTATTTTTCAAACTTATACGCAAGGAAGCAACAATCAAATGGACCGATGAGTGCGAACAAGCCCTCCTCCATCTCAAACAAGTTTTTTCGAGACCACCGGTCCTATCGCGACCAAAAAACGGGGAGACACTCTACCTCTACCTTGCCATCACAATCGAGGTCGTCAGCACGACCCTCATTCGCGAAACCCCTAAGGGGAAAAAGCCAATTTACTTCACTAGCAAGGTCCTACAAGGCCCTGAGCTCAGGTACCAACAAATCGAGAAGGTCGTTCCGACCCTCATCAACGCGACAAGAAGATTGAGGCATTACTTCCTGGCTCACACAATCATGGTGCAAACTGACCAAACCGTAAAGAAGCTGCTCGGTCGTCCCGACATGGCGGGCATGATGCTCAAATAGTCGCTGGAGCTTTCTGAGTTCGACATCCGGTACGAAAATAGGAAAGCTCTCAAAGCACAAGTACTAGCCGACTTCGTAGCAGAGATGGCCGCTCCTGCCTCCCCAACAGACGGGGCACACAAATGGACCATCTTCGTAGACGGGGCGTCCATCTCGACAAGAAGCAGAGCGGGCATCATCCTCGAAAACGAAGAGGGAATCCTGATCAAAGTCTCTCTAGCTCTATCCTTCCCAACTTTGAATAACCAGGTAGAGTACGAGGACTTCCTCGCAGGGCTACACTTGGCCGAAGATTTGGGAGCAAAAGAGGTGAAGATCTTCACCGACTCCCAACTCGCCGCTTCTCAAGTACAGGGAGAGTATTAAGATAAGAACGACAACCTCTCAGAATACTTGGCACTGGTTTAAGAGAGAATGACGAAGTTCGACCACGCTGAGGTAAATCATGTTCCCCGCGAATACAACACTCAGGCAAACATCCTGTCGAAGCTCGCAAGCACAAAGAAGAAGGGCGGAAACAAGTTCGTTGTCTAGGAGATACTTTCTCGACCAAGCATCGAGAAGCCCACCGCGACCATTGACGTGAACGCCATCGGCGACAGCGACTGTTGGATGACCCCGATGTACAAATACCTCACCACGGGTGAACTGCCCCCGACCAGAAAGAGGCTAACGTAATCAGGCGCAGAGCTTGCTCCTACGTCTTGATCGAAAACAAGTTATACAGACGGGGATTATATATTCCCCTCTTCAAGTGTGTCGAGGAATCCAAAGTCGCCCACATCTTGCACGAGATCCACAAAGGGATCAACGCTAAACACCTCGGAGGGAGATCCCTCGCCCGAAAAGCCCTGCGAGCATGATACTATTGGCCCACCATGCAGCACGATGCAAAAGAACACTTCAAAAAGTGAGATAAATGCCAACGCCATGGGGACATGCACTTGGCGTCACCCAACGAGCTCAAAACCCTTTCATCCCCATGGCTATTCGCCTGGTGAGGAATAAACATCCTTAGATCATTTACCATGGGGTCGTACCAAAACAAGTACCTAATAGTCGGCGTCGACTATTTCACGAAGTGGATAGAGGTGGAGGCCCTCGCCAAAATCACTTTGCACAACATACTCTATTTCTACAAAAGAAACATATTCGCCTGGTTTGGCGTGCCATAAGCAATGGTCACCGACAACGGGACGCAATTCACAGACAAAAACTTCCAGGACTTCGTCGCCAAGCGAGGCACCAAACAACATTTCACTTCGGTCAAGCACCCGCAAACAAACGGGAAGGCCGAAGCCGCGAACAGGGTGATCTTACGAGGCCTAAAACGAAGACTGGGTGAGGCCAAGAAAAAATGGGTCGAAGAGCTACACAACGTGCTCTGGACCTACATAACTACACCACACTCGACCACCGGGGAAACCCTGTTCCGACTAACCTACGGGACTGAGGTAGTCATCCTCGTGGAGATCCGAGAACCTTCTAGAAGGACTGAATCTCCCCTCGAAGAGGAGATGAACGATAAGCCGCTGAGAGAGGAGCTCGGCCTGGTCGAAGAGATTCGGTCAGGGGCAGCCCTTCGAGAAACCTCGTTAGAACAAAAGATAACCTTAAGACATGACGCTAAAGTCATAAAATGGGAATTCTAAGTCGACTGTCTAGTCCTACGAAGGAATCACAAGGATCCTCCCGAGGGTAAGCTCGCCGCCAACTGGGAAGACCCCTATCGTGTCTGAGCAAAAACGGAATATGCGGCCTATTACCTCGAAAACTTGCGCAGGGAAGAACTTGCTCGACCATGGAATGCAGAAAAATTGAAGCAATACTACAGCTAAGCCTGACAGTTGGCGTACCCTACTCAATGACAACGGGATACGTCCCGACCACAGAGGTGTGCTCCGGTATAAGCACATCATCCCAAACTTAGACAAGAAGGCCAATTTTCACTATTTTAACGAGTAGATTCTTTCCCCGACGGGGGATAACTCGACCGAGCTCCGCCGTTGTTGCACCAGTAAGGCAGAACGCCCAACTCGCGATGGGAGGTTCACACTGTGGAGTCAAGACCACGACCGAAATCTTGGCTCCGCTATTAGTCGGAAGCCAACTCCGATCACTCGAACAAGTTCCCCACACTGTCGAGCACAAATTCTGCCGAGCAGTACCCCGCATACTCTTAGCGAAAACAATTTGGAAACATTAACCGAAGAAACTAATATATGCTCGGCGAGCAAATCATACAAAGACATACACACATATCGAAAATGAAATTATATTAGGATTACAAATCAAATATTCAAGTACAACAAATGGGCAAGGCCCACGATTCAAATATCACAAGCCATGGCAAGCAAGCCAGGCAAATACAAATCATGGCACACAAGCCGAGCAACTACAAGTAGAAACATAAACATTTTCATTCCCCTTGAGCTGGGTCTCCTCCTCGACGTCATCGCCATCGTCAGGGCTAGAAGGAGAGAATATCTTGCCATCGACCACCTGGTTCAGAAACCCGATCCTCTCGGTGACAAATTCGACCCCGGGGTTCACAACTTGAAGCTGAGCCACCGCATTGTCAAAACTCATCCAGACAGCATCCAAGTAGTCTTGCTCGAGGGCCCTTATCCGTGAGACCAACTCACCGCGAGTCAGAAAGGCCCTCTCTTCGGCATACTCATCATCGGCGGGGGCCGCGACAGCTGCCAACTTAGCGACCTTCGCCTCGAGGGTTTTCTTCTCTTCAGTGGCCTTGGCAAGCGCTTCTTTCGCCTCGACCATCTATGCGAGGACGAGGAGATTGACCTGGATCGGGTATTTCTCCTTGTAGTTGAAGAAGGCATTCTCTACCTCAAGCTTCTTCCCCTTGAGCTTTGCGTTCGCTGCCCGCAACCTTTCTAGCTCGGCGACAGGACAGGTCTCCTCGTTATTGAGGGCAAAGGCCGTTTCCAGGGCCTTCATCATGGCGGCCGCGTCCTGAAACAATACTTTCCTCCCGGCCACCTTGTCGAGGGCCAGGATAGCCTTCGACTCCGCTTCAGACACGATTAAGGGATGATCCACCTCGAAGAGACCCCTGTTAAGATGGCAAGAGGGAAACACAAACTTCTCCCCGACACCTTCCACTATGAGATTGATGGGCCCAGATTCTTCTCTGCGGTGCCTTTTCTTGGCTGAAGAGTCCTCTTGAGGGGAAGACTGGTTGCCCGACGGAGAAGAGGAGACACCTCTACCGGAGTCCGCCTTGGACTCTTCTAGAATCTGAGTGACCCAGAACTTAGGAGCCTTCTTGCTTGTTTTCGCTGTGGGGAGCTTGATGATGTGCTCTTGAAGATTGGCCATGTTACCTATAACAAAAACGAACACGAGTTAGCATACTAAGAAAAAACAAACACACAAGCAAGATAAAAGAAACAACTACCTAAAAGTGCTAAGACATCCTCAACGGTACGACACTCGAGGAGGTCCTTTGTGTTAATGAGTCAAGTCTCACAAACGGGATGGTCGCCCTCGTCGACAATAACACTCTCGTCTTTGGTCACACACTGGCCAGGCACGAAGCTATCGACGAAAGCCACAATTTTGTTGTAGGCAAGTTGATCCTCGGCGTCTAGCTCGTTAGACTTGGTGAGGTAATATTCTATACTTTTGTCAAAATGGCTCTTCTGCCAGTAAATAGCAAACTTAGGCTCTAGCTTCATCACCGCCTCCCCGTTTTTATCGCGGCATACACTACCATCATCCTCGAGCACTACCACACGGTAAAAAACGTGGTCGACGACTGCCTCCAACACAGGCTGAACCAGAAAGTATCTGTCCTTGAAGGCGCAAACAGAGTCCACGTATGTTTGAACAACTTCCTCGACTACTTAAAAGACACCAAGTTGTGCTTTCCGTTGGAGGATTGTCGCTGCAAATGGAAACAACAGAAGAACAAGGGGAGAGTGACGTCGACTTTGAGATACCGACATACAATCTCGAATGCCCGGATGAACGCAATCGCGTTCGGGTGCAGCTGGGAAGGTGCCAACTCCAACCAAACAAAGAGCCATGTCTCAAAGGAGAAAGAATATATTTTTTTTTGTATTTTTAATAAAAAAGAAAACACAAGGGAACTAGAGTTGTCCTATCTAATTCTTTGTTTTTAGCAAATCAAACACATTCAAAAATAAAATTGCATTAGAAACTAAAATCAACAATTTTTAAGTACAAATAAAATTAATGTTATATTTATTTTAAGAGGACGTGTATGGGTGTATGTGGACCGGTTTGGACTGGGTTCGACCAAACAGTTTCGGTGAGGTAAAATAACCTGTTATATCAATGAGTCGATTTGAACAAACCCATTAATTTTTGAGTTGGATTAGATTGAATAATGGATTCTTCAAATAATTTTTCAATTTTAATAACATTAAATGACTAAATGAAAAGTCACCATATTTTTCTATAAAAAACACTCAATTTTTTTATCTTTTTTTTTTAAAAATAGATAAACTATTTTAAATTTTTTATAACATCATAAAATAAAAATAATTACATCAATTAATATAATAGCAACATAACGTAAAATTATATTAATATCAAAATAACTAAAGAATAAAACATCTAAAATGAATTAAAATTATAATTCATTAAAATAATAAATATTTAAGAGATTAAAATTATTAAAATTATAATAATTATAATAATAATTGATTGATTAATGAATCTTAAATTTTTGAATTCGGATTCAATTTTACCCGAAACTCAATTATTTTAATGTGTTTTTTAATTTTAATACACATATCCATTCATTTTTTGAAATTTTGTAAGTAAATTTGAATCCCATATCCATCCATTTTTTTGAATTTTTTTAGTTCGATTCTATTAATAAAAAATTTAATTTTGAAACACATATTCCTTCATTTTTAAAATCCGACTCAATCCATATTTTTAAAATTTTTAAATAAATTTAATCAAATTTTATGGGTTAATCCAACTCATATTCCTGAGAATTAAAAAACACCAAAATTAAAGAACAGGACCCCTAATAGTTTAGGGTGAAAAGTCTAATTAGGTTACTTTGAAATGTATTTATTAAAATCGAGGTAGAGGAACGAACCTTCTCGAAGATCAAGTAGCAATTGCATCACTAAAAATACGGGGGTTTGGTGTTTGAAAAATCAGTCGAAAATGGAGTCCGGAGGAGACGAGAAGCAACAAAAACCTTCCTATACTTACTGGGTCAGGAAAATCACTGAAGACGCAGCACCTTTACCCGTTCATAACAAAATAGATGCAGCAACTCCCACTTCTCTTTCTCAGCTTGGTTCTGCTTGGAATCGAGTACGTTCTTTCTTCCTCCTTAACTAATAATCTTTTTATTTATTCACAGATTAATTCATTTTTATTACAGGCTGGAACATGGGAAGAGAAGAGTCTTAACCATTGGGCTATTCCAAGAATTAAGGTTTGTGTGTTGCAATCTCATACATACATACAATGGTCACAATCACACAGGTTTAATATGTTTAATGGAGTTGTTTTTGTTTTTCAGGAGTTGCTTATTTCGGTGGGGTCCTTACCATTCTCCTCCGGCAGAGCAGAAGTCGAAGATGTAACTAAATGTGTTGGAGATGTAAGTTTCACCTATTTGATATCTCTGCACAACTATCAACTGAGCTGACTTAACGGGACATAACAAAACAGTTTTATCTTGTATTCTAGGACATTGCCATGTTGGATTTCTGTTTCAAACTAGATCTGTTTCACATATATTTGTCGATCATAGATTGATACTTAATGATTATATATTTGTTACAGGCACTTGTGGTGGTTGTTCGGAACAAGAAACGTGTCAGTTTCACGTATGAATTGTCGTTAAAAGTGAAAGGTGAGTATGTACCTTATTTTGTTATTTTGCTTTTCTGTTTAAGGACTTTACAAGTCATGTTTTGCAAATGGATATAGGGGAATGGATTATACAAGGAAATAAGAAGTTGGTTGGGGGGCATATAGATGTTCCGGAGATCTCATTTGGTGAACTGGATGACTTGCAGGTACCTATTATTACTGGTTTTTAACATTTTTGAGAAACTCAAATTGAAAATGGCTTAACTAGATCTCTAGCTGTTGATTGGGTTTTTGGGTTTTCTGTTTGGTTTGTGCCTTAACGAAATTGATAATGACACGATGCAAGTATGAGGCTATGTGTTTTCCCAGTATGTGCATTGGTGCACATTTATGTTGAGATAGCTTATTGCTTAATAGCCACACCTATTGTGGAAAAGGTGGTAGAATTATCTTTTGGTGATTTGGGCTTGTGTGAAAAAGGTTTATAGAAGAGGGTAGACCAAATGTTGGACAGTTTTGGTTGGGCAAGATGAAGAAAAATCATAGGCCAAAAGCTGGGAAGGATATGGATTTAAATGTCTTTCATTAAACATGATGATTTACAATAGAATATTATGGGGTTGTTTGATCCATATTAGTTAATCTCCCTGATAGAAACTGGTTCAGATGAGAATGAAAAAGAATGTTTTTTTTATGGAGAATAGTATGTTGAGAGGGTTACCATGTAGCCGACCCCACTTAGTGGGATAAGACTTAGTTGTTGTTGTTGTTGTAATAGTATGTTGAGAAGGAGGGAAGTCATGTTGTGAGAATTAGAGTTGGGATTTGGAAGAGTGCAACGAAATTTACATGCTTTCTGCATATTCTTATGTAAAAGTCCTTATTCTATCGACCAATTTTAAATATTGAACTGAATAGTTTATTTACTTTCTTTTAAATGGCACATTTGTAACAAGGTTGCAGCTTACAACATAGGCTTTAGCTTGTGAGGGAGTATCTTAGACTATTTCTTGATATTAGTTACCATATTTCTTTACTATTATCACGATTTGTTTCTCTATTTAATTAGGATTTGAATTCTTGTGTAACAAAATAAATAATGGTTAGGTTAACATTTAGTTTTTTGGTGTCAAATTCCATTAATCAGTCATATCAAACAATATTCATAATTAAAAGTCATATTTGTTGGATTGTGGCTAAACTTGAGATTTAAGAGCTTTTCATTAATTTTTTAACCTTCCCTTTATTGATAATGGAACTGAAAATTTTCTTGAACCTATGTGCAAAATAAGATTATATGAAGTGCAATCATTCTATGATCAGTGAACCAAATATATAACACAGAATTTTGATGCACAAAACAATTTGGAATTTGAAAATTTTGATCCATGTAAGTGATTTCCTATATGTACTTGTCAATTTATTTCAATTTGAATCAGAAACATACCACATAATGGAATCGATTATATCTGTTCAAATGAGAGAAATTTTCACTTACCAAAACCAGATTCGTAAGTGTAAGAATGTTAAGGAAAAAGATAGAAAAAACACAAAGATTTATGTTGGTTAAGCCAGCCAACATAAATCTCTGACTTGAAATGGGGCTTTCATCCGAGTTTTAAGACATTTTTTGAGATAACTCACTATTCAAAGTTTCATATGAATTATCCGTAAGAACGTAATCAGAAAAATGCTTTTGTTGTTATTTTTTTTACATAACATGCTTGGCTTACTTAAACTGATTTGGTTAACGCGTGCCTTATTCCACCACATATATTATGATCTTTGCTGACAGAGAGGTTAAGTTGTACCCATTAATTATTAGCAAGTGGGTTGATCTTGCATGATTTATGTTAATGCAGTTATATTCTTGTTGATTTTGAAGGTTTATCATTTTTCCTTTGTATTATAGGTATTCTCTAGTTACTTACTTTACTGCTCTCAGCACCTAAAGTGACTCCAATTGACCCTTTTGATCGATATATTGATTCCAAATCGCTTAATCTGCCAGCATTAATGCTGAGTTTGCCAAATAAAGCCCTTATTCTTACCTATGAAAAACCCTTTGAATGTCCTACATCAGCGTTCCTTGTCTAAGATGTAATGTTTGAACCAAAGTGCATAAGCAGTCGTCCTTTTTTCGTGGAGAGTTTTTTTGTTTTTGGTTTTTGCTTGTTTAAACCTAAACTCTAATCATCCTTCTTTCATGAAGTGACTTTCCAGTCTACAAAAAGGAAGCTTTGTTAACTCATGACTTGTTATTTGCTTGATCATTTATTTGTTCATCATGGCAATTTTTTATGATGCAGGTGGAAGTGAGACTTATTGACGCATCGGATATCGCACCTCAAGATAAAGTTGAAATATACAACGACTTGAAGTTATTTTTACAGCCTATTCGGGAAAAGTTGCTTCAATTTGAACAAGAACTCAAAGATAGATAATGGCTGGCTTCTAGATGTTCTCCATTTGATTTCATTTGGTACTCTATTTATGGTAACCTCTTGAGAAATAAAATTTTCCATCACTTTCTTATTGAAAGCATGGAATTCCTCTTATGTAGTAGACCTAACATTATCAGACATTTGTTTACTGCATGCGCATATGGTGTGGTTTTGCGTATGAATTTCATTTCATTTCAATGACCTATATCTCCTTTGTGGTAAGCCACTGAGGAAACGGTTAGGATATGTTAATGAGCTTTTGGTTAAAGCTCATGATTCGAAAAATTTGTGTTCTTCCTATTTGAAGAGTGGTCACCATTGAAGAGCTTATCTTATGATGAAAATAAAAATACAGACAGATAAGGAATCTCTTGGAACTAACAAAAGAGAATCCAAGAATATATAAAAGTAAAATTGTTTATATTGCAAATTTGTTTAGAAACCAAGTTAAAATATTAGTCTTGGTACTTGAAGAGTGAATGCTCATGACATATGACTAGCAAAAATCTTATGTGTCAAAGTTTCAAGTGGAGTACGAAGGCATTATTGGTTTTGGAGGAAATCAAAAGAACAATCATAGAATTGATAAATGAATATGAGTAAAATTTCTTAAACATAAGCATGAGTTTCATTATGTGTTCTCAATATTCAACAACGATGTGCAAAAAAGACTTGAAAATTGTAAACATTAGAAATGATCATGGTGAGAAATTTGAATACAAACCTTTTGAAATTTTTTTTTGAACAAAATGGTATTTTTAATGATTTCTCCTTTCCCAAACTCTTCAACAAAATGAATTTGTAGAAAAGAAAAATAGATATGTTTATGAGATGATTATAATCATGATCTATAAGAAAGATGTTGTTAAACACTTTGGGATAGAAATTGTAAATACAATATCTTACATTCAAAATAGTATATTCTACATATATCAAATAAGACTATGAATTGTGAAAGGGTAGAAAATCTAACAATTCACATTTCTGTCATTTTTGTCAAATTGGTTGTATTTGCTATTTGCTAAATACCAAAGAATACTTTAACAAAAATGATTAAAAGTATAAAAATGTATTTTATTAGAATCTTACCAGGAGCATAATAAAGAAACCTTAGTTGTTGGTTGAAAATTTTATAGATATTCAAATTTTGAAGTAATCAGAATCAAAATACTCTAAAGAAACTATATATGGCGACAACCTCCAGTTATTAGAGCACTATAGACAAGAAGCCTATGGTGACTCAAATGATGTTGGTGGTTTTGGTCTTTTAGTCATCAATAGAATTACAAGTATTTACATCCTAAAAATCTTATCTTAAGAAGCAAGAAAAATCGGGTAAAAACTAAATCATATGACATGCGTATTTAAAATCGCAACACTCTGTAGACATTATTTGAAACATCTTTTTACAAGCAGAAATTCTAGGACTGTTACACGCCTATATTCAAAGATCTTAAATCACAAAGATCACTCTTCCTCAACAAAAATAACTATTTAGAAAAGTGTTCCAACCTTGAACATGTAATTATCTAAACTTATTTTCCTCTTTGAAGGTATTGTGAACTTCAAAAATGGTACTAACAATGTTATCGCTCTCTTCAATAGAAAGTTGGAAAAATTACTTTGAATTTGAGAGAAAATCCATTTACACAACGTTAGCAAGTGAGTTTTAGATTCACACCACAACTCTTGACAATGTAACCAAATTAATGCATGTGGTGTCAATTTTAACGACCATTTCTTAATACACCACCCAAGTTTCTTATACACCACGTGAATTTTTGTTTTTGTCCCCTGATTTCGGATGTGCACATCCGGACGCACCGTTTTTTTAAAAAACGCTGATGTTTTCTGGATGTGCACATCCGGAAATATAGTATAGCTTTATCATGTATAATTTCCGGAACTGCAGATCCGGAAAATAGCATGACTTTTTTTTTTTAAATCTGTTTTGTCGGTTGGTTGCATACGTTAATATATCATCGCAAGTTAATATACATTCGAATGAGGGGAGCGAGAAGGGATTAGGTTTCCCGCCCATAGAAAACTTTGTTCTTCGTATCTCTTCAATAGAAAACTTTGTTGATCCTTTCTCTCTAGTGTAACCAATGCTCCTGTTATCTTTCTTTGTTGATCGTCCAACACTACAAATGAACTCAATATATTTCGGAGATAAACCCTTTTCGTTATTGAAAATAAGTAATGTAGCTGGTGCACCAGTAGCAGTAATGTCATCAGAAGTTATAACAAACTCTAGGGTTGGAGTCTCTCCGTCAATATAATGGTTGTCTTCGGCATTCTGATAAAGTTAGGACTCAATATATTTCGGTGATAAACCCTTTTCGTTATTGAGAGTAGTTACTAACTTACACGATACAAGAAAAGTGTTTGAATGCATAAATAGCTCATTATTATTTACCATTATGGTTTTCAGGGAGTGGCGTGTGACTTTCTAAAAATCAACTGGGTTTAAGCCTAAAATGATTATATTTTCCAGGTTCGAAGATTGTAGGACAAATCAAGATCAACAGTAAAACATTACTTCTTTGACGTTATCCAAGATAAATGACATTGAAACAGTATAATATATACATATACATCAATATACATCAGTATGTATCATTTAGAAAAAACCAACGCGAACCTGTAAAATATAATCCTTTTAGGCTTAAACCCAGTTGATTTATAGAAAGCCACACGTCACTCCCTGAATTATCCTATCATGAGGAATACACAAATCTAACAAAATTATCTTATCATTCCAGCGGGCCGATTTCCCTTCTAAGGATCCACTGTTATTTTAAAGAGATCTTGAATTATTTCCTCGCAATGAACCTGAGCAGAAACAATTCCTTTGTATCTTGTGACCCAAAGTCAGTCCATTGGTTCTGCAAGTGGTAATAGGAGTACCACCAACTTTGTGTCGACTCTGCTGCCATTTATCTTGGATAACGTCAAAGAAGTAATGTTTTACTGTTGATCTTGATTTGTCCTACAATCTTCGAGGATAGATTTGGGAGTTCGGATAATGTCAAAGAAGTAATATTTTACTGTTGATCTTGATTTGTCTTACAATCTTCGAGGATAAATTTGGGAGTTCGGATAACGCCAAAGAAGTAATGTTTTACTGTTGATCGTTATTCTTTTAAAATACATATTATTATTATTTCTTAAAATAAATATATTATTATTATACCTTTTTAAGTTTTAGTCACTTTTTCGGATGTGCACATCCGGAATACGCGTAATTTGTCATTCCGGATTTGCACATCCAGAACAAGGCAACGTTTTAAAAAAAACGGTGCGTCCAGATGTGCACATTCGAAACTGGGGGGCAAAAAGATAATTTCACGTGGTGTATAAGAAACTAAGGTGGTGTATTAAGAAATGGTCATTTTAACTTGGACATGAATATTGTATCAACACTTATGAGGTGTTCAAATTGTGATATTTGAATATTTCCATAACTTGAGTTATGAGAAATGTATAGGCAACATCAAGATTATAAGGAACTTTACGATGATCCTAAGAGTTACATCCAATTTTTCTCATCTATGAGTATAACTAAGATAAATTTTAAAATTATCAAGGAATATATTACTTCCAAAAGAATATTGGAGCATCATGTCCATTGTATGATGTTTGCAAAAGAATATTTGAGTAAATTTAAATTACACCATTTTTATGAACATAAGAAATTTTGTACTTGACTAAATAGTGAGATGTAAATGAATATTCCTTATGGAAGAATTATGCCAAAATGGTTTAAAGTTGAAAATTTTTTAACACACCACCCAGCCTTCTTAGGCATCTAGTGCGCTGACGAAAATACCCCTGCGTTCCAGATGTGCACATTCGGACGCTCCGTTTTTTAAAAAAAATTTAGTTTTTTCCAGATGTGGACATCCGGAATAAATTTGTATTTGCAAATCCGGATTAAATCCTAAAACAGAACTCCAAAAATCCAGCAATGTTTCTCACAGTCATACAATTAAATCGGGATTACATTCAGAAATTTGACATTACATCGACAGAAAATTAAATAGTACAAGATCAATAGCCCGGTGGACGCTTGCACATCTCTAAGATGTCATCGACCGTTCTTCGGATTTTGACGGTCGCCTCGAACTCGAACGGGAATTGTTCTTCGTAACCCAAAAAAGTTTTCCACATCGCTCTAACATCGTCTTGATTCTTGAGCTCAATAAGGGTGTAAGCGACGTTCCCTTCGTTGTCAACCGAAGGTGAACGATACTGAAGCTTCGCAACCTTCCGTTTGTCTCCGTAAGGTAGGAGAAGTTGGATGTCGTCAATGATCTGGCCGATGGAGACGTCCCTCGTTAGCGTAAACGTTTGACCGCGTGTTTTGCCGCCGGTGAAGGAGACACTAGCGGCATATCAACGGACCTTGATTTGATAGAATTGAGACATTTTGAGCTTGTGTGAAAGATATCAAATGAAACCCCTAATTTATAGAAAAGTTAGGGTAAAGTTATATCTGCCTAAGTTCGTTCCGGATGTGCAGATCCGGACAAATCCTACAAATGTTGGTTCCGGATGTGCAAATCCGGAAATTGTCCGGATGTGCAAATCAGAATGTTTTACTGATACAATTTTAAAACAGAATTGAACAGCTTATGCAACCACTTGGAATACTTGCAGTGCAATAAAATTCGTAAGTGTATTAAAAAGACATATGGATAAAAATACAATATATTTCACTTCAATAATGTACATTGTGTCGTATGATTATACAAAAGAGTTAAAACAAAATTCCCCGTCTAAATCTATTGGAGCTAGAACTTTCAATTTTTCCGCATTTGATGCCTTTTCAATTGCGTGCAATCTTTCGAATTCAAGCATCCTTTCGACAAAACTATCCGGCTAAGACTCGGCAATTGCGGTTGCATGCGTCGCCCATTGCGGTGATTTAGGTGGTATCGGGCATCGGGTTTCAAGATAACTTGTACGAAATGTCTTGATTTCGCAAGCCATCCGATACACATGATGCGATCATTTGGATTCGACGGAGGTGCGGTGTGGAGTGGAAAAAAAGTTTCTGAAAATTCGTATCTCGTCAAGTCGATACACACCATATCATAGGCGCATGCTAAAAGATGACCCATCTCGGGGAAACTCATCCATTTCGATACCGGTGCCGAACCACTCAACCACGGAACAAGTGACTCGTGAACCTTGTTGTAATTTTCTTGATTTTCATAGAGACGCAAGTATGCTTCTTTATGCGTCTCCAACTCTAGGATAAGTTGATGACGTACAAGTGCATGACCTTCCTCTCCTTTACCGAGTAGTGCCGACACGACTCGGTAACCACGATTACCATCCACTACAACATCGATTATACCGTCGATATGCTTGTGCATAAAAACCGACATCTCGTCAATAAAGGAAATCATACGTGTAGTTGGAGTCGGAGTCCGGACTCGTGGAATCGGTGTCGGAGCCAGTTTGGAAATGCGAGCTCCTTTCATGACACTTTGTAGAGATTTAGGAGTCGGAGAGTCCGGAAAGATTTGGTCAACATGCTCATAATACGAAGGAGACCGAGTTGTTGAGTTGTTATTTGGTGTAGGCTTCAACTTCTTCGGAGCACCCTTTGTCTTAACCAGTTGAGACGGCGGTATCATTGGGGTTGTTTTGGGGAAGGCAATCTTCCTCAACTCTTCTTTGATGTGTAGCTTCATATTGTCGTCGGCCTTCGAAAATATATTTTGAATCGCTTCCAATTCGGCCAAAATAGAGATATCTGATTTATCTCCTTCCTTACAACCATCATCATCAAAACTAAGTCTCATCCAATGAGGGCAAACTTCGTCAATTTGTATTGGCTCACCTAGTTTCAACTTTTTAGCAATGGCACAAGCACAAGGAAGACCGTAGGTTTTCACAATAGTGCAACCACACTTTGCACTATCGCACCTACCGTTTCGGCTCAGTTGACCTCGTGAAAAATATAGCCAAACCCCGCCCGAGACATGTTGCCGATCAATTGAGAGTAGAGGAAGTTACCTTTAAACCGATGTTCCAAAACCGTGATGCTCCGACCGAAAGTGGTTTGTATCTCATTGTGTTAGTTTTTGATCATTAGATGCACGGAGTCCCAATCCCGACATAAACCCCCCTTGCTATTCCCCAACCAATTCTTCAAAGTGGCATGTGCCGACTCAACTCTATTGGTGGTAATGTTTCCAAGATGTCGTACGTTATCGGTCCACACACAAACAATCTTTTCTTTCACTTGATCAAGAATGGTTGATTCAACATATTTCAACAAAGTGGGGTACCGTTCACACATTTTCCAGAATTTAATGACCGAATCGGCATATAATTCCATCATGGAAGAATTTAGAATATGAGTCCATGCATCCATAATTTTCTCTACAATGGCACCCGACTTGACCACTTTTCCGTCTTCCAACTCCACTTGTTTCGCACCCACCGCGGTCTTAACCCGACTTCGTACATTCTTTGTTATGTGAAATCGACAAGGTAGTGCATTGGAAGAAGGAAAGACCTTTGCAACCGCATTCATCAAGCCGTTGTCGCGGTCCGTAACAATTGTTTTTGGCATTTGAACATGTTTCTTCAAAAGTGACCGACACGTCTCTAACGCCCACGTGAAATTGTCCTCTTTCTCACACTCCAAAAAGGCAAAGCCGACGGCATATGTCTTATCCGTAGACGTAATGCCAACCATCTCAAACAATGGAAGACGATACTTGTTTGTCATGTAGGTGCTATCGAGAATAAGCACTGTTGAGAATGTGTTGAACAACTTGATGGAATCCGGATGAGTCCAAAAAATATCTCGGACCATAATTCCATCATCGCGATATCTGTACCGAGACACGTAATCGTTGTCCTCCAACACTTTCAACAGTTGTTGCATCTCACTTCTATCTCCCCTAATTGCCTTGTCCGTTTGATACCGAATGTTATACACTTGCTTAACGTTTGCAAGATTTTCGAGTTCTTTCCGTTTCAACGTCGCAAGTATATTCTTCGGTTGGACAAGGTTCAAGGTCATGTCGGTTATACATGTCTTCTCTTCCGCCTTAAGCCGACATACACTTGGATGACCTTGAAGCTTTGAGCACATTTCGTGGTTATGTATACCACAACGAACGGTAAATCTCCATTTCTTGGAAACTAACATGTAACCACCAATCTTAAAAGGGCACTCACATCTTCTAGTACCGGTCTCGTCTTTTTTTAACTTCCGTAGAGGTGCTTGATATTTGCCGCTTCTTTCGCAACCCAAAATTACAAAAGCTTTTCTTCTATCCGACCCATTATCCGATCTCCCGATATTTACACCGAAGCCAAGCTCAATAGGCGTCCTACGAATGTATGCGATCATGCTTTCACGATCATCAAAGTCTTACTTGTTGTTAAAGTCACCGCCGACATCAACCGACTTTACGAGCATACCTTCATCTTTCGGGGAAATCGACACAACTAATTTTTTTGCCATGTTATTGGGATGCACCATGTCTATTTATAAACAAGAATAGAACAATTAATATGTATAAATAAAATATATTCAAAAATACTAAAAATATAAATTAATTAGCTTCAGGCATTTTTTCGGATGTGCACATCCGGAAATGTTCATGCTCAATTCGTTCTGGATGTGCAGATCCAGAAGTAGCGTAACTTGTTTTTCCAAAAATGTAGATTGATAATGTGAGCAATGTAGTGGATGAAGTTGAATGTTTACTTGAAATTTAGTCTTTCCTTGCTCCGTTTGATTTGTTGTACCAAAAACTTGAACTTTTTGAGTGAGAAATGGGATTGATTAAGTAGGGTTTGTTTAGTTGGTGAAAGTGAGAGTATTAGGAGAAATGTTGAGAATGGGAAGGGGGGAGTGATCATGTAGCTTCAAATATATCACCTTTTTTTGTCCGGAAATACAGATCCGAAGGTCTGCCGGATATGCACATCCATAACAACTTTTTATTTTTTAAGGATACGGTGCGTCCGGATGTGCACATCTGGAATCAGGGGGCAAAAAAATAATTTCACGTGATGCCTAAGAAACTTGAGTGGTGCATTAAGAAATGCTCTTAAAGTTTTAGATCTTGTTGATAAATTAAAAATTCTCATTGCATTGATAATCTATTTGTCTTATATGAAAGCTTTATAAGTGCAAATATTAAGATGCAAATATGAAAAAAAAAAAAAAAAAACGGTGGCATTATGAAGCCAATCAAAAATAAAAAAGTTGTTGGTTCTTCTTCACAAACATAACCTATGATAGTTGTTGATGAAGACTTCCTAGTGATTACTTAACTAAATATTGATAATAAGATAAGATAATTTCTTAATACACCACCCGTGTTTCTTAGACAACACGCAAAATTTCGTTTTTGCCCATAGTTTCCGAATGTGCACATTAGGACGCACCATTTTTTTTAAAAACGTTGATTTGTTCCGGATGTGCAAATCAAGAAAAATTCCTGATCTGCAGATCCGGAAAAAAATTAAAAGAATTTCATAAAATCATTTATATTAATTTTTGAAAAAAAATCATTTAGAAGTAAATACCATATTAATCATTTAGAAAAAAAAATCATATTAATTTTTTTTCAAAAACATCTAAAATAATAAAATCCAATATAATTAATAACATATCTCGTTTTAAATCATATTAATTTTTTTTTTCATATTTTTCATATTTTTGAATTTTAAAATTTTAATTTATCTATTTATAAGAATTATATTTAGAAGTAAATGATTTTATGGAATACTTTTGATTTTATCCGGATCTGCAGATCAAGAAATGATTTAATGGAATTCTTTTAATTTTTTCCGGATCTGCAGATTAGAAATTTTTCCTGATTTGCACATCCGGAACAAATCAACGTTTTTAAAAAAATGGTGCGTCCTGATGTGCACATCCGGAAACTGGGGGCAAAAACGGAATTTTGCGTGGTGTCTAAGAAACATGGGTGGTGTATTAAGAAATAGCCTTATCTTATTATTTATAAGAATTATATTTTGAAGTAAATGATTTTTTCCGGATCTGCAGATTAGAAATTTTTCCTGATTTGCAGATCCGGAACAAATCAACGTTTTTAAAAAAATGGTGCGTCCTGATGTGCACATCCGAAAACTGGGGGCAAAAACGGAATTTTGCGTGGTGTCTAAGAAACATGGGTGGTGTATTAAGAAATAGCCTTATCTTATTATTTATAAGAATTATATTTTGAAGTAAATGATTTTATAGAATACTTTTGATTTTATCCGGATCTGCAGATCAGGAAATGATTTTATGGATTTCTTTTGATTTTTTCTGAATCTGCAGATTAGGAATTTTTCCTGATTTGCACATCCGGAACAAATCAACGTTTTTAAAAAAATGGTGCGTCCTGATGTGCACATCCGAAAACTGGGGGCAAAAACGAAATTTCGCGTGGTGTCTAAGAAATATGGGTGGTGTATTAAGAAATCCCCTAAGATTAAGGAACGCATCAAGTTGTACATGCTTGCCTATTAAAAAAAAAAGTTGTACATGCTTGAGAAACAAACAATTCCACTTAGAAAATGTTGACTAACAAACTCAAAATAGAAGAATAATAAGGGGAGTGTGAATTGTGTTATTTGAAAAACTAGATTGATTTGTAAAAAATTTAATTTTAAAATATATTAATATTAGAATATAAAAATAAGTAGAGATAACATCGGATACGTAGGAAAAAAATGAAGAAGAGAAATGTGCATCGGGAAAAAAATAGAAAATAATAAGATAAGGGATAGAGAGATTGCACAAGTGATTTATACAGATATGCTTTAACCATTTGATTTACTCTTATTCTCGGGAGTTTCCTCATGAGATTTCAACTAAAAATCACACTTTAACTTTTACAAGATTAACCCACAAACCTTTAACAACAAACAAGTAGAGATGTTACACATGCTTAACTCATGAACCAACAAACAATTTTTTTACACATGATTAGTTTAGGAACTAGTAAACAAAACTTTTACACATACTTTAAGAACCTACAAACAAAACTTTTACACATGTTTAGTTAAAGAACCTACAATCAAAACTTTTTTTTCAAGTTTATCACTACGCCAAAATTGCTTTTTGGCAGCACAACATAGACAACGCTTGTGATTAAAAGCGCTGCTATATGTTTTAAAAAAACACGCTGAAAAAAAGCGCTGCCTAAAGGCCTACTTTAGATAGCGCTTTCTAAAAGCGCTGTTAAAAGCCATACAAATGTGACACCTTAGAAAGCGCTTTCAGGAAAGCGGTGCTAAAGGCACACTTTAGAAAGCGCTTTTAAAAAGAGCTGCTAAAGGCCTTACATAGGTCACACATTAGAAAGCGCTTCCTGAAAGCGCTGCTATAGGCAATTAAAAAGAAAGCGCTTTTAGAGAAAAAGCGCTGCTAAAGCTAATATATAAGAAAGCGCTGTCTTATGTTATTATTTCATAAATATATATTAAAAAAAATTTCATTGTTTCAGAAGCCCTAATCATTTCTTTTCTTTCTCCCTCTCTCTCGCGACTTCTCCCGCCGCCGTGTCTCCCCTTCTCTTGCGACTTCTCCCTCCGCACTGTTCGTCTTCTCCGACCGGCGTTTTTATGTCCGTCTTCTCCGACTGGCACTGTTCATCTGTTCGTATCTCCATCTTCTCCGACCGGCACTGTTCATCATCTTCTCTTGAGGGTTTGTTCTTGAGCATCTTGTTTTGTTTTTATTTTGTTTTTAGTTTGAATGTAGTTTAACTGACCCCCATTTTCTCTAGAAAAGGCGTGCAAAAACATGTTAGTTTGAATGTTGTTTGACTGACCCCCCTTTCCTCTAGAAAAGGCGTGCAAAAACAGGTTAGTTTGAATGTTGTTTGAATTTGATTTTGAAATTGTTGTTGTAGATTAGTTTTGATTTTGAAATTGTTGTTGTAGATTAGTTTTAACAAAACAAGTTTCAATGACATAGGAAGTGTCGTAGAGTGGGCGGTGGTGTCTTTCCAAGGGTGATTTCACGTCTTTCAACGTGCTACTTCTTGAAGGCGACGCGGGACTTGTTCTTTATATATTTACGGCCATTTTTCTCTTTTGTATACGACCTGCGCAATACTTTAACATGAGCACTTCCTCAAAAAACTCCGTGGCCAAGAAGGTGACTGAGAAAATGAAGAAGGACGGTCCAAATGTTGCAATATCGGCTGCATCATCAATCGAAGCAACCTTGTCCGGGAAGAAATCTGTGACAAAGATGAAATCCCTCACAAAAGACCGCGCTCTGAAACGTGATTTTGGTGTAGATGTTGAGGAGGACTGGGATGAAGACTGGTTCAATTTTCTTCATTCAAGAGGCTGGAGAGAGAGCGATTAGCTTCTAGAGGGGAAGCTGTATTTTGTTGTTGTTTTGATTGTCCCGTTATATGGTTGTTTTGTGGTTGTTATTTTGTTGTTTTTTATTGTCTCTTTTTAATTATATTGTACAATGTTTTGGCTCATCTGAGGCATTTTATATAATATGTCGTTTTTCCTCCTGCAAGGGATTACCTTTTTATGTACCAAGCATTATTTTTTTGCCTTTTTGTTTTCTGAGACTTTATATTAGCTCAACACTCAGACGTACACAAGAAGCCCCACTTTAGAAAGCATAAAAGGCCAGAAAAAGCGCTGCTAAAGGCCCACTTTAGACAACGTTTTTCCAGAAAAAGCGCTGCTAAAGGCCTACTTTAGAAAGCACTTTTCCAGAAAAAGCGCTGCTAAAGGCCTACATAAGGCAGCGCTTTTGCATAAAACAAAAGCGATGTCTTTACCTATAGCAGCGCCACCTTAGGCAGCGCTTTTAAGCGCTGTTAAAAGCAAAAAAAAAACGACGTATTTTCCCTTCTGTGGCTTAGTGTATCTTGCAACTTTTAAATCATTTGCACATGAAAATCACACTATAGAATAAAATAGATTAACTACAACATATGTATAACCGAACTCTCAGAAGGGTTTTTTAGTCTTTCAGCATTACAACAATTTTGATGAAAAAGCAACTTCATAAACAAAGATAGTACAAAAATAATATAGAGATTTCTTTTCAGAAATGTCGAGTAAAATGAAATGAGGAGAAAATTCCTTTAAATAGAAATTTTGTTGGCTAAAGAAGGAAATGATTCATGGCTCAAATAAATAATTTAATCGATTAAATCATATTTAATCAAACAAAACACTTTAAAAAATAACAACCCTAAAATGACTATATGAGTTAATTGATTAATGGCTTTTCTAATCTATTAGAAGGTATTTCTCCTTGCTTTAATCAATACGACCAAGTCCTTAATCTATTAGGCAGTGAGTTAGATTTCCTAATTGATTAGAAACATTTCTTAATCAATTACATACATGCCTTGATAGATTTTTAAGAGGTTCAGTGAAATCAGAAAGAGTTTGAAAAAAAAATTGTGTGAGTGTGATTGCATTAGTACTTTAAGTCTTAATCTTATCTGTTTACAATTTAAATTTGTCACTCTATGATGTTAAACGCATGACCTGACGGGATTTCACAGTTTATCACTTTTAGACTTCAAGATCATCCGCTTGGTTCAACGATTGATTATCATTTCAACTAAAACCTTAAATTATATTAGTGACTAGGCTTGAGATAAATTATTATTAATTATAGGCCATCATCCATAAATAGTGCACAATTGTTATCAATTCTCCCTTTGACCGTTGTCACAAAGAACTCTTGAAAAGATGTATTAACACCAAAAACTGTTTGAATTATGGAGTTATCATATTTAAAAGCTACTTCACAATTATCGTCATCAAAACCAAATGATAGTTATACGTGCACAACACATAGATCCGCATTCTTTCCCTTTTTATGATAACAACGCATCTCTCGGGGAGATAGAAATAAAAGATAAATATTTGAAGTGGTCAAAATACCCATCACAAATAAAAAATATATTTTTTACTCCCTCTAAGAGTATATTTATTCATTTTTGGGCAACATAAAAAAGGCGGGTAAATAAACATCACAATCACATATATTACCTAAGAAATTAAAAAGTAATCAACTTGCAATTAAATAACAATAAAGAAGAAAGACTTGTTCACAAAATAATTTATTCAAAAAGATTTAAAAAGTGAAGACAAAAACAAACAAACAATGTAGAAAAGAAACAGATAACAAGAAAAAGGTACTTAGTTTCATCATTATCATCATAAAAAAGGTTAAAAGGCAAAGGCACTCCAGAGTTAACATGGTTGCTAGACAGGAAGTCAATTTGAGCAACCATCTTGTTCATGGTTCTGGGGTGAGCTTATTGGCTGGTGATGATGGTTTTGAGGAGATATTTAGTAGGAGACGTCTAAAGAATATCAGTCAAAATTATTCAGATTTAATGGTCATGCTTACAGTTGAGTTGGTGTTTGTTCTCATTGAGAAACTTTCTTAGATGCTTTCGAGCCTTTCTGCACCAAGACCCAATTTTTGTCTTCAAATTGCATATGTACTAGCTTGTGTCTCCCTATTTTGACTGAATTATTAACCGACTCTTCCAATTCTAGATTGAATACAACATGCATTAAAATCTTTGTAATCAGATCACCATATGGTAATCACACATTTCCTCCCTTCGACATTCAATCACGTGGTAGGTTTCTCCACTAGCCCAGTTGATTTTAATGTTGTTTGCTAGTATCCATTTCATTACCGCATCAATATGAATTTCCTTGGGATGAGAATGCAGGTTGCCATATAGTGGATGAGATGAATACTTGGAGTCACATATCCCAGTTGAGGGGGAAATTTATGACCCACAGTTGAATCAATTATAAGTGATTAAGAAGTATATAGATAATCAAAATCATCAATTAATTTGGAAAGCTAATAGAGTAGAGAGAGTCAGAGCAGAGTACATAACCTACAATAACACATTCTTCCAAAGAGAGAGAAATTTCATGTTTACGTACCTCTGTCTTGATAACCCCTTCTTCACAACTAAGATTAGCGTAAAACATCTTCACCAGCTTTAGGAACATCTCTCATGGTTTATAGCAGATGATATTCTTGAGATCCGCTTGGACGAAGACGTTGAAGAAATCAAACTTTACATAAACACCATCACCCACATAGTGTGGAGGGGTGAAGTGTTTGTTATCAAAGTGGTTTTAATGCTCTGATATTGTAACATCGGTAATGGGACATTTGTCATGTTATGAGTTAATGTATATTTGGTGTTTTAAAGTTTGATACTTTATTTATAAAGTTTGAAATGAAGTTATTATGAAATGATTTTCCGCTATGCGTTGTCAAATATTTTTGATGAGTTCTTGGTGTTGATCGTTGGTTACACCTTAAATTGTTTATTAAATTTTTTCATATAAGTTTTGGGGTTTAGGGTGTCAGACCATTCGACCAGGTTTTTGTAAGTTTGTCTGTTCCCTAGTGCGCGATATATGTGTGAAAAATTGTTGGTGCTTGTTTGATTTTTTAACCGCTTGTTAGCAGGAACAGGATTGAAACAAGTGAGGGAGAAACTTTTGCTTCTCTGAATTATTTGAGGTGTGGAGAGTTAGTTCAGCATGCAGCTGATTGCATGAGTGTACGTGTTGTTGAGGCTACGTTGTTTCTTGAATTCGAGGAGAGTACGGAGTCGAGTTTCATGACCGCGAGACAGGTAGGGATGTACTTTAGAGAGAGTTCTCAAGTGTTCATAGTGTTCACGTCATAGAGAGGGGGAAGTAAGATAATGATTACATATCTAACTGTTCTGTGTGACTTTCATGAAGTGTTCCCAGACGACATTAGTGATTTGCTGCCAGAGAACGAGATGGATTTTATTATAGACCTAGTACCTGGTTCTAGTCATGTGCCGAGTGCTCCTTATATGATGGTTGCTTCAGATCTGAGTGAGTTGAAGAAATAATTAGAGGAGTTACTTGAGAAGAAGTTTGTTCGACCGAGTGTTTCACAGTGTGTTGCGTCGGTGCTGCTAGTTGAAAAGAAAGATGGTAGAATGAGGTTGTGTATTGATTGCCGACAGTTGAATAAGGTCACTATCAAGAATAAGTATCCTCTTTCGAGAATTGATGAATTGATGGATCAATTGGTTGATGCTTTCGTATTCAATAAGATTGATTTGTGGTTGGGTTATCATCAGATTCATGTGAAACCAAAAGATATTTCGAAGACTACGTTCAAAATGAGATATGGTCACTATGAGTATTCTGTGATGCCTTATGGAGTTTCTAATGTGCCAGGTGTGTTTATAAAGTGAAATTCTGGTATCAGATGTGTGATGTTAAGTGTGATGTCACAACAACACAATCTGCTATGAACAAGGCAATAACAACAGTAAATAACACAATGAATTATTCACCCAGTTCGGTCTAACAACCTACATCTGGGGGCATACCAAGCCAGGAAGGAAGTACACTATTAGTAGTATCAAATTACAGACTCAACAATCCCAGTTGACAATCTCCTAATCTAATCACTACCCAATGACCCTTCTACCTAAGTCCACCCTAGATAAGAGACTCCATCTCACTTCCAATCATCGCAATGATGTCTAGCAGCCAACATCTCAGCCACTGCATCAACAGCTTGATTTCCAACAACTCTTCAATCACAGAAAAGTAGAAGACACACTTCCATGACAATACCTAGACATGACACACATGACTAAGAACAATACTCAGAGTTGCTTAACAGCTTCCTCTAAGAACAATACATCTCTTACCTACAGGATTTGAGATAAACACGATGACCATCCCACAAACCGGGTGGTTCATCAACCAACACAGCCCTTATAATTTACATGATGGCTGGCTTCCTAAAACTAGGTTACAATGCTTCTATTTATAACCTATTTCCCAACTGGATTTGGGCCTTCAAATCACAACAAATCAGCTGCTACAAATCTGCAAAAGATTCTCCTACAAATTAGATCTTCAATCAAATCTTCCTAAAATATCTCCATATTTAAATACTCAATCTTCTCTTGATTTTATCTTGAATCTTCCAGATCTCTGAATCAGCTCCACATAATATTTCCAGGATATTATGTATCTTTTAAATCTTCACTATTTAATTCAGCTGCAAGATCTTCTCCAAATATCTGATTTGATTTGAGTTTAAAAACAGATTTTATCTTCAAATCTTTTCATATCTTTCAGCCCTAAAAACAGCAACAAGATCCGCTCCATATCTGATTGCAACTGAATATATCTTTACCAAGATATTCACCTGCAATCTCTCCACCAGATCTCTCAAAACAAACTGATACACGCAGCCCTAACAAAACACAACAGACTGATGTTTTGATGTTATGTCAACTGATGTCAAGACATCAGGTTTAACATCATCTCCCTTCTGAACTCATACAAAACTGCAACCCTTCTGAACTTAACATCAACTCAATGTTAAGAACTCATGTTAAGACATCAGACAAATGACATCTTGATTAAAAATCACATGATAACAACACATGCTATACCAGACTAAGATGTCATGACATCTTCTTCAACATCTGTCACAACAGCAGCAACTATTGTCATGACATTCCAAAAACCGCCACGTCATATAACCTTAAACATTCAGGTTCAATGAAGTGCTCATGACATCTCTGTCACACCATTACAACTATGAACTCATACTAGTTAGGTGCAGCACAACATGTCAAGACATCTCACTTGACATTTCCACAACCTACTGTACTGGACTCAGATGTCATGACATCTGTTGTAACACATGACGACAATACTGTCATGACAATTGAAGATGTTTCAACATCAGGTTCAGTGTCTATAGTGATGTCTGAGCAACCATGTCAGGACTTCTGATCTGACTTTTTGTACCACTTGCTATAGATCATCATCTGTTCTGACATTGACACATTCTGCAGTGATGTTCTACTCTTATGTCAAGACATTCTTCATAACATTTTCCTGAGCAACATGTTTTGCAAAAATTGCTGCCAACTCAGAACTTACAATCTCCCCCTTTGGCACATTTTTGGCCAAAACATAATTTGATCATACACATCATATTAAAGGAAAATGCAGCAGCAGAAAACAGAAGTCAGAACATCTTTTTAGGCATATATCAATCACAATCAGTTTTACCAAAATTAATGCCAACACCAAAAGCTGCAGAACTATCAATCTCCCCCTTTGGCATATTTTGGCTAAAACCTTCTTCTTTGAACACCCATCCAGCTCCTCCTCAACTAAGGGACACCTGATGTTTCTTAATTCTCCCCCTTTTTAGCCATAATAGGAGCAAACCAAACAAACGACAAGGACCAGCTAGAACACCAATAAGAACACTGCTCCCCCTTAACATCACAAGTCCAGCTGCACAAAATTGTAACACTCTCCCCCTATTAAGGATAACATGTGCTTCTTTGTACCTTGATGAATGGAAAACATAAGGCGCATCTTCATGTCTTCAAGAGCTCACTCTTTGTTCAACTCACAAGTTGAACACAATCATCCCATATACCAATACTCACATGATTCCCTCTTGGTTTGTTATCTTCACATGCTCCAAAACTCACATCTTGCCAAGCTGATCAACTTCTCTCTATCTAAGACAACCAGTACTCCTTTGCAAGAAGTACACCTTAAATGAATGGAGAACATAAGACTCATCTTCATGTCTTCAAGAGTGCACCCTCTGTTCAACACACCTGCTAAACACATTCACCTACTGCTTGATCCTCAAGCAAACCATGTACCACAACAGTACATAAATCAGATAGAAGCTTGTGATCTCAGGAGACAAAAACCCTAACATTCTGAATAGAATGTTCTATCAACAGATGTTAAGACATCAGTCTTGACATCATGAACAGAATCCAGCTGCACTATGAAAAGCACCTCATTCCAGAATCTCCAAGCTCCCCCTTAAGCTAAGGAACCAAAAATCCAGAAAACCAAACAACACAGAGCATCACATCATCACAGAACATCTACTTCAGAATACTACAACACTACATGATACCAACCACCACAGCACACAAAATACTACACTACAACACTCTCTACTCTCTACTCTCCCCCTATCTTTCTCAACAGATGCTTCTTCAGCAAGAAACACTCCAAAATCACTACATGATATCCTATGACAGCTTCATGATCATATAGTGTGTGGATACCCAGAAATAAACACTCATCCACCTTTAAGAAGAATAGAACTCCTTGAGTCTTCAACTCATCACCCTTCTGCCCAAGAGTAACTTGTTCCAAGACAATCCTCAAGACCAACCAACAGCCACACTCTGATTATCTTGATTCTTCGAATCCACTATATAGATCAACCAATTGCCACAGTTTGATCACCTCCTTTATGAATCCTCATATGAAAAAGCCAACTGCCACAAATTGTCTTCTTCACGTTTGTCAAAATTCTCCCAAAGATATCCTGATCTATCCACTGAAATTGATCTTCAAATCACATGTTCCACTTGCTTACTATCAAACACACTTAGAATCTCTAAGACATGTAATATCTTCTTCTTCTTGCCACTTGAAATAACTTCCTCCCTTAACAGAACAAGAGTCCCATGCTCTCATAGACTTGATTCACCAACCAAGTTTGAGTAGACAACCTCCATTCTGTTGATTTTACAGTAATTCCAACCAATCTCACACATTGATGAAAATCTGCCAGTGTTTCTCCAAAGCCCTCAAACCTGCCACTGTCTGAATCTTCAGAAGGAATAGTTAGGAACTACACCTCATAGATGTACCAAGGATGCGACCTTTCCTTGAGTAAAGCAGTCTTCACAAAGTTCTGATAATGCCACTTATCTTAACTCTATGATGAGCATTCTGGACTGCACCTGGATCAGAAATAAACCAATCCAAGTAGTCATCAAGATTATGATGTCTTCATAGTCTTTCATCTCCCTCTTCAGCATCAACAATATCCAGACCAGCTTCTTGCCAGGAAACTTTCCAGAAATACACAACTCCTGTCACACAAGACTGAAGCAAATTCTCAGGCCAACTCCCAAGAAATAACAGATGCTAAAGCTTATGCAGTACCCCTCCCATGATTCTGCACAAACTCTGATGATGAGATGTTCCAAACATCGTGTTGAACATCACCAATCTTGAATCACAAGGATAATCAATCAAATATTTGTGAACTCCCCAAACAACAATTGATCTTAAATCCTTGTATAATAACCCTACCAGATACCAGCACCAAGTAAACACCACCAAGGTATCATATCCATGCCAGTTTCTTCTTTTGCAAAGGGTTGAGATATCAAGGATGCTACACTTGGCTCAAGTAAGTAAGACCTTCTATGAACAGATCCTATTTCCTTCAGCAAATTTGAAACCTCCTTCCAAATTGAATTCATCCTTAGGGTTGAGAAAGATGAATTCTACCTTGCACTTATGGATGGTGAAGTTAAATCACCTCATCACAATAACATCCCTCTTCTCCCAACTTTGGAATGCCATGTGTCTTCAAACAAGCTGAATTCGACAAGAATAGAATTAGGTAAGGACATCTACAATCTTCCTTCAATCATTACTCCAGTATCCCATACTACAGGAATACTTCCATCAGAAACATCTGCAGCGGAAACACTAAAGAACACCTCCTCAACAACCTTCAGGCACGACTCAATAATCCTTGCACACCATCACCATAATCCAAGTGCCAACACAATAGTTTTGAAAAAAAATCAAACTTACAACAACAGTTTTTCACCAAAGTTACACACAACAGACAGGTCCAATACATACCCTGTCATAAATAGTCCATCCTCCACTTCAAGGGACCATTCAAACAACTATATGAACTTATCCAAGTTCAAATTTCTTTTCAGTAGAACCCTTCTTCCTTGCCTACAACCAGAAAGTATCTTCCCAGGACCTCACCCAGAAACAGAATAGGATGCCTGCTCTGATACCAATTGAAATTCTGGTATCAGATGTGTGATGTTAAGTGTGATGTCACAACAACACAATATGCTATGAACAAGGCAATAACAACAATAAATAACACAATGAATTGGTCACCCAGTTCGGTCTAACAACCTACATCTGGGGGCATACCAAGCCAGGAAGGAAGTCCACTATTAGTAGTATCAAATTACAGACTCAATAATCCCAGTTGACAATATCCTAATCTAATCACTACCCAATGACCCTTCTACCTAAGTCCACCCTAGATAAGAGACTCCATCTCACTTCCAATCATCGCAATGATGTCTAGCAGTCAACATCTCAGCCACTGCATCAACAACTTGATTTCCAACAACTCTTCAATCACAGAAAAGTAGAAGACACACTTCCATGACAATACCTAGACATGACACACATGACTAAGAACAATACTTAGAGTTGCTTAACAGCTTCCTCTAAGAACAATACATCTCTTACCTACAGGCTTTGAGATAAACACGATGACCATCCCATAAACCGGGTGGTTCATCAACCAACACAGCCCTTATAATTTACATGATGGCTGGCTTCCTAAAACTAGGTTACAATGCTTCTATTTATAAACTATTTCCCAATTGGATTTGGGCCTTCAAATCACAACAAATCAGCTGCTACAAATCTGCAAAAGATTCTCCTACAAATTAGATCTTCAATCAAATCTTCCTAAAATATCTCCATATTTAAATACTCAATCTTCTCTTGATTTTATCTTGAATCTTCCAGACCTCTGAATCAGCTCCACATAATATTTCCAGGATATTATGTATCTTTTAAATCTTCACTATTTAATTCAGCTGCAAGATCTTCTCCAAATATCTGATTTGATTTGAATTTAAAAACATATTTTATCTTCAAATCTTTTCATATCTTTCAGCCCTAAAAACAGCAACAAGATCTGCTCCATATCTGATTGCAACTGAATATATCTTTACCAAGATATTCGCCTGCAATCTCTCCACCAGATCTCTCAAAACAAATTGATACACGCAACCTTAACAAACACAACAGACTGATGTTCTGATGTTATGTCAACTGATGTCAAGACATCAGGTTTAACATCAGCTCCCTTCTGAACTCATACAAAACTGCAACCCTTCTGAACTTAACATCAACTCAATGTTAAGAACTCATGTTAAGACATCAGACAAATGACATCTTGATTAAAAATCACATGACAGCAACACCTGCTATACCAGACTAAGATGTCATGATATCTCCTTCAACATCTGTCACAACAGCAACAACTATTGTCATGACATTCCAAAAACCGCCACGTCATATAACCTTAAACATTCAGGTTCAATGAAGTGCTCATGACATCTCTGTCACACCATTGCAACCATGCACTCATACTAGTTAGGTGCAGCACAACATGTCAAGACATCTCACTTGACATTTCCACAACCTGCTGTACTGGACCCAGATGTCATGACATCTGTTGTAACACATGACAGCAATACTGTCATGACAGTTGAAGATGTTTCAACATCAGGTTCAGTGTCTGTAGTGATGTCTGAGCAACCATGTCAGGACTTCTGATCTGACATCTTGTACCACTTGCTATAGATCATCATCTGTTCTGACATTGACACATTCTGCAGTGATGTTCTACTCTTATGTCAAGACATTCTTCATAACATTTTCCTGAGCAACATGTTTTACAAAAATTACTGCCAACTCAGAACTTACAATCTCCCCCTTTGGCACATTTTTGGCCAAAACATAATTTGATCATACACATCATATTAAAGGAAAATGCAGCAGCAGAAAACAGAAGTCAGAACATCTTTTTAGGCATATATCAATCACAATCAGTTTTACCAAAATTAATGCCAACACCAAAAGCTACAGAACTATCAATAAAGTATATGAATATGATTTTCCATCCTTATCTAGATCAGTTCGTGGTGGTGTTCATCGACGACATTTTGATATATTTTGAGTTTGATGAAGAACATGCAGATCATCTGAGAGTTGTGTTGCAGACCTTGCATGAAAAGAATTTGCATTTGAAGTTGTCCAAGTGTGAGTTTTGGTTGCGAGTGGTGAGTTTCCTCAGGCATATAATTTCTAGTGATGGTATTTTTGTTGATTTATTAAAGATAGATGCAGTGTTGCAGTGAGAGACTCTGAAATCTGTTATGGAGATCAGAAGTTTTTTGGGTTTGGTTTATTATTACAGGAGATTTGTTGAAGGCATTTGAAATTTAGCATTGCTTTTATCTCAGTTGACTCGAAAGGGTCAAACTTACAAAAATTCATAAATAATATCCTCAGAAACTATGAATAACTTACTTGGATCATGACTTAATGTAATACCCATGCATGGGTCTGGAATACTTTCTAATACCCTTAATAGTCTCTCGATGTTATGTAGTTTTGGTGGTGTGGTTTCGATACTGCACTGGTTGGCAGAAAATCTTTCTTTCGTGCTTGTATCACCCGTAACTTTCTCAACTACATTCTCTTGAATTTCCAACTTATTTGAATTTATGTGGTTGAGTAGACCCAACGAATTCAAGTTTTGCATCATAAAAACAATATAAATATAGTAAAAAATTAAAATGTGCAAACAATAATAACAACAACATATAACTTATACCTCAAGCATATCGTGTGTACACTTTTCTGACACCTTCTCGAGATCCTTCTCGTCCATCCTTTTTTGCTCCTCCTCAACCTTCCTCTCTCGCTCCTCTTGCTCCTTCTGGAAACTCTCTTGTAACTTCTATAACAACCTCTTCCTCTCCTCCTCCAAGATCCTCTCCCACTCCTCCTTCCACTTCTTTCTCTCCTCCTCCAACATCCTCTGCTCCTCCTTCCACTTCTCCTTTTCCTCCCCAACTTAACAACAACAATCTCTTCAATCTCTCTCTTACGGTTTTATTCTCTAGATGATTAGATAGTCCAAAATATGTTGTGAAGCGAAGAGGCCGACTTTGGTTTGTTCAACCAGACCATCCTACAACACATATGAAATCTCATATTTAGGGGTGTTCATGGGTGTGGGTCGACCCACGAACCCATTGACCCAAACCAAACCAACCCAACCCATAAATTACCCAAACCCATTCATTTACGGGTATACCCAACCCAACCCATAACAACTCGTATAGTTTTGGGTCGGGTATCGGGTTTGAGGTTTGCAACCTACAGACCCATTGACCCAACCCATTGATGTGACTTTAGTAAGATTTTATTATTTTTATTTTAATTTTAAATAAAAATATAAAACTAATATCTCACTAATAACCATAATTTTTTAAAAAAATTATTCTCCACTAATAATATTACTAGACGAATGAGTTTACGTAATTCTAATATTAAATGTGTTTCTTATATTTTTTTGAATCATTTATAACTTACATATTTAATGGAAATAACATGACTTGTAAAATTTTATATTAACATCAAGTGTTATGTCGTGTTGATGAATTTTATTAGATATTATATGATGTGTTTCATCGAATTTGAGTGTTATAAATGAGTATGATTGTATTGAGTTGTGTTACATTTTTTTAAATCGACAAAAAATCATAATTTTTTTTAATTTGAAACACAACCCGCGAACCCAACCCAACCCAACCCATAAATGAACGGGTCGGTTTTAACAATGAAATTGCGGGTTGGATGATGAACCCAACCCATTGAAATTTGAACGGGTTGGGTAACGGGTTAGGCCAAATCCGGTCCAACCCAACCTGCGTACACCCCTACTCATATTTACCAAATTGATTTAACCAAGATAAATATTATTGAAAAAATTATAGACTTACAATCTTTTGAGTCACTTCGTGTGTAGCATCTAATGTGAACTCGTTGCCTTTTCTTTGACGCGCCCTCTTCCATTTCTCATGGCATGGTGGTGAAGATGGAGTGAAATTAATGCTTATAGAATCTCTCAGCTCTAATTCCCTTTGTTTTCTTTTTTTCTTCAATCATCTTCTTTTCAAGTTTTTGATATCCATGAGACAATCTATGTGGATAGATATTTCTAACTCGATTTCCCTTTCCTTTTTGGTTCTTTGCCAAGAAGTTAGGAGTGATGCGATACTCTACAAATTTCACCCAAATACCTTGATCAATAAATGAATACACCACGTATGGAGGCTCTTCTTTGTTATTTGAATGTTTAATATAATCATGGATGAGCCGTGTCTTAAAGCACTTCAAACACTCACCACAAAATGTAAGCAATTTCTTTTTCACAACACTATCCTCTCGACTAACAATAAAAACATCCTATGTTTACACAATAGATATGTTATTAGTATTAAAAAAATATAAATGATTATATATACTTGTAAACAAATCATAAAATACCTTAACATCATCCCATACGGTGTCTTTCAAGTCCTCGTCAACTTTGTGCCAACTATCTATCAAAATACTCACTTTACTCCTACCTTGTAACGCAATGTAATCCATAAAATCTTCAGCATGTTCACCATAAGCCCTGTCAATTCTTATATCAACTGTAACCAGGTAGCTAACACCACTTTCGTAGGCTTTCTTCACCTTGCTATACATCGTGGCACCTCTAGTTTTTCTTTTATGTTTTGTATTAATAGAGGTTGCTGTAGATGTTGTATGGGGGTGCTTATTGAATCAGCTATGACTATCTAAATAAACCTCAAAATGATTAAGAAAAACTATTGCAGTGAATCAAACAACACGTAGAAACATACTAACTAACGTTTCAGTGAAAAAGTAAAATAATAATCAAAAGAAATTATTTCAGTGAATCAAACAACGTAGAAACATTCTAACTAAAGTTTCATTGAAAAACAAAATGAACAAACGTACCTCAAACGAGTTTTGGTTGGAATAAAAATGATATTCGAGTTTTGAATAATATTTGTTGGAAGAGTTTTTATGAGAGAGACGATGACAATCACCTGAGGTTTTTTTCCGAAATGAGAGTGACAAAATGACATTTGATCTTTGATAGTAGTCTAAAGTATTTAATGCAAAATATGTGACATGTTGATTTTATATAAAAGCCAACGTGAAAGTATTAATTAAAAATAGAAAATATAAAAAACACAATAGTGTCATATTCTGGGAACTCATATAAAATATATATCATGTCGGTTTTTGAGAAAACTGAGGGATTTGAATATGTAAAATAAAAAACTAAAATAGGCTTTGAAAATAGTAATTTGAAATTGTTGATGTAAAATATATTACCTCTTAATTAGACTATATAACCGAGGTAAATACTAATAAGAAATTAAAAATAAATTAACAAAGAAAAAAAGTGAAGCTGGAAAGGCACCAAGTGAGAAATACTAATTAAACCATTGAAAAAAAACATACAATGCAGTAACTGGGATTCGAAGCGATCTCCCTTATAGCTATATTCTCTCGGTTTTTTTAAAAACCGAGGGATCAGGTTGTTTATCTTGTTTAAAAAAAGTAAAACATAGTGCTCCCATGACCTATACTCTCGATATTTTATTTTTTGAGGTGTAACCTTTGTCATAAAAAGCATTATTTATAGTAGTGCTTCTTTCCATCTGGAAAGTGATAGAGCTGCCATGTACAATTCTTCTCTAGCGCCTTGATTTCTTCCACAACTGCAACCTTCCACTATGAAATTAGGATAACTTCAAGGAAATTTTGAGGAATGTGGTATTTTCCAATGAGTTGATGAAATTCTTGTACTCCTACGACAATTTTTATCTAGAAACATGGTTCCCAATTAGATGTTTGGTACAAAACCTCATTACCTTTCTTATTGAAATCGGTAAGTTTAAGTTTTGTTCATAAATGGCATTATCCAATAAATTAGAAGATGAGTTAATGCATGATAATTTACCTTTGTGAGTAGGTTTAGAATTTGAATTTTGGGTAGAACCTTGGTTCTGCTTTGGAAGAGTGCATATTTCTACTTCTTTAAGAGTTTGAAGCTTGTTTTTCTTCCTTGTGTATACATGTAGTTATTTTCTTCCATTTTTTGTCTTGGTAACCTCAATAGTGGTTGTTTGCTGGTCCAATTCAGGTTCAAGTATTAATTGGGCTGATTCTGAATTTTTAGTGGTTAAGGCAGGTATTTGTGGGTTAGATTTTGGGACAGATTCTTGTGGGACATATTCTGGTACAGTTTTTGGAATGATTTTTGGGACAAATTATGGTACATTTGCTGGAATGGTTTATGGAACAGATTGCGGAACATATTTTGGTATAATAATTTCCCAAGGTAGGTGTTCATCAATTGTCATTTTCTTCCCCTGAATGGCAACCTTGGAATAAAAGGCAATCCTTTCATAAAACATGACATCTATAGTGTGATAAATTTGCCTTTTTTTAGAATAATAACATTTATATCCTTTCTTGGTAGGAGAGTATCCCAAAAATATACATTTGATGGCTTTTGGGTCTAGCTTATTGGGAATCGACTTTTGATCATGTACAAATGCAATATGTAACACCCTTTTCTACCCCCACAAATGTTGTAGCAGAAACAACTCAAATATCAGAGTAAAGTATCAAAGTAACTTCAAGGGTGCACATTTCTCATTTAAATCAATTAATACACTTGCCCTGTAAACAAAAGGGTTTTCCCCAAAATAACTCAAAAGCCTTCACATGGCAGCGAAACTCAAAATTCTCAATTAAAAGGTTTTCAACAGACATCGTAATAATGCAAAAATAAAACCACATCATCAAATGACAACAAAATAAGGGAACAACATAGTTCAATTCAAAGGACCCCAACCCGATGTTACATTATCAGAGCAAGACCCTCTAAATCGACCAAAAGCAAATAAACTTCAAGGTCCTCGAAGCATCCACGGCTAGGGTGAGTAATCATAATTCATAATAATCATTATAAAACAAGATGTACATAAAATGGCATTATCTTCATAAATACAACATCATCAGAATTCATCGTCAGGGAAAACATCAGGAAGCACCATATCACAAATTCATCAATGCCACATAAAATGAAATGCATAACAAGACTCATACATGTGGTACCAATCGTCATAATAGATGGACACTAGGCCATCAACCCTCTAAAGATCCCCGTCAATAGGATCGATCCCGCAATCGGAATCGGAGCACTTCATAATTACCTCATATCTTCACAATGGGAATGAAACGTCGTCACAGAGTATGCATATGAATGTATGACACACAAACGTCAACAATTCATCATCATCAAGTAAACATCATTATATGCATCATCATTCATAAATTTTCATATCATCATATATTCATTAAAAACATCACAATTTATCACCTCAATATCATCAAGAACATCATGGCAAGTCATCATAACTTCACGACATCAAAACATAAAAAAAACAGCACAGCAGTAAAAAAATTTGCGAACAGCAGATGTTCGCTCTAGGGTTCGCCTAGCGAACCTGTTCGTTGTGACCTTCGCTTAGCAAAGCGGCCAGCGAACCTCACAGACACCACACTTAACACCAGAAACACAATCATCTGTCATACTCGCTGATTGATTCTCTTAGCTAACCTACTCGCTGATTCCTTCGCTTAGCGAGACTCCCAGCGAATCCCTCCTTCCACTCCAGAATCATCTCAGTACTCACTCCCACGTTATCGCGCATTCGCTGTGCTGCTCGCTTAGCGAGCCTTGGCGAACATTTGCCTAGCGAAGCAACGGTTCGCCTAGCGAACCTGCGATTACAGCAAATCGCTGCTACGCATTAGTAGCTCCACAACCTTCAAGGTACATGCGATTACAGTCCCAAAATAACCCAAAAACATCCATATAACAGTCTTAATGCATCACGGAATTTAAAGGCCTAAAACCTACGTCTGTTAGGTCGATTCAGGACACTACGGGAAATCTTAATTTCCCTAAACCTTCAAAACTCTCAAGCTTCATATAAACTCCATAAATCCTTCGCCACCGGGTTAAAACTACAACAACGGGGAAATCAACCCCAAGGTCTATTCTACTGATTATTTCAACTCTTAATAATCGATCTCACAACATGCCCTCAAAGTCATCAGTTTATCTCAAAACCCATAAACCCTCAAAACCCCAAAATCCACTTCAATCAATCGAATCCTATAATGAAAACAATGAAAGGCAATTACTCCCCATACCTTAGATTGTCGATCCGATGAGTTCTCTCTTGAGCCTTTGGGAACCTTCACAAAAATCCTCGCCTTTTTCCCGTTTTCCTCAGAGCTTTGCACTTTTTGCTTATTTTAACGATCTCCACAAATGAATCCTAATTCTCCTCAATTCCTCCTTTTTGGTTAATTTAACTATTGGGCCTCAAATATGGGCTTTCCCATAATACTCCCACTAATACTCCTCAAATGTCCATCTTACCCTTAATTCCTCTAATATTATTTTAAACTAATAATAATACTAATGTATTCATATTATATACTATTATTTAATTAAAATAACCAAAACTTCATAAAAACACCGACATCGACACGAAACACCAAAAATTCACTGGAAAACCACGAATATAATATTTAATTAAATTAAATAAATATTCTTACGAAATTTGGGGTGTTACAACTCTCCCACACTTAAAGAATTTTCTCCCTCGAAAATTACCTCAAGGAAACAAAGTCGGATACGACTCCCTCATCTGATCTTCGCGTTCCCAAGTCCAACCCTCGCCAGCTTGTCCACCCCATAACACCTTCACCAAAGTTATGTCTCTACCCTGCAGTTGCTTCATCTCTCGACCATCGACATGCATAGGCAATGCTTCCACAGTCATATTATCCCTCACTTGTACATCATCCATCTGAATCACATGCGACGGATCCAAAATGTACTTCCTCAATTGAGACACATGGAACACGTCATGCAAATTCGCAAGTGACGGCGGTAAAGCAATTCGATAGGCTACCTCTCCTATCCTCTGCGATATCTGATATGGACCAACAAAACTTAGAGTGAGCTTTCTAGACTTCAAGGCTCGACCCACACCAGTCACTGGCGTCACTCTAAAAAACACACGATCTCCCTATTGGAATTCAAGTGCTTTCCTCCTCTTATCATGGTAGCTCTTCTGACGACTCTGCGAAGCTTTCATCCTCTCTTGGATCTTCTTAATCTTCTCAGTCGTCTCTTGCACAATTTCAGGTCCGAGTATAACACTCTCGCCTGACTCATACCAACACAACGAAGTCCTACACCTTCTCCCATACAAAGCTTCATAAGGCGCCATTCCAATACTAGCATGAAAACTATTATTGTACATGAACTCAATCAACGGAAAATGGATATCCCACGATCCTTCATGATCCAATACACAAGCCCTCAGCAAATCCTCTAAAGATTGGATAGTCCTTTCTGTCTGACCGTCCGTCTGCGGATGATAGGCAGAACTCATCCTCAACTTAGTACCCAAGGCATCTTGCAAACTCTTCTAGAACCTCGATGTAAATCTCAGATCTCTATCCGACACAATACTCGAAGGTACCCCATGTAACTTCAGAATCTCTTCAATATACATCTCGGCTAACTTCTGCATGGAATGATTAATCTTCATCGGTAAGAAATGAGCCGACTTAGTTAATCCATCCACGATCATCCAAATTGAATCATTTCCCTTAGCATTCTTTGGCAATCCCACCACAAAATCCATGGAAATACTATCCCATTTCCATTCTGGAATCCTCAACGGCTGCATCATACCTAAAGGTTTCTGATGCTCAACCTTCGACTTCTGACAAGTCAAACACGCATAAACAAACTCCGCGACATCCTTCTTCATACCTGGCCACCAAAACAACTTTTTCAAATCCTGGTACATCTTCGTAGCACCGGGATGAATACTCAACCTACTTCGATGTCCTTCTTCAAGAATGCTCTTCTTAATATCTAGAACATCTGGGACACACACCCTGTCTCTGAACATCATCACACCATTCTCGTCAATTCGGAAATCTCCTCCGTTACCTTGGTTGATCAAAGTCAACTGGTCAACTAACTTCAAGTTAGATTGTTGTCCCACTCTGATCTCTTCCAGAATACCACTAGTCAACTTCAACATTCCCAACTTCACACTGTCAGGAGTCGCTTCACATACCAAACTCAAATCTCTAAATTGCTCAATTAATTCTAATTCTTTCACCATAAGCATCGACATATGCAATGACTTTCTGCTCAGCGCATCGGCCGCTACATTTGCTTTGCCTGGATGATAACTCAAATCAAAATCGAAATCTTTCAACAGCTCTAACCACCTCCTCTGCCTCATATTCAATTCCTTCTGATCAAATAAGTACTTCAGACTCTTATGATCACTGAACACTTCAAATTTAGAGCCAAATAGATAATGTCTCCAAATTTTCAACACAAACACCACCGCGGCCAACTCCAAGTCATGTGTAGGATAATTCCTCTCATGAAATCATAATTGTCTCAAAGCATAGGCAACAACTTGTCCATTCTGCATCAATACTCCACCAAGAACCATCTTCGATGCATCACAATACACCACAAAAGATTCGCTCGGATTAGGCAAAATCAACACTAGAGCAGTAGTCAACCTCTTCTTCAACTCCACAATACTCTCTTCACAAGCTACATCCCACACAAAGGCTTGACCCTTTCGAGTCAACTGAGTCAAGGGTAATGCCAACTTAGAAAAGCCTTCTATAAACTTGCGGTAATAACCCGCTAATCCCAGAAAACTTCGTATCTCGGTAGCAGACTTCGGAGTCTCCCACTGTAACATGTTGAAACAGTATTAGGAGGGTGTTTTTATCGTCTCCACAGGGATTATGCGATATTAGATGCTTGTCGTTCAATAGTCAGAATGTTTTAAGTTAAAGAGTTTCAAATGGTGCTTGATTTTGGTTAACATTAATTGGTAGCAAAGAGTAAATTTGTGGCAAAGAGTTTGTAAGGTTTTTAGAAAAGCATGTTAAGGTTAGGTTTCGCTAATACTTTTCACACATATTCGATTAATCAAGCATATGAACTCAGTTTCCGACCAATACAGCCGCGCATCCTCTCGACTAAGTTTATGTCTAAAGCAAAGTCGTGAGTATCATTGTTTAGACCGTTAGATGATGTCTCACGCTAACAATCGAAACAACAATCGTTAAGATCAACACAAAGTGAATAACAAATCCCAAATCTATGTCTAGAGTTTGGTTTTTAAGAGATGAAAATATTAGGTCATGATTTGCAAAATCTATGTCTAGAGTAATACAAACCACACATACATCATTTAGAACAAATATCTTCATCTATATTAATCATAAACCTTGTTCATATACAAAAGATCAAAAGAAATACATATGATCAAGATCAACTACATCTAACCTTAACACAAGAGATGCTTAGCTACTCATTTTCATGGTAGCTTGGATGACAAGTAATGTTGCAAAGCTTTTGGAGCTTCAATCTTCAAAGGTTCAAGAATTGAAGCATAAAAGCTTTGAAACTAAGAAAATAAGTAACAATGGTGATTTTTTTCTTCATACAAGATTCTAGGTTACAAAAGAGTGAAATGAAAAGTGATGATAATCCAAAATATCCATACAATGAGACTATGAACAAGTTCAGCCCAGACAAAAGCACCGGGCGATGCTTTTCACGGCTGGGCGGTGACCATAAAGTGAGGCCACGTGACAGCTATCATGCGCCTTAGCAGGGTCGGGCGGTGCAGGGGCCTAAACCGCGACACGCAGAATTTCCAATTTCTTCGTTTCCGTGCGAATCGAGCCGCGATCTTTTCACCAAAATTGCTGCAAAAATTAACAAACACGTCAAAATACCTACATCACAAAAATTGCAAGAATCGCTTAATTAATAAGTCGTTTCCCGATTAAAGCGCTTAAAAGAGCTCAAAGGCATCAAAATCAATTATGAAAATAAGCACTTCTTGACACCTAACAACTCTCCCCAACTTGCATATTTATTTTCCCTCAAACAAACTTAATTGTCAATAACAACAAGCAAGAATCCAAAACACCCAATCAACCAAAAACATTAATGGTTCAAACTCGACACATACACGCACAAAGTATTTTCAAAAAGTTACATAGAATCAAAACATGATTATGAATTAAAGTTCTAAACACAACATCATATAATGCAACATCAAGTACATACAAGTTCAAGTTGAATCACCTAAATTCACTTATTATCAACACACTATGTACAATGTTTCACACAGGACAAAACACTCTCACAAACAATCGTGCCACATCCGGAATCATTCATGCATTCATCTCATAAAGTTATAAAAAATAAGTAGAAACAAAGATCACTAAGGACTTTCATGGTTGTAACAAGGCTGGGGTAAAAACAAGGGACATATGTACACGGCCATTGAATCAAGAAGGGATAAATTTCATGAAGAGTATTTTTCTTTTTAAACACAAACCTTCTTGCTCAAACTTCCAATACTTATTCTCACAATGCATTCTCTTTTCTTGCTTTGATTCTTATACTTTTTTTCTTTTGATTTTTCCTTTTCTTTCTTTTTCATTCTCTTATTGAATTCATTTGAGAATGCATTGTATCCACCATTTCTTTTTCTTTTTTTTTCAACGACCCAATCTCCCCAACTTCAACAATACTACACACTTAAATCGAAATACTCTTCAACAAGGTTAAAGTTTGGGTTCATGAGTCAAACAAAAATTTTCTTTTCGGTTCAAAAGAGGTTCAAATGCGCACACACTCACATAAGGTTACTCGGAAGTATTTTTGGAACGGTGGTTTTCCTCACAGTGCTCAAAAATTGCCTTGATCATTTCTAAGTTTCCAATCATTTAAACAACTCACAAGATTAAACATGAACAAAACGAGTAAAACAACGATTACTTGACTCTATTTTTGGTGAACAATGGAAAGCATCTCACTTTTGTGGTTTTGTCCTAATTGATTCACAAATGAACAAGTATTTACAACATAATGCATTACCATAATTTTGTGTAAAGTACTAACTCCCAACCATGTTAAAATTTTACACAACACATTCACACTTTGATTGTGCACAAAATTGAGAATTCTATCATTACCATCAATGTATAATGCTAACAAAGCATTCACTCTTCTTGTACTATTGCACAAACTTTTCCAAAATTAAGGGCAAACATAACTTTCTTTCTTTGCGCCAACACATCATAAAAAAATAATAAAAACAGAATCAAAATTTATACATAAAAAACTATAAAAAAACTATTAAAAATAGAATTTATACTAAACCATATTTAACCAACTTGAAAATATTATAAACTATGGTGTTAAAAACACCGAAATTGTACTCGCCTAAGCGACAAAACACTACAATAGAATTCCTCGCTGAAGCTATCCAAAAGTACATACTAAAAAACTAAAACTATAAATGAAAAGACAAAATAAAATCCTTCACTTTGAAGCCTAGTTAACCATATCATTGAGATCGTCCTGCATCTCATCGCCATCATCATCATCATCATCTGCAACATCACCTCTGGTGCTTGCCCCCTCTGAAAAGAACGGGCGCCTGTCCCCAGACCAATTTGCATAGGCGTCGAACGTGTCCCTTGAAGGAAAGGGAGTGTATTCCGGATGGCGCGTCTGAAAATGATACATCTGCTGCATCAATCAAAGTTAAAATGATTAGACCTATAGAGTGACTCACCCATGTCCCAAGTGTAGTTAAACGTCGCTTTCATATCGAAAACGGATGAGTCACTCACATCCTCCTGAACACCTGAACTACTTCCCAACTCAGCAGCCTTCTTCTTCTTTCTTTCTTCCTTGGGCTTGCAAAATCGATCCAAGTAATTGTCATCAACCAGAAATTTGAGTTTTTCATTAATCACACCTGGAATCAAAATTTCAGTCTGATAAATTAAAGCCTGAACCAAACAAGGAAAAATGATGGGCGCATCATCATGCACTCCTGGCCTCTGAGTATTATCCATAAAAATTTTCATCTCCCAAGCAATGATTTGGGTGACATCCACCTCCTTGTCCTCCATAATACAGTACATAAGGAGTCCTGTATCAAGAGGGACAGAGGAACGGTGATGTCGCGGCTTTACGTTATAGCAAAGCAAGAGGAGAACAGCCTGTGCCTCAGGAGTTATGTTTTTCCTGCTGTACTTGATCGGCTCCCTTTTAGCATTCCGATCAACCTTGCACCCTGGTTTGAGGATCAAACTGCCTACCATTTTGTAATCATGCTTTGCTGCTGAAAGCTTCACATAATCATCGGTTTGCAAACTTCCCAAGCTACTAGGACTGCCCAAGAGCCTATTAATGGCATCCCTGCTGAAACTGATCTCTCGACCCCTTACGAAGGTCTTAAATCTGTAAAATTCTCCTTCGGGCTGAAGCGCGTTAGCATAAAATTCTCTGATCAGCTGGTAACACACGCGGTCTGCCGGGTTCATCAGCTTATCCCATCTTTTCTTTTCAAAGATCGCTTGAATCCGTCTGTAGTCTCCTTCACGGTTGATTGCAAATCTATTTTCAGAGAGAACACTTCTTCCCTCCAGAGATTTAATTCGAGCCTCATGCTCGGCAGAAAAAAACCGGCTCCCGTCAAATTCCAATGGAATATTAGATGAGGAAGCAACATGCTTCTGCTTCCTAGATTTATGTTGTGGAGCAAAGCGGTGAGACATCTGCACAATTCAAACATAAATATCACATCACAAACAGTCACATTAGCATTGTTAGTCACATGAAAATAAAAATGAAGCAAACAGTAAAATCCCAAAACTGGGCAAAATAGGGCCAGCGCCTGAGCATCGCCGGGCGACGCAAGAGCCGCTGCTGCGCCTCTCTACCGTCGGGCGGTACTAGCGACTTCAGAAAAGATTTTTCATGGTAGCCCTGCTCTTTTCAACCCCATCCTTCTTCAACCCAAAATCAATAATCAACACAGAGAGCACCAATATGAACATGCAAGGTGAAAGAAGGATGTCCAGTCAACAATCATCTCTAACAATCATTAACAAACCTAACCACATTTTTTCTACAATTATACATGATTAAGAAAAGAAAAACAAAGAAGAACACAAACTACATGCATACCTTGAAGGTTGGAGGACCTGAAATGAGAGAAAGTGAGAGAGCAAAGAGTGAGAGAGTGAGAGCTAGGGTTTCCACGGGAGAGAATGAGAGAAAAGTTTTAAAACTCTCTCTCAAGCCTTTTTAAATAGCCAGAGGCAAAATGGGAAAACTCAATGGAGCTACTCAACCAATTAGTTTAACAGCAACGTTCAAATTTCCCACCCTAAAGTCTCTCGCCTGGCCAATCAGAGGCGAGGCCTCTGCAATTTTTCAAGCACCGCCGGGCGATGAAACTACCGTCGAGCGCTCCACACCAGTTAGCAGAATTTTTGCTAAAGTGCAGCAGATCATTTTAGCAACCACAACACTCAACTCACAAATGCAGAAATCTCAAATTTTCATTCCAAAAGGCAATGCAACAATAAAAACACTGAAAAGCAAGAGTTACTTACAATGTTGGGGTGCCTCCCAACAAGCGCTTGTTTAACGTCGGCTAAGCTCGACGGCCCAATGCAACCTCAAGGATCGCAAAAAGGAACAACGGCGGGATTCCGCTCGAAATCACCTCCAAGATAAACTTTCAACCTTTGACCATTAACAATCTAATTCTCCTTTGTCTTTGCGTCTTCAATCACAATTGCCCCATATGACTTGATTTCCCGAATCCGAAATGGACCCGACCACTTAGACCTCAATTTACCTGGGAACAATTTCAATCGAGAATTGAAAAGTAGGACCAGTTGTCCCACTTCAAACTACTTGATCATAATTTTCCTGTCATGGTAAGTTTTGACACGCTCTTTGTACAGCTTATTAGAATCGTACGCCTGGAGGCGCAATTCATCCAATTCATGCAATTGCATTTTTCTTCTGTCACCGCTTAGAGTTGGATCAAAGTTCAAAAATTTCAAGGCCCAAAACGCCTTATGTTCCAACTCTACCGGAAGATGACAATTCTTACCATAAACCAATTTAAACAGCGTGAGACCGATCGGAGCCTTAAAAGCCGTCTGATAAGCCCACAAAGCATCATCAAGCTTATTTGACCAATCCTTCCTTGAGGATGAAACTGTTTTTTCCAAAATTCGTTTTATTTCTCGGTTCGATACCTCCGCTTGCCCATTAGCCCGAGGATGATATGGTGTTGCAACTTTGTGCTTAACACCATATTGCTCCAAAGCTTTTTCTAGCTGAGTGTTGCAAAAGTGGGATCCTCCGTCACTTATCAACACTCGCGGAGTACCAAATCGAGCAAAAATGTTTCTTCTCAAAAAATTTATTACGGTTTTTCCATCGGCCTTAGCACATGCTATTGCCTCAACCCATTTGGAAACATAATCAACAGCGACCAAAATGTACTCGTTAGAAAATGAAGATGGAAAAGGTCCAACAAAGTCAATTCCCCAACAATCAAATACTTCAATTTCCAACATATTTTGTAAAGGCATTTCATGCCGCTTTGAAATTCCACCACTTCTCTGACATTTGTCACAACTTTGGGCATGCGCATGCGCATCTTTGAATAAAGAAGGCCAATAAAAGCCCGATTGAAGGACTTCCGTTGCCGTTCTTAACCCGTTAAAATGTCCTCCATACGAGAGTTGTGACAGTGCCAAAGTATGTTCGTGGCTTCCTCTACTGACACGCATCTTCTCAAGAGGTTGTCGACACCAAGTTTAAACAAATGTGGTTCATCCCAAACAAAAGACTTGGCGTCCGACAAAAATTTCTTTTTTTGATGGTAAGTTAGACCATCCGGTATTAATCTGGCGGCTTTGTGGTTAGCCATGTCGGCGAACCATGGTCTAACTTGCACCCTAAACAAATTTTCATCTGGAAATTCCTCTTTGACCTCACATTCCTTTTTGGTCATGTCAACGTTTACAAGGCGGGATAAGTGATCCGCCACCAAATTCTCGGATCCTTTCTTGTCACGAATTTCTAGATCAAATTCCTGCAACAAGAGGATCCAACGAATTAGCCTTTGTTTAGAATCGGGCTTGGTGAGCAAATACTTAATCGCCGTGTGATCCGTGCAAACGACAACTTGCGACCCAATCAAATAGGAGCGAAATTTTTCCAATGCATACACTATCGCAAGAAACTCTTTTTCAGTTGTTGCATAGTTTATTTGAGCTTCGTTTAAAACTTTGCTCGCATAATGGATAGCATGAAAAAAATTTGTTTTTCGCTGGCCCAAAACAACACCCACCGCATAATCACTCACATCACACATGAGTTCAAAATCCAATTTCCAATTAGGTGCGATGATTATGGGTGAGGTAGTCAAACTTTTCTTTAAAACATTAAAAGAAAACATGCAAGATTCATCAAAGTCAAAGAACTTATCTTTGTTGAGCAAGTTGCTCAATGGCTTTGCTATCTTCGCGAAGTCCTTGATGAACCTCCGATAAAATCCCGCATGTCCGAGAAAACTTCGAATGCCTTTGACGTTAGTTGGAGGAGGCAACTTTTCAATCACTTCAATTTTGGCTTGATCAACCTCAAGACCTTTGGAGGAGACTTTGTGGCCCAACACTATTCCCCCCGTAACCATAAAATTGCACTTCTCCCAGTTTAATACCAAATTCGTCTCAACACACCGTTCAAGCACAACCTCCAAATTTCTCAAACAAAGATCAAAAGACGCTCCGAAAACGGAGAAGTCGTCCATGAAAACCCCCATCGTCTTTTCAATAAGATCGGAGAAAATAGCTTGAACACAACGTTGAAATGTTGCCGGTGCGTTGCATAGACCAAACGACATCTTTCGGTAGGCAAAAATTCCGAAAGGACAAGTGAATGCCGTTTTCTCATGGTCATCCGGGTCCACTGAAATTTGGTTATACCCGAAATAACCATCCAAGAAGCAATAGGATTGTTGGCCCGACAATCTTTCTAACATTTGGTCCATAAAAGGAAGTGGAAAATGGTATTTCCGTGTCGTGGTGTTTAGCCTCCTATAGTCTATACACATCCTCCACCCCGTCACCGTTTTTGTCGATATCAACTCATATTTTTCATTACGGATCACGGTCATTCCTCCTTTTTTTGGAACAACATGGACCGGGCTTACCCAAGGGCTATCGAAAATCGGGTAAATCATACCGGCATCCAAGAGTTTGACAACTTCTTTTCTTACTACTTCTTTCATCGTTGGATTCAAACAGCATTGCGGTTGAGCGACCGATTTGAAATCTTCTTCCGTGAATATGCGATGCATACAATAAGAGGGACTTATGCCTTTGAGATCGGAAAGAGTCCATCCCATTGCTTCTTGATTTTTCCTCAAAACTTGAATTAACCAGTTTTCCTCATTGTCAGATAAAATGTTGCTTATGATAACCGGTTTGTTACAACTGTCATCCAAGAAAGCATATTTCAAATTGGAAGGCAACACCTTCAATTCAAGTTGAGATTTTGCATCACTCACCTCTTTTTTTAGAACTTCCTCTTCACATTCCCAAGGTTGCAACTCCTCCAAAGATTCAAGTTCCTTTAAAACACTTTAAGTGCTCTTTCCTCTTCTTCGGAGAATACTTCAAAGGAATCATCAAGAGCTCTTTGCAAAGGGGACACTACATGAACTTGTTTCGTGACATCCATAACCACTTCTTCTGTTGCATCTATTCTGAAATAGTCACCTTTGTCGTTCTTGTGTTTCATGGCCTCAAATAGATTGAAACACACCTCCTCATCTTAGACTCTAACCTTCATAAGACCGTCGTCCATATCAATTGCCATTCTAGCAGTTTTCATAAACGGTCTCCCAAGAATCAATGGAGCGTCTTCATCTTCCTTCATTTCAATTACCACGAAATCAATAGGAAATAAGAATTTGTCCACTTTAACCAATACATCTTCCGCTACACCGTGAGGACGGGTAGTGGATTTGTCGGCAAGTTGCAATGTCATTTGAGTGGATCTCAATTCCATGCGTCCTAACCGTTTCACAATCGACAAAGGTATCAAATTGATACTAGAGCCCAAATCAATCAATCCGTTTCCCACATAGATATTTCCTATAGTAACCGGCAAGGTGATTCGTCCCGGATCACACTCTTTCCTCGGGAGAGTACGTTGAATGATAGCGCTACAACTAGCATCCACCATAATGATCTCTTGATTCGTATACCTCTTCTTTTTGTGAGAATATCCTTCATAAATTTCGCATATTTTGGCATTTGCTCCAAAGCTTTGGAAAATGGAATGTTTATTTGTAATTGTTTGAAAATATCCATAAACCGAGCGTAGTGCCTCACACTATCTTTCTTTGTAGGAGCGTGAGGATATGGTAAATGTTGGATCGGAATATTATTCAACAGTTCTTTCTCGTTCCTAGTTTTTTTCAATTTTTCTTCTCTCTTTCATTTTTCATCATCCTCACTTTTTTTCTTCTCATTTTCAACTAGATCACCCTCAACATTTTTTTCTACTTCAATCTCATCACTGTTTTTTTCTTTTTCAACTACAACCTCCTCTTCCACTACAACTTCACCTACACCCATGTCAATCTCTCTTCCACTTCTTGTTAGAATAGCCTTACAATGCTCTTTAGGATTTGGTAGAGTATTCGCCGTAAAGTTTCCTTTTTGTTGGTCGGCCAATTGTTTTGATAATTGTCTGACTTGTGTTTCAAGATTCCTTATGGCCGCATCGGTATTCTTCTGATTGGACATTGACATTTGCATAAATTGCGTGAGAGTGTATTCCATCTTCGTATTTCCAACGGGAGCTTGCGGAGGTTGAGTGTAATTTTGGTATTGTTGACGGTTTGATGGTCCGGCTTCTTGTGGTCTCCACGGTTGTTGATAACCTTGGTTACCTCGTTGTTGGTAACCTTGGTTACCTTGTTGATAAGGAGCTCGGGGTTGGTATCCTTGATTTCCTGCATAGTTTACCTCCTCCAAAACCGGAGGACAATATCCGGTAAGATGGTCGCCTCTACAGTTCACATACCAAGACCTGCACGTTTTTACTCGAGGAGTCATGGATTTCTTTAAATTGTTGAGGAAGTTTAGACATTTGTTTCGTCAACAACTCAACTTGTTGGGATAATAACTTGTTTTGATCAAGTATAGCATCATTGGTTCCAAGTTCCAAAACTCCAGGAGTCCTTTGAGAAAGGCCACAGTTATGGCTTCCCTGATGATCATTTAAAGCCATCTTATCAATAATGGCAGTGGCTTCTTCAGCAGTTTTGCTCAGTAAGGATCCACCAGCGGTGGCATCCAACAAGATTTTATGCGCTAGTTAAAGTCCATTCCGAAAAGTATGAATTTGAGACAATTAATCAAAGCCATGCCCCTTGCATTTCCTCAACATAGATTTTAATCTCTCCTACGCTTCGTTGAGAGATTCGTTGGCACCTTGCGTGAACACTGCTATTGCGGTCTTTGCCTCCATGAAACGATTATGTGGGAAAAATCGCTCCAAACATTTTTCTTCAAGTGAATTCCGATCAGTCATTATTGCCGTCGACTGATCAAGATACCATTCCTTGGCCTTCCCAATGAGGGAATGCGAGAATAGTCTCTTAAACAGTGATTCCTCTTCAGCTTCGGGCGCACCAGTTGCTCCCGCAATCTCATAGAACTTTGTCAGATGTGTAAAAGGATCCTCATGATCCATAATAGTAAAAGGACTCTGATATAGAAGCTGAAGAATACCAGTCTTCATTTCTGAATGCCGACCATTGTGAGCATTGCGAGCAAACTGTGCATTATGTCTTGGATTGTTGGTACACGGTCTAGAAGCAGGTGGTAGTGGTGGTGGTGGATGTTCCATAGCTGGAAGTAACTGTGGAAATGGTGGTGGTGTAGAAGTCGAACTTCCCTCTTGTTCTTGCCTTTGTCTAGCTAGTTGCCTCCTTCGTCTCATTCTGCTATTGATTCTACGAGCGGTTCTTTCAATCTCGGGATCAAACAGAAGTTGGTCCGCCGGTAGTTTCCCTCGCATAAAACAAAGTCTGCACACTAAACAAAACAAATTAACAAGTTCGAGAAAAAGTTAACACGCTTAAAACAAAACAACTACTGCAATGCTTGCAATATCAAATAACAATCCCCGACAACGGTGCCATTTTGTTGAAACAGTATTAGGGGGTGTTTTTATCGTCTCCACAGGGATTGTGCGATATTAGATGCTTGTCGTTCAATAGTCACAATGTTTTAACTTAAAGAGTTTCAAATGGTGCTTGATTTTGGTTAACATTAATTGGTAGCAAAGAGTAAATTTGTGGCAAAGAGTTTGTAAGGTTTTTAGAAAAGCATGTCAAGGTTAGGTTTCGCTAATCCTTTTCACACATATTCGATTAATCAAGCATATGAACTCAGTTTCCGACCAAAACAACCGCATATCCTCTCAACTAAGTTTATGTCTAAAGCAAAGTCATGAGTATCGTTGTTTAGACCGTTAGATGATGTCTCACGCTAAAAATCGAAACAACAATCGTTAAGATCAACACAAAGCGAATAACAAATCCCAAATCTATGTCTAGAGTTTAGTTTTAAGAGATGAAAATATTAGGTCATGATTTGCAAAATCTATGTCTAGAGTAATACAAACCACACATACATCATTTAGAACAAATATCTTCATCTATATTGATCATAAACCTTGTTCATATACAAAAGATCAAAAGAAATACATATGATCAAGATCAACTACATCTAACCTTAACACAAGAGATGCTTAGCTACTCATTTTCATGGTAGCTTGGATGACAAGTAATGTTGCAAAGCTTTTGGAGCTTCAATCTTCAAAGGTTCAAGGATTTAAGCATAAAAGCTTTGAAACTAAGAAAATAAGTAACAATGGTGTTTTTTTTTCTTCACACAAGATTCTAGGTTACAAAAGAGTGAAATGAAAAGTGATGATAATCCAAAATATCCACACAATGAGACTATAAACAAGTTCAGCCCAGACAAAAGCGCCGGCCGATGCTTTTCACGGTCGGGCGGTGACCATAAAGTGAGGCCACGTGACAGCTACAGTGTCTCGTGGAGCTCAAAAAATATCTGAGAGCGTCGGGCGATGGCATCAGAGCGCCGGGCGATGCTTTCACGATCGGGCGGTCTTCAAGAAGCGCAGCTAGTCACAACACTGGAACTTTGAACAAAAATGAGGGAACCATCGCCCCTGCAGCGCCGGGCAGTAAGAGCTTCCTGTGCCTTAGCAGGGTCGGGCGGTGCAAGGGCCTAAATCGCGACACGCAGAATTTCCAATTTCATCGTTTCCGTGCGAATCGAGCCGCGATCTTTTCACCAAAATTGCTGCAAAAATTAACAAACATGTCAAAATACCTACATCACAAAAATTGCAAGAATCGCTTAATTAATAAGTCGTTTCCTGATTAAAGCGCTTAAAAGAGCTCAAAGGCATCAAAATCAATTATGAAAATAAGCACTTCTTGACACCTAACATAACACGACATCAATCTTAGAAGGATCAACAACAATCCCGCCACTTGAAATTACATGGCCAAGGAAACTCACTTCCTTCAACCATAACTCACACTTCGATAGTGTTGCATACAACTTCTTCTCTTTCAACACTTGCTACACAATTCTCAAATGCTCGGCATGCTCTTCTTCAAATAGAGAATATATCAAGATATCATCGAAAAACACCACCACAAACTTATCCAAATACTCATGAAAAATCCGATTCATATACTCCATGAACACACCAGGTGCATTGGATACACCAAACGACATCACAGTGTATTCATAGTGACCATACCTCGTCCTGAAAGCCATCTTCGGAATATCATCAGGCTTAACTCGAATCTGATGATAACCAGACCTCAAATCAATTTTACTAAACACACAAGCACCTACTAATTGATCCATCAAATCGTCGATTCTCAGAAATGGATACTTATTCTTGATAGTCACTTTATTCAACTGTCGATAATCCACACACAACCTCATACTTCCGTCTTTCTTCTTCACTAGCAACACAGGAGCACCCCACGGAGAAACACTTGGTCGAACAAACCTCTTCTCAAGCAATTCTTCCAGTTGCTTCTTCAACTCACTCAACTCAGAAGCTGACATCCGATAAAGAACCATTGACACTGGACTCGTACCTGGTACTAAGTCCACTGCAAACTCTACTTCACGCTCTGGAAGCAAATCACTAATGTCATTCGGGAACACCTCTGGAAATTCACAAACAATAGGAAACTCCACACTCGCAGCTTCACGATCAATTTGCAACGATGCAAACATTGCAAACACCAAAGCTTCGTCTTCCACAAGTTCGTCTACTTGCTTAGCAGATAAGAACATCAACTCCCCACTATTATCAATCTCAGGAAACTCTACAGTCTTGTTATAACAATTGATATGAACCCGGTTGAACTCCAACCAGTTCATTCCAAAGATCACATCAATTTAGTACAAGGGTAGGCACACCAAATCCATCACAAAGCTCTTCTAAAAAATCGTCACAGGACATCTTAGACACACAAGGGTAGTAGTAACAGAACCGTTAGCTGGAGTTTCTATTACCATATTCCCATTCATATTAGACAACTTCAAACCCAATCTATTAGCACATTCAAGTGAGATAACAGAATGAGTAGCACCAATATCAATAATAGCAACTAATTCGATATTATTAATAAAACATGTACCTCGAATCAGGTTGTCCTTCTCTGGCACTTCTGCACCACTCAAAGCAAACACTCTGCCACTGTTCTGAGCAGCAGTCGCAGTCTTCTTTGGCTTCTAACATTGAGTACTGATGTGACCTTTCTCACCACAATTGAAACAGGTTGGACCTTCATCTTTACAGTCAGTAGCTCTATGCCCCTTCTTACCACATCTGTAGCACCTCACCACATTATTGGTGCACACATCAGCACGGTGACCTTGCTCGCCACATTTATGACACTTTCTAGAAGCGGGAGCTGCTCCCCCACTTGCCTTTTTCCCATCTGAAGCCTTCTGCTTCCCTTTGTTAGCTGAAGTTGTATAAGGCTTCCCCTTATACTGCCCTTTCTTCTCACTCAACTGCTTATAGTGAGCAGATTGAGCTCGATTATCCTCATCGTTGATTCAGCTCTTGTCAACCAACTCAGCATACCTGCGGATCTGCTGATACCCAGTACCCTGCTTAATCTCTGGTCTCAGCCCATTCTCGAACTTGAGACACTTGGACATTTCAGCATTAGCACGATTGTAGTGCGGACAAAACTTCACCAAAGCCTCGAACTTTGCGGCATACTCTGCCACAGTCATATCTCCTTGCTTCAGCTCAAGGAATTCCACTTCCCTCTTGCCACGAGAATCCTCTGGAAAATACTTCCCCAGAAACTCCTGCTTAAACACAACCCAAGTTATCATAGTGCCAACATCTGCAAGTCTCTGACGGGTGTTATCCCACCAGTCCTCAGCTTCCTCTTCCAGCATATGCGTTCCAAACTGAACCTATTGCTCATCAGAATACCCCATCACTCGGAAGATTTTCTCGATTGCCTTCAACCACTTGTGTGCACTTGCTGGATCATGCGTACCCATTAAAGTCGGTGGATTGTTCCTTTAAAACTTCCCCAAAGCACGAAACTCATCAGGAGCTCCACCATTCGGATTGAGTTGCGCCACCACATTAGCAACTGATTCCAAAGCATCAGCAATAGCGCGATCATATCTTCCAGCCATCCTGCACACCACCAACAAGGTTAGAAGAACTAAAATATCGACTGTGTACACACACTCGTCGACTGACAGGGGACTGACATCACGTAAAAACCTGGCCGGACGGACTGACCTGCTCTGATACCACTAATGTAACACCGTTTTCTACCCCCACAAATGTTGCAGCAGAAACAACTCAAATATCAGAGTAAAGTGTCAAAATCACTTCAAGGGTGCACATTTCTCATTTAAATCAATTAATACACTTGCCCTGTAAACAAAAGGGTTTTCCCCAAAATAACTCAAAAGCCTTCACATGGCAGCGGAACTCAAAATTCTCAATTAAAAGGTTTTCAACAGACATCGTAATAATCAAAAAATAAAACCATATCATCAAATGACAACAAAATAAGGGAACAACATAGTTCAATTCAAAGGACCCCAACCCGGTGTTACATTATCAGAGCAAGACCCTCTAAATCGACCAAAAGCAAATAAACTTCAAGGTCCTCGAAGCATCCACGGCTAAACCTGATCACCTGCACGTTACTCACGTGGAGGCAACATTCAAACAGGCAAGGAGAGTAATCACAATTCATAATAATCATTATAAAACAAGATGTACATAAAATGGTATTATCTTCATAAATACAACATCATCAGAATTCATCGTCAGGGAAAACATCAAGAAGCACCATATCACAAATTCATCAATGCCACATAAAATGAAATGCATAACAAGACTCGTGCATGTGGTACCAATCGTCATAATATATGGACACTAGACCATCAACCCTCCAAAGATCCCCGTCAATAGGATCGATCCCGCAATCGGAACCGGAGCACGTCATAATTACCCCATATCTGCACAATGGGAATGAAGCGTCGTCACAGAGTATGCATATGAATGTATGATACACAAACGTCAACAATTCATCATCATCAAGTAAACATCATTATGTGCATCATCATTCATAAATTTTCATATCATCATATATTCATCAAAAACATCATAATTTATCACCTCAATATCATCAAGAACATCATGGCAAGTCATCATAACATCATGGCATCAAAACATCAAAAAAACAGCACAACAGCATAACAAAATTCAAGAACAGCAGATGTTCGCTCCAGGGTTCGCCTAGCGAACCTGTTCGCTGTGACCTTCGCTTAGCGAAGCGGCCAATGGACCTCACAGACACCATACTCAACACCAAAAACACAATCATCTGTCATAATCGCTGGTTGATTCGCTTAGCGAACCTACTCGCTGATTCCTTCGCTTAGCGAGACTCCCAGCGAATCCCTCCTTCCACTCCAGAATCATCTCAGTACTCACTCCCACGTTATCGCGCATTCGCTGCGCTGCTCGCTTAGTGAGCCTTGGCGAACATTCACCTAGCGAAGCAACGGTTCGCCTAGCGAACCTACGATTACAGCAAATCGCTGCTACGCATCAGTAGGTCCATAATCTTCAAGGTACCTGCGATTACAGTCTCAAAATGACCCAAAAACATCCCTATAATAGTCTTAATGCATTACGGAATTTAAAGGTCTAAAACCTACGTCTGTTAGGTCGATTCAGGACACTACGGGAAACCTTAATTTCCCTAAACCTTCAAACCTCTCAAGCTTCATATAAACTCCATAAATCCTTTGCCACCGGGTTAAAACTACAACAACGGGGAAATCAGCCCCAAGGTCTATTTTACTGATTATTTCAACTCTTAATAATCGATCTCACAACATGCCTTCAAAGTCATCAGTTTATCTCAAAACCCATAAACCCTCAAAACCCCAAAATCCACTTCAATCAATCGAATCCTATAATGAAAACAATGAAAGGTAATTACTCCCCATACCTTAGATTGTCGATCCGATGAGGCCTCTCTTGAGCCTTTGGGAACCTTCACGAAAATCCTCGCCTTTTTCCCGTTTTCCTCAGAGCTCTGCACTTTCTCCTTATTTTCACGATCTCCACAAATGAATCGTAATTCTCCTCAATTCCTCCTTTTTGGTTAATTTAACTCTTGGGCCTCAAATATGGGCTTTCCCATTATACTCCCACTAATACTCCTCAAATGTCCATCTTACTCTTAATTCCTCTAATATTATTTTAAATTAATAATAATACTAATATATTCATATTGTATACTATTATTTAATTAAAATAACCAAAACTTCATAAAAACACCGACATCGACACGAAACACAAAAAATTCACAGAAAACCACGAATATAATATTTAATTTAATTAAATAAATATTCTTACGAAATTTGGGGTGTTACAACTAGCTTATTGGGATTCGGCTTTTGATCATGTACAAATGCAATACATTCAAAAATATTTTGTGGGAGATTTGTGATGAGTTTGGTCTAAGGATAAAAGGACAAGAGGGTTTGGTGAGGTGTGTTTCGGTCGAGTGTTTTGGAGGGTTAGGTATGATGAAGAAAGAACTGCATCTCCCTAAAAATGTCTAGGTACAGTCATGGACAACATAAGGGATCGAGTGACTTCCAATAGGTGTCTATTTTTCCTCTATATTGTTCCATTTTGTTGGGGAGAATATGGACATAAAGTTTGGTGTACAATCCCATTTTTGGCAAGGTATGTGCCAAGGGTGTGGTGGAAGTACTCAACTCCATTCTCAGTTCTTAGGATTTGAATGTTGCTTCGAAATTGGGTTTGGACCATTTTATCGAAGTTCTCAAATATGCTCCCTACCTCTGATTTTTCTTTCATGAGAAACACCCAAATGACTCTTGTATGGTCATCAGTAAAGGTGACAAATAACCTTGACCTAGTAATATTCCCCACTCATGAAGGTCCTCACACATCATTATGAATAAGGGTGAAAGGTTTAGATGGCCTATAAGGTTGCATGGAATAATGATACTTGGTGTGTTTGGCTAGTCCGCACACTCCACGTATGAAAAATCCATAATCTTTATTAAATAATGAAGGAAACATCATTTTCAAATATATAAAATTTGGTTGTCCTAGGCAATAATGCCATAACATTACATTATTCTCATTTTTTGATGAACATGTAAGTGATAAGTCCAAGCTTTTGAGATTGATATTAATTTTGGTAAAACTAACTTAACAGCAAGATGTTGGACAATATGTCCTAACATGAAGAAAAAACTGAAGAACAAGATGTTGGACAAGATGTCTTATCATGATGATTCGATATCTTTGTCTGTTACTTTGCATTTTTGATACTACTAATTTATTTCCAGATTTCAGAATATTATGGGAATATTTGTTTATCATAGGTGGCGTTCAAGATTGAGGAATCAAAGATTCACTTTGAATTTGAAGATGCCGTTTTCTAAGTATGGAGACATTTTAGGAAACTTTAGATTGAAGAAACTATTCTTGAGGAGAATAAGTTGTAGATTTTGTGCAATAGAATTGCTGCGTTTTTGAAGCCCAAATCCAGTCTAGTTCATGGTTATAAATAGGATGGATTTAACCTAATCAAAATGTCAAAAATACATTGTTGCTTGGTGAGTTTTAGGGTTTGTGTATTTGTGAGCCTATCTTGTATCATGTTGATACTAGAGCTGGACTATTTGCATTGAGTTGTAATTTCTGTCACTGTTGTGATTGAAAGGGAATTGAGAAGGGTCTCATACCTAGGAGAGTCTTAGGTAGAAATTAAGCACGGCTAGTGATTAATTGATAAGTTGTAATCCGGAGGTTGTTTAGCTTAGAATTAATACTATCTAGTGGATTTCATTTTTGGCTTGGTAGTCCCCAGACGTAGGTGTTGTTGTACACCGAACTGGGTTAACAATTACTGTGTGTTCGTTTACTTTTTGCAATTTTTATTGTGCTCTTTCTTGTCATTGTGTTTAAAGAAAAGATCAAGTGTCTCGACATCTCTTAGGACATCTGAGATCTGCATACCAGAATTTCAGTAAGGGCAGCCTTGTATGATCTCTTGTTTTATACTTCAACTCTTAGGTAGTAAAGGCATGCACTTCCCTCAGCATTGCCAATCATCTCCCCCAAATTCATATCCTAAAATTCACATAAATTTGATAAAATCTTAGCAATACATCCCAAATTTTTGGTTAATTTACAGATAGATAACAAACTGCAATTTAATTTCGGAACATGTAAAACTGAATTAAGAGTAATATCTTTAGTGATAATCAGTGAACTTTTACCAACCACTTTAGATGTAATACCATATGTTATTCGGACAAAAGATCCATCTTGACAGGGAGTGTAATTGGTAAATACATTGATATCCATAGTCATGTTATCCGATGTGCCAGAATCAATAATCCATTGGTTTGTTTTTTTGTGATAAACATGAAGGGTTAAGCTAGCGGGATTATACCTGAGTGAATCACACACTCAAAGATACAACAGAATCACCACCAAACTTTATTTAGTCCCAAAGGACAGAGAATATATCGATAAAACCCAAGGGGAATAGAAACGGGTCAAGGGGTCGGTTATGTGAAAGGAAGGTACTAGCACCTTACGCATTCGTCGTACTCGACGGGAACCATTTCGCTTGCTTCTAGGTTTGGATGAGTTATATATCTAAAGGCTTCTAGCTAAAAGAAGAGAGAAAAGAGAAAAAGAAAAAGAAAGAAAGTGGTCGCGGAGGATTAGGGTCCTCGTGACTACGTACCCTCATAGTGCAATGAGGAAATCAGAGCGTCGTAGTTCATGGAACCAGGGACAGAGAAGAAGAATGGAAGAAGGTGGCTCGCCAAGATTTCACAATCTCGTGCCTATGTATCCTCATAGTGCAACGAGGAATTCAGAGCCTACGTAGTTCGGGGAGCAAAGACAAAAAAGGAAAGGGAAATCGGTGTCAAAACCAAGAGAAAAAGAGGTAGAGAAGGATCCGCTGGGGATGCAAAAGAATTAGTGTCAGAACCAGGAAAGACGCGCAAAGGAAAAAATAGTAACTGAGCTAAGGATAAAGTACAAGAATGGTGTCGAAACCAAGAAGATAAAAGGGGGCAAATGGATAACAGAGACTCCACTAGGGAGTAAGAGAGAAAAGTGACCGTGCTGGGGATCAGAGGGTTAGCGACCCTACTAGAGAACCAACAAAGGGATGGTGTTGAAACCAAGAGAATAAGGATTCGGTGTATTAACTGACTGGCAGTGGTTAACTGAAGAGAAAGAGATTAAAACTCTGTGGGGAAAAAGACTTGGTGTCAACAGATAAGCTGTGATAAACCAAAAGGAGAGAGTACTGAACCAGGAGAAGGTGTTTGACTCTGAAGGTATTTCGGTATATTAACTGATAAAAAGTGGTTAACCGAGACAATAAAAGATTGCAACTCTGCGGGGAGAGAAAGGTTTTACCAGATTGACTGTGATCAACCAAAAGGACGGGTGTAGAACCAAGCGAAGGTTGTGACCCACTGGGGATGTTGGTACTGACTGAATAAGCAGTACTTGACCAACGAAAAGGGTATTGGAACCAAAAGAAGGTTACTAACCCAAGGGTGTGAGTATTCGAACCAAAAGATAGTTACTAACTCACAGGGTATTGGTTTTAACAGACGAACTGTGATTAACCAAAAAGAATGAGTGATTAACCAAGAGAATGTGATTAACTCAAAAGGAGCTCAGTATGTTAACAGGCGGGTTATGGTTAACTGGGAAAATGGGTGTTTAACCAAGAGAAGGTGATTGACCCAACAGAAACTCAGTATGTTAACAGATAGACTGTGGTTAACTGAGAAGAAGTACAAATTGGTGTTTTAACTGACAGGCAGTGGTTAACCAAATGAAGGGAGAAGAACCAAGAGAAGGTTGCGAACTCCTCTAGGGTTTTGGTGTTTAACTGGAAGACTGTGTTTGACCAAAGAAAAAGATTACGGCTACAGGGGAAAAGAGAATTTATTTTGACAGTTTGACTATGATTAACCAAAAGGGACCAATGATCACGACTCTGATGGGGAATCAATGAACATCTGTTGATCAGAAGAAAAGGTGTTGAACCTAAAAGAGGTTATTAACCCAAAGTGCAAAGGATCATTAACCAAGAAAGTGGTGATTGATCAAAAGAGAGATTGGAAGATGCAAGAGTGAGAGTGATCCAGGATCGACTCGACTGGGGATTTGAAATACACTACAGTCTGGAGATAGAGACGATTATTCTAGGCACCGGGTCATTCGTCCCCTACCCAAAATAATCAAGATGAATAATGGAATTCTCCACTCTCATCCCTTCTCCAGCACCAAAGTATAGTGTGGAAATTGAAATGGACAGCATAACAACGCCAATTTGTACAGTGCTCTAGTGCGTCGTGCGAATCTCCACCTCGGCAGGGGATCAAGAGAACAAGACTCTAAAGGAAGCCTAAAAGGAAGAGCAAGGAAGGATCAACTAATCGAAACATGGTTTTGATCAATCAATCAAAGGGAATTGATGTGCTAATAATTTTCCAAAGAGATGAAAAATCGTTAAAGAAAAAGTGTGAATTATTGATTAAACAAGATTAAACTTGCTCAATGAAGAACAAATTTAATGTGATCAAGAATGAAAGTGCAAAACAGTACCAAATGTCATTTAACCTGTATCACAAATCATGTTATCATGTGAGCAAAAGATATACAAGAATGATCATGACCAAAGTAATGCCAAAAATGCAGGCAATTACGTAATCGATAAATCGTGCGTTGAATTATTGCAAGCATGCTTCAAACAGAGGTTAAACAACACCTAAAACATCCACAAATATCGAGCGTATCAATCCATGGAAGTTACAGGAGGAAAGAATGTCAAACAAGCTTGAAAAACTCAAAAATGGCATTTTGTTACAGTGGTAATCGATTACCACAATGCATGTAACTGATTACCTGCTTGAAAATAGCAGAATTAGAGAAAATTTATGCAGAGTAATCGATTACCCTCATATGAGTAATCGATTACCACTGTAACAGTGGCCAAAAAATAGCTTTTCAAAAAGCACTTTCAGTACCTAATCACTTATCCAAACTACAACATGTTATGGTATGAATTTGTGCACGAAAATTACATCTTGTATGAGCATTTAAACACAAATTGAAAAAGCATTAAACATGAAGATCAAAGATCCAACAATCACATGATTCATCGAATCGAAAAACTATCGAAACTACATCGTAAATGCACGAAAGCGATCGAAACAGTAAATTGAGTGAGAATTGACCAACCTACAAGCCAGAGAATTGGCTTGGTGATTGTTGCAAGTGAAATGTGATGAAAATAAGTGGAGAAAACCAGATAATTTTGCACTTGCACTTCAAAACGAATCGAAACCGAGCAAAACACGCAAAAATGCACCGAGATCGAATTAACATCGAATCGCTTGAGTAGATTACTTGAAGTGGAGTAGAACTTGTTGTAGATCCAAGAATCCAAACAAAATTGAAGATGAATGAAGGCTTAAGCTCAAGAGAAAATAACTTTCAATGTGAAAGTTGCTTCTCTTCAATGGTAACAATGGAGCTTTTGTGTGGTTTGGGGAAGAAGATGAAGATGAATGTGAAGAGGTTGCAGAAAAATGCAGAGAGAATTGAGAGTGAAAAGAGTGAGAAGTTGTGAAAATGATTGTGGATCCTTTTTGAAATGGTGGAGCCTTGCTTATATAGAGTTTTGGTTTGGAGTTAATATGTTTGGAATGTGCTTTGGAGTTAGTTACACTTGACTCACGAGTCGGAAGTTGACTCGGTTAGTTAGTTAGTTAACTCGGTGGAGCAATCGCAATGTAAATCTAAATCAAAGGCTCACATGCTTGGAAATTAAGGAACATGGTGCCCTTAATTCAAAGTGATGCATTGGAATAAATGTAAGTGGAGTGTCTTGAATGGTCTTGAACTGTCTAGAATGTTCCACATAATGCTAGAACCAAGTAGAACACATGAGAAAAGAGAATGCAAAGTTGTTGTCCTAAAAATGTAGCAGAAACTGCAAATTTACACAGGGTAATCGATTACCCTATTTTGCCTAGCAAAATGGTAATCGATTACTCTAGGCAAAATTTGCCCAAATTACTTAGGAACAAGTGCTTGAGCCTCGATTTTGATTTTCCACCTCTTGTTTTGATGAATAGGCATGGAAACCCTTGTTTTGTGCTTGTTTTAATGATGTGATGACTTTGTGAGGATGCGATTAATCGGGCTTAGAAAACCTGAACATTCCTGCAGCAAAAACATAGAGAAAAAGTGCGAGTGCATGTGCCAACAATGCGAATGCACATGCTTATGCAAAAAAGCAAAAGGGAAGGTCAAATTTCGGGTTACGACAACTGCCCCTATTTAATCCTCTTGGACCTGAATATTTGAATTGTGCCAGCTTTTCGATGATTCAAGGTAGAAGGGGATTAAATAAAAGAGTAGCTCAAAATTTGGCAGACGGCGGCAAAAAGAGAGGTACAAGTGTAGAGAGTTTAATAGGTGAGAGGTTTGGCTGAAAATCTGCTGGGGAGATGAATCAGTCAGAAGGGAATATGCTATATGCATATGCTATGTATGTGTTGTTCTACATGATGCTTGATATCATGTTATGCAACGACAAAGGTTAAGGCATTGTGTGGTGGTTTGGCAGAGATTGTAGCAAGGCGAACTCGACATCCCTGGTTGGGGAGAGAACCCACAGATGATGATAAATTCGCTAGGGAAATAGCTTAGAGATCTTAGATTTCCAAGCTATTACCACTATTGTTGCTGGGGATGAAGGAACCAGGATGATCTTCAAATTACAACTGACTCCGTCTGGGGAATGACCTTCCAACCTTGACTGGTTCTGCTTAGGGAATTCTAAGGTCCGAATGATCTTCTCTCCTTGGGGAGAACAGGAAAACGAAGCACACCACTGTCGCTGTGGAATGACGTTTCGACCTACTGGGAATGTTGCACGACCCATGCTGGGGACAAGAGAACAAGCATGTCTCTTCCTGATGACACATCATGGCGACTTTACAAGGCACATTATGGAACTGCTGGGGAAATGAAAGGTAAACAACCCTTCCAAAGGACCATAATGGCGCTTGCTGGGGGAATCATGGCTCTGCTGGGAAATGACAACCTCTCCAGAGAACCATGGTACTGCTCACCGTGGATCAAGCTTGCGAATGGATACTACCGATTATCCCTTAGGGGTTACCAGTGAAACATGCAATGCATAATGCTTTCTCCGTTAGTTTAGTTTTTTATTATTTTCAACGCTTTATTGTATTATGTGATCACAAATAATCGTTTATTTCGCAAACAAAATACTAAAAAGAAAACAATTGAGAAATCAAATGGTGAATTTTTATTGAATATGAAAAATATTTGTACATAAGAAGTGTACAAGGATGCAAAAATCCTTGATGAGGAAATTTGCAATGAAATTGAAAAACAAATGTAAATGGCAAAGGGAAATTATGTTTTGCATTGATTACAACATTGGCCACCATCCACCGTAAGTCTAGGTTCCAACGCCTTGCACTAGTTGATGATGATTTGATTGCTCTGTTACCGTTTGAGATCCAGCTATAACGAAGAGAGGCTTAAGGGTTCACAGTCAAATGCCTTTATCCTTAATTTTTGCCTGGACACATTTTATATATTTTTTTCGTCCATCGGGATACCCATTTTTTCCTAATTCGCCCTTTCGAGTTTTCAACTTAGCGGGCTATTATTGTTTTTTTGCATTGTCCCTAACTTTTGCATGGACATTTCTTTTTTTTGGTCCATCGGGACGCCCCTTTTTTCCTAGATTGTCCTTGCGGATGTCAATCTAGCGGGCTCATTATCCATTTTTTTAGGCATAATACTTTTTTACTGTATCGGAGTTCACGGGCGATGGCAACTCCTCCTCATCCATAGTGGTGAGGATCAGGGCTCCGCCTGAGAAGGCCTTCTTAACAACAAAAGGTCCTTCGTAATTGGGAGTCCACTTGCCACGTGGATCCGAGTGAATATGTGAATACCTCTTGAGCACGAGTTCGCCTTCTTGGAATGCTCGAGGGAGAACTTTCTTATTAAAAGCTTGCTTGAGACGTCTCTGATACAGTTGACCATGACAAACAGCGGTAAGGCGCTTCTTTTTTATGAGATTCAGCTGGCCGTATTTGTATTAGACTCATTCACCTTCATCAAGATCTGCTTCCATGATGACTCTGAGCGAAGTAATTTCAACTTCAATGGGAAGAACAACCTCCGTACCATACACAGGCGAATATGGAGTTGCCCCAGTCGAAGTATGAACTGAAGTTCTGTAGCCATGTAATGCAAAAGGAAGCATTTCATGCTAATCCTTGTAAGTTTTGACCATTTTCTGGACAATCCTCTTGATGTTTTTGTTGGCTGCTTCGACGACACCATTCATCTTGGGCCGATATGGTGAACAGTTGTGGTGCTCGATCTTGAACTCTTGACACAAATCCTTCATCATCTTTTTGTTTAGGTTGATGGCGTTATTAGTGATAATGTTGCTAGGAATACCATATCGACAGATTATCTCCTTCTTGATAAATCTGGCAACCACTTATCGTGTAACATTTGCATAAGAAGCAGCTTCAACCCACTTGGTGAAGTAATCGATAGCAACTAAAATTAATCGGTGACAGTTGAAAGCCTTCGGTTCTATCATCCCAATCATATCAATACCCCACATAGAGAATGGCCAAGGCGAAGTCAAAACATTCAGTGGAGTAGGAGGCACATGGATCTTGTCACCATAGATTTGGAACTTGTGACATCTTTTGGCAAAGTTATAACAATCTACCTCCATTGGTGTCCAATAATACCCAGCTCGAAGGATCTTCTTGGCCATAGCAGGACCTTTAGCATGTACACCCTCGCAGCCCTCATGTATGGACCTTATGATCGTGTTTGCTTTGTGTCTATCCACGCATCTGAGCAACACAGAATCATAATTCCTCTTGTACAGTACACCACCACTTAAGAAGAATTTGAAGCATAGCCATCTAAGAGCCTTCTTGTCAGTAATAGTAATACCCTCGAGATATTCCTATTTTTCCAGATATCTCTTGATGCGATAGAACCAAGGCTTGTCATCAGACTCGTCCTGAATTGCTAAACAGTGTGCTGGTTCGTTCAAGTGATCAATGCAGATAAAAGGAGTTTCATTCTTCCACTTGACCTTGAACATGGATGCCAGGGTGGCAAGAGCATCGGCTAGTTGATTTTCCTCTCTGGGGATATGATGAAAAGAGATTTCATCAAAGTAAGGAATCAATTTTACGATGTGCTTTTGGTACGGAACTAGCTTGGAATCTCGAGTCACAAAGTTCCCTCAGACTTGGCCAATAACCAAAGCAGAATCTCCATAGACCTCAAGAATATTGATTCTCATGTCAATTACTGCTTCAATACTCTAGATACATGCTTCGGGTTCCGCCATATTATTGGTGCATGCAAAGCATAATCTGGCAGTGAATGGAAGGTGAAAACCTGTTTGAGAGATGAGGATAACACTAATTCCACGACCTTTAACATTGGAGGCACCATCAAACACGAGCGTCCATCCCGCCCCTGGTTTGGGTCCTATATCAGGTAGGGATGGCAGGCAGACCCATACCCGCGGGGCCCACCCGAACCCAAGTTGACTGGGTTCGGGTTCGAGTGCGGGTTGGGTAGTGTAAAACTCGTGCCCGAAACTCGAAACCACACCCGCTATATATATATATATATATATATATATATTGAGTTTTTGCTACTGGTTCGGGTTTGGGTGAAAAAACCTGAACCCAACGGGTGTGGGCGTGAGTGTTATTTTGCCACCCGAATAGCCTTTGGGTTCGAGTTCGGGTTCGGGTGATGATTTTGGGTGCGGGTTTGGGTAGTGTGAAACCCGCACCCGACCTGACCCGTTGCCATCCCTAATATCAGGGTCTGGAGTCTCATAGTCTCTGATAAATAAGACATCCTCGTCGGGAAAATCAAACTTCATTTGTTGATAACCCTCCACAGGTTGATGAGCAAGGTAGTCAGACAAGACACTCCCTTTCATTGCTTTCTGGGTTACATATTGGATATCATACTCAGTTAGCAGCATCTGCCACCGAGCAATCCTTCCAGAGATAGCAGGCTTTTCAAATATGTACTTTATCGGATCCATTTTGGATATCAATAAAGTAGTATGACAAATCACATATTGTCTTAGGCGTCGAGCGGCCCAGACCAGAGCACTACAAGTTTTCTCCAAAAGTGAGTATTTGGTCTCACAATCAGTGAAGTTCTTGCTCAGATAGTAAATTGCATGTTCTTTTCTGCTAGTGTCGTCAGGTTGACCCAATACACATCCCATTGATTCATCGAGAACAGTGAGATACATGATTAAAGGCCTACCGGGAACCGGCGGTACTAAGATCGGTGGTTCTTGCAAATATTATTTTATCTTGTCAAAAGCTTCTTGACAATCATTGTTCCATTCGACCGATTGATTTTTTCTTAGTAATTTGAATATTTGTTCACAGGTATCCTTCAAGTGCGAAATGAATCTTGAAATGTAATTAAGTCTGCCCAGAAAGCCACAAACTTCTTTTTTTGTTTTGGGAGGCGGCATGTTCTGAATTGCTCGAACCTTCTTGGGATCAACTTCAATGCCCTTCTGACTCACAATGAAGCCCAACAATTTACCAGATTGTACCCCGAAGTTGCACTTCGCAGGATTTAACCGCAGTCTAAATTTCTGGAGTCTATCAAACAGTTTCTTCAGATGGACCAGGTGATCATCTTCAGTTTCGGACTTGGCAATCATATCGTCCACGTAAACCTCAATTTCTCTATGGATCATATCGTGAAAGAGGGTTGTCATGGCACGTTGGTATGTTGCCCATGCGTTCTTGAAACCGAACTGCATGACTTTATAGCAATATGTACCCCATGGGGTGATGAAAGTGGTCTTCTCCATATCAGCTGGACATCTTGATCTGATTATATCCCGAGAAACCGTCCATGAAGGAAAAGACAGAGAACTACGCTGTGTTGTCTACCAAGACGTCAATGTGAGGCAAAGGAAAATCATCTTTCGGGCTTGTCTTATTGAGATCTCGATAATCCACACACATTTTGACCTTACCGTCTTTCTTAGGAACTGGAACGATGATGGAAATCCATTCAGGATATTCGGAAGTGGCTAGGAACATAGCGTCAAGCTGCTTCTTTACCTCTTCTCTGATTTTAAGTGCCATGCCGGGTCTAGTCCTTCTGAGTTTCTGCTTGACAGGAGGACATCCTGGCTTGAGTGGCAAGTGATATTCAACGATGTTGGTATCCAACCCAGGCATATCTTGATAAGACCAAGCGAAGATACCAACATACTCTTTTAATAACTTGACCAACTCGGAGTGTACATGCTTTGCGAGGGACGCGTCAACCTTGACTTCTCTTCTGACCTCATCAGTACCAAGATTGACAATTTCCACTGGTTCTTTGTGTGGCTGAATCTCTTTCTGCTCGTGCTCAAGGAGCCTTGCTAGTTCAGCCGGTAATTGACAATCTTCCTCACCATCTTCTTCAGCTTGGTTAATTGGAATCCCAGAATTACAATGGATATTTTCCATGTTGTTATCAATGCATTTATTTGTTCTTCATGTTTATGAATATGTTTAGAATGAGCTGTTTTGAAAAGGTGAAAATTAAAGAAACTGTTGCCATTTGTTTGTGAAGAAGTAAAATAAAGAAAGAAAATAGAACATGATTTTGAATGCAAAAAACTTTCATTTATTGATCACATAATATTGCAAAAGCGGGGGGCCCTTTACAAGCTATCCACTCGTCTCGGGCAAGGATGAGGGAATGAGAAAACAAAATGCATTACATGTTTGTTGGAAAAACCACAAGAATCAAGGTAGATGTCCAGTTGTTGAGCTTGAAACCCGACGGGCACTTGCGCACAAAGTTTGAAATCTGGTTACTAGAACCAGTATCATCAATGGTTGCCACGATGTCACCCTTTTGAAAACCCGCGCCACTGAACTTGATCAAGTTGTACTGTTTCTGGCCGTGTGAGCTAGATTATCGACCAGGACGATAACCCAATCCAAAACGATTATGCTTTTCAACCACATTAATCACATACCCCCAGCCAGGCAAGGCACCTTTCTCAATGGTCTCTTTAGCACTCTTGGCAGATGAAAAGGTCATTTACGGTGATCTACTTTGACTAGTTCAAGCGGAACTGACATCTTCGAACTCGAGACACTGCAACAACACCTCAACTATGCCTTCCTCGGTCTCGACGTATCGGAAAGATGACAATTTTCTTACAATCAAATCCTCTTCACCACTGACGATGACCATCGGATTGTCAAACATGAATTTCAATTTCTGGTGTAAAGTGGAAGTAACTGCCCCTGCGGTGTGAATTCACGGGCGACCCAATAGGCAACTGTATGTAGGATTGATATCCATCACTTGAAAAGTAATGGTGAACAAATACAGTCTAACCTTAATGGGTAGATCCACTTCTCCAATGACTTGCCTTCGAGAACCATCAAAGGCTCTAACAACTAAGGCGCTCGGCCTCATCTCACTCCCTTCCACCAATAATTGACTCCATGTGCCCTTAGGTATCACATTGAGGGAAGAACCGGTGTCCACAAGAACACGAGATAGTAAGGCGTCCATGCAGGTTACAGATATGTGCAATGCTCGATTGTGGGAAACTCCTTCAAGAGGTAATTCTGATTCATTAAAGCCCAAGTATCGGCTTGATGTTATGTTAGCCACTACATCATCGAACTCGACAACAAATATATCATGCATCACGTGGGCAGTGTTCAAAACCTTCAACAAAGTTGATTTGTGCGCGGGCGAGCTCATGAGTAAGGACAAGATTGAGATCCTTAAGGGAGTTTGCCTCAACTAATCCATAATTTTAAAGTCACTTTTCTTGTTCGGCTTTAGGAACTCTTGATCATCGATCGTCTCTTTGATCTTTGAAACATCCTCAGACGGAATAGTTGGCGCTGGTACAGCAGTAGATTCCCCTTGCTGAACAATAGGGGTTGCAGATGCAAGCTTTTCCTTGGGAGGAACAACAGTTGGAACTTGTACAGGCTTTGTAGTGATCTTCGGAGTGAACACCCATCCACTACGAGTCATACCTCTAGTGGAAGTAACATTCACAATCTCAGACTCAGCAAACCTTATCTCTTGACCTCCAGAAAACACAGTAGACCCATATCTCCAAGGTACCTCCTTAGAATTTTGATACGAAAATGGATTTGGCGGGCAAACAATGATAGGTTGTATTTTCTTCTTAGGAGATTCAACAGGACCCTTCCTATAGATGATGGTGAATGGCTCTATAGTAGCGACTTCTTCAACAGGCTTAGATCTGACAAATTGAACTTCACCTCGATTCATCAAAATTTGGACACAACCCTTCAGCCTTCGACACTGGTTGGGATTATCGTCACAAATCTGACACTTACCATGCAGCCCTTTCAACAATCCATGTTTATTCAATCTCTTAATAACCACACTCACCGGGGTCTTTACCTCGTCAACATCCATGATCAATTCAGCCTTTGAATTATCCTCAATCATGTTCACTGCATGTCCACCGTGATTGGGAAATGGATTATGCTGAATGTTAGGACCTTCCTCAACAAAAGTCAAAATCTTTCGATCAATGAGCTCCTGAACCTTGGTTTTGAAAATAATACAGTCCTCTGTCGCATGTCCAATGTATCCAGAGTGATAAGCACAAGACGCATTTGGATTATGCTTTGGATTGAATGGAGGAATTGTAGGTGAAATCTCTTTGGGAACAATTTCCCCTTGATGAACCAAGTAAGGGAACAATTCAGTATATGGCACCAAAATTCTGTCGAAATTTGGACGCTTACGATTTCCTTGATTGTTGTTGTTTTGCCAGGATTGATTCTGCTAATTTTTACTATTTTGTTGAGACTGTTGTTGACATTGCAGTTGTTGCTAATTCTAAGCATTCTGAACTGGTTATTGTGGATGATACTGGTACGGTGGTTGTTGATATTGTGCAGCAACAATGTACGGATATGGATAGTATGGCATGGCAGCCATAGGTACTTGATACTGAGGAGAAACTTTAGCTGTCACCGCGTTGCCTTCACCTTCCTTTTTCTTTGAATGACTATTCTGAGACTTTCTGTTAGCCGACTGCTGGGAAGCAGCTCCAGAAATTTTCCCAATCTTCAGCCCATTCTCAATCCTTTCACGAATGGTTACAAAGTCGGCAAAGTTTGATAACAAACTACTCACAATTTTCTTATAGTAGGATCCTTGCAATGTACCGATAAAGATGTCAATTAACTCATTGTCAGAGAGAGCAAGTCGCACACGAGATGCCATCTCACGCCATCTTTGTGCATACTCTTTAAATGTTTTAGTTGAGCGTTGAGACTGGTTTTGCAACTATAATCTGATAGGCACCAAATCAAGATTATATTTATATTGTTTTAAGAATGCCTCAGACAGATCTCTCCAAGTACGGATTTTGCTGCGTTTTAAGCCCATGTACCAATCCAACGAAGCACCAAACAAACCATCTTGAAAAAAATGAACTAGCAATTCATCGTTATCAATATAGGATGCCATCTTCCTGCAGTACATAGTGATGTGACTACATGGGTAACTCAAACCTTTATACTTTGGAAGCTCAGGTATCTTGAATTTCTGCGGCAATACAATATTTGGAACCAAACATAAGTCCTTGGCCTCCATGCCAAAAACAGAAAACCCTTCAATAGCTCTGATACAGTCTTCCAACAACTTGTAATCAGCAGGACTACCTTGATCAGCAGCCCTGACAAGGATCTGAGGATTTGGAAGCTAAGATGCGGCCAGAGCGTGCACTTGCGGAGTAGTAAACTAAGAAGGATATATCAATCCCTGATTAACCATCTGACTAGCATTCTGACCCATCTGAACACCAAACGGATAATTTTGATGAGGTATTACAGTGGCTGAAGATTCCCCAGGGTAAAGCATTCTAGAATGACCATTCTGAACAGCAGTTTGAGTACCTTGGGATGAAACCGGAACATGAAGAGGAGGACCCCTATACACATGTTCATCGTCACCATGAGCTTCAATGTCAGCCAACCCAGGAGTCTGACGAGTCTGAACCTGAAGATTCTCATGATCATTATTCACCACTGGAGGTGGAACTGGAGTAGGCATGCCCCACAGGTATGCAACAACATTTCCATTAGGCATGGGCACAACAAAAGGCGGATATGGAACGAAGGCACCGTTATTCGCAATATGAGGAGTGAAATTCGGAGGCATGCCCCAAGGAAAAGTAGCAGGCATCTTGTTCAAACCAGATTAAGAGTTTGATGGATGAACAACAAGCTGAATCACAGGCTCAATCGGTACTTCCACGATAGCATGAGAGGAAACAACAGCAGGAACAACCGTAACAACAGGAGGAATGGTCACAACAGGGGTGACAATGGTTGCATCAGTGACAGTTGCAACGACAGTGGCAGCAGCAGCGGCGTCCTTCTGAGCACGAAGGAACTCCATAATAACATCCATGTTAGTTTGAAACTGATCCATCCGACCTTGAAATTAAGCCTGAGTTTCCTTATAGGCATCGTTCTCAGCTTTGAAGTCAGCCATGATCTTGGATTTGCTTGAACGGGTGAAATAACGATGTCGAGTCGTCGTCTTGCTACAAGCTGAAGATGGACAGGGTAACCAATGGTTTTCCAGATGAAGGGACGTGCATATGTGTGCATGAATGTATTCAATTCATGCAAAAATAAAGTTTTAAATTCCAGGAATTCGCAAACTTATCTTTGTTAACAATAATCATAAAGCATACAAGTAAAGGTGCAAAGATAAGGCTGGCAAGAAACTTCATTTATTCAACGAATAGAAAGAAATACAAGTCAAGTACAAATCAAATATCTGGCTTTTAGGCTACAACAAGATCAGTCTGGATCCTATAAATAACATATGCATCCCTCAACAAACCTGGCAAGTCCTCAAGTGCGTGCTTAGCAAATATGGCTAGACGGACATGTCTCTCACTCCAATACTTCACATCCTTCATGAGGTTACGCAGCAAATAATGGATAGGTCCCTGAAGAAGATCCTGAAGAAAGGCCTCTTTCTGGTCCAAGAGGACTTGCAAATGACGGTTTTGATGCTCCCAATGAGTACTCTCCAAGTTGAGTTGACTAATCTACTCTTGGCTCTAATGTGCTTGATCTTCCAGCTTCTGGATCTCACCGAAGGCTTTGTCGAGCTTGGCTTGACACTGAGAAAAGTCTTTTTCCAACCGGTTAGCACGGTTTTGTTCAGTTTTCCACTTTGTCTTGCACTCTGACAACTTCCCTCGAAGCTCTTCAAGTTGCTTCTTGTAGCTCAACTCATCCTCGTAGGCTTGTTACTGAGTGTCGGCGAGTTGTCTCTTCTTTGAAGTAAGTCCCTCATAGGTACTCTTCAAAGCATCACCCACTTTCCTTCGCTTGTTCTGTTCAACCTCCACCTCTTTGAGCATACACTCGCGCTTCTGATGGAGCTTAATCTGTAGGCTTTCCTTCTCGGATGTGACTCTATCAAGGTTGAGGCGAAGATCAACATTCTCCTTCTTCAACATCTCAATAGTCCGCTTGAGTTGGTCGACTTCAGATGGAGGAACAATGACAAGTTTAGGAAGCTTGGCATTCATGGAAGGCTCGAAAGAAAATGGCAATAAGATCTCCTTGACTCGCTCTTTGACCTAAAGTGTGTAAGCTTCCTTGGCTATGCAATTCTTCTTACCTAAATCGGCTCTTCCTTCAAGGTGAATTTGAGTCCAAGAGGCACTAAACCTCTTTAGTAATCCCATGTCATCAACCCCTTCATGAAAGATGAACTCTTCCACTACCTCTGGATCTGGCTTGGCAACCATGGGATATCCCAACTATCGCAAGGCAAGTCTCAGATTATAGTTAATTCCACCCTTTGTACCCAAGAGAGGCACATTGGAGAATTTACCACAATGAAGAATGATCTTAATATCGTCGAAGACTCGAGAATACCAAGAGATGTTGTCAGCAGTAGGAGACATGATCCGTTGAGACCACTTGATATTTCCCTTATTCTCAACAAAAGGGACCCTTTTGCGGAAGGTGAGACATAAACCAACGGTAGAACAGAGGAGCACAACAGAAAATGGTTCCTTTCTTCTTTTCATTCCTCGAATGAAAAGAATGATAAGTATCAGCAAGAAGTTTCGAAATAGGGTTCTTGGACAAAAAGATACTGATAGCAGCCTGATCTACAAAATCCTCCATGTTTAGAAACAAAACGATCCCATATATCAGCAAAGCAAGAACGTCGTTGAAAGCCTTCCAGTTTCCATCTGCAGTAAAGGAAGTGACCTTGTCAACCAGAAACTTTGAAGCAAACACTCGAATACCATTCCCTTTAGTCTTGAGATTAACTTCCACATCCTTTTTACTAATGCAAAGAGCATCAACAATAAGGGGAAACTTTGGACAACCACTGGTGTAGAAAAAAGGAACCTGCTTCTTGATCTCAACCCCCAAGATATGAGAGTACTCCTCAAGTGTAGGTTCTAACTGATAATCCTAAAATGTGAAGCACCTAAGTGGCGGGTCGTAGAACTGAACCAGTGTATGAATGACAGTGATGTTAACTTCAGTGTTGAGGATGGCCAACAGATTACCATAAGCATCTTTGAAAACCCTTATGTTATCTTCAACCACACGGGATGCTAAGCCTCTCAAAGTCTTCAGCTTAGGCTCCAAAAACTTATAGCTAAAGATACCTCGACAACTAGTACTCATCTCTATGATAATGTCAACAAAGAATAAGCCTTCGAATAACCTGGAAATGCACATGCAAAAATTAATTTACATGATGAAATGATATGCAACACAAAAAATCAAGAAGCCAACATTATCTGAACAATTAAATCTAAACAATCTGGATATCTGCACATATAATTATGGGTCGGTGCGAAAGTCTGATGTGCGTGAGAGAATAAAGGTATGAAGAGGCATGTTTTCCTCAAAAAAAACCCATATCCCACTCACATGTGTGATCTAGACGCAACAAGGTGGTCCCTAGAAAGGTCGTCTAAACCATAGGACTCAGAATGAAAACCATTCGCCGTAGCAAATTCTCGCAGGACGGAAGTATTCTCAAGCGAATCACGATCTGGGATGTGGCTCTCGTGGTAACCGAATGCACAAAATGCAGGCCTCACGGCTATCCACGTTCTAGCCTATGTGCATGCTCAAGCCCAGTGTTAGGACTTTTCTCTCCAATAATATCTACCCATCCCAAAACAGCAGAAAATATAGCAAATATCCAGAATATACAACATATGAATATTCAAAGCAGTAAAGAAATGCAGTAAATAAACATAAAGCTAGTAAAGCATAAAGATAAAGCAAGTAAAGCACAAAAGATAAACACCTAAACAAGCAAGAAAGCAAACAAAACTAGGCGAGACCCCAACTTGCAAGAGCAAAGACTCCCCAGTAGAGTCGCCAGCTGAAGCTAGCGAGATTATACCTGAGTGAATCGCACACTCAAAGATACAAAAAAGTCACCACCGAACTTTATTTAGTCCCAAAGGACAGGGAAAATATCGATAAAACCCAAGGGGAAGAGAAACGGGTCAGGGGGTCGGTTATGCGAAAGGAAGGTACTAGCACCTTACGCATCCGTCGTACTCGACGGGAACCATTTCGCTTGCTTTTAGGTTTGGATGTGTTATCTATCTAAAGGCTTATAGATAAAAGAAGATAGAGAAGAGAAAAAGAAAAAGAAAGAAAGTGCTCGCGGGGGATTAGGGCTCTCGTGCCTACGTACCCTCATAGTGCAATGAGGAAATCAGAGCGTCGTAGTTCATGGAACCAGGGAAAGAGAAGAAAAATGGAAGAAGGTGGCCGCCAAGATTTCACAATCTCTTGCCTACGTATCCTCATAGTGCAATGAGGAATTCAGAACCTACGTAGTTCGGGGAGCAAAGACAAAAAAGGAAAGGGAAAGCGGTGTCAAAACTAAGAGCAAAAGAGGTAGAGAAGGATCTGCTGGAGATGCAAAAGAATTGGTGTCAGAACAAAGAAAGACGCGCAAAGGAAAAGATAGTAACTGAGCTGAGAATAAAGTACAAGAATGGTGTCGAAACCAAGAAGATAAAAGGGGCAAAAGGATAACAGAGACTCTACTGGGGAGTAAGAGAGCAAAGTGATCGTGTTGGGGATTAGAGGGTTAGTGACCCTACTGGGGAACCAACAAAGAGATGGTGTTAAAACCAAGAGAATAAGGATTTGGTGTGTTAACTGACTGGCAGTGGTTAACCGAAGACAAAGAGATTAAAACTCTGTGGGGAAAAAGACTTGGTGTCAACAGACAAGTTGTGATGAACCACAAGGAAAGAGTACTGAACCAGGAGAAGGTGTTTGACTCTGAAGGTATTTCGGTATATTAACTGATAAATAGTGGTTAACCGAGGCAATAAAATATTGCAACTCTACGAGGAGAGAAAGGTTTTAACAGATAGACTGTGATCAACCAAAAGGACGAGTGCAGAACCAAGCGAAGGTTGTGACCCACTAGGGATGTTGGTACTGACTGAATCAACAGTACTTGACCAACGAAAAGGGTATTGGAACCAAAAGAAGGTTACTAACCCAAGGGTGTGAGTATTCGAACCAAAAGATAGTTACTAACTCACAGGGTATTGGTTTTAACAGACGAACTGTGATTAACCAAAAAGAATGAGTGATTAACCAAGAGAATGTGATTAACTCAAAAGGAGCTCAGTATGTTAATGGAAGGGCTGTGGTTAACTGAGAAAATGGGTGTTTAACCAAGAGAATGTGATTAACCCAAGAGAAACTCAGTATGTTAATAAATAGTCTGTGGTTAATTGAGAAGAAGTGCAAATTGATGTTTTAACTGACATGCAATGGTTAACCAAATGAAGGGAGAAGAACCAAGAGAAGGTTGCGAACTCCGCTAGGGTTTTAGTGTTTAACAGGAAGACTGTGTTTGACCAAAGAAAAAGATTGTGACTGCAGGGGAAAAGAGAATCAGGTTTAACAGTTTAACTGTGATTAACGAAAAGGGACCAATGATCACGACTCTGATGGGGAATCAATGAACAACTGTTGATCAGAAGAAAAGGTGTTGAACCAAAAAGAGGTTGTTAACCCAAAGTGCCAAAGATCATTAACCAAGAAAATGGTGATTGATCAAAAGAGAGATTGAAAGATGCAAGAGTGAGAGTGATCCAGGATCGAATCGACTGGGGATTTGAAATACACTACAGTCTAGAGATAGAGACGATTATTCCAGGCATAGGGTCATTCGACCCCTACCCAAAATAATCAAGATGAGTGTAGGAATTCTCCACTCTCATCCCTTCTCTAGCACCAAAGTATAGTGTAGAAATTGAAACGGACAGCATAACAGCGCCAATTTGTACAGTGCTCCAGTGCGTCGTACGAATCTCCACCTCGGCAGGGGATCAAGAGAACAAGACTCTAAAGGAAGCCTAAAGGGTAGAGCAAGGAAGGATCAATTAATCGAAACATGGTTTCGATCAATCAATCAAAGGGAATTGATGTGCTAACAATTTTCCAAAGAAATGAAAAATCGTTAAAGCAAAAGAGTGGATTATTGATTATACAAGATTAAACTTGCTCAATGAAGAACAAATTTAATGTGATCAAGACTGAAAGTGCAAAACAGTTCCAAATGTCATTTAGTATGTATCACAAATCATGTTATCATGTGAGCAAAAGATATGCAAGAATGATCATGACCAAAGTAATACCAAAAATGCAAGCAATTACGTAATCGATAAATCGTGCGTCGGATTATTGCAAGCATGCTTCAAACAGAGGTTAAACAACACCTAAAACATACACTAATATGAAACATATCAATCCATGGAAGTTAGAGGAGGAAAGAATGTCAAACAAGCTTGAAAAAACTCAAAAATGGCATTATGTTACAGTGGTAATCGATTACCACAATGCAGGTAATCGATTACCTGCTTGAAAATAACAGAATTAGTGAAAATTTGTGCAGAGTAATCGATTACCCTCATATGAGTAATCAATTACCTTTGTAACAATGGCAAAAAACAACTTTTCAAAAAGCACTTTCAACACCTAATCACTTATCCAAACTACAACATGCTATGTTATGAATTTGTGCACGAAATTACATCATGTATGAGCATTTAAACACAAATTGAAAGCATTAAACATGAAGATCAAAGATCCAACAATCACATGATTCATCGAACCGAAAAACTATCGAAACTACATCGTAAATGCGCGAAAGCGATCGAAACAGTAAATTGAGTGAGAATTGACCAACCTACAAGCCGGAGAATTGGCTTGGTGATTGTTGCAAGTGAAATGTGATGAAAGTAAGTGTAGAAAACCAGAGAAAACCAGAGAATTCTGCACATTCACTTCGAAACGAAGTGAAACCGTGCAAAAAATGTGAAAATGCACCGAGATCAAATTAACACCAAATCGCTTGAGTAGATTACTTGAAGTGAAGTAGAACTTGCTGTAGATCCAAGAATCCAAACAAAATTGAAGATGAATGAAGGCTTAAGCTCAAGAGAAAAACACTTTTAATGTGAAATTTGCTTCTCTTCAATGGTAACAATGAAGCTTTTGTGTGGTTTGGGGAAGAAGACGAAGATGGATGTGAAGAGGTTTGAGAAAAATGCAGAGAGAAATGAGAGAATTAAGAGTGAAAAGAGTGAGGAATTGTGAACATGATTGTGGATCCTTTGTGAAATGGTGGAGCCTTACTTATATAGAGTTTTGGTTTGGAGTTGATAGGTTTGGAATGTGCTTTGGAGTTAGCTTTGGAGCTTGCTTTGGAGTTAGTTACACTTGACTCACCGAGTCGGAAGTTGACTCGGTTAGTTAGTTAGTTAACTCGGTTGAGCAATCCCAATTTAAATCCAAATCAAAGGCTCACATGCTTGGAAATTAAGGAACATGGTGCCCTTAATTCAAAGTGATGCATTGGAATAAATGTAAGTGGAGTATCTTGAATGGTCTTGAATTGTCTTGAATGTTCCACATAATGCTAGAACCAAGTAGAACACAAGAGAAAAGAGAGTGCAAAGTTGTTGTCTTGAAAATGCAGCAGAAACTGCAAATTTACACAGGGTAATCGATTACCCTATTTTGCCTAGCAAAATGGTAATCGATTATTCTAGGCAAAATTTGCCCAAATTGCTTAGGAACAAGTGTTGGAGCCCCGATTTCGATTTTTCACTTCTTGTTTTGATGAATAGGCATGGAAACCCTTGTTTTGTGCTTGTTTTGATGATGTGATGACTTTGTGAGGATGCGATTAATCGGACTTAGAAAACCTGAACATTCCTGCAACAAAAACACAGAGAAAAAGTGCGAGTGCGTATGTCAACAATGCGAATGCACATGCTTATGCAAAAAAGCAAAAGGGAAGGTCAAATTTTAGGTTACGACAAATGGCAGTAGAAAAATTACCTTTCTGGGCAAAAGTAGCAGTGGAAGAAGAAGTACTAGTGTTTTGTATTGCTTGTTGTATCATTTTCTGCAACATCTCTATTTGTTATTTTTTTAAAGGGCTTGCCTCTTCAGTACTTTTCGGCTTGCTTTCATCAACAACAACAACATATGCACGTGTATCCTTGAATCATCAGATCTGTGGGTTTCCCGTGAAACACCCAACATGTTTCCTTTGTATGTCTGGGACACTTGCAGTGATTACATCATCCTTTACGTTTCTTAGGTGGGCCTCTTGCTACAAGGGTGAAGCCTTCAATGTTTACACTTTTACTTCCCAACATAAATTTTCTTCTACTTTCTTCCCTTCTTAATTTTGCAAACGCTTCACGAATGCTAGGGAGAGGTTTAGTCCCAATAAAAATGGATAGATTATATCCTTCTCGATCAATTTTTTGTATATTTTTTCATCCTCCGGACACTTCCACTTCTTGTCGGCATAGATGTTGAGTTGCTCCCAATACTTTGTGGGAGTGTGATAGTGCTCTGTTACTAGAGATTCTCCTTGTTGAAGGTTATATAAGAGACTTTTGATCTCAAATATGGCTAAAGTGTTGTCCACATTTGAGTAGGTCTCCTTGGTTGCATTCCAGATTTTTGCAGCATTGTCATAATACACGAAATTTTCACCCACTCATTTGTCATGGAGTTGAGTAACCATGACATCACAAGACTATTTTCAAGTTTCCACTTTGCATGGTTTGAATCAGTCTTTGCTACTTGCTTAGCATCGTTGGTGATGTAGTCTTCGTTTCCCTTTCCTTGGAGGAAGAGTCAGATAGATCTGGACCATTGTGTATAATTCTGTCCATTGTACTTGTAACAAGTGATGAGAATTGTCTCATTATAACTGGTGGTGTTTCTAGTCACTGCTTTGGATCAGAATCTGAGATGCCTGAGCCGTTTGTTTTTTCCTCCACGGGACAACCCTAATTTTTTCTCTTTTTTTTGGGGATCAGAACTGTAGCTTTGATGCCATGTAGGAATTATGTATTTCTTATTGAGTTTGTAGATAATATAATAGTATATACACAGCTTAGGGAGTACATGCAACTAAAGGAACTAATTAAATTCTAATTAATTCAAATTAATTTCTATTTACAAAAAGGGAAATATTCTATACGGCTGTGTAGATAAATATAAATGTATTCATATAATACAACTATAAAAATATGTATTGTTGTCCTTTATTAATGCCTGCATAATTGTGTCTTAATAGCTACAAATCAGTAACTAATAGATCAGCAACCAACAATTTATTGGATACTTTTGGACTAATACCCAATTCGCTATTTGTTATTTGGTACGAATCTAGAAAAAATTCTCTATACAAAAACACATATTTTCTCAAGTCTTATGAAAATTCTCTAATTTTGACATTTCATTAGAACTACGCTGCATTTTTAATGATTTGACGTTGACATATTGACATTTTTTTTATAGTTTTCACTTTTTTATATGTTATGAGGCATCCACATGGCAATTATATTAATTGAATTAATTAAACATAACATTTTAGATTAATTAATTAAAATAATATGATGAATATATTTTGCAATTGTCTCATAAGAGAATATGTGAATCTTGATATCCTAAAATCCAATTCATGTTCTTTTTTCGCCATTATTGTAATCCACGAGCTTGCCTTCAATCAATTTCATCTTTCCATTGATCAATTGGGTTTGAACCGTCTTCTCCATCTTATCATTCCCATTAATATTAGTTCATTCTAGATTTGAAGGAAATAATGGTTGAAATCTTGAACTCAAGTGTTGGTCATTCAAGTGAAAGAATTGCCCCAAAGTGTGTACATGGGTTACATGTGAAGTTGCTAGTAATCCAGCGTAAATCCAGAAAGAAAATATTGGATGTGAATGTTTTGGAATATGAAAAACTCTTAACACACCTCCTCATACCTATGTCTAGATATTTGGAATATGAAAATAAATGGAAGGTGATTTAATAGTAAAAAACTGATAACATGTGGTCCAACAAATCTTAATCGAGGATCCGATACCATCTTAAGAATGTGTGAATGACTCTAACTCAACCCTATAAAACTAACTTGCAGAATTCTAAACACATATTCTTATCACATATCATCTGACGTGGAACTCTTAACACAATATAATGTCATTTAAATATAAATAAAAGGATGTTTAATGAATATACAAAAATCATTTTGTCTGTCTTTGTTTTATCAATATATTGTACTATAACAGATAAAATCAAATGTACATTGTTATAGTCAATACGGATAAATTGATGAACTACACAAATCACACAACTGATAAAATTGAATATGCAAATATATTAAAATTGATATGACACTACGCTAATATAGTTCTTTATATTGGAGAACAAAGTATGCACTATACATAATTGAAATTGCATATATAACTAAACATAATTGAAACTAAATTCAATAATTATATTGAAACCAAAATAAAATCTTTCTTACAACTAAATTAAGCACAATAATGCACCACCTCATGCACAATCCCTTCCTTTTTACATAATGCATCGAACTCTTTTGACACATACTTTCCACCACCATCAGTCCTCAGAATTTTCAGCTTTCGACCACTCTGTCTTTCGACCATAGATTTGAATCTGTCAAATACCTCGATCACATCACTTTTCTTCTTGATGAGGTAAGTCCACATCTTTCGACTGTAATAATCTATGAACGTGACAAAGTATCTGTTGCTTACGATCGAATCCACCTGGATTGGACCACATACATCAGAGTATATGACTTCCAGAATTGCCTTCGACTTCCTTCCTGTATCCTTGCTGAAGCTATTCTTGTGTTGTTTCGACTGAACACACTCTTCACAGACTTCACTTGGAATGTTGATTTCAGGTAATCCTGCAGCCATATTTCTTCTCTTTAGCTCTCTGATGTCATTGAAGTTAAGATGACCTAGTCAAAAATGCCATAACCACTCATCTCTACTGGCTGCAGTTGCTAAGCACTCTTGCTCCATCACATTGAGTTCAATCTTGAAGGTCCTATTCTGAGACATTGGAGCCTTCAAGATCAACCTACAACCTGCGTCAAGGGCTCTCATCATCTTGTCTTCGACAACTACCTCGTAGTTCTTTTCGACAAGCTGTCTTATACTGAGCAAATTACTCTTCATGTTTGGTATGTGCAACACATTGGAAATTGTTGACCCCTTGCCATCTTTCCTCATAATCAGAACATCACCAACATCTTCAGCTGCTAGAGTGTTGTCATTTGCAAACTTCACCGTGTTCTTCGACGAGGGTTTCATGTTGACAAACCAATATTTCCTTCCAGTCATGTGTGATGAGCATCCTGAGTCCAAGTACCAATGGTCCTGGAATCTCTCTTCGTCTCTTGTTGTGGCCATCAACAACATCTCTTTTTCTTCATGTTTCGCCAACTTTGCATCAGTTTCTCGATTCTTCTTCCTTTCTGGACAATCACTAAAATAGTGACCATACTTCTGATAATTGAAACACTGAATGTGATTTTTGTCAGGCTTTCAACCACCACCTTTTTCTCTACATGTAACACCACCTCTTGGGTTGCCTTAGTTCCAGGGTTTTCTTTGATTCGACCAGTTTCCTTCATTTTGATTTCGACCAGTCGAATTGTTGTAGCCTCCTCTACCTTTGTTACCATTCCAGCTTCCTTTGCCTTTCTTTTCCTTTTCTGACTGCGCCTGCAAAGCCATGTCACTCTTCGACTTTCCTGCAGCTCTTTCAGCCATCCCTTGTTCATGAGACTCAAGCGTCCCTTAAAGATCTTCCTTCGTCAATACTGACAAGTCTTTCGACTCTTCTATGGCTACTACCACGTGGTCAAATTTTGGAGCCAATAACCTTAAGATCTTTGACATAACTAATCTTGATGTCAACACTTCTCCACATACCTTGATTTGATTCACCAGCTTTGTAACCCTAGTGAAGAAATCTGATATGCTTTCATTGTCTTCCATCTGAAGCAATTCATAAGTTCTTTTGTGAGTTTATAACCACACATCTTTCACCTTCTTTGCGCCTCCAAACGACTTTTCAAAAATCTCCCAAGCTTTTTTTACTAATTCTGTATCACTAACCTTTTCAAAATTATCTGGATCAAGACATTGATGGATTATAAAGAGAGCTTTATAATCTTTCTTCTTCAATTCTTTGTGTGCAGCCTTTTCTTGATTCGTTGCGTTCTCTGCAAGCGGTGTTACTCCTTCCTTCACAAGATCCCAAAGATCTTGATAACAGAAAACCACCTTAATCTGCTTGCACCAATTCTAATAATTATCTTTCTTGAGAATCATAAGGCTCGTCGGAAAGTTCCCGTTCGGATGATTCATCGCCATCACGATTTTCCTTCCTTGAATCGCAACCGGAGCTCTAGATACCAGATGTTGGAATTAACCCAAAACCTTTTGAGAATTCCTATTCAATCTTGATCTCAAGATTGTTAACAATCACACGCAATGGCAACGAAAAGAAAAATTGAGAAAGAAATAAAGAAAGAGAAAAGAGAAATAGTAGCGTTGGAGAAGAAGATGAAAAACTGCAGAATTCTTTCTGCCCACAAACTATGGAAATTGTTGAAGCGGAATAGGGCAAGCAACAAAAATTTTGGAAGTATTTTTCCGAGAATTTATTGTGTCAACAGAGATTGTAATTGAACCTCCATTCGACGGTTTAATTGTTAATGAGTTTGGGTTTTAATGGTTTCAAACAAGAAAACAGAAAAGTAAATATCAACATAAAAAAAATTCATTCTTCAGAAAGAAGAAACTTATCCGGCATGCACATAATTCACTCCTCACAAACTTAAACCTACCGACTAGTTATACTCAACCTACAATACTCCTCAATATCACCCAGCATCGCTCACAACACATGTCCATCTCAGGCACACTCAACCATGCTACCATCGTCGACACTCTCGCACTCGACTCAAGACACTGAGGCATTAAGCTTCGACGCCTATTGAAGATTGTTAGCTCTAAATCTATCTCTTGCATCCATAAACTAACAGATAATCATCCCTAATCGAAGTTCGCGATGTTTATCTCTAACACAACACAAACTCCGGGCATAAAGCAAAAATCATAGACAATCACCAATAAAGATTTGTAAAGCAGATTTCATACAACGCCATGGGGGACAAATATACATGAGATCATAGTAAATACATATACACAACCCAACAAAGAAGAAAAACACAAAGAAGAAAAGAAATGAACCAAACATCTCACGGATTGTCAGAGCCGATCGACGATCAATCTACTCCAATTCATCTGTGTGTAAGCTTCCAAGTTGTTTTCTAGCTACCTCTACCAAAGAATGAGGTTGATGAAGTTGAGAGATCAAAAATCACCCTCAAACAACATAACCTAACAAAAATGAAGTAAATGAACTAAATACAAAAATTTTGTCTCAGACGCACTGCCCGGCGGTAGAATGCATCGTGTAGCGAGGGATTTTGGACATGGTTCTTAAGCATTGTCGCTCTAGGAGGGTACTACAGGTCGATTCATTTTTTATCCTATTGAAGCTGATGAAGGAAGGGAAATAGATGTCTCCAACTAACCCTGCTTTGCAAACTGAGGTTAAACAGTCAAAACTGTTGGTTTACAGATGCGATCAATGTGGGGGGGCCTCTCTTAGGTTTATTTTGATCGAGTTTAGACTTTTGGTGGGGGATACGGACTCGGATGTTTTGATGGATATGTGAGGATTTGTGGCCAGAGGTTTTTGATGTGGTGTGCTCGCTAAGATTTTTCTTTCAATCTTATGCCTACGTATTCCCGTTTACCGAAACAGGGAAATCAGAGCGATCGTAGTTCCTCCTATTCTATGGGAGGAAACGGTGTTTTGGTGTCTTGTTCAAAGCCCAAGACATGAAGTTAAAGGTGGTTTGTATCTTATTCAAAGCCCAAGATGTGAAGCTGAAGGGTCTATTTGTATCTTGTTCGAAGCCCAAGATGTGAAGCTAAAAGGGTGTTGACTTTAGAGAGAATTTGTCATCTCTAAAGGGGTCTGTTTGTCACAATTGTTGGGTGACTGATTATAAAGGAGGATTACTTTAACTGGGATATGTGAATCCAGCAATGCCATAATTTCCTTTATAGGGGATTTTTAACCTGAAGGAGAAGACTTTAACTCAGTTTAGAGCAATGCCATCTTTCCTTAGGAATTTCTCATGCTAAAAGAGGGACAGTGGATGTAAATAATCCAGAGGCTTGCCGCTTACAGCAATTAGATGGAGGGGAAAGGAGTTGTTGATGTTTGTATACTGTGAACGAGGCACAACTTTGATGCTAAAAGGTTGATTGACTTAGCCGGGGTTTTCTTATACAAAGCCTAAGAGGAGGCTAGTGACCCAACAAGAGGATGTTTTTATATGTCTCGTACGAAGCCCGAGAGAGAGGCTGGACGGGTTGACTCAACAAGAGAGTGCTTTTGTATGTGTCTTGTACGAAGCCCAAAACGGAGGCTAAAGGTTTGAATCAATAAGAGAGTCTTTTATACTCAACAAGAGAGTGATTTTGTATCTCGTACGAAGCCCAAGATGGAGGCTAAAGGTGATCGACTCAACAAGAGAGTCTTTTTATACTCAACAAGAGAGTGTTTTGTATGTGTCTTGTACAAAGCCCAAGACGGAGACTAAAAGGGTTTGACTCAACAAGAGACTCTTTTATACTCAACAAGAGAGTGTTTTTGTATCTCGTACGAAGCCCGAGATGGAGGTTAAAAGATTAACTCTGCTGGGGAGAATCATTGTACAGAGCCCAAGAGGAGGCTAGGCTTACTGTTTCAGTTGAGTGACAGGTCCAGTATGTTGGTTAAAAGAGAAAATCAGTTCTTATATGGGTAATGTTGTACTCATGGATTTGATTTGAGGATCGGGATTATTTCTTATTCTTTAAGGAAACGGGGAATCCGAAGGGTATTGAGACTGCCCAAGTCTACGGGTCTTATCTTTTGTACTATGCTTAAGAAACAGTAGTAGTGAGATCTAGACTCTTTGAAAGACTGTTCTATTAAGATGACTAATTTCTGTTCCTATACCTCTAGGAGGTCGTCGGGATAATTTGTACGAAGCCCAAGAGGAGGCGAGAAAACTTTTAAGAAGCTGAGGGATAATTTGTACTAAGCCCAAGAGGAGGCTATCTTCTCGGAGGAAGAATCATTATACGAAGCCTAAGAGAAGGCTGTGAAAACTTCTAAGAAGCCGACGGGTCCTTGTACAACGCCCAAGAGGAGGCGGGGATGCTTTTAGGAAGCCTGTGGGTCCTTTCACTAAGCCCAAGAGGAGGCTGATGAACAGTTCCAGAAGGGGTTTCACTTGGAACATTGGCCTTCTGTATATGAATTGTTCAAGGGGGAGATTTCTTAGATCTAGTTATCTAAAATTGTTGTAAAAGAAAATTCTCATGGTTAATGTTATGTTGAAATATCCGGGAGAACGTCGGATGTAAGGAGACGAGGTTTTGTCTTAGTTCTAGACGTAGTTGCCGGGGAAACTCTAAATATCTACACTATTATTACACAGTCGATATGAGTTTGTGAAAGAAGACTTACAGTGAAACAGCCCTACAATACAGTTATATACATATGAAAGCAGTAAATGAAAGCGGGTAAACACTTACTCGGTTGTAGAGCTTCCATGTTGTTTGGTTAATTTGTTCAACAAAGAAAGCTTTGATAATAATATTATATTCAAAATTAAAGGAGAAAGTGCTTTGAAAAGATTGTTGGGGCTTACAGCTCAAGGAGAGGCCCAGAGTTTTCTCAGTGATCGCACTGTCGTTTTGTATAGGGACTTATACAAGTGACTGAGGCCCAAGAAAGGTTTTCTGTACAAAGGGGATGGATCTTACACTCTCTCAAGAGGCCCAAAATGATTGAAAGTGAACAAAGATGGGTCTTATAGCTCACGGAGAAGCCCAATGATTAATTTTGAAAAGAGCGACGATCGCGCCGAGGTTTTGAAAACACCGTGGGTCTTATACAATGACTGAGGCCCAAAAGTTTTTGGTTTCAAAAGTGGGGTTGGGTCTTACACTCTATTAGAGGCCCAAAAATGGTTTTGAATAGGTCTTATAGCTCGAGGAGAGGCCCAAAGGGTTTGTTTTAAACGGGCGATGATCGCGCCGAACTTTTGAAATACAACGGGACTTATACAACATTTGAGGTCCAAAATAGGTTTGTGTTTACAAAGGATTGGGTCTTACACTCTATTAGAGGCTCAAAGTGTTTTTAAAAGGTTTGATGAGGGTTGAATTAATCAAAACCCTAATTTGTTTCCAAAATGTATTTTAATTGAATAAAAAATTCAATTAAAATGATCAAAATTGTTTAACATGTGGAAAACAAATTGTGATCTTGGATTAATGTTTCAAAAATCATGTTTTGACCTGCAAAATGATTAGAAATCATACAAATTTGCAAAATCAAGAAGGAAAAAATATTTTAAATGTCAAAAATAATTAAAATATTAATTCTTGGCAAAAATATCAATTATATGAAATAAATAATATTTTTGGGATTTTTTGGTAAAATAAAATATTTTAACATTTTTGTGAATTATTAAAAAAAGAATCAACTCAAAATCATTAAAACAGAGAAATTAATTTTTGAATCAATTAAATAAAATCACAAAATTCAAATATTTGAATTTTCAAAAAGGGCGCCAAGAACAAGGGCAAGAACACGCGCCACCCTCTGTTTATGCAGATTTGCGTTTTCTATCCAATCTCACTGAATACTTGATTATATCATGCAATCTACATATCAATCTACTCGTTTCAACCTCACGATCATGTCTATGGTCTTTAATTTCATTTATTTTAAGCATGGAATAAGAAATCAAAGAGAAACCTCAAGAACCCTAAATTTTGCATGAAGGTTCAGAAATTCCATACACGATTCAAACAATACAATTGATTGAGGGAAAACACTCCATGCATGATTATGAACATATGGCCAAATTATTGTGCAACAAAAATTGCATGGATCATAGAGTTAGAAGAGCTCATGCTTACCAATTGTAGCTGGTGATCGTGTTTTGGGTTAGAGATGTTACAGCTAGGTTCCAATGATCTAGATAGCTTCCCTAGGTGCCATGGAGTGTGTCTGGATGCTTGGAATGGATTGAAATGATTTGGAACTTGAGATGGTACCCCAACTGCAAATCTGTCAAAGGCTTAAGCAATTGGCTGGTGATTTTGTGATTTTGGTGTTCCAGATGTTATGTGAGTGTTTGGATCACTTCTATATGATGTTAATGAGGTGTGTGTGTGATTGGTTTGATTGGAATATCTCTCAAACTCAAAACCTGATGGTGACTTGCCTTAGAAGGCAAAATTGGAAGTGAGAAGGTGATTTTGAGGAAAGTATTTGTTTGATGGCTTTAGTGTACTCAAACTGAGCACAAATGAGCTCTATTTATAGTAGAGCAAGTTTGTTTTGCAAGCAATAGTGAATGGCAACTGCAGCAGAGGTTTGGCCAATGTTTGCAAATGAGAATCCAAGTCTCCTCTAGCTATTGACTATAGGTTAGAGCACAGAGCTGTGGTTCCCTAGTTGTTGGATTATTCTTGACTGAATTCAGTTGAAAATGTGTCAGTCCATGCCACCTTGGTGCATCCATTAAATGCTCCAATCCAAAATTGGAGTCTTGTCCCTCTTTTAGGGATTTCTAGGTTTGGCATGCTATTTTTGGTTCCAAAGACTTGGGAGGCTTGGGATCAGAGTTGGTTCCTCCTTGGTCCCCCCTTGAGGTGTTCAGATGGATAGAGTTGCTTGCCCCTTGCAAAATTTGAGCAAATCGAGCAAAACTCCAAAATCTACCTTGCCTTGGCAGTTTTCAGCAAGGCATGTTGCCATGGTCATATCTCATGGCTCAAGTTGAGTTTGGTGATATTCTTAGCCATTTGGAAAGCTCTCATATGATACAATAACTGTTTGATCATAATTGGTTTTGATACTTTTTGGATCCAAGTGAAAAATTCCCCTACATTTGGAAAAAAGTGAAGGCAGATTTTAACTTAGTGAAAATTTCACTAAGTGTTGGAAAAAGTGGCATTTCATGTTTTCAGCCATTTTGATCATTCCATAACTCAGAAACCATAATGAATTGGAATGAGTTGTAGTTGAAGCTTTTGTAGAGGGCCATGAGAGCTACAAATCCAGCTTTCGATGGGAAAAAATGGTCTTGTGGTGTAGGATTTATGATCCTCCAAAGTTGGTACCCTAGCCACTTTATTCCATAACTTAGAAAATTTTCTAAGTTTTTATGGTTACCCCTTTTACAAGTTATCCCACTTTTCTTGATTTTTCTTGATGAATGATGATTCAAATCACACATTAACATCATTTTAGGGTTAAAAACCCATTTTTGTTAAAACTCTCAAAAAGTCAAAGTTGACTTTTGTGCACAGTTGACTTTTTGTCAGATGAATTCCAAACTGTGTGATCCTCTATGAAATCAAGTCCTTGACCTAAATCAAACTTGATGGATTGATTTCATAGGTGTTATAGGGTGTATTGAATCATGTCCTTGGGTTTGGGAGCATGTTCTGGTCAAAAGTCAAAGGTACAGTTGACTTTTCTCGCGAAACCCTAACTGTGGTTTAGATGAAATTGAAACTTGTTGCTCAAGCTTCTTGGATTAATCTATTATTGTAAATGGATCAATGTATTGTGTTAGAGACCCTCAAATCCTACCTTGAGGTCTTGGCTCATGGTTTGTCCCAAAAGTCAACTTAGGGGTGAATTAGGTCAAGAAACTCTAATTCCTGATTTTTGATGTATGCATCCCCTGAGGCTAAATTGACTTGGTGATTGGGTTTATGATGTCCCTTGGAGCATCATAAGTTATGCCTTAAAGCATTGGCTCATGCCCAGAGGAGAATTTCCATCTGGAGGCCCTGGTCGACCAAAACCCTAATTTGGTGACACTGGCGATCTTGAGGCTTAATCCACTTGGAAGGGAGCAGCCTTGTGCTTGATCCTTGAAGTGGGAGTCCTTTTGATCCATTGTGGATGTTGGAGAGGCTAGAGAAGTTGCAGATCATGTCATTTCTTTATTGATCATTTGTCTAAGAGCTCTGAGAGGGCTTGAAACCCTAATTCTGATGGTAGTGGATGCTCACCCATCTTTGGGGAGACTAATGGTTCATCCATATTGTGATGATAATTTACACAATGATGGGATATCTTAGTGGTCAAAATTTGGGGTATGACAGATGCCCCTATTTAATCTTCTTGGACCCGAAGGTGTGAATGGCGAAGGTATTCGGGCATTCGAGGTGCAAGATGATTAAATATCGGAATACCCAAAATTTTGATGGTGGTTATGAATGGCAGTTTGCGCATCCATCTTCTTTTGCTAAGCAATGATACTTAGAAAAGGTAAACTTCCCCTCGATGCTGGTCTTCAGCCAAGGAACTGGTCTTAGTTTTTGATATAAACTTCCCCTCGATCCTGGTTTCCTACCAAGGAACTGGTCTTAGTTTCTGACATAAACTTCCCCTCGATCCTGGTTTCAAAAAATGGTCATAGTTTCTGATATAAACTTCCCCTCGATCCTGGTTTCCTACCAAGGAACTGGTCTTAGTTTCTTTTGTCAATAAACTTTCTTGACAAGGGATGCTATGCGTAGCGGTTCTCCTCAAACTTCTCGCCGTATTTTCCTGGGGAGATGACATTTGATGGGAAAACTTTTGATGTCCGACTTGCTGGGGGAACCCAATCATCTGAGTTGTAGAGGTGTACAAACTTCTCTGTTGGAGACGCCATTTGTGGGCTCTACAGGGGAAAACATGTCTCTTGAGAGACTGCTTTCGCTTGGGGTTTTACATCATACTTTTCTCGGGATCTTCTCGGAGAAATTCCATATGATGTGATCTAATTTTGAGGTGTTGATGACCTTTTCGTCAGCGGTTTTTTCAGAGAACAACTGCTGTATTGTCGAATCGCTGCTTAAGTGGCTTTCTCTGGGGATTTTCCTTAATCCGGGAAAGCGAAGATATCGTCTTTGATGGAGAAGGGTGACATTTGTCGAGGGTTCTCTGGTTTTTCAGAGGTTTAAGTTATCAAAGTGATCAAGGACCAACTTCATCCCATAAATACACTGGGGGAGAGAGATTGTTCAGACGCAACATTTCCTGACGAGGAAAGGATTGACAACTCGATTGAGAGGATTGTCTATCACTAGGGGACAAGACCGACTAGAGAGATAGCGATGCAATATGAATACGAATGTAAATCAATAATGCATGATGCATGTATGTATATGCTGACAAAACTGACGCGCCATACAGACTAATAGATGAACATGACTGGATACTCGGCCATCGCGGGGCGAAGAAGTACCGCTGGCCCAAAAGTAGCAATTCTGCCTTGCTTAGGAGAAGTAGTCCCTGCGGGGAACAACCGTTGGTCGGGCTTAGGAGGTAAGAACTATGCCGGGGGTGTCAGATGAACCATGGTCTCTGACACAGCTGATCCTTCGTTCAGGTGCACTGGTTTTAGAAGGAGTACTTTGATTCTATACTTTGAAACTCGCTTACTTCTGGAGAAGCGATCGATGTTCAACCGTCAAAAGAAATTGCCACCTTTACTTTAAGCGGAAAATTTTTACAAGTAAATTCATTTTTGTTTTATTTCAAGAATCGTTGATCATGTTAAAATGTCATTCTGTAAAGCTAAAACAAATAAGAATTGCAAACAAAAGCACGAGGGCTCAAATTTTATTGATAGGATGGAAATCAGCCAAACGCGTGATTCCAAAGAGTATATACAAAGTTAGAAAATGGTAATTTACAGGGAAAAGGGCTACATCGAAACATAATGACCACTATCCTTCTACCAACTTTGAATTCTAGGCATCCTGAGCTTCTGTCGAAGATGACCTTGATCGGAGTTTTCCTGACGGATGATGATTAACTGCTGCCGAGGGACTTGCCCTTTGTCGAACATAGTTACTTGCCATTATCCCTAATTTTTTCCTGGATTGTACTTTGAGGTTTCCAATCCACCGAGATGATTTTGGATCATGTCTCTAATTTTTGCCTGGACCGCCCTTTCGGGTTTTCAATCCGCCGAGACGTTTTTTTTTTAGGCGAAGTATTTCTTGACTATGTCCACATTCGTGGGGTAGGCAAATTCCTCTCCGTCCATGGTTGCAAGTCTCAAGGCACCGCCTGAGCAAGCTTTCTTGACCACATAGGGGCCGTCATAATTCGGAGTCCATTTGCCCTGAGAATCAGTGAGAAATGATTGTATCTTTTTGAGCACACAGTCTCCTTTCCTGAAGACACGAGGTCAGACCTTTTTGTCAAACCCTCTCTTCATCCTTTGTTGATACAACTGACCATGACACAAAGCCGTCATTCGCTTTTCTTCGATCAGATTCAGTTCGTCGTGTCGACTTTGACACCATTCAGCTTCTGTTAGCTTAGCTTCCATCAATACCCAGATTGATGGGATCTCTACTTCGATGGGGAGCACTGCTTCCATGCCATATACTAGAGAGAAAGGGGTTTCCCCTGTTGAAGTGCGGACAGATGTGTGATAACCATGAAGAGCAAAGGGCAGTATCTCGTGCCAATATTTGTAGGTTACAACCATCTTCTGAACAATCTTCTTGATGTTCTTATTAGCCGCTTCTACCGCTCCGTTCATCTTGGGTCGGTAGGGAGATGAGTTATGGTGTTCGATCTTGAACTCAGCGCATAACTCCTTCATCATCTCGTTGTTCAAGTTAGATCCATTATCAGTAATGATCTGGCTTGGAACACCATAATGGTAGATGAGATTGTTTTTGATAAATCGGACCACCACTTGTTGGGTTACGTTGGCATATGACGCTGCTTCAACCCACTTGGTGAAGTAGTCAATGGCTACTAGGATGAACCGATGTCCGTTTGAAGCTTTGGGCTCGATCATGCCAATCATGTCGATTCCCCATATGGAAAAAGGCCATGGGGAAGAAAGAACTTTGAGATGCGTTGGCGGTACATGGATTTTGTCTGAGTATATCTGATACTTGTGACACTTCCTCATGTACTTGTAGCAGTCGGATTCCATGGTCAACCAGTAGTACCCTGCTCTCAGAATATTTCTCGCCATTGTGTGTCCGTTGGCATGAGTGCCAAAGGATCCTTCGTGAATTTCTTTTATCAGCATGTTTGCTTCTGGTTTGTCTACGCATCGGAGCAAGATCATGTCAAAGTTTCTCTTATAGAGTGTATCACCGCTCAGGATGAAGTTGCATGCCAACCTTCTGGGGGTTTTCCTGTCTTTTCTAGATGCCCCAGGTGGGTACTCTTGTTTCTGGAGGAAGCATTTGATATCGTGATACCAAGGTTTGTCATCTATGACTGCTTCAATCATGAAGATGTAAGCGGGCCGCTCAAGGCGCATTATGTCAAGCTTAGGTAAGTCATTCCATTGACCTACACTAATCATGGAAGAGAGAGTGGCTAATGCATCAGCCATGTGATTCTCTTCACGAGGGATATGATGAAACTCGATTCTATTGAAGAATGGTAACAACCTTCTCGCGTAATCTTTGTACGAAATCAGTCCTGATTGGTATGTGTTCTAATCTCCTTTGATCTGATTGATAACCAGGGCTGAGTCGCCATATACATCCAACTTCTTGATCCTTAAGTCGATCGCTTCTTCGAGACCCATGATACAAGCTTCGTATTCGGCCTCGTTTTTTGTACATTTGAACGTAAGTCTAGCGGGGAAAGGAATGTGGGTACCCTGAGGTGTTATAATAATTGCCCAAATTCCGTTTCCGTAATGATTGACAGCTCTGTCAAAGATAAGTCCCCGTTGGGAATCTGGTTCTGGCTCTTCACTGGGTAGCGGTTCATCGCAATCTTTCATTTTTAGGTACATGACATCTTCGTCTAGGAAGTCAAATCCGACTGATTCCTGATCGTCAATCGGTTAATGAGCCAAACTATCAGCTAAAACACTTCCTTTAATGGCTTTCTGAGTGTGGTACTCTATGTTATATTCTGATAACAACATCTGCCAACGGGCAATCCTTCCCGTGAGAGCAGGCTTTTCAAAGACATACTTGATTGGATCCATTTCAGAGATTAACCAAGTGTAGACATATATTTTCGACACCATGTCTTGGTAGGTAAAATGATGTTCTTTAACTAAAGAAAATGACTACAGATGAAGAAGAAAGAAAATGAAGGTATTCAGAAGAAGTTTTCGACACTTCGACAAGAACAGAGTTTCGACATTTCGACGGAAACATAAGGAAGTTTTCATCCGACAAGGTTTGAGGGACATTTATTACTTTTCGACAATTCGACAAGGTGAAGAGGCGCAACGTTTCGACACAAAGGGAAAATTCAAATTCAAGAGTTATAACGTTTGGCAGAAGACGCGTGGAAGCTTTAGAAGAAAAGAAGACATGTAGAAGGCCAAGTGTCAAAGATTTAGAATTTTTCCGTTATTAGGCAGTTATTGTATTTGTATATAAATAGGATAGTTGTTGTAGAATTTTGGTGTGTGAAAACTTGTACTAAATTCCTGTAAATACTCAAAGTACCCATGCGAGAGAAAAGAGTTTATTATCTGGAAATGTACGTGTGAAACACCATCTTTTTAAGTTTATAGAAATTCAAAGTCTTTTATAATTGCCTTTACTTTTCCCAGTCTTTTATCCTTTGTCATTTACTTTATGCAAGTTTTGATTTCATTCAATTTATCTTTTCGCCAGAAGTTGTTATTTAGTTCTTTAACCAAACCATTCATACATAAAAGATATAACAAAACAAACCATCAAAACACCATTACCCTAAGAGTTAGATAAATTTGCACATGTATCCCAGGATTTGTGTGGTTGGTCCTGCAAGTAACCCAGTTTTATAAGAGATTGGTAAACCAGAGGTTGTTCGCCAAAATCAACAGCGAACAAATTGGCACACCTGGTGGGACAGTGCAAAATTTTAGAATTTTTTACAGAATAACTCTTAGCCAAATAGTTTCTACTTCGTTGTATGATTTTGAGAAGCGGTAAATTAGCCGTAACCAACGTAGAAAGACCTAAAAGAACAAGAGTAAGAAGAATGGCAAATCAGCCAAATAATCCAAATCCAAATGAAACCATTCCAGTTTCCAACCCTATCCCTTCAACAGGGGGAAATATGGATTCAAACCCTGTTCTAAAAGAGGCTAGGCCTTCATCAACAGGATCTATACCAGCGGTTTCGCTCTCCCAAAATATGCCTAGTTTTTCCACAATGGGACATTCAATGCCCATGGGGACGCCTCCTCCTGGAGGACATAATTATAGGCCATTTCAGACAAATTTTTCCATGCCTATGTTTGGTAGAGAACAACCATATGGAATGCCAACTTCAGTGATGGCAAACTTGCAAAATGCACCATCCTTGTATTCTGATGCCATGGTCCACGTGTCTTCACCACTACAAGGGTTGGGATATGGTGGAAATATGAGTAGATTGAACCAACCCCTACCAAATTTCCAAATGCCAGCAATTACAAATAATTATGCGCAAGTAATTCGACAACAAATGGACGAAAGTAATCATGATATGGTCCAAATGTTGACACAACAAATGGGAGCAGTGTTTAATCCTTTAATACAAAACACTACCCAAACCAACCAATTGTTGGCTGCACAAATGACACGTATTGCTGACTTTTTTGGTGTTCCTCAAACGCGACAAAGAGAACAAGTAATTCAAAACCCAGTAGTGAATGTCGAAGAGGAACCCACAATAAATCAAAGGCCTTTAGAGAATCCTCAGGCAAACCCTAGAAACCAAGAGGCAGTGGTCGAACAGCCTCGTGTCGAAATCCCCGTTCAACAAGAACCTAGGAGGGTAATAGTCCAGAGAGGCCAAGATGCTGATGATGTGTTGCAACAACGAATACAATATAATAACCTGCCTGCTGAAAATAATTTAGCAGCCATGGTCGAAAGGATAATGGCGCAAAATGGGGTAAATGTAGGATTACAAAGGCCTAGTTATGCTTCCCCATTATCTGAATATGTTCTACAACAGGAATTACCCCCAAGGTGGAAAGTCCCCAAATTTACCAAATTTTCAGGGGACACTAGCGAATCCACCATAGAACATATAGCGCGTTATTTGATCGAAGCAGGAGAAATAACCCATAATGAAAATTTGAAAATGAAATACTTCCCAAGTTCTTTGACAAAAAATGCGTTTACCTGGTTTACATCCTTGCCAGCGAACTCTATATTCACATGGACCTAATTAGAAAGATTGTTCCATGAACAATTTTATATGGGTCAGACTAAGATAAGTTTGAAGGAATTAGCCAATGTTAAGAGGAAATTTTCAGAGCCTATAGATGATTACCTAAATAGGTTCAGGTTGCTTAAGGCAAGATGTTTCACACAAGTGCCAAAACAAGAGTTAGTCGAAATGGCTGCAGGGGGTCTAGATTATTCTATAAGAAAGAAATTAGACACTCAATATTTGAGAGATATGGCACAATTAGCAGATAGGGTAAGACAAATTGAAAGGCTAAAAGCTGAGAAATTTAGATTAAATAAAAATAAAAAGGAAAGAGTGGCCTATGTAGGAGTATGTCAGGATGATGATAGTGACGAAAATGAACTAATTTTGTTCGACGAACAAGAAATTGATCTGGCAGAACTAAAGTCAGGCCCACCATACGCCTGTAAATTACTAACTCCGTCGAATGGGAAAAATCCAGTCGAACCTAAAAAGAATGTAGGTTTCCTAAAAGAACTTATACGTTCGATGTCACCAAGTGTGACGAAATTTTCGACTTATTAGTCAAAGATGGTCAATTAATAAAACCAGCAGGCACTAAAGAGCCTCATGTGGACCAACAGAAAAAGAGAGGTTTTTGTAAATACCATAACTTTTTGGGTCATAAAACTTCTCAATGTTTCCTTTTCAGGGATCTTGTTCAGAATGCAATCCGTGATGGAAGACTGAAGTTTGGAGACAAATCAAAACAACAGATGAGGATTGACTCAAACCCCATGCAGGTGGTCGAAGCCAATTATGCTGAACCTTCCACTGTGAATATGGTGGAAGTCGAAGTAGCCTCTGATTGTAGTTTTGAAATGGTGGAAGCTGCTGAGGGCTTCGACAATAATATCAACATGGTGGAGGTTGCTGATGATCTCCTAGACAAGCCTGAGGTGGAAAAAGTATCCAAGGACTTTGTAGACCAGCCAGTGTTGATCAAGATTACTGAAAATCTTGATGTAGGAAATTTGAATGACTATATCAGCAAAGTTGAGACTACTGAAGGTTTCGACAGTAAGAAAAAAGTTGGAAATACTGAAGTCTTCGACAGTCAGAAGAAGGAGGAAACTACTAAAGGTTTCAACAACCAGAACGCAGTTGGAATTACTGAAGGTTTCGACAAAGAGAATAACAACAAAATTGCTGAAGATGGAGTAATTTGGGATACTTTAGGGGAGCCCAGTGGAAAATTCGACTATCTCGTGAAATACTCTGCACCCCCAAGTTCTCGTATTGACATCAACAAGATCCAGCCAACTGGATGGGGAGATTTCTTTGAAGATACTGATGAAGGAGCAAATGATAATGCCCCTATCATCAAAGAGGAGGCCACTGAACGCCTTAATCATGACAAAATAGAGACAATGAGAATTGCTGACAAGATCAACACTATGGAACCAGTCAATAAGAACGTTACCAGAATCAAGGCAGAGGCTGCTGAAGGCCTTGTGAAGCCTGCTCCTTATGGGATTTTGCGTAGAACAATGGAAGACCCTAAAGGAAACTCAGTCGAGCAATGCTGCAAACTCATCTACAGGGACCTACCCTCAGGGGAAAGCTTCGACCAGGCGAAAGGGAATGTTGAAGAAGAGGCAAGACTTATTGAAAGAATGAATAAATTAAGTATCACTGATGACCAGAATGTGGATATCAACATGGTGGAAATTTCTCAGAAGAAACAAACAGAAACTGACGAAGAACGCCATCGAGAAGAGTATCAGAAGTTGGCTTACCCTAAGGAGGAGGAGAACTTAGTCGAATTCATCCAAAGGTGCCAGAGTAAGAAGGCTGAAGTCATGTTGTGCCCACGTTGTAGTGCGGTGTTTGACAAGAAAGCAGCAAGCAATCTGGAGGGGGTGGAGAAAGCCAAAAGAAGATGAAACTGGGGGGCAATCCCAGCAGCCAGAAATGGAAGGTTCGATCCAAGGAGGAGTGAGCATCACAACCAGAGGTTTGGCGAAGGACGTCATAGAACTTACAAGCCATCTGTCAAAGCTGAGGATGATAAGTGGGTCCAACCAATCAGAGATGCTCAAGGGCAGAAAAGATGGAAGAATTTTGAAATACAGAGAGGTTCCTCCATGGAAGGAAAAAGGGAGGTCGAAAAACAGAAACCAAGACCATACCCATCAGAGAACTATAAAGGAAAGAATCCCATGTCAAGGTCTCAGTGGAGAAGGTTCCAAAGACAGAAAAGAGCAGAAAAGGAGGCTGCAGAAAAGAACAAAATCAAAGAAAACACTGTTGATGAAAATAAATCCGAGTCAAGCAAGAACATGCAGATAATGAACAAAGAAGAGTCTGTTCCCAAAAACGAGCCCTCTCAAAAAGACAAACCAAGCAACATGGTGGAGATGTCGAAGCCTAACAACAAGGTGCCAGAAGACGATGAAGTGACTGATGATTTTAGGTCAGACTCAGAAGCATCTTTCGATGTCACATGCAATGTGGTTTCAGTGCTGCCTAGAGACTATGATAGAGTGATGGAGATCGAAGACGAAGAAGATGATGTTGAAGACGACAACATGGGGCTCATGCCTGTGTGTTATTATATAATGAACAATGGCTGTGTCGAAGAGCAGAACGCTTTCTTTGAGAGACCAGATGATGCAATGAAGGCACACTTGAAGCCTTTGTTCATAAAAGGAAAAGTGGAGAACGTTGGTGTCAACAAGATATTAGTAGATGGTGAAGCTGCTGTGAATTTAATGCCCCATTTCATGATAAAAAAGATTGGAAAGGATGACTCAGACACAAAGCCCCACAACATGGTATTGTCAAATTATGAGGGAAAAGTAGGAAGTACCATGGGTGTGATCCAGGTGAACCTAACTGTTGGAACCATAACAAGACCAACAATGTTTATAGTGATAGCTTCAAGGGCGAATTATAACTTGCTGCTTGGAAGAGAGTGGATTCATGGGATAGGAGCTGTACCATCATCCATGCACCAACGAATAGCCATCTGGAGGCCAGATGGGATCGTTGAGAATATTGAAGCAGATCAAAGCTATTTTATGACTGAAGTAAACAATGTGAATAGTCGAAGTTTCGACAAGAATTTGGCTCACATACCCCCCTGTAACCCAGCAGAATTCGACTTGAAGAAAACTGACGACGCCTATTGTTCCATGTACCTTCACCCAACACATGGTTTTCAATGGGACAAAGAAGTAATTGGCGAACCAAGTCACGTATGGGGAACTTCTTATACTGAGCCAACCGGTTGGGGAAGTGAATTTGATGATTATGATGAGTGAAGCCTCAGCGATCGAAAGAATTACGGCTTATATAGCCGAAAATAAACTCAAAGCGGCCCTAGAGACCGAAGTAAAATACATGGTTGTCGAAGCCAACAAAGAAGATTTTGAAGAGCAATGTCCCCAAAGGGATATTGAAAAAGGTTATGACAATAATCAGACTGGCGAATGGCAGAATCAGAAGCTTGACGCCATCTATGATGACGAACCCTTGGGGTTCGAAAAGGATCCAGCATCGACTAACATGAAGATGGTGGCACAGGATCCATTAGAAGAAATCAATTTAGGACTGGGGGCAGAAAGAAGGCCAACTTACATCAGCGCCAAGATGGATCCTCAGTTCAAAGTCGAAATAGTCCAATTGCTAAATGAGTACAAAGACTGTTTTGCCTGAGATTACGACGATATGCCAGGATTAGATAGGAGTTTGGTCGAATTGAAGCTGCCAATAATGGAGGGAAAGAAGCCAGTAAAGCAGACTCCCAGACGCTTCGCACTAGAAATCTTGTCGAAAATAAAAGAAGAGGTCGAAAGACTTCTAAAATGCAGAGTCATCCGCACCACCAGGTATGTCGAATGGATTGCAAACATAGTTCCTGTAATTAAGAAAAATGGCAAGCTGAGGGTATGCATTGATTTTAGAGATTTAAATTCAGCTACCCCTAAGGATGAATATCCTATGCCAGTGGCAGAAATGCTCATAGATTCTGCAGCAGGCCATGGGTATTTGAGTATGCTTGATGGATACTCTGGCTATAATCAAATTTTTATTGCTGAAGAAGATGTTCCTAAAATAGCTTTTCGTTGCCCTGGAGCAATAGGAACCTATGAATGGGTAGTAATGCCCTTTGGTTTAAAAAATGCTGGAGCAACTTATCAAAGAGCCATGAATTCAATTTTTCATGACTTTATTGACACTTTTATGCAAATATACATTGATGATATTATGGTTAAGTCCGTTTCAGGAACAAGTCATATAGACCATCTTCGACAGTCCTTTGAAAGGATGAGAAAGTTTGGTTTAAAAATGAATCCCCTTAAATGTGCTTTTGGTGTGCAGGCGGGTGATTTCTTAGGTTTTGTGGTCCACAAGAAAGGGATCGAAATAAATGAAAACAAAGCCAAAGCCATAATGGAAGCGAAAGCGCCATCGACAAAGAAGGGATTGCAATCTCTACTAGGGAAAATCAAATTTCTCAGAAGGTTCATTTCCAACCTTAGTGGGAAGACACAAGCCTTTTCACCTCTACTTCGACTAAAGAAGGAAGATTTCACATGGGGGCAAGAACAACAAGATGCCTTCGACAAGATCAAAGAGTATCTGGCTAGTCCTCCAGTTTTGATGTCTCCTTCTAGAAAAAGAAGTATGAGGTTATACATTTCAGCATCAGACAAAACTTTAGGAAGCATGATGTGTCAAGAAGATGAGAATGGCGTCGAAAGGGCCATCTATTATCTCAGCAGAGTCCTAAATGATGCTGAAACTAGATATAGTGTGATAGAAAAATTATGTTTGTGTGTATATTTCTCTTGTACAAAGTTAAAGCACTATATAAAACCTGTTGATGTATATGTTTCTTCTCATTTCGACGTAATAAAGTATATGTTATCTAAATCCATTTTACATAGTCGAATTGGGAAATGGGCTTTGGCATTGACAGAATATTCCTTAAAATATTTGCCTTTAAAGGTTATTAAGGGACAAGTGGTTGCTGATTTCATAGCTGACCACTCAATAAATGAAAATGAAGTAGAATATGTCGAATTAGAGCCATGGAAGTTATATTTCGACGGTTCCAGTCATAAGAATGGAACTGGTGTTGGAATACTAATTATTTCTCCTAACAAAATTCCAACAAAATTCAAGTACAAAGTCGAAGGCTTATGTTCAAATAATGAAGCAGAATATGAAGCTTTGATTGCCGGACTTGAAATATTGTTGGAATTGGGGGCAACAAGAGTCGAAATAATGGGTGACTCTGAGTTGGTGATAAAACAATTGACAAGAGAATATAAATGTGTCAAAGAGAATCTGATTATGTACTTCGTAATAGCTAACAGACTTCTCAAACAATTTGACAATGTGGCCATTAGACACATTCCTAGATTGGAGAATCAAGAAGCAAATGATCTGGCTCAACTTGCGTCAGGCTACAAAGTGTCGAAAGAAAACTTGGAGAAAGCTATTGAAGTAAGGGGAAGAGTCATATCCACCAAATTGGCTCATTCAGATTTGGAGACAATAAAATTAGGTTATGGGGATGAGGAAAATTTTGAAATTTTCAATGTAGATGATTCAGAAATTGAAGATTGGAGAAAACCTATCAAGGATTATCTACAAGACCCAAATCAGAAAGTCGGAAGAAAAGTAAAGTACAGAGCTTTAAGTTATGTACTTTTTGGAAATGAATTATTTAAAAAGACTGCAGAAGGAGTCATGCTGAAATGTTTGGGCGAAGATGAAGCTTACATAGCTTTGTCGAACGTGCACAGTGGTGCATGTGGCGCACACCAAGCAGGCCACAAAATGAAATGGTTATTATTTCGACAAGGAATGTACTGGCCAACAATGTTGAAAGATTGTGTCGAATTTGCAAAAGGTTGTCAGGAATGCCAAGTGCATGCAGGTATACCACATGTCCCTGCAAGTGAGTTGCATTCAATTATAAAACCTTGGCCATTCAGAGGTTGGGCTTTGGATTTAATTGGTGAAATTCGACCAGTTTCTTCAAAAGGGCAGAAGTACATTTTAGTTGGAATAGATTATTTCACTAAGTGGATTGAAGCTATACCACTGGTAAATGTGGATCAAGAGACAGTTATAGAGTTTATCCAGAAACATATAATTTACAGATTTGGGATACCAGAAACAATAACTACTGATCAGGGATCTGTGTTTACTGGGAAAAACATGCAAATGTTTGCAAAAGATACAGGTTTTAAACTCTTAACTTCGACACCTTATTATGCCCAGGCAAATGGACAAGTCGAAGCAGCAAATAAGGTGGTGATAAGTTTAATTAAAAAGCACGTACGGACAAAGCCTAAGAATTGGCATAAGACGTTGGATCAAATTTTATGGGCTTGTCGAACATCTCCTAAAGAAGCAACAAATGCTACCCCATTTAGATTAACGTATGGACATGATGCAGTTTTACCAGTTGAGATTTATTTACAGTCGATTCGAATTCAGAGGCATCATGAAATTCCATCAGACATATATTGGAATATGATGATGGACGAGTTAGTCGATTTGGACGAAGAAAAATTAAATGCGTTGGATTTATTGAGAAGGCAAAAAGAAATAGTCAAAAAGTTTTACAATAAGAAAGTGAAATTTAAGACCCTTTCAGTGGGGGATCTTGTTTGGAAAGTAATTCTTCCTATGGATCGAAAAGATAGATTAATGGGAAAATGGTCTCCTAAGTGGGAAGGACCTTTCCAAATTTTAAAAGTTTTTTCAAATGGCGCATATGAGGTCGAAGAGATAGATAAAGATAAAAGAATACTGAAGATAAATGGCAAGTATTTGAAAAAATATAAGCCAACATTGCAAGAAGTTAAAATAGAAATAGAATGATTTTGTAGAATAAAATGATACGTTTCGCCAAACAAATGGCGTCAATGTCATTACAAAAAGGGCTTTAAAAGCCAAACAAAAATTACAAGTATTCAAACGGGAAAAGATGCTTCCAGCTTCTCAAATTTCGACTTCTGGATTTGAAGGCGTCGCTCACAAAGTGTCTTGTTTTTAGAAATCTCCTCAATCTCCTCGCCAAGCTTACGGGCCCTGTCGACATGGTGCACACCAACTTCTAGCTCTTTGCGGATTTCTTCCTGGTCACTCTTCTGCAGTTCTGCTTGACGTTTTTCCGCCTGTGAAATTTTGCCTTGGAGGACAGCAATTTGTTTTTTCCATTTTAGAATGTTTTCGCCACACAAAGCTGCTTCCCGCTTATTTTGCTCAGACACTTGCTCCATTTCAGTTACCTTGTTGGACGAATTCGACGCAGCTTCCCACTCAGCAAGTTGGGTCTCTGTTTTGTTTTCAAGCTTCTTGGAGTACTCTCGAAGTCGATTAAAGTCAGTTACCACAAGATCTATCAAGGTAGTAAGGCTCAGCACCACATCAGTGACTTCAGGAGGAGCCTCCAGGACGTTGACTTGCTTTAGGATTTTCTTCAAGTCGAATTGAGCAGAGGAGTCATTCTCCAGAAGTTGAAATAAGTCAATATCAAGGACCTTCTGTTGAATGTTTTCCAGTGATTCGTCCATTGATTTGGCATCAGAAGTAGTTCCTGAGGTGGTTGAACTACTGATGCTAGTATCAGCAAAGTTGTAGCGGGAACTGAGCATGGTCTTTAGGTACTCAAAAGGCCTTTGCACCTTCATACTTTCTAGCTCCTCATGAGAGAACTGGGTCGAAGTCGTCCCGGTCGAAGCAGCTTTAGTTGTTTTACCACGATTTTCTTCGACGTTTTTTGTCTCTTCGTCAGTATTAGCAGTAGGAGTTGGTGGCCTTTCATGTTCTTTTTCTTCTTCTTCTTCGGCATCACTTGCAGCCTCCCCATCTTTCTCTTCGTCAGCAAATTCTGAATAGGGGGAGATTGATCTTCAGCTTCATTTCTAGTGGCAGCCGCTGCAGTAGGCATCACGGTATCCCCATCGGTTTCGACGAAGTCTTCAGTATCAGGACCAGTCTCTTCTTCCACTACTTTTGGAATTCGTATAGAAATGGCAACGGGTTGATCTACTTCGGTGGCTGTTTCCTTCGCTGAATTCTTAGGAGAGGATTTGGAGGCGCTGGCTGGGTTATAAGTAGGATCACTGCTGGTCTTGGGAAGAACTTGGATCATAGGGTGTCCATGAATATCGATAGGTACCTGAAGGATAAATAGGTCAAAGAAGCGAATACAAGTAAAACAGCTTGTTAGCATCGAAAGGAAAAGAAAAATCATACCTTTGGAATTTTGGTCTTCAGGCTAGAACTTTCACTTTCCGCTGGAGCAGGAGTGATTTCCTCACCTGGTTCCTTTGATAGAATTTTCTCTAAAACTTTGGGAGTAGGAGGTTTCTGTGGGAGAGGTTTGGTTGCCTTCTTCTTCTTTTTGGTGCGTTTTACCTGATCTGGCGACTCATCACCATCATCAATTTCATCAGCTTTGACTTCTTTTACTTTTCTTTTCTTTGGCGTTGGTGGGGGTCTTCGACTGCCCTGTGGATCAAAGAAAATTTCATTAGTTAGTTCAAGAAAATGAAACACTTGGACTATAGAGTAAAAGAAAGTAAATTAATACCTTCGCCAAAGGTGTCTTGGCAGTATCTTTCTGAGGCTCTGCTTCTCCTGCGGTTGTTGCTTCGACTGTGGCAGGTTTTTTGATGGGAATCTTTATAGCTTGAAAAGTAGAAAAGGAAAAGAGTCAAGCATAAAAACATATATTCGAATAAATAAAAAGTGAGATTGAACTGCTTCCCGTTTTCCACACCTTCATATATAGGGGTTTCCACGCGAACGTGTTCTAGGCCAATATGAAGGTGACCTTTGAAATTGTCCAGGGTGTACTTAGTCGGAACCACTGGCTTGGCACATTTTTGGTTGTCCTGGCGAAGAACTTTTAGATGCTCCCCACAAATGAACCAATCTGGGAATGGAGGGCTAAAAGCCACGCCAAATGCAGCAGATGGTAGAGGGGGAAATTTTGGGCGATAAAGTTTAAAAGCTACCTCATAACGTTGTTCTGGTCGAACATACGAGGGTAGTTTTAACTCATCAAGTTTTTCTGTAAACTTTTGTTTCAAAGTAACTGCTGCTTCGCGTATGGTTCGACTAAGATCATCAGGCCTGTAGGCAGTTTCAAAGTATTTCTGGAAAGCTTGGATTTCTTTGATGTGTCGAGAAGTACCTTTCTTGGTCCTGTCCTGCACAAGAGCGAAGGCTTTAGTCAGTTGAGTGGTAAAAGAATCCACGTTGAGCATTTGAGACTCATAGCAAGCTCTCCACCATTCATCAAACTCTTGAGTGCAGAGGAAGTTAGGTCGAAAGACCACTGGTTGGATTTCGACCAGGTTAGAATACTTCGCTAACAACTCAGAGCATTCGTCTTCAGTATGGGTCATGTTATAATGAATCAGAGAGCCTTTCCTGGAGAAAAGAGGCTTTGGTACTATCTGTATTAACCCAAATTGTCGAGAAACCAAGTTGGGTTGATAGTTAACAAGGGAAACTTTGAGTTTTGAAGGGCCAAGTTTGGATACTAAAAGTCTTGGAGTAAGGAAGGATTCCCAGACGTTGAGGAATTCGTCTTCCAGCGATTTCGATTCTAGGGGAAGTTTTCTGGTGAACCATGAGGGTCCAACTTTCCTTTCAGCAAAAGGAGCCATGTTGGGTGTAAAACTATAACGTTTCGCAAACATCATGACATAGCTAGTAAAGGTTTGTTGAAGACTCAGGCCTTCGTCATGAGGTGTCAGCTGCGCCAAACGAAGACCTTCGACGCGTTTGTCCCCTAGAACGGTTGGGTCCACAGTGGATTTGTTGGGAAAAGAAGCTTCGAAAGTGGCATTGAGCCACAATTGTAAAAGCCAAAAAGGCCCTGATAGCAGCAAAGTCTTTTTTTCCTTGATGTTCTTTAAAACGGTGACTCCTTCGCCAAGGGATTCATATAGATTCGCCAGTATCATCTCGCTAAGACATAGCTTGTGCCCAGCATGAAGCTGATTCGCTATGGTGATATAGCGCTTCGCCACCTGGAGAGATCTGGAGCAGAAAACGCACCTCGACAGCCAAAGGGCCAGGAAAGCTACATGTTCTTGGTCAGAAACTTCCTTGGTTTCCTTGTCATGGTAATTGGTAATATAGGCTGTGAAGGTGGTCTTATTGGTGTCGAATCCTATTGAATCGTCAGCAAGCAAGTTGGGGTCATAGTCAACTCCTAGGGGGCTTAATCCAGTGATAGCAGCTATGTCGAAGAGCGTAGGAGTGATCATCCCACAGGGAATATGGAAATTGTTGTATGTACTATCCCAGAAATAGAGAGAGGTCAAAAGCATGGAAGGGCAATATCCTGGCCCTACTTTCGACAATTGAATAAGATCGTAAATGCCCATGGTTTTCCAATCATTGCTCTTAACCCTTTCTATCTTTTCCAACCATGCCAAATAGTCAGAGGGATCCTTCGACAGAGGACAGGACCTAAAAATCCTAAAATTGTTCATGTATTCTAGGTTTATTACTTCGTCAGAAGGAGTCCCTTGGCCATCTATTTTGGATTTTTTATCTATAATCTTCTCCTTCTCCGTCCTAGGCCTAACACCATTCGCTATGGGTTTGTAGCGATGGTAGGTGGGAAAAAATTCTCGCACCTTAACTGGGTCTAGCGTTAAGTCTGGTAGCGGTCCTAAAATTGCATGAGATTTTCCAGAAATTAAAATGGGAATAAGTACCTGAGATTGGTAAATGGAACGCTTTTCTTCTTCATTAGGAGGTTCTGGAATGTACTCGTGATTCCCCACCACTCTGGGACCAAGAATCCTCTTCATCGGTGCTAGACTGTTGGACTTCCGAGAGTCTTTGCCGGTGATCTTTTGAGAAGTGGAGGAAGCCATTGCTGGTTACAGAGAAAATGGAAAAGAAAATGAGGAAGATGAAGTTTGAAGAAATAACGTAAAAGGGGGAAAAATGAAATTCTCAGCTTATATATAAGGTGTGAAAAAGAAACGGTTGGTATTCTGAAAGTGGAAATGGAAAAGTAGTGGGAAGGTTATGGGACACGTGGTGAGTGCGAAGTGGGTAATGCTGACGGTGGCAGTTAGGGTTTGACCCACGATGTGATAGGAGTAGAGTAGGAATGATGAGAGCTCAAAAACGTGGGCTGAAATGACGTTTTGGGAAAAGCGCAATGATGGTTCTGACATTTCTAATGTCTAAATCATATGAACAGTCTCTAGCCGAATAGTCCATGGCATCGAAAGGCACTGGCAAAAAATGTTTTTCTCCCTTAGTCGAAAACGCATTTTTTGGGGGGCAATTTGTAGACATATATTTTCGACACCATGTCTTGGTAGGTAAAATGATGTTCTTTAACTAAAGAAAATGACTACAGATGAAGAAGAAAGAAAATGAAGGTATTCAGAAGAAGTTTTCGACACTTCGACAAGAACAGAGTTTCGACATTTCGACGGAAACATAAGGAAGTTTTCATCAGACAAGGTTTGAGGGACATTTATTACTTTTCGACAATTCGACAAGGTGAAGAGGCGCAACGTTTCGACACAAAGGGAAAATTCAAATTCAAGAGTTATAACGTTTGGCAGAAGACGCGTGGAAGCTTTAGAAGAAAAGAAGACATGCAGAAGGCCAAGTGTCAAAGATTTAGAATTTTTCCGTTATTAGGCAGTTATTGTATTTGTATATAAATAGGATAGTTGTTGTAGAATTTTGGTGTGTGAAAACTTGTACTAAATTCCTGTAAATACTCAAAGTACCCATGCGAGAGAAAAGAGTTTATTATCTGGAAATGTACGTGTGAAACACCATCTTTTTAAGTTTATAGAAATTCAAAGTCTTTTATAATTGCCTTTACTTTTCCCAGTCATTTATCCTTTGTCATTTACTTTATGCAAGTTTTGATTTCATTCAATTTATCTTTTCGCCAGAAGTTGTTATTTAGTTCTTTAACCAAACCATTCATACATAAAAGATATAACAAAACAAACCATCAAAACACCATTACCCTAAGAGTTAGATAAATTTGCACATGTATCCCAGGATTTGTGTGGTTGGTCCTGCAAGTAACCCAGTTTTATAAGAGATTGGTAAACCAGAGGTTGTTCGCCAAAATCAACAGCGAACACCAAGTAGTGTAACGAATCATGTACTGGCGAAGACGTTTGGGTGCCCAAGCCAAAGCGCAGCAAGTTTTCTCAAGCATAGTGTACCGAGTCTCGTAGTCAGTGAATTTCTTGCTCAGATAGTAGATGTCAGACTTTTTCCTTTTGGTTTCGTCTTGTTGGCCAAGTACACAACCCATTGAGTCTTCCAAGACTGTGAGGTAGATGATCAGTGGTCTTCCTTCCACTGGAGGTGATAGAATCGGCGGGTTCGACAGGTATTCCTTGATATTGTCAAAGGCGGTTTGGCAGTCTTCTGTCCAAACGCAGTCCTGGTTCTTTTTCAGTAATTTGAAAATCGGCGCGCATGTCGCAGTCATGAGGAATATGAATCTGGAAATATAGTTCAAATGTCCCAGGAATCCTCTGACTTGTTTTTCAGTTTTCAAAGAAGGCATTTCTTGAATGGCCTTGACCTTGTCAGGATCAACCTTAATTCCTTTCTGGATGACGATGAACCCTAAGAGTTTCCCCGAACAAACACCAAATGTGCACTTGTTGGGATTCAAGCGGAGTTTGTACTTTCTCAGCCGTTCGAATATTTTTGACAGGTGGGCCACATGCTCCTCCTCTGTCTTAGATTTGGCAATCATATCATCGACATATACCTCGATTTCCTTGTGTATCATGTCATGAAACAGAGTAGTCGTGGCCCTTTGATAGGTTGCCCCGACATTCTTCAAACCGAACGAAATTACCTTGTAACAAAAGGTACCCCATGGGGTGATGAACGAAGTTTTCTCCATGTCTTTCGGCGCAATTTTGATTTGATTATAGCCCGAGAATCCATCCATGAAGGAGAAAACTTTGAACTTTACTGTACTGTCTACCAGCATGTCAATGTGTGGTAAAGGAAAGTCATCCTTCGGACTAGCCTTGTTTATATCTCTGTAATCGACACACATTCTGACCTTTCCGTCCTTTTTCGGAACAGGTACGATGTTGGCTAACCATTGAGGATATTCAGACATAGCGAGGAAACCTGTGTCAATCTGTTTCTGTACTTCCTCTTTGATTTTGATGGCCATGTCCGGGTGAGTCCGTCTCAACCTCTGTTTTACTGGCGGACATTCCGATTTCAACGGTAAGTGATGCTCCACGATGCTGGTATCCAACCCTGGCATATCTTGATAGGACCAAGCGAATACATCGGGAAACTCTTTGAGAAGCTTTATGAAACCTTCTCTGGCAGTTGGACTGAGCAGTGCCCCAATCCTGATTTCTTTTCTCTCCTCTTCCAAACCTAAGCTTACCGTTTCCAACGGCTCTTTATGAGGTTCGATGGACCTTTCCTCTTGTTTGAGTAGTCGGGAGATCTCCTCTGGAATTTCGTCGTCATTTTCTTCTTCAGCCTCAAATACCGGGAACTCAAAGTTGGGAGAAGGCATCGGATCACATGTTTCAACGGGGTTTAAAACAAGCAATCTGCATGACGTGATGATTTGTGTTTAGAAGAGATAGAGAAAATGCAAGAGTGTGTGCAGTGTTTTATTTTTGTTACTGCTTGTTTTTATTATTGAGTTGTTTTTTAGGATTACCATTTTCTAAGAAAAGCAAAAAGAGAAAACAACAATTAATGCGGAATTTACAGAACGATGTTATTTTATTAATGAACAAGTCGATTCTTGAAACTACAGCCCTATAAAACAAAACTTTGTCGCTTTGGGCAAAGCGAAGAGGGAAAATTACAGAAAGCGAGCCCTATCAAAACATCTGTTTCACCTAGGCAAGGTGAAAGGTTAAAGTAAAGATGGCAATTACTTTGACTTATGAACAATCTTCGGAACATCGACTACGACCCATTGGCGGCGAACTCCTCGGTGAATCACAAAGTCTGGTACCTTCCTTGATTTGTCTTCAGAAATAACGCTGATTTCTGGTGGAACAGGATCATTGGAATCTGTCTCCCAGGCAGAGTTGTCGTAGGAGGATTCCTCTGTTGTATTTTGCATAGTATTTGTACTCTAAACTGTATCTCCCTATCCAGTTGGCTGGATGTCTTCGAACCTGATACGAGAGCTTTCAGAAGCAGTGTACTTGACCATGAAGTCATACTTTCCACTCGGTTGTCCCAAGGTGTCCCACACTTCTTTGGAGCTGGAGGAGTCATCCCTCTCGATGACGTTGACCTTGGGAAAAGCATAGTTAATGAATTCTAGTCCTGCAAATGTTGCGAATTCATCGTCGTACTGGGTATTACCTGGGTGTTGATCCCATGACATGGCGGGGACATAGGTATTCTGTTCAATGATGCTCAGCTGATTTTCATTGTTCGGCTGATTTTCTTGCCCCAAGTCTCCTGGGTACGGCTGCCAGATAGGCAGACCATCCATCGGGCCATAGTAGCTGGTGTCAAAGTTGTCTTTCATCAGAGTGTCCTCCTCTAATGAGTTTGGCGGAGCACGACATCCTTCCGGATCACAATCTCCATATACCATTTCGACGTCTGACCTCAGTATAAATCTCGGGCTCTGTGCAGGAAAGCAAAAGGGAGTCAGTGTTTTGCCCTGAGACGTGTAACCGTCCTCGTTGAGATAGGACTTCCATTCTTCCTCCGTATTGGCGGAATCATCTTCATTGATGGTATGTACTTCTTGAGACACTGGGTGAAGGAAACCTCCACTGTGGAAGCAGTTCTGAATGGGATGAAGACTTTCATCGTTAGTAGCAGTCTGAGTACAGGTTGAGGAAAAGCCAAGACCTTTCTTTTTCTTATTGTCAGTAGGAATGACAAGCTGTCCCCATCCGGTTGTATTGGTATTCTTGACCGCTTTGATAGCATCTTTGTATGAGGAAATCGAGGTTCCTTTTTCTGATTGATTCTCATTGCTCACTAACAGTGCTTGGAACTGAGTCCCAACAACCTCCTCGGGTTCTACATAAGTAGATGATGATAAGTTGCTTACGAGCAAGGCATGTTCTCCACAGACTGTGGCGAGTTGATCGTTCTTGACGAACTTCACTTTCTGGTGCAATGTCGAAGTGACTGCCCCAGCCGGGTGTATCCAAGGTCTTCCTAATAAGCTACTGTATGTTTCCCGGATGTCCATGACCTGGAAAGTGACTAGGAAAGTGTGAGGAGCGATAGTTATGGGAAGATCGACTTCGCCGATAACCGTTTTTCTGGATCCGCCAAATGCTTTGACGACGACCTCGCTGGTTCTCATCGGAGGTCCTTTGAATGATAATTGCATCAAAGTGGACTTCGGCATAACATTCAGGGCTGACCCTGTGTCTACCAGTACGCTGGCTAAAGCATCGTCCTGGCAGTTGACTGTAATGTTGAGCGCCATGTTATGACAGCGACCTTCTTCAGGTAATTCCTCATCACTAAATCCTAAGTTATTGCAGGAAGTGATGTTAGAGATGATGCTATCAAACTGTCTGATTGTTACATCCTGTTCTACAAAGGCTTGCTCCAAGACTTTCTGTAGAGCCTCCCTGTGCGCTTCTGAACTGAGTAAAAGTGATAGCACTGAGATCTTTAAAGGAGTTTGTAACAGTTGATCAACAATGTTGTATTCACTCCTTTGGATGAGCTTCAACATCTCATCATTATTTTTCGAAAGGTCGGGATTACTGGATTGACCGACTGGTGGATCAGGAGCTTCCGTCTGAAGTTCCTTTTCTTCGTTAAGTTCTCCAACTCCTCGGTTGAAGATTCGACCGCTCCGTGTTACTCGACTGATGTCTGCAATATTCACGACGGAGGGTATTGGAATTTCCTTTCCATTCTTGACTGTGGTTGCACCGTACTTGTAAGGGACATCCTTAGTTGATTCATACGGTAGTGGTCCCGGTAAATAGATGACTATGGGAGCCTTATGATTTTTCTGACCATCGTAAGTAATTTCGATCCGCTCCTGGTTGGGAACTCTCGATTCGTCTAGTAGAGGGATATGGCACAAACATTCCTAGCCCTCTGATGATCATAGATTACGACAACGTCCTCGATTTGATCAACGAGGTAGTTGAATGATCCCGAACTTGACCATGGTTGAATCTCCTCGCGGTCCAACTGACTTTGAAGGGCTACTCAAGCCTGGGTATTGGGCTTATCTCTCAGAACAACCCAACCTGCCAAACAGAAACCAGCCAGCACAACACAGCAATATCCAGTATGACAGTAATAAAATGAAATGCAATGCAATAAAAGCTGTAAAACAGTAATATACAACATAATAAAGCACAACAAATAAACACCCAACGAAAACAAACAAACAAGCGCTAGGATCGACTCGCTAAAGGGGATGGACCAGAAAGAGGTCAACCAGAGATTCTGGGTTTGATCCTCAGCATAGTCGCCAGCTGTCGCTCCCGAAAGATTCGCATCCAACGGTACAAACGCGAGAGTGGCGCAGAAAACACAGAGTCGCCAGCAATGTGTTATTATCCCGAGAGAGTGAAAGGAAACACTGCATAAACCTGAAGACAAGGGGGAAAGACATGGTCATTGCAACCATAGTCCGGGTTCGGGAGTCGGTTATGCGAGGGGAAGGTGTTAGCACCCCACGCATCCATCGTACTCGATGGGATCCACGCTTGTTGTCTAAACGGAGGGTGAGCTGTCCTACTATCTATGGCTGCAAAAGAAAGCGGGGATGGGGGTGACTAAGACGGACTCGGTAGGACATATTCGATGCCCTAGGCCTATGTACTCCCTCAGTGCAATGGGAAAGTCAGAGTCAACGTAGTTCGGACGGGAACTGTGGGGGAAGGTTGTTCGCAAAGACAATCACTGTCTTGTGCCTACATATCCTCAATCAGACGAGAGAGAGGAATCAGAGCTGATGTAGTTCGTGGGTACGACCACGGATGAGTAAGTGTTTTTTATGAGCGACGTTAGATTCGCGTACGGCAGTTAGGGTTGATGCCTGTTTGCGACTTAGATGGAAGGTAACGTGCTCTTTTCTGAAAATGGTCTGGAACCAAACAATCCCGAAGGATAAAAAGATTTGAATTTGTTTTTGTGTTTTTTAGACAGAAGTGTTTTAAGTTAGTTCATAACTTGCATTGCACCAAAGTCTAGGGCACAGGGACGAATACTTAACGAATCGTCCCAAGACAGGACGCCCGCTAAGCACTCTAGAAAGATGAGAGGAAGCCCCTCATCTCTCATTCCCCACGCTTAAGGCTCGTGCGCAATACACTTTATCTTTATTAAGTGTTTTCAAGAAGTTTTGAGATGAGAAGAGAGAAGACCCAAAGGAAACTCTAAAGGGAAACTAAGAGTCCTAATGTTATCATGCATGGGTGACCTATGGTTAGTGAGGCTTAGGAGGGACAACTACCTAAAACCTAATGCTAATCCTACTCCAAGCTTAATCAAAAATTAAGTTAGACTAGGTAGCTCTAAAGGGGGAGAATCCAAGACTTAAACAAGTCTTGAGATTCATGGGAGGAAGAGAGTGAAAGAGAAGAAAGAGAAAGAGAAGGATGAGATAAGAAACAAGATAGGGCAGCAAGCACATCATATCAAGTATATCCAACTCACATTAATAAACAAATCTCAAAGATCATGCAAAACATCTCAAGTAAGCATGCAAAGGTAATCATGAAAGAATGCAAGCATACTTATATGAAATGCACAATTAAGCACCAATGAACTTCATATCAAGATGAAATGAGAAAAATAAGATGAAGATGAAAGCAAGTCAGAACCAAGATCATACAATCATCAACAATTCTCATGTGCAAGAAAAGATCAAAATATGAAACATTATGCACCAAAGAAAGTCCACAAAAGGAAACTCAAAGTCCAAACACTTAGCACATGCCAAACATGATTCATAAATTGCAAAAATAAGTCTCAAATGACCTCAACCAGGGGTAAACATCATACCAAAAGCTCATGCAAAGAATCATAAAGAAATTCAATCAATTAGGCATGGCAAATCAATTAGGGTTAAGAGATGTCATATGATGATCATGCAAAATTCACTTAAACACAAATAATCAAACATATATCAAAAGACATTCAAAAATTTTGGAATCAGAACCCAAATGATCTAAGTCAGAGACTAACAACATATCAAAAGATCACACCAAAATTCAAAGTTTAAGTACCTCAAACAATTAGGCAAAGATCACATAGGAACCATGAACCAATATGCAAAGGAGAGGGACTAAAATGAAATATGAAAAAGTTTTAAAAATGAAACAAAAATGTTTTTAAGAACCTCAAGATGTCCTCTGAAATATGCAAAAGAATGGGATGCAAATCATACACCAATGATGAGAACAAAAATCAACAAGGCAGGGTGTGCACAATTGAAGCAATTCACAAAGAAAATCAACAAACAATTAATTCAGAGGCACAAAATAAAATAAAAATGGAAAATAAAATTTGCCACAATTTTATAAAATGCTAAAGATGATCCATGATTTTTTTTGGTAATTTTTTGATGCATAAAACTATTTTTAAAAATTAAAAAGCAAAACTATGCAAAAAATAACATAAAAAAGAAATAAAAGCAACCAGGGGTGCAACAAGCAAGAAAATCACGTTTAAAAATGGAATGGGCTCAAGGAGGGGGTGCAGATAGCCAGCCCAAGTCAAATAGTCCACCAGCGAAGTCAAACAAAAACCCTAAGCTTCAGTCAACATGACTGACTCACACACGCCATCAGATCAATCCAACACTCCACAATTAGTCAACCAAAATCAAAGGTAATCAAGATCAAAGGCTCAGATCAAGAGTTCATGATAACAACGTACACGCGCGCATATCCAATCATCAGAAATAAAAACACAACACGTGAATAGCACATGGAATTTTTAATGCGTTGGCACAATAACAACCATCAGATTAATCCAACGTTCCAGATCAAGTCAATCAAAACACAAAGCATGCAAGATGTGTGGCCAGATCTGAAGCACATGATAACTAGCATGGAGTAGCACACACGCACATTAAATAAAACACAAGAAAATTAAATGAAGTGGCAAGATCTGAACCATTAGATCAACACCACGAACGGCCAGGATTACGTCTTCTTCCTTCAAACCTCAGACGACCTGAAAAGCAAACCAGGTGCCGGAACCCTAGCTCCGGTCACCTTCTCCGGCGAGCACAAACTCAAAAATTCCCAGAAATTGCAAAAACGTACATCATTCCACTCAGAATTCAACAAGGATTAAGAATATGCAATTTAAATCAACAGATCATTAACACACAAAGCAAATCGAAGAGATAAAGTTTAGATCTAAAAACTTCAGATCTACAATACAACCATGATACACGTCCAAACTCACATCTAAACATATCAGCATGATCAGCAACTCATGAGGAACACAATGCACACCACAAAAACAAGTTATATGATGATGAATTTCACACTAACCTGAGAATTGCAGAGCTTAAAGTACACCAAGAAAACCCTTTGGAAGCTGCAGATCTACTCCTTAGAACCTCTAATTGCAAAATAAATGCAATTAGAGCTTGGAATCGTGCTAGATCTTGAGATTTGAACTTGAACCTTCCAAAACTGATTCTGATGAAAAACTCACTCTCATCTTCAATCAACGGTTGATTCTTCCTCTATTTACTTCACTGATCAAGAATGTGAAATAAAATCTCAAAGAAACTCCAAGGAGAGTGAGTTTCGAAGAGAGAAAGAGTGAGAGAAAAAATTGGAATTCTGAGCAAAAGAGAATGCATGAGGGTGAAATGAACGTGTGATCCTCTTCATATAGACTTAGTTAGAGCACTGAGCATGATTAGGGTTTCATTAATCCCTTGATTAAGGCTAATGGAAGTAATTTGCAAAAATGCAAGTTATGATGCACCTCTTAATCCACACATGCCAAAGTCATGAAATAAGCATGATTCACTCACATTTCACTTGCTGATCACAATGGAATTGAAATTGGGCCTTGTGGTTGATTGATTTGTGAGTTTTGATCCATCTTGCCAATTTGCATTATGCGAAATAAGTGACGTATATGGCATGAAATGAATTGATTCCAAGGTCAAAAGTGGTCCTCATGAAGTGTACTTGAGTATGGCAATATGACTTGAAGCATTAGAGGTCATTACAAGCCATTTTGAACCAAAATGCAAAAGGTGGAAAAATGGAACCATGTGAAAACCTTAAAAACCACCTTGCCTTCTTTTGATCATAACTTGAGAACCACAAATGATATGGAGACAATCTAGTACTTTTTGGAAATGGGAGAGAAAGATATTCAACTTTCATGTTTGAGGAAAATTCATTTGAAGCTTCTTTGATGATGAAAAGTCAAGTTGAAGATGGTTGGAAAAGTTGCCAAAAATGGAAATTTCACATTATAGGTCATTTTCCAAAAATAGTAACTTTTGCACAAACTCTTGATTCTTGATGAATGGTAGGAATCCTAGCCTTTGAGGACCATATGAGGGCATAAGACCTTAAAAATCATGAAGAGGACCTCAAAATTCCATGGTTGACTTTCCTCCTTACAGTTGACTTTTGCTTACTTCACAAGTAACTGATCCACTAAACATCTTCCACAATGAACCACTAGCCAAACCTTCCTCTATGAGCACTTGTGAGCATATGAAACCCATGAGAGCATGCTTGAATCCACAAAGTTCAACAATAAGCCCTTTTGAAACCAAAACCCTAATTTGGTCCCTCTGGTTAGGAGGGAAAGATTCACTTGAAATCCTTTGCCATTCTTGACCTTATGAAGATATGATGAACTCCTCAAACCACCTTGAGGCTTGAGACTCCTTTGAGATGAACCAAGTACCTTGATCCCATGCTAAGAACCAATGCTATGCACAAATGCTAATGCAAGAAAAGCAAACAAACATAAGCCAATTAGCTAAAAGTAAGAGGGCAAATTTTGGGGTGTTACACCGCGTTGCACGGTTGTTGTTGTATTGAGGACGAGCTTGCTGAAGAGGCTATTGTGTCCTTTGCTGAAATTGCTGCGAATGTGGTTGGCTTTGAGCAACCTGAGGTTGATACGTAGAAACAGGCGCAGGGTTGATAGCAGGAGTTACAGCTGCTACTGGTTGGTATCTTCGCCTTTGCTTTCCAAGAGAGATATTCCCAATATGTTGCTCCTTTTTATTAGGGAGAGCACTACCGTATTTTTTAGTACCGCTTGTCGACCCAGTGTCTTTGACTAGACGTCCTTCTCGAACGGCTTCATCGAGACGCACTCCCATACCGACCATTTCGGTGAAGTCGCTGGGCGCACTGGCAACCATTCGGTCGTAGTAAAATGAGCTTAAGGTCTTTAAGAAGATCTTTGTCATCTCTTTTTCCTCAAGAGGTGGACAAATTGGAGCGGCAATTTCACGCCATCTCTGAGCGTACTCCTTAAAGGTTTCCTTGTCCTTTTGCGACATTGATCTGAGTTGATCTCTGTCTGGTGCCATGTCCAAATTGTATTTATATTGTTGGACGAAGGCAGTGCCAAGATCTCTGAAAGTGCTAATCATAGCACGGTTTAAACCCATGTACCATTTTAATGCGGCACCGGTTAAACTATCCTGAAAGTAGTGAATCAGTAGATCCTGATTCTCTGTCTGAGCTGACATTCACCGAGCGTACATCACCAAGTGGCTCTGAGGGCAAGAGTTACCCTTGTATTTTTCAAAATCGGGTACTTGGAACTTGTGCGGGACTTTCACATTGGGGACCAAGCAGAGGTCTGCGACGTCCTTTCCAAACTCATCCTGACCGCGAAGGGCCTGCAGTTCCTTCTGCATTTCCAGGAACTGCTCATGGAATTCATCCATTCTATCGAACATACTTTCCTTTCTACCAGAAGGTATCTGTGGAATCTGTCCTTCCGGGACAGTGTGCACCACAGGGGATGGTACCGTTACTACGGCAGTGAATATTGGCGTTTCCCGAAGTTTGTAACCTTCAGGAGTCCTCAATATGCCCCTGGCATCCTCGCTTTCCCTAAGTTTGTAACCTTCAGACCCAACGGCTTCTGCTATGATTCCCTGATCTTCAGTGATCGGCAAAACATATCCTTCCGGGATATAGTTAACAGGCATGCCCCAGGGACGAACTTTCAACATTTGATACCTAGGATCATACTTCTCTACTATGGGTGTTGAGGTGATCTCGGAGATCACAGTTCTTTGTAGCTGAGCCTCTGCCATGGCTTGCATGTCATTACGAAGCTTTCTCATATCCTCTCTCAGAGCGTCGATCTCTTCTTTCAACTCTCTGTTCTCTTCCTCGAGATCATCCATCTTTTTCTGACGATTGGCCCGAGTATTGTACGAATGAGACAGTTTGACTCTAGAACCGAGACACAAACGTGAGATTCGTAGGTAAGAAGAATACATGACGTGAGAATGATGAATGCAATGATTATATTAATTGTGTTTTTTTTAATCAAAATAAACTTCGACAATTAGATTGCAAATATCAAACAGTGGGGACACCCCCGTTTTATTGAATTCAAAGGATTGCGGAAATGGAAATACAGTAATTTACAAGGTGCTGGAAACAGAAACCTAAGCTAATGGGTCCCGAGTCCTCTTTGAGGAGAACTCGGGTGCTAACTCTGGTACTTTCCTTTTCTTGGACCGGGGCTCTTGAGCCATTGTCTGGTCGTCATTCCTTTGCCAAGTGAAAGGAGCGAGCAAATTCCTTTGGTCATCCTGATTCTCTACAGCATGTTGCTCCAAAATCTCAATTAGAGTATCCTTATCTTTCAGCAGTTGCTGTATTTTGGTACATTCCACATTGAGAATGCGGTACTTGTTCTTCCAAGACCTCCTCTCCTGTTGAACTTTGTTGAGAGTAACCTGAAGTTTTTCTGTTTCAGTCATGAAGTACATGACAGATTCCCTTGGCGGAAGAACTCCATGACGAGGATAAGGTATCTTTAGCTTGAGAGCTCTAGTTTATACCCAGTGGAGATAAGGCTCCACCGAGACACAGTCCGGTTTTCCTAGAGACTTCCGTCCTTTCTTATGAACATGCTTCCAAGCGTGCACTACTTCCATCTTTAGTGCCCTGTCATTTTCTCCTTTCTTGAAGAAAAGACCTTCCAGATGAGCATTACGCGGGACATGTCTCATCGGGTATCCAAATTGACGACGAACTAAAACTGGATGATAATTGATTACTCCCTTAGTTCCTATAAGGGGTACGTTGGGGAAGTTTCCACAACGGTCAATGATTCTGATCCCGTCATAAATCCTATTGTACCAATCTGTATCAGAGTTGGTAAGAGACATGATTTTCTGCGACCAACGTAAGGCACTCTTATGATCCCAAAAAGCGGCAGATTTAGGCAAATGGGAAATAAACCACTTATATAGCAGGGGCACACAACACGTGATCATTCCTCCGCTGTATAAATTCCTTAAGTGTACAGAATGATACGCATCTGCGAGCAAAGTCGGTACAGGGTTTCCAATGAGAAAAACCTTAATGGGGTTGATATCTACAAAGTTATCGATGTTGGGAAACAAAAATAACCCGTACGTGAGTAAAACAAAGATGCTTTCAAAAGCAGTCACGTTCCCTATACTAGCAAAGTACAGAGCTTTCTTTACCAGAAACTTGGCTGGTAAACCTGGGATTCCTCCCTTGGTGGTCATGTGAGTCTTGATTTCCGACTCATCCAAATAAATTGCTCTTGCAATGATTTGATCCTTTGGAATTTCTTCCAATCCAGAAAAGGGAGCTTAATCAGTAATATGTAAACCAGTCAGGTGAGAATACTCCTCCAGCGTTGGTGCGAGCTGGTAATCCGGGAATGTAAAACAGTGATAGACTGGATCATAAAATTGAATGAGTGCCTCCATGATTCTTTCAATCACATGGACCCTTAACAGAGGTAGCAGACCTCCGTACTTAGCTCTGAAAGCCTCATGGTTTGTGATCATCCTTGCCAAACCTTTCAAATCCTCTAACTTTGGAACCTTAAAGGTGTACTTATGAGTTCTCCTTCTACCGAAATCCATGAGCGTAATCTTTTTTCCTCTGCTATTTGCAATCATTGTTTTAGTTTAATTTGAAAAGGAGAGACTAGAAGAGAACATTTTCTTTGTTTAATGTTTTTTAAATGAATGCATGAATGCAACACACAAAAACATAGAAAAAACATGAGGTCAAAGGGTCGGTGTCATGAAGTCAAGGCTCTACCCATCCCAAAGGTTTATACTAGTGATTTTTGTACCTGTCTCTCAAAATCATTGATTCTTGTCGAGATAACACCAGCGGGCTGGGAACCGTGCTAGGTGATGTTATTTCGAAGAACCTCATAAGAGGGTAGTATCGCGTGACAACTATTTCCAATAGCTTCCGCACTACTGAAAGAGGTTTTTCCTAGGTGTATACTCAATTTTTCCATATGCGGCATCACACGCATTCCCATTAGCAGAAAAATAAACACAAATATCAATTAGGAAAAAAATTATATATATATATATTTGTCCTAATGTCCTAGACTTTTAAGAGCTATGAATCCTATGTTCCTGACAGAAAATGGGTCCCCGGCTGAGTCGCCATTCTGTGGCACTTTCCCAACTTAAAGGTTTTGATCTAAGATCCTAGTAAAGTCAGCAAAAAGGTCTTAACCCCAGTGAAGTCCCCACTCCTTGGTTTCTACCCCAGAGATGAAAAACTTTTTGGCCCCACGGTGGGTGCCATTTTTCTGTAGCGAGCGATTTTGGACGTGGTTCTTAAGCAATGTCGCTCTGGGAGGGTACTACAGGTCAATTCATTTTTTATCCTATTGAAGCTGATAAAGGAAGGGAAATAGATGTCTCCAACTAACCCTGCTTTGCAAACTGAGGTTAAACAATCAAAACTATTGGTTTACAGATGCGATAAATGTGTGGGGGGGGGGGGGGCTCTCTTAGGTTTATTTTGATCGAGTTTAGACTTTTGGTGGGGGTTACAGACTCGGATGTTTTGATGGATATGTGAGGATTTGTGGCCAGAGGTTTTTGATGTGGTGTGCTCGCTAAGATTATTCTTTCAATCTTATGCCTACGTATTCCCGTTTACCGAAACAGGGAAATCAGAGCGATCGTAGTTCCTCCTATTCTATGGGAGGAAACGGTGTTTTAGTGTCTTGTTCAAAGCCCAAGACATGAAGCTAAAGGTGGTTTGTATCTTGTTCAAAGCCCAAGATGTGAAGCTGAAGGGTCTATTTGTATCTTGTTCGAAGCCCAAGATGTGAAGCTAAAAGGGTGTTGACTTTAGAGAGAATTTGTCATCTCTAAAGGGGTCTGTTTGTCACAATTGTTGGGTGATTGATTATAAAGGAGGATTACTTTAACTGGGATATGTGAATCCAGCAATGTCATAATTTCCTTTATAGGGGATTTTTAACCTGAAGGAGAAGACTTTAACTTAGTTTAGAGCAATGCTATCTTTCCTTAGGAATTTCTCATGCTAAAAGAGGGACAGTGGATGTAAATAATCCAGAGGCTTGCCGCTTACAACAATTAGATGGACAGGAAAGGAGTTGTTGATGTTTATATACTGTGAACGAGGCACAACTTTGATGCTAAAAGGTTAATTGACTCAACCGGGGTTTTCTTATACAAAGCCTAAGAGGAGGCTAGTGACCCAACAAAAGGATGCTTTTATATGTCTCGTACGAAGCCCGAGAGAGAGGCTGGACGGGTTGACTCAACAAGAGAGTGCTTTTATATGTGTCTTGTACGAAGCCCAAAACGGAGGCTAAAGGTTTGACTCAACAAGAGAGTCTTTTATACTCAACAAGAGAGTGATTTTGTATCTCGTACGAAGCCCGAGATGGAGGCTAAAGGTGATCGACTCAACAAGAGAGTCTTTTTATACTCAACAAGAGAGTGTTTTGTATGTGTCTTATACAAAGCCCAAGACGGAGGCTAAAAGGGTTTGACTCAACAAGAGGGTCTTTTATACTCAACAAGAGAGTGTTTTTGTATCTCGTACGAAGCCCGAGATTGAGGCTAAAAGATTAACTCTGCTGGGGAGAATCATTGTACAGAGCCCAAGAGGAGGCTAGGATTACTGTTTCAGTTGAGTGACAGGTCCAGTATGTTGGTTAAAAGAGAAAATCATTTCTTATATGGGTAATGTTGTACTCATGGATTTGATCTGAGGACCGGGATTATTTCCTGTTCTTTAAGGAAACGGGGAATCCGAAGGGTATTGAGACTGCCCAAGTCTACGGGTCTTATCTTTTGTACTATGTTTAAGAAACAGTAGTAGTGAGATCTAGACTCTTTGAAAGACTGTTCTATTAAGATGACTAATTTCTGTTCCTATACCTCTAGGAGGTCGTCGGGACAATTTGTACGAAGCCCAAGAAGAGGCGAGAAAACTTTTAAGAAGCTGAGGGACAATTTGTACTAAGCCCAAGAGGAGGCTATCTTCCCGGAGGAAGAATCATTATACGAAGAATAAGAGGAGGCTGTGAAAACTTCTAAGAAGCCGACGGGTCCTTGTACAACGCCCAAGAGGAGGCGGGGATGCTTTTAGGAAGCTTGTGGGTCCTTTCACTAAGCCCAAGAGGAGGCTGATGAACACTTCCAGAAGGGGTTTCACTTGGAACATTGGCCTTCTGTATATGAACTGTTCAAGGGGGAGATTTCTTAGATCTAGTTATCTAAAATTGTTGTAAAAGAAAATTCTCATAGTTAAGGTTATGTTGAAATATCCGGGAGAGCGTCGGATGTAAGGAGATGAGGTTTTGTCTTAGTTCTAGACGTAGTTGTCGGGGAAACTCTAAATATCTATACTATTATTACACAGTCGATATGAGTTTGTGAAAGAAGACTTACAGTGAAACAGCCCCACAATACAGTTATATACATATGAAAATGGTAAACGAAAGCGGGTAAACACTTACTCGGTTGTAGAGCTTCCATGCTGTTTGGTTAGTTTGTTCAACAAAGAAAGCTTTGATAACAATATTATATTCAAAATCAAAGGAGAAAGTGCTTTGAAAAGATTGTTGGGACTTACAGCTCAAGGAGAGGCCCAGGGTTTTATCAGTGATCGCCCTGTCGTTTTGTACAGGGACTTATACAAGTGACTGTGGCCCAATAAAGGTTTTCTGTACAAAGGGGACGGGTCTTACACTCTCTCAAGATGCCCAAAATGATTTAAAGTGAACAAAGATAGGTCTTATAGCTCACGGAGAAGCCCAATGATTAATTTTGAAAAGGGCGACGATCGCGCCGAGGTTTTGAAAACACCGTGGGTCTTATACAATGACTGAGGCCCAAAAGTTTTTGGTTTCAAAAGGGGGGTTGGGTCTTACACTCTATTAGAGGCCCAAAAATGATTTTGAATGGGCCTTATAGCTCGAGGAGATACCCAAAGGGTTTGTTTTAAACGGGCGATGATCGCGCCGAACTTTTGAAATACAACGGGACTTATACAACATTTAAGGCCCAAAATAGGTTTGTATTTACAAAGGATTGGGTCTTACACTCTATTAGAGGCCCAAAGTGTTTTTAAAAGGTTTGATGAGGGTTGAATTAATCAAAACCATAATTTGTTTCCAAAATGTATTTTAATTGAATAAAAAATTCAATTAAAATTATCAAAATTGTTTAACACGTGGAAAACAAATTGTGATCTTGGATTAATGTTTCAAAAATCATGTTTTGACCTACAAAATGATTAGAAATCATAAAAATTTGCAAAATCAAGAAGGAAAATATATTTTAAATGTCAAAAACAATTAAAATATTAATTCTTGGAAAAAATATCAATTATATGAAATAAATAATATTTTTGGGATTTTTTGGTAAAATAAAATATTTTAACATTTTTGTGAATTATTAAAAAAAGAATCAACTCAAAATCATTAAAACTCAGAGAGAAATTAATTTTTGAATCAATTAAATAAAATCACAAAATTCAAATATTTGAATTTTCAAAAAGGGCGCCAAGAACAAGGGCAAGAACACGCGCCACCCTCTGTTTCTGCAGATTTGTGTTTTCTATCCAATCTCACGGAATACTTGATTATATCATGCAATCTACATATCAATCTACTCGTTTCAACCTCACGATCATGTCTGTGGTCTTTAATTTCATTTATTTTAAGCATGGAATAAGAAATCAAAGAGAAACCTCAAGAACCCTAAATTTTGCATGAAGGTTCAGAAATTTCATACACGATTCAAACAATGCAATTGATTGAGGGAAAACACTCCATGCATGATTATGAACATATGGCCAAATTATTGTTCAGCAAAAATTGCATGGATCATAGAGTTAGAAGAGCTTATGCTTACCACTTGCAGCTGGTGATCGTGTTTTGGGTTAGAGGTGTTACAGCTAGGTTCCAATGATCTGGATAGCTTCCCTAGGTGCCATGAAGTGTGTCTGGATGCATGGAATAGATTGAAATGATCTGGAACTTGAGATGGTACCCCAACTGCAAATCTGTCAAAGGCTTGAGCAATTAGCTGGTGATTTTGTGATTTTGGTGTTCCAGATGTTATGTGAGTGTTTGGATCACTTCTATATGATGTTTATGAGGTGTGTGTGTGTGATTGGTTTGATTGGAATAGCTCTCAAACTCAAAACCCGATGGTGACTTGCCTTAGAAGGCAAAATTGGAAGTGAGAAGGTGATTTTGAGGAAAGCATATGTTTGATGGCTTTGGTGTACTCAAACTGAGCACAAATTAGCTCTATTTATAGTAGAGCAAGTTTGTTTTGCAAGCAATAGTGAATGGCAACTGCAGCAGAGGTTTGACCAATGTTGGCAAATGAGAATCCAAGTCTCCTCTAGCCATTGACTAGAGGTTAGAGCACAGAGCTGTGGTTCCCTAGTTGTTGGATCATTCTTGACTGAATTCAGTTGCAAATGTGTCAGTCCATACCACCTTGGTGAATCCATTAAATGCTCCAATCCAAAATTAGAGTCTTGTCCCTCTTTTAGGGATTTCTAGGTTTGGCATGCTATTTTTGGTTCCAAAGACTTGGGATCAGAGTTGGTTCCTCCTTGGTCCCCCCTTGAGGTGTTCAGATGGATAGAGTTTCTTGCCCCTTGCAAAATTTGAGCAAATCGAGCAAAACTCCAAAATCTGCCTTGCCTTGGCAGTTTTCAGCAAGGCATGTTGCCATGGTCATATCTCATGGCTCAAGTTGAGTTTGGTGATGTTCTTGGCCATTTTGGAAAGCCCTCATATGATACAATAACTGTTTGATCATAATTGGTTTTGATACTTTTTTGATCCAAGTGAAAAATGCCCCTACATTTGGAAAAAAGTGAAGGCAGATTTTAACTTAGTGAAAATTTCACTGTGTTGGAAAAAGTGGCATTTCATGTTTTCAGCCATTTTGATCATTCCATAACTCAAAATCCATAATGAATTGGAATAAGGTGTAGTTGAAGCTTTTGTAGAGGGCCATGAGAGCTACAAATCCAGCTTTGGATGGGAAAAAATGGTCTTGTGGTTTAGGAGTTATGATCCTCCAAAGTTGGTACCCTAGCCACTTTATTCCATAACTTAGAAAATTTTCTAAGTTTATATGGTTACCCCTTTTACAAGTTATCCCACTTTTCTTGATTTTTCTTGATGAATGATGATTCAAATCACACATTAACATCATTTTAGGGTTAAAAACCCATTTTTGTGAAAACTCTCAAAAAGTCAAAGTTGACTTTTGTGCACAGTTGACTTTTTATCAGATGAATTCCAAACTGTGTGATCCTCTATGAAATCAAGTCCTTGACCTAAATCAAACTTGATGGATTGATTTTATAGGTGTTATAGGGTGTATTGAATCATGTCATAGGGTTTGGGAGCATGTCTTGGTCAAAAGTCAAAGGTACATTTGACTTTTCTTGCGAAACCCTAACTGTGGTTTATATGAAATTGAAACTTGTTGCTCAAGCCTCTTAGATTAATCCATTGTTGTAAATGGATCAATGTAGTGTGTTAGAGATCCTCAAATCCTCCCTTGAGGTCTTAGCTCATGGTTTGTCCCAAAAGTCAACTTAGGGGTGAATTAGGTCAAGAAACCCTAATTCCTAATTTTTGATGTATGCATCCCCTGAGGCTAAATTGACTTGGTGATTGGGTTTATGATATCCCTTGGAGCATCATAGGTTATGCCTTGAAGCATTGGCTCATGCCCAGAGGAGAATTTCCATCTGGAGGCCCTGGTCGACCAAAACCCTAATTTGGTGACACTGGCGATCTTGAGGCTTAATCCACTTGGAAGGGAGCAGCCTTGTGATTGATACTTGAAGTGAGAGTCCTTTTGATCCATTGTGGATGTTGGAGAGGCTAGACAAGTTGCAGATCATGTCATTTCTTGATTGATCCTTTGTCTAAGAGCTCTGAGAGGGCTTGAAACCCTAATTCTGATGGTAGTGGATGCTCACCCATCTTTGGGGAGACTAATGGTTCATCCATATTGTGATGATAATTTACACAATGATGGGAAATCTTAGTGGTCAAAATTTGGGGTATGACACATCGCCCGACGGAGCTTTTATTCCCATTCACATCAGTTGCGTACTTAAACAGGCTGGCAATAAATATCTACTTTCGCCCGGCGGTAGAAGCAGTGCCCGGCGAAAGGTCAAAAATATGGAATGCTCCTAGAAGTCTCTTATTTACTCACGCCTCATCATCACCCGGTGAAAGAAAGTTTCGCCCGGCGGAGCAAAGTACCGCCCGACGGAGCTTGACAGTCAAGAAATCTTCTGGCTTCTATAAATGGCTTTCTTTCTTTGCCTTCTTCCTTTTATTGATCCAAATGACACATCTTGGAGATTTTATTGCTCATTGTTCCAACAATGCTTTATCACCTACAAAATGAATGGAAACTATCAATTATTACACAAATGAATCAAAAACACAAATATCTACTAACTAACGTATTTATTCACAAAGTGAGGTTTTATTAACAAAAAGAACTAATAAGTACAACAAAACTTATATACAGAAATAACTACAATTTGCACTTTTCAAACTCTCCCCAACTTACATAATTGTTTGTCCTCAAACAAAAATCAAACAACTCAAAGAAACAGAGTGAAAACCAAAGAATCACGAATCAACAGGTTTTGAAAATCGGACAAATGAATGGTTCAAATGAAAATGGTACACACAAAGTAAATACTTACCACTAAACTGCGATGATAACATAGTCACGAAACAAATGCAAAATACAAAAATCATGCAAAACATCCTAAAACAACACAAGTTAAAATGTGAATCACACCTAGCAAAAACAATCATCGGTAGATGAAAAATATAAAATAAGGTATTTATCACTCACACAACAATCATGCAAACAAAAGACTAAATTATGCATTCATCCAACAATTCATATTGAACATACAAAAGCAAGAATCACAAGGGCTTTCAAGGTTGTAGTGTGGTCGGGTAAACAAACAAGGGGAAATTTCTAAAGGTAATTGAAACAAAAACTTGCCTAAACCTAAGGGAGTGATCAACTCACAAAAGTTCAAACACAAAATTTCAATCAAACTTCTTCCAAAATCCCAAGTGTTGCACAAAACACAATACTTATTTAGCACAATTATTTGAACTCTTTTTGTTTCCTTTCTCAAGTATTTTCTTTTTCTTTCTATTTTTTTCTTTTCTTTGTCATATTTTTCTCTTTTTTATTTTCTTTTTCATCCTCATAGAAAACAACCAATGAGTAAACAATCATTCTCTCCCCAACTTGAATTCAACCACATCATCCTGTGAATACTCCCTACTTTCTAAGGCAAGGAAAAAATCCATACAATAACACAGAGTTGAGGGTTCAAGTAAAAACAAAATAATAAAAAATAAGTGAACTAAATACTCATAGACAAGCATTAAGTTCAAATAAAACATGGATCAAAAAGCTCAAAGGGGTTACAAATGATCACACACTCATAAGGTGAATTGACTATTTGGCTAGGTAGTTGTGCTCAAAATGAAACAAAATTGCCTTGATCCTTTTCATGCATTCATATAATCAACACAAACAAAAGAATCAACATAATAAAATCCAGTTAAAACAAGAATGTTGGTACTCCGCGCATATATGAACAATGGAAAGCCACCTCACAAAAAGGTTGGGAACTAAAGTGATTCACACAAGAACAAGTATACAAAAGAATGAATGGCATGAAAGTTTGTAAAAAGCCTAAGTATCATGAATATGCTAAAGTATAGAAAGCGACAAATACATACTTCGGACGTGTATAAAACTTAACAAAATCATTACCACGCATTCACAAGTTGAAACGATTAAACTTGGAACATCACCAAAAGTTCCTCAAGCTACTCAAAACAAGGTTAAAGGCAACCACAAAACTATTAATATAAACAAACTAAAAACCGGCAAAAATTGTCTAAACAAATTTAAAAGTGAAGATTTGAAATTTAAGAACTGGTCCGATCTAAATTTGTTTAGACAATAGCACCATACTATCTACTAACCATAACAACAACAAAAGAAAACAAAACATGCTTGTTTTACGTCGTAAGCTCGATGCCTTTACAATGCTTAGCTAGAAACTTCCTCTCTTCATGCCATGGTGATGTCTCACCGCGCAACCAAAAGCAAGCGTCCTAACCAAACACTTGAACAAACATTAAAAATATACAAGTATAAATATAAACAAGTGAAAATATACAATATGTGCGATATCTACAAAACTCAAAAACAACGAAACTATCGCGATGCAAGAACAATAAACCGATCCCCGGCAACGACGTCATTTTGTTGAAGCGGAACAGGGCAAGCGACAAATATTTTGGAAGTATTTTTCTGGGAATTTATCGTGTCCACAGAGATTGGAATTGAACTGCCATTCAACGGTTTAATTGCTAATGAGTTTGGGTTTTAATGGTTTCAAACAAGAAAACAGAAAAGTAAATATAAACATAAAAAGAATTCATTCTTCAGAGAGAAGAAACTTATCCGGCATGCACATAATTCACTACTCACAAACTTAAACTTACCGACCAGTTATACTCAACCAACAATACTCCTCAATATCACCCAAAATCGCTCACAACACATGTCCATCTCAGGCACACTCAACCATGCTACCATTGTCGACACTCTCGCACTTGACTCAAGACACAGAGGCATTAAGCTTCAACGCCTATTGAAGATTGTTAGATCTAAATCTATCTCTAGCATCCAGAAACTAACAGATAATCATCCCTAATCGAAGTTCGCGATGTTTATCTCTAACACAACACAAACTCCGGGCATAAAGCAAAAATCAGAGACAATCACCAATAAAGATTTGTAAAGCAGATTTCATACAACGCCATGGGCGACAAATATACATGAGATCATAGTAAATACATATACACAACCCAACAAAGAAGAAAAACACAAAGAAGAAAAGAAATGAACCAAACATCTCGCGGATTGTCAGAGCCGATCGACGATCAATCCACTTCGGTTCATCTGTGTACAAGCTTCCAAGTTATTTTCTAGCTACCTCTACCAAAGAATGAGGTTGATGAAGTTGAGAGATCAAAAATCACCCTCAAACAACATAACCTAACAAAAATGAAGTAAAATGAACTAAATACAAAAATTATGTCTCAGACGCACCGCCCGGCGGAGTTTTTATTCCCACTCACATCAGCTGCGTACTTAAACAGGCTGACAATAGATATCTACTTTCGCCCGGTGGCAAAAGCAGCGGCCGACGAAAGGTCAAAAATATGGAATGCTTCTGGAAGTCTCTTATTTCCTCACGCCTCAGCATCGCCCGGCGAAAGAGAGTTTCGCCCGGCGGAGCAAAGTACCGCCCGACGGAGCTTGACAGTCAAGAAATCTTCTGACTTCTATAAATGGCTTTCTTTCTTTACCTTCTTCCTTTTATTGATCCAAATGACACATCTTGGAGCTTTTATTGCTCATTGCTCCAACAATGTTTTATCACCTACAAAATGAATGGAAACTATCAATTATTACACAAATGAATCAAAAACACAAATATCTACTAACTAACGTATTTATTCACAAAGTGGGATTTTATTAACAAAAAGAACTGATAAGTGCAACAAAACTTATATACAGAAATAACTACAATTTGCACTTATCAGAAACTTTTAATATTCACTTGCAACTGCAAATTGTGAATTATCAAACTTGATTATTACAATGATAAGGGTTTCTCCCTATTTATAGATTTAGGTTAACTTGCATCTCAAGCTAAAGCCCAAACTATAAAAGCCCAAAAATATCTAATATAATTTGATCTATCTAAATCAAATATAATATTTCTAAAACAATGGATTACATATTTAATATTTTTTTGTCTCGTTAAGATATTTCAGTTAATAATTATGATGGAATATCATTTACAAAACTACTAGACTACTTAACAAAAAAAATGCGGATTCTAAATAAAGATTCCATGAACAAGACTATAATGTTTGAGCAACAATAATAAATTTTTTGAGCAACAATGAAAAAAAAATTGAGAAGAATATGAAATACACATATTTTAGATTTGTAGGTTTTAGGGGTGATTTTGAGACTATGAAATATTTGCAATTATAAATCATTTTGTTTTAATTCATCAAAACAAAATAATAAATTTAAGTTAATTTAATTAATATAAATTAACACGTGGAAGACATTTACAAAATAAATGAAAGCCATGGAAAGAAAAAAAAAGCCAATGTAACAATGTTATATCATTAAAAATGTTCTGAGTGTATTTTTGTGTATGAAATATGATCACACATGTTGTATATTTATATGTAAATATGGTTATACACAATAGGTAATAATATAATTATACCCTTGACTAATTGAATGTAAATCAATACTAAATGATTAATAACGGATTCTGAACACTCCCCATCAAGCCGGATCATATATATTGTATGATTTAAGCTTGTTACAAATATAAGTCACTCGAGAATCCTTGAGAGACTTTGTAAACATATAAGCTAATTGATCTTCAGATTTGACAAATTCTATGGTTATTTCTCCTAACAGTACATTGTCTCTTACATAGTGTTAGTCTATTTCTATGTGCTTGGTCCGTTTATTGAAAACCGGATTGGATGCAATGTGGAATGCTGCTTAATTGTCGCATATGAGTTTTGTGGCATGAAGGTCTCCCAACCTAAATTCTTTGAGCAAATTCTTAAGTCAGACATGATCATTTGAGGCTGCTGCCATAGCACGGTATTTAGGTTCAACACAAGATAATGCAACTGTGTTTTGTTTCTTGCTTCTTCATGAGATCATATTTCCAACAATAAGAACACAATATCCATAAGTATATCTCCTATCTGACGGCGATCCTGCCTAGTATACATCTGAATAATAAGTGATTTTAGCATCACCATTATCTTCATATAATAGGTCTCTTCCTGGTGCATTATTTATATATCTGAAAATTCGAATAACTACATTCCAATGAGTATCACAAGGAGCCTTCAGGAATTGGCTCACAATGCTCACTGCAAAAGTAATATTTGGTCTGGTGACTGTAAGATAATTGAGTTTACTTACTAAACGTTGATATTTTCCCGTGTCTTTCAAAATCTCCCCCTGACCCGGAAGAAGCTTGGCGTTAGGATCCATAGGAGTATCAATCGGATGACAATCCTAGAAAACTATATATAGGCAGAGCTAAAGTGACCAAACCAAGCACGTGGAGACTATTTCAACCCATAAAGAGAGTGATGAAGCCGATAAACAAGTCTTGAATTTCTAGTAACAGTAAAACCTGGAGGTTGATCCATATACACCTCCTCTTCCAATTCCCCGTGTAAAAAGGATTATTTAATGTTCAACTGATGATACGACCAGTGATTAATTGCATCCATTGCAAGGAAGAGACAAACTGAACTAATCTTGGTCACTGGAGAAAATATACACCATAATCAATGCTAAATATCTGTGTGTATCTCTTAGCTACCAAACGAGCTTTGAAACGACTAATCTGACCATATGGTCCAACTTTCACTGTATAAACCCATCAACATACCATTAGAGTTTTGTTTGAAGGTAAAGTAACAATGTTCGAAGTGTCATTTGAATGTAATACATCCATTTCTTCCACCACCACCTGACGCTAATTGGGATCAGTCATAATTTTAGCTGTAGACTTAGGAATAGACACGGAATTTGTAACGCCCCGATTTCGATTATTCCAATTTTTGTTGAGTCCTTTATTTAATTGAATGTTAAATTATTCTATTTATGACTTTGGTGTGATAATATGCTTTTATGCTATGTTATGATGTATTATCTCGTTTGAGAGCGTTTTCGGGAATTTTGGGCTTAAGGGCATTTTGGTCATTTTATAACTATTAATGAGTTAGAGAAAATTAAGGAAGTAATTTGTAGAGGAAATTTATTAGAAAATGAATTAAGTGTAGAAATTGAATTAGAGGAAATATTGTGTAGAAATAGAAAATAAGAGAATTGGGAGAGAAATAGAATTATGTGGTAAAAATAGAAATGAGAGAAAAAGAAAATAAAAGAAAAGAAATAGGAATAAGAGGAAGGAAATAGGAGAGAAAGCGAAAAAGGGGAAATAGAAAGAAAAAGAAGAGAAAGAAAGAGGAAGAGGGAAAAAGAGAAGAAAATAGGAAAAAGAGTGGAAATCATCAAGAACAAGAGCTAGATCATTTGGAATCCGGGTAAGGGTTAGAAACATTGTTATCTTGTCTATGTGTGTAGTTATGTATGTGTATGTTTGTGGATTGAAAGATTTTTATGAGTTTTTAGAAAACCCTAAATTGGTGAAATGTTGTTGATGATGATCCAAATGTGATTTTGTGTTTATAAATGTGCTTCTAATGATGTTTACATGTTGGGTAATGGTTTGGATAATGTCTATTGGAGTAGGACTGATTTTGATGGGGTTTTGGGTTGGGAGAAAACTCAGAACAGCGTTCTGGGAATTTCTGGTATCGCAGGTTCGCCTGGCGAAGCCTGGCGAATGGGCCAGCGAGGGCTAGCCAGCACTCGCCTGGCGAACGGATGAACATTTCTGGGCACGGGCACTCGCCTGGCGAAGGCCGCGAGCAAGCCAGCGAAGGTTCGCTGGGGCTCGCCTGGCGAACTTAGGTTCCTTTTTCTTCTGCCATCATTCGCTAGCATTCGCCTGGCGAATGGTAGCGAATGCTGAAAAATTTTCAAAACTTGTTTCTTTCATAACTTTCAAACCGTGAATCCGTTTTTGATGCCGTTCGAAGTGTCGGTTATCTTTTGAACTGTACTTTCTCATGATGAGGAGTTTGAGGCTGTTGGCCGATTAAATAAAGTCGAGAATTTGGGAATAGTGTCATTTACCGACTTTTGTCGTTTTAAATGTGTATATTGGTTGTGTAACATACAATGTGGCATTGATATTAATGTGTATGCCTTGTATGATGTTGTGTAATGATAATGCATGTGATGACATGTTGTGATGATAAAGTGTGGCCGAAAGGCAAATGAATGTGATATGTTTTAATTGGTTTTATATGCATGTTTATGATTACATGTATGTGTGAAAATGAATTTCTTACGTGAAGTTCAATGTATGTTAATTGGTGGTCGTATGGCAAGAAAATGCATTGTTGGATTGATTTCTAATGCATGAATAAAGATGGTGAAATAATTCATATTGATGAATTGTATGTGATTGTAAGAGATGAATGCATGACAATGTTTGTATACATGTATGCATTATAAGAATGTCTTGAGTCATTTTGTATGTGAAGCATAATGATGTACATTCTTGTGTTGAGTGATTCTAATGAGAATCCATTGTAACGTCGTGTGCCCATGTGGGGTATGAGCGACAGATTGGTTCCAGAGGAAATCCGCTATAACGTCGTGTGCCCATGTGGGGTGTGAGCGATGATTATAGACGATCGTGTGCCCATGCGGGGTGTGAGCGATCGGGTCGTGTGCCCGTGTGGGGTGTGAGCGATGATTATAGACGATCGTGTGCCCATGCGGGGTGTGAGCGATCGGGTCGTGTGCCCGTGTGGGGTGTGAGCGATCCATAAACGTCGTGTGTCCATGTGGGGTGTGAGCGACGGGGAACATCGTATGCCCGACGGGGAGTTACAGTGATGTAACAAGCGATGGTTCCAACAGAGTTCCTGAGTGAACTAATGATGAGTCGGTACCGCATATGTAATTGCATAGAGTCGTTGTGTCGGTCTCTTGCATTTACATGAATCATGATTGCATTGTTATATGTGGAAAGTCATGATTGATTATTTGTGTGGAAAATGGTGATGTACATTTATGATAAATGTATTGTGTATGTTTGATATGCATTGATAAATGGTTGATTTTATGATTGAGCTTATGATAAGCCTTTGGAAATTGTTGTGCAATTGTGTTGGATGTAGTGAATTGTAAATGACATGTTTTGTGTATAAACGTATGTATTGTATGAGAATAGGTGATTATGTGCATGAATGATATGCTTGGGTTGTGATATATGTTATATAATGGAATTGGTGAGTAATAGTGTATGTGGAAATGAATGTGTTATGTGTATTTTTATGTTGAAATATATAATTATATGCATCGATATTATGATAATGTTTCTTACCCTTCTGTTGTTTTATAATGCTCTATGAGGCATTGCAGAGTAGGTTGCTGAAGGTATTTTGTGAAGCTTAGGACTTCATTTCTTTTGGTCGGTCGGCTCTGATATGTAGCACCGGGTAGCTAGGATTACATGATTATTTTGTGATACATTTTGTATATGTATCTTGACTTGAATTGTTTATGTAAACATGATTCCGTGTTGACGGATAGTATTTGATACATATATGTATCTATATATATATATGATGTTATTCAGTATTTAGATGTTTCCGCTTTTATTCTAAATATTGAGATGTGGGTGTAAGGACGAAGTTCCTCTATGCAAGTTACCCCACTGTTGCATATCTCTGTTGAGCAGGTGTTGATTGTTTTAATTTCAAGTATAATGTGACATGCTTCTTTTATGCCATGCTTTGTAATTATACTCTGATGAAATTTTTAATATATGCCTAAATGATTAATATGTGATTATTTGGGGGTATAGAAGGGGGTGTTACAGAATCCAAAGCAGACACAAAAGAAACATAGGAAGTAGAGAGATAGTCATAATTTAAAACACAAGCATATTTAGGATTTGGACTATGAGATCGAATACCTTTTTGTAATGCTATTAGAAGGTCAAGTTCAAGTGACGTAGCTGGAGGAACAATTGGAGCAGGAGATGGTGCTAGGGGATCAATATCATCTATAACTTCCGATGGACGGGGTGCCTATCGCTGGTAGACATGCAATGGAGGTTTAGTGGGTGTAGGGATGACATAAGAGATATCTCGAACATCTAAATTACAAATCTCCTCGGGTGACGCCAAGGAAGAGAAAAAAAGGGAACCTTCAAATAATGTAACATCAGATGAAACAATGTATTGTTAAAGTTGAGGACAATAACAATGATATCGCTTTTGTATACGTGAGTAGCCTAGAGAAATACACTTGAGAGATTTGACGAAAATTTTGCCTTTACCTGGACTAAAATCATGAATAAAGCATGTGCAACCAAAAATGCGAAGAGGAATGGGGTAAATATTATATTGCGGATTCAAGATAAAGTATGTAATCTAATCTTGAAGGACCGATGAAGGCATTCGGTTGGTAAGGTGACATGCTGTGAGGAGAGCATCACCCCAAAAATGAGAAGGTACATTGTGGTGAATTAAAAGAGTCCGTTCACTTTCAACTATAAGATGATTCTTCCGTTCAACAACATCGTTCTGTTGCGGTGTATAAGCACACGATGATTGGTGAATAATTCCCTGTGATGTTAAAGAAGATTGAAATTGGGATGACATATATTCACGAGCATTATCAGTGCATAAAATTTGAATGGAAATGTTAAACTGGTTTTAAATTTCAACATAAAACTCTTGGAATATACGGAAAACATTTGAACGTTTTTTCATTAGAAACAACCAAGTGCATCGTGAGAAATCATCGATGAAAGTTACAAAGTAATAATATCCTAAAGTAGACTTCACATGACTAAGACCTCAAATATCAAATTGAACTAAATCAAAAGGTGACGTAACACTTTTATGTACTCGTTGACAATAAGTACCTCAAGTATGTTTGCCTAATTGACAGGACTGAGACTCAAAAGATGAAAGCTTAGAAAAACTATGAGCTAAAAGACACATTTTATTAAGACTAGGGTGACTCAAACGTTGATGTGTAAGGTCTTGAGAAGCAATACAAGCACATGCTACCGGTGGAGATAGATGATACAATCCTCCAGATTCACTTCTTGCTCCAATCGTCAGTCTTGTACGTCGATCCTTTACATAAACATAATTATCATTAAAAAGGACTGAATAATTAATAGTGTGATTATGCTTGTGAACAAATATTAGATTAAAAGGACTAGCAAGAATGTAAAGGATATACTCTAAAGAAAAGTTTGGAAGTGGATGTGCCTGACCAAGGCATTGAACTTTGATTTTAGAGCCATCCTCCACAGTGACAGAATGCAAAGAATCCGAATAAGACAAGTGAGATAAAAGGTATTTATTACTAGTCATATGATCAGAGGCACCAGAGTCAAGGACCTAAGGACCAAGAGAAGATGTAGAGACAAAGGCTACAAGATTATCCGACTGAGCAATATTGGTAGATGATGATGGTTTCTAGGCTACTTTGAATTGAAGGAAATCATTGTAATTAACGACATGAATAATAACGTCTTTAGTGATATCTAGTTGAGCAACGACATCGACACATGGTTGTCGCTGCTGTTCTCTTTCCTTTATACGATAATCGACTTCAATGTGACCGTAGCAATTGCAATAGTTACAACGAATACCATGACGATGTCCACCCCGTCCTCCGGTTCGTCCACCACTACCATGATAGTGGGAAGCAAGAACAAATGATTCAGTGGGAGATAGAGTAGAAACCGGTCCAAATGCATGAGGTGTAGCCAAGCGCAACAATTGTTCGCTAACTGCTTCATAGTTATGAACATTGGATCCTGATAAAATCTAGTTCCAAACGAAATCAAGTTCTGATGGTAGTCTAACAAGTGCCACGATCATGAAACACTTACTTTGTTGTTCAACCTAAGTTGTTGCATCTTTTGTAAAAGGCATTAGGGTTGTGAAATTTGCCTTTAACGCATCAACCTTACTCAGATAGGCTTGCATATCCATATTCTTCAATTTCAAAGAGTTGAGTTTGGTGATGACATTGTAAAGATTATGGACATCATTAGAGAAGACTTTCTTAGCATTTTCCCAAACCCCACAGCAAGTGGTAAAGGCTTGGTACTGTATTTGGAGATTAGTTGATATGGAAAACCATAACACAATACATAGAGAAACATCTGTTTATTTCCACTTATCGCGTTTGACGGTAGGAATATTGTCTGATTTTGTAGTTAATTGATCCTTATATCCTTGACCGTGAAACCATATTTTGACAGCACCAACCCATATGTTGTCGTTGGTTGTTCCATTTAGTTTCTCACACGGGATAAGTGGAACCTTAATTAACGTGGCAGAATTAGTATCTCCCATGATATTTGATGGCTTGAAGCAAAAAACAGACACTAAATCTGAAAAGAGCGCAAGAAGGCGTTGTCGGCGACGAAAACAACGATGGGAGGGGCGGCAGGAAGCACTACCACGCGCGACTTATAGGGAGACGCATAAGATTCACGCTCGGGGCGGAAAGACGACGCGTGGGGCGACAGGTTTTTTGGTTTCCAATCGATCAGGAGGAGATAAATCCAACAATATGAGTATCTTGCATGAAGGTCTTTGGGAGCGACGACGACGCTCGTGATAGTGTCGTGGCTGATTGAAAATTTGTGGAGGAAATTTTTTTTATGTGAATGACAGTAGATCAACCATCTCTATATACCATGTTATAATTGTATTTCTCTACCTCAAGTATGATCACACACTATATATTTATATGCAAATATAATTATACATAATAGATAATATATTACATTTATAACTAATTAAATATCAATCATTATTAATTGATTGATAACGAATTCTTAAAAAAAATTAAGTAATTTTACTAAGAGATGAGAACTAAAGAATTTTCATAAAATAAAGGATACTACAAAAGAAAAATCTATATATTTATATTTGTAGATTGTTTTCTTTTATCGAATGTGAATAGCTTATAAACTTATTTTTTAGAATAATATTTACAAAAATGACCTCAAAGATTTTCAAACGATGAGAAATATTCCGACAAAATTGAAAATGACATTTAAAATGAAAACCATATATATATATATATATATATATATATATATATAACGAATATTTTGGGGGAGTAATTCTTTAAAATTTTTCTATTTTATTTTCGATAACATACATCATATTTAAAAGTGACGTTTTTAGATGAGGATTAAAAGTGTCTTTTGAATATAATTTTACTTTTTTTGTTTCATTTTTTTTATAAAATTAAAAAAACAAATACTTGTATAATTAATTACCAAAAAAAAAAAGGACATTTGAGGTTTGAACGTGGCGGAACAATAGCCATGCATATCAGTACGCTGGGTAATGTTTGTTCTTCCGGAATGGATAATAGTATAACTACACTACTCTGTACTGGAATGGAAATGTGGCTTTGGTTGTTAAACTGAAAGATGTTGGCATTTATTAATGTTCTTGATGAGCTCTTCAATTGCATTCTCCAACAACTTCATTTTATTTAAACATCACCCCCGCAGCTCTTTTCTCTCCCTCTCGCCGCAACAACCACCTTCCTCCACTCTTTTCATACGGCGGCGGTTTAGTCGGAGCTTTATTACAAAAGCGGAAAGCCATAATAGTAACAATTCAAGTAAACGCAGTAGTTGGCGCAGTAGTTGGTGGTTCAAATTCTTCTCCGACGACGATGCGAACGCGCTTGGTTTGAAGGACGATGATGTGATGGAGCTCGGAGAGGAATATTCAGAGCAACAGGAGTTGTCCGAGGATGAAAAGTTTGAGGCGTGGAAGCAGAGAGCGGAAGCGATTATAGATTTGAGGGAAGCTCAAGAAGATAGGAGGAACCAGGACCATAGGAAATGGGAAGACTGGCTTATGGAGGAAGAGGAGGATGTTAATGTTACCACTTCTTGGCAGAGGGGATTCAAGGATTACAGGGAGGAGATTCGACCGGATTCGCGCGAAGAAGGGATTGTTAAGTCTGTTAAGTCTGTTGGGGCTTTCATTTTCGGAACAGAACAGGATGATGATGACATTCTTTATGAAGACCGTGTTTTCCAGTATGCTACTTCAAACTCGGTAAGTGCATTTTTTTTTTCAAATGTGCTAGTGCTTGCTTAATACATTCTCTAACAATATCTCAATTCCACATACCATTGTTGTTATTACAGGCTAAATTTTTGGCAGTGTTGATTATTATACCTTGGGCAATGGATTTTCTGGTTCATGACTATGTGCTAATGCCTTTTTTAGACAGGTAATTGTGTGAACTCAACTTTCTTACTCTTATCTTATATTTTTGTTCTCAGTTCATGAAATTGTTTTCCTGTTGAAAAGTTTTATTCTGCTCTGCAAAATTGCTTGAAAGCATTTTCACAAACACCTGGAAGTGATAAGGAAGATGACCAGTGGAATGGATTGCATATTTTATAATGCTCTAGTGAGGCAGAAGTAATGAGGTGTATTAGGTTGCTCTTCTTGAGGAGACTCATAGTGCAAAGGACTATCACTTGTTACTGAATTATAACCAACTAGGAACCGCTAAGTATACACTAAAAAAGAAGAGTTCAAGATAATGGATATAGCTGATGTCATAATACAGTACACTGGAACATAGTACCACAGAAGTTATAGGTTGATCGGAGACAATACTTTCATTTAAATGTTGGGCAATTGAATGATAAACCATATTGGGCTAGCATAGTGATTGGGACTTGGGCATTGTGCGGTGTCCAAGTCCCACATCGAGTAGTATGGGGTACTCGGTGAGTTATTTAAATGACTCGTTCTTCTCTGTTGATAGCTAGCATTTAAGGTAGGGTTCTCTAAGTGATTATATACATATAAATTGGTATCAGAACTGGTAGTTAGTGGTTTAGAAATGGCCACCTACAAAAGGGCTTTATTAATAGCTTATAGCTTCACTTATAACCATTTCTATTAAAGCGCCATTAATGGTCATTTTACAACCATTTCTTATGGGATTTGACCTCTGTATCTTGGTATTTAGCATAATTTTCTTTTTGGGGCAAGCTTATATGAGCCAAGTTACGCATAATTTTAATAATTTTAATAAATCAGAGTTTTATGGATAGGCTTATACCAAATAATACTCTCAGAATTTGGGTTGGGCCTAACTCATATCTACAAAACTGGCTTGTAGGGTGAGAATTACCCCCACTTATAAGGACATGTCCAGGCCATATATTGTCCGATGTGGGATTCTTAACAAATACGTGCACCAATCAGTTGACAAAGTTGTAGTATATATTATCAAAGTTTATCTTATAATGTCTAATAAGACATGCCAAACAGCCCTAGGAAAGATGACGATAGATGAGAAGAAATATTCGCTCTGAATATCCAGTATTAGCACCTCTTAGTTTTCATGATTCTTTATGTAGCTAAGTTTTTTATTTTATGAAGTATAAACAGACATATTACTTTTGCCATTTTTTATGCGTTCTTTGTTCTTGAGTATAAGTTATTTATTATTGTACTTGTGGTCTGTTTAAACTTTTTCCTTTGCCAGATATGTAAAGACTGTACCACTTGCTGCCCAATTGCTCGATGTGAGAAAATGTCAAAAACTTGAAATAATTGAGGCATTAAAAACTGAGAAAGGACGATTTGAGCTTGAGGTAGAGATTGGTAAATCTCCCCCTCTTTCTGATAGCGAGGTTTGGTGGGAATTGAGGAATAAAGCGTAAGATCAGTACTTCTCTGTTTTTCCTGATCATCTTAAAGGGTTCTCTCCCCTACTGTATCTGTTTGTAGAATGAACACGAAGTAGTACTTTGAATTCAGGAAAGTCCAAATTAGAAATTATTAGATGCCGTTATTCAAATTGGGCTGTATGCTTGTACAGTATTATGTAAATATAGCAAATAGGTTAACATGTTTGTGTTTAGTAACAAAGCTTTGCTGTATATAACATAAAAATTCACCATATGCTCTCTAACTTGTATTTGTATTTTTGCAATAGAAGATATGAAAAAGTCTTATTCTTATTTTAGAATATCTCTTAATAGCAGTAGCTTCTTATCTTTGATATCTAAAATTATATCTTATGATTAGTTTTATATCTTTAAGTATTATAGATTATCTCTTAGTATTACTTTCCATGTTTCTTAATTGTTATCATGATTTGTTTCCCTATTTGAAGTGCCAGTGCTTAGTGTTTATATATTGTCTTTCAAACCGTATTCATAATGTAAAAGTCTTTGTTTTCTTTCTCTTTTTTCTCTCCTTCTCATAAACTCTAAAACTTCAAGAGAAATAATCATGCTAAAGACTGTGCACTGTCCTTTAATCTTCATCAAGTCTACTTAATTTTGTTATTATAAAAGACCTTGTAAACTGGTAGGGGCATTGAGCAAAAAGAGAATAAATCTAGTCTCGGACTTGTTAGTGTGTTCTTATGCTATCGCCGAGCGTTATTTGTTTAAGATGACCTTGTTAATCTTCAATTGTTGTATACTTGTTGTCTTATTTCCCTTCTATTTTTTGCTCTGACAGATTAGAGTTGAGAGATGAGTGGAGACTGGAGAATCGCAGAGCATTTGCCAACATATTGTCAGATACAGTTTTCGGAATCTCTTTATTTATTCTTTTGTACTTCAATAAGAGTAAAGTAAGTTCACATTTTTTCTTCTGCCAAATGTATGTATGCATTGCCAATTTTGTTGGACGTGTTTTCTACCATAAATATCACTGTTATTTTGCGATATATCATTACTCTATGTTGCTAGTCCTAGATAGTGGAGCAGACAGCTTCAAAACTGGGATGCACAATGGCTTCCATTTGATACGTTTAGGAAATATTTGGTCTGCGAATGGCTAAATAAATGCTGTTTTAGGTCTTCAATATCTTCTTGATCATTATCTGTAATGACAAGATTAATTCCTTTGTTCATAGATGAATGTCTAAGGAATACATAGTTGCAGTAATATGAAAAGTTTTTTATATATCATTTTGTAAAGAATACATAAGAGGTATTTATAGACTCAGAGTTATTAATCTTGGATAGCGGAGCGGAGCGGTAGGCTCTAAAAATGGGATAGCGGGATAATTTTTGTTGACTTTTTAAAATTGACTATTTTTTAAATTAAATATACAAATAACCTATACAAATAACACAACCATCTTAAAAGTTTTATAAAAATTTAACTAATAAAATAAAAATGAATTAAAAACTTAATTATTTATTCTGATATATGTTGTTATTATTATTATATATTTTATTTTTATTGAAAGGAGGACATAAACTCAATATATTATCATTATTTTTCTTCACAATGTTGCAGAGTACAGGCTGTATTAAGTATGTTAATATTATATTTATTCACAATGACAATGTTGCAGTGGTACATGTTGTACTTTGCAATATATTAAATATTACTTTTACAGCTGTAAATACTGAACCCAACTTTATGACTTATCAATCCTTATCATCTTCCTCTGCTCTACTGTTCACTTTCTTTTCTCTTCTTTCTTGCCATTTTCGATCTGTTATTCTTCTCTTCCTTCCTTGCAAAGGGGAAAAAAATAAAAAAAAAGAAAAACAACTCCGGCAACCGCTCCGCCCAGGGTGCGCGACGCAACCTGCAACCCGCGATCTCGCCGAAATCGGCCGCGATTTCAGACGGCGAAACGCTCCTCTCTTCTCGCGCGGTGGGTGGCCGCCCCGGCCGGACCGCCCGGGATCGCGCCGTGAGCGGCCGCTATTGATAACTCTGTATAGACTATAAATCTATCTAAATAAGGGAAGGGTAATTATTCTCCCTATAACCTATAAATGCTAATCTAGTCATAATGAGCTGTACAGGACAGCAGCTCATAATGAGCTGTATGATATTCAACATATTCTAATAATAATAATACTAATATTACAACACTCCCCCTCAAGTTGGGGAACGAATATCTATCATCCCCAGCTTGCAAGTAAGATCTCGAAACCGCTCCAAGGGAAGTCCTTTGGTGAGCACATCAGCAAACTGAAGTCCTGATGGGACATACTGTGTAGAAATAAGACCACTATCCAATTTCTATTTGATGAAGTGTCGATCTATCTCTATATGCTTTGTTCTGTCGTGTTGGACCGGATTGTGAGCAATACTAATGGCAGACTTATTATCGCAGAAAAGTCTCATAGGAGCTTCATACTTTATTTTCAAGTCATCTAGAATGATCTTCATCTACAACATTCTGTTTCTTGCTCCTCCATGTCACTAAATTTCCACCTAGGAACATACAATATCCAGTGGTGGATCTCCTGTCAACAATCGACCCTGCATAATCTGCATCAGTATAAACCTCCATAGACAACTGCTCACTTTTCTTGAACAGTAGTCCTCTTCCTGGGCTCATCTTTAGATACTGCAAGATTCTATCCACTGCCTGTAAGTGCCTCTCCTGAGGGTCATGCATGGGTATTACAACCCTTGGGCTTTCCTCATCACTCCCAATCCTGTGGTTTTGCTCTATAGGCACTCTGGTGGGTTTACAACCCAACTTGCCAGTCTCTTTGAGAAGGTCAAGGACATATTTTCTCTGAGATATGAAGATGCCTTGTTTTGAGTATGCTACCTCCATACCTAGAAAATATTTCAACTTTCCAAGGTCCTTCATTTCAAACTGAGCTGCCAACTCCTTCTTCAAGTTCTTCTTCTCAAATTCATCATTACCTGCTATGATCATATCGTCTACGTAGACTAACAAAAGAGTGAGTTTACAATTTTGAGCATGCTTTATAAAGAGAGTATGATCACCTTGGCTTTGTTTATAACCCAAGGACACCATAACATGAGTGAGCCTCCCAAACCAAGCCCGGGGTGATTGCTTGAGCCCATATATGGCCTTCTTTAACCTGCAAACCTTATTACTTCCAGAAGTAGGGTCATATCCGTGTGGGATCTCCATATACACCTCTTCCTCCAAATCTCCATGCAAGAAAACATTTTTCACATCAAACTGTTGCAACTCCCAATCAAAATGAGCTGCCAAGGAAAGAATGATTCTTACAGTGTTCATTTTTGCTACTGGAGCAAATGTTTCTTCATAATCAATTCCATAGGTCTGGGTGTATCCCTTTGCAACTAGCCTCGCCTTATATCTGTCGAGTGTGTCGTCGGATCGGTATTTTACCGTATATATCCACCTGCAGCCTACTGGCCTCTTGTCATTTGGCTTCTCAATAATCTCCCAAGTCTCATTTTTCTCTAGTGCATGCATCTCTTCATTCATGGCTTGAATCCAGTTCTTATCCTTTAATGCTTCTTGTACTGATGCAGGGACTCTAATAGAGTCAATAGCTGAAATAAAACTCTGATGCTGCACAGAAAGCTTTTTAGTAGACACAAACTGGGATATAGGGTATTTGGTACAAGACCTTTTTTCTTTTCTCAAAGCAATAGGTAGGTCATCAAGGTTTGGCTCACATGAATTACTAGGCTGAGGGTTAGGAACACTTACCTCAGGTTCAGAATCAAGGTTTGGCTCACAAGAATTATTAGGCTCAGGGTTAGGAACACTTACCTCAGGTTCAGACGATTGGACTTGTTGGGGCAGAACGGGTTTACCTTACCACCTTTTTCGCTGGAATTGTAACTTGTATCTGTCAACATTATTATGCACCGGTATTGGTACAGCACCGCCATCCTCATTAGGCATCAAGGGCTCCTGTATTACAGGAATAACAGGAAGAATATACGACTCTGGGGACGGCTCTGGATCCTGTATTAGAGGAATAATTGGAAGGACAGACGACTCAGGAGACAACTCTGGGTCCTTTATTAGAGGAATAACTGGAAGGACAAACAACTCTGAAGACTCAGCTTCTTGATTATTCTCCCCCTGAAGCTGAGGACTGGGATAAAAAGACTCAGATTCCTGAAAAGTAACATCCATGGATATATAGACACGACGACTAGGAGGAGGATAACACTTGTACCCCTTCTTATCTGAAGCATATCCTATGAAGATACATTTAATAGCCCGAGGATCTAACTTACCCCGATGAGGACCATGAACATGGACAAAGGCAGAACAACCAAAGACACGATTCTGAAGACTTGACATAATGGGCACGGACGGAAAGAATCGAGTCAGGACATGCATAGGACTAACACCAGATAACACCCTAGAAGGTAACCTATTGATTAAATAAGCAGAGGTCAAGACAGCTTCCCCCCAATAAAATTTAGGAACATTCATTTGAAAGCGTAATGCTCGGGTGATTTCAAGAAGATGACGATTTTTTCTTTCAGCAACCCTATTTTGTTGTGGAGTGTCAACACAAGTCAACTCATGAACAACACCATTAGTTTTGAGAAAATTGTGAAAATTTTGGTTTACATACTCCTTACCATTGTCTGACCGTAACCTTTTAATAGGTTTCCCAAACTGTGTTTTAACCATTTGGAAAAAATTAACAAACAATTGACACACTTCGGACTTATCTTTCATAAGAAAAACCCATGTAACCCGAGTACAGTTATCAATAAAAGTAACATACCATTTTGCACCAGAAATATTGGAAATGGATGAAGGCCCCCATACATCCGAATGAACAAGATCAAAGGGTTCGACATTCCTAGTATCACTAGGGGAATAGGTTGCTCGATGGGATTTGGCAAACAGACACACATCACAATGAAAGGAATCAACAGGCACTTTGGTAAATAAGTGAGGGAATAGAGACTTGAGCATGCGGAAAGGAGAATGTCCGAGACGCCTGTGTTGGAGCCATATTTGAGTATTTGCCCATGACTCTGAACCAGCCTGATGACACTTGCTTTCCTTATGAGGCAGACAATATAACCCGTTCTGTTCCTCAGCAATTCCAATCGTCTTCCCTGTGGCAAGGTCCTGAAAAACACAATGAGAATGAAAAAAGGTTACAGCACAGTTCAAGTCTTTAGTGAGTTTATGGATGGACAAAAGATTGTTAGAAAGCTTAGGGACATGAAGCACATGATTTAGGTGGAGAGATGGGCTTAGGCGGATGTTACCAGATCCGACAATCGGGGTTTGGGACCTATTTGCAACGGTAATATGGCGTTTATTAGGTAAAGGAGAGTAAGAAGAGAGATATGACATATATGGAGTCATGTGATCAGTTGCACCGGAGTCAATAATCCAGATATCTTTAGAACAAGAGGCATTTAAAGCTAAGAAGCTAGAGTTCTTACCAGTAATGGTCAGAGAACTAGTGTTAGAGAACTTACTTAAGGAGTCCATAAAGAGAAACAAACCGTCTCGAGCCAGGAGAGGATCGAGATCTACTGTTAGGAGAGGATCGAAGGGCTGCCAATGAGAAACACCAACAAAGATGACAACCAAACAATCAAGGGCTGCAAACAGCACGAAACAGCAATGAAGGCTGTCCTGAAAAACAGCAATGAAGGCTGTCTTGAAAAACAGCAATGAAGGTGAAACCGTCTGGATCTGCAACGGCGGTTGAGCTGTGCACGACGGCTGCAAAGTCACCGAGATCACTAGGGTTCCAAGAGAAAGGGAACCTTGACCAAGAAAAAAAAAGGGCCGTAATAAGAACGGCTAGTGTTTTGAGTGCGGAAGCAGAGCCCCTAGAATCGGGTGCTCTGATACCATGTAGTAATATGAAAAGTTTTTTATATATCATTTTGTAAAGAATACATAAGAGGTATTTATAGACTATAAATCTATCTAAATAAGGGAAGGGTAATTATTCTCCCTATAACCTGTAAATGCTAATCTAGTCATAATGAGCTGTACAGGACAGCAGCTCATAATGAGCTGTATGATATTCAACATATTTTAATAATAATAATACTAATATTACAACAATAGTTATCTTCTAAATAACTTTATTTAATTTTCAAAATCAAGCTTGAGGGGAATTTTTAAAACTGTAAAATGATGTATGTAACCTGCAAACAAGGCCATACTCTCCCATAAAAACAAAACTAGTTCGCTTCTGCTAAGTCTCTACACAAAAAGATATTTTTAATATCAAGCTACCACAAAGGCCAATGTCTCACTTAAAGCCATTAATAGAAAAAGCAAACTAATACCATTTTTGCAACTGGAGAGAAGGTATCACTATAGTCTAGACCATAAACTTGTGTGTACCCTTTAGCTACAAGTCTGACTTTCATACGATTCACTTGTCCATCAAAGCCTACTTTAATAGTGAAGACCCACCAATGGTTTTCACAAGGATAGTTGAGGAATTGACTTACTACACTGGATGAAAAAGATATGTAGAGTCTAGTCATGGTGAGATAATTCAATTTTCCCACAAGTCTTCAGTATTTACTTGGGTTAGGATATGGCTCCCCATGCTTTGGAAAAAGTTTTACATAAGAGTTTGTAAGCGTGTCAACTGGTTTGCAATCTCTAAGACCTGTCTTCTCCAAAATATCAAAAGCGTACTTCCTTTAAGAGATAACAATTTCTGGCTTTGATTGAGCTACCTCAATTCCAAGAAAGGAACGAATATAACCCAATTACTTAGTATGAAAATTATGAAATAGATGCTGTTTAAATGCTTGATACACTTATGATCATCACTTGTAATCACAATGTTGTCAACATAATCCACTGGGTAGATATGTTTATTTGATGATCAGTACTTAATTAAAGGTGAGTGATCTTCCTCATATTATGCGTGAAGCTAGCTCTGTCACCACTCCTATGCAGACCTCCTGCAAGCTCACAAAAACAGGCTCAGGTGCAATGAGTGACTGATCCTTATATGTACATATCAGTTGTAGGTGCATTGCAATATGTTACCATCACTAGACCTGACATTTCATACTCTGTCAACAAGGTTTGTCAGTTTATGGCTCATTCCCTTGAAGCTCATTGGATGGCAGTCAAAAGAGTCCCTGAGGTATCTCAAAGGAACCATTGATCATGGTCTGCTTCTTTCATCTCTTCCAACCATATCTTCTCCTTCCATTCAGGATTTTTGTGATAGATTAGGCCTCTGATCCTGATGTCAAAAAAAGTACTTCTGGTGCAGCTATCTTCTTTGGCCCTAATCTCATCTCTTGGTGGTCTAAAAAACAAGTGGTGGCTAGATCTAGCACTGAAGCTGAGTACGGAAGCCTGGCTCAGGCTACTACAGACCACCTCTGGTTCAGACCTATGAAGCACGAACACCTTTAGGAGTAGGCGTGTCGCTGTGTCCGACACGTGTCGGTGTTTGACACTTGAATGACACTCGTACGACACGTGTCAGAAAAGTCAGACAAATGTTGTGAAAGTCAAACAAGTGTCTTCAAATAAAATGGTTTTTTTCTTTGCTTTGACACTCTTTAAATTGGTGAACGACACCCATATGGCACTTATACAACATCTGTCAGACAATTCAGACAAATGTTTCAAAAAGAATTTGTTTTTTCTTTACTTCAAAACACCTTGCTCAGGCTACTGCAGACCTCCTCTGGTTCAGACCTATGAAGTACGAACACCTTTAGAAGTAGACGTGTCACGGTGTCCGACACTTGAATGACACTCGTACGACACGTGTCGGAAAAGTTAGACAGGTGTTGTAAAAGTCAATCAAGTGTCTTCAAACAAAATGTTTTTTTTTTCTTTTCTTTGACACTCTTTAAATTGGTGACTGACCCCCATATGATACTCATACAACATGTGTCAGACAATTCAGACAATTGTTTCAAAAAGAATTTGTTTTTTCTTTACTTAACACACCTTGTACATCTTTTGAACAAATCTCACACACATCTAAAAGGGTTAAACATGTATTGAAATGATGTTATCAATGAAAAATTAAAGACATTAATTTTAATTAGAATATTTTTAACTCTTTTAATAATAGATGAAGAAATGAAGCTCAAATACTATCATATATGTAGCGGTGTCGGTGTCTTTTGTTTTAACATTATCGGTGTCGGAGTGTTTGTGTCATGTGTCCCGGTGTCCGCGTTGAAGTCAATGCTTCATAGGTTCAGACTCTTCTTAAGGAACTAAGCATCTTCTCCAAAGCTCCTACCATTTTCCTGTGATAACCAGTTTGTAGTGCTATTGGCTCATAATCCCATCATGCATTCAAGGACTAAACACATGGAAATAGACCTCTTTTTTGTCAGGGAAAAAGTTATGGCTAAGCAGCTTCAGCACATTCCTAGCACTGATCAATGGGTTGGTTCTCTTACCAAGCCCTTGCCATCCACCAGATACTTAGCTCTTAAACACAAACTCAGGGTTGTTCTTCCCCCTAAGTTTGAAGGGGTGTATTAGAGAACAGTTAGTGTAAGACTATAATTCTTGATTATCAAATGCCTAGGCCTCAAGATTGACACCTGTTGGCTTGAGTGTAATAACAAGGAACCTGTTATAGCAGGTTATCAGGTCATCTGTTTTGCCAAATATAAAAGAAAAACATATCCCTTTTGTAACTAATTAACATTTCAGAAATCAAAAAGTTAGTTAGAGAGTCGAGATGAAAATCTCAATTCTACCTACTGATTCTAACACCTCACAGCAGATCATCCCAAATTGTTGTAGCACTATTAAATCTTCCAAACTATGTCTGAGGTGATTGATCCAGAAGGAAATAGAACAAGCTCCCATGTATGGATTGATTCTAAAACTTACATTTCATCCGTTATTGTTTGTCTCCACCCTGAATGGGATAATGCTTTCAGAGTGGTCTTAGGAATAAAAACAAATGAAAATGCAGAAACGAAAGCACAATAGGCGAGAGAAAAACGTTGGTATAACAAGAGATTTATAAATAAATACAAGAAAAACTAATGAAATTGTTAGTTGTCGATGGAGACCAAGAAAAACTATAGTATGGCATAGTTCCATAATTAGCAGGATTTGACTCTATTTGGTATAACACAATTTTGTCTCCACAGTTTACTATAATTAGGACATATTTGGTCTGTACAGATTTTGTTCGATACTATTTCCTTATAATTCTTTAATTAGATTAGATGAGATATAGCCTGTGTACATTTAAGTACTAATATTTGTGCATCTGATTGGAGCCTGACACTCTTATTTTTTATGAGGCTTCTTTTTTACGGCAGATGATTTAGTGTTGCATATGTCTTTTGCATATATCCTAAGTTTTCTTATTTTGGTTTTCGGTGTTCACTAATAATTTATTATTACTTTCATCTAAATTATAAATATTAATTATCCTTTATTTTGTTTCTTTGCTCATATTGTGCAGGTAGCTTTACTCAAATTTGCTGGTTATAAAATTGTAAACAATATTTCTTATCCTGCGAAGGCGGTTATTATTATAGCTATAGCAGATACTTTACTAGGGTAACTTCCTTTTCCATCTTGGTAATTGTTATCTATCACATAAATTTTGTTTTCTAAGTAATGCTGAATGTTGCCAGTGATATCACTTATACAGGGTATCCAAGGAAGTATTATAGCACTAGGAACAATACTATTACTTTTAACAAGTTAGGAAAAAACATTTTGTACGTGAAAAGGAAATATTTTTGTGTTAATGATCAGCTTTGACTTCATTCACTTCATTCAAAAAGATTGTTTTGACTGAACAAAAGATTGGTCTGACACCGACAAATTAGAGGCCGAGCATTGGCCAGTTATAGAATATTTGGATGAAAGGACACAGTTGGGTCAATTTGGTTTATTAGGGGGGACACATTTAAGGACTTTTCACCATAGGTTTACTCCAAGGCATAATGTCCCAAAGCTGGTATTGTTGTGCAAAATTTTCCCCCTGAATATTAGTTTGGGATAAAATTGTTGATTGTCAAAGAATGTAACATCCATTGAGTTGGTAAAATTTCTGATAATTGGGGAATAGCATTGTATCCTTTTTGACTTGTAGAATAACCTTCAAATATGCATTTGAGAGTCCTTGGGTCAAGTTCAATAGCCTGCTGGTGGACTAACACAACACAACCAAAGAATTTTGTTGGACTTAGAAGAGTAGGTAAGACTTGAGTACGGGGAAAACGTGAAATGACCTGGTGAGGAGTTTGAATTTTTAAGACTCGAGAAGGCATTCTATTTATCAAGTAGGTGGCAGCTGAGCCTGCCTCACCTGAGAAGAATTTTGGAACATGTGTGTTGAACATTAGTGTTAAGAGTCCCACATTGAATAATATATGGCATAAACATGTCTTTATAAGTGGGGGTAATCCTCATCTTACCAACCGGTTTTGTCTGAAATTGATTCGAGAGATGTTGTTTTAACTGGAGTATTTCCTGTTGATCACTACCAGTTATGACAATATCATTTACATACACAATAAGATAAATACACCCTTGGACTGAGTGACGATAAAAAACAGAATGGTCAGCTTCACTACGGACCATACCAAACTGTTGTACTACAACGCTGAATCTGCCAAACCAAGCTCTCGGAGATTGCTTAAGACCATAAAGAGACCTCTGTAGCCTACACACCATATTCAATGACTCCCCCTGAGCAACAAATCCAGGTGGTTGCTCCATATATACTTCCTCTTCAAGATCCCCATGTAAAAAAACATTTTTAATGTCAAGTTGGTGAAGAGACCAATGTCGAATGGCTGCAATGACTAGAAGTCTAACAGATGCCATCTTAGCTACAGGCGAGAAGGTATCACTATAATCCAACTCAAAAATTTGAGTGTATCCTTTAGCTAGCAAGCGAACTTTAAATCGATCAATCTTACCATCTGGACCAACCTTCACTGTATAAAGCCAACGACAACCTACTAAAGATTTTCCAGGGGGTAGAGGAACCAGTTCTCAGGTACCACTGCTTTGAAGAGCACACATTTCATCAATCATTGCTTGCCTTCATTCTGGGTGAGATAATGCTTCATCTGAATTTTTAGGAATAGAAACAGAAGACAAAGAAGACAAACAAGTATACTGCAAAGGAGAAAGACGATGATAACATAAATCAATATAATGTGGAGAAGGATTTCGTGTTTGACGTATACCTTTTCGAAGGGCAATCAGAAGATCGGACTTAGGTGGCAGGATCGGATCCGGTGATGGCGAGAGCGTCGGAGGAGAGTCTGCAATGACCTCAGGGACAGGTACGACCTCAGGAACAGGTACACAGACATTGGTTGACGACGCTGATATGTTTGAAGTGGACGAGAAGTGGGGGGGCCAACTGTAAGCCTATCTAGTGGGCTAGGTTCCCTAGAATGATGGGGGACAATGGCAGATGGGACTTCCGGAAGAGGTGTGGGAATACTTTGCTGAAGGGGTTCCGGAGTTGCTTGGCTGGACTCGAAATATGGAACAGACTCGAAGAAGGTAACATCGGCCGATATGAGGTATCGTTGTAGAGTATGTGAATAACAACGATAACCTTTTTGGGATCGATGATAACCAAGAAAGACACACTTTAGTGATCGAGCTGATAGTTTATCAAGACCAGGGGAGAGATTGTGTATAAAACATATGGACCCGAAGACTCGGGAGGGAATTGAGTGAAGTGGGGAATTGGGAAAAATGATTGAATGAGGGATTTTATTGTTAAGGACAAATGAGGGCATGCGATTTATAAGGTAACATGCCGTTAGCACAGCATCCCCCCAAAACCGAAGTGGAACATTACCATGGAGAAGTAAGGTCCGAGTGGTTTCTACGAGATGCCGATTTTTGCGTTCGACTATACCGTTTTGTTGAGGTGTGTGAGGGCAAGATGTTTGATGGAGAATACCATTGTGTGACATAAAATTTTAAAATTGTTGGGATAAATATTCACGGGCATTGTCACTTCGTAAGGTACGGATAGACACACCGAATTGAGTTCTTATTTCTCGATAAAATTGTTCAAAAATAGAAAATAATTCAGATCTATTCTTCATTAAAAATAACCGCGTGCAACATGAAAAATCATCAATAAAGGTGACAAAATACCTAAACTCAAGAGTAGAGACAGTACGCGAGGGACCCCAAACATCGGTGTGAACTAAAGCAAAAGGGGATGAAGCTCGTTTGTTGACTCGATTGAGAAATTGACTACGAGTGTGTTTCCCTAACTGACACGAATCACAATGTAAATTAGATACCTTCGATAAATTTGGCACCAACTTATGTAATTTGGAAAGACTGGGATGACCTACCTGAGCATGGATAGTGAGTGGAGAATCTTTGGCTGAGCATGTCTGAGATGACAATGAGAGGTAATAAAGGCCTTGAGACTCATATCCGACGCCAATCGTCCGTCCTGAACTCCGATCCTGCAGGGTAACATTATTGCTAGTGAAGGTGACACTACAATCAAGAGAACGAGTAAAACGACTGATTGAAAGTAAATTAAATGGACAATTAGGTACATAGAGGACAAAAGTAACAGAGAGAAAAGGTAAAATTTAAACAGTACCAATCCCTTCGGATCGGGTTTGAGAACCATTGGCAGAAGGTATAGTAGGTAAGAAACCAGAGGTAGAGAGGGAAGAGAAATTTTTTTTATTACCCGTAACATGATCAGACGCACCAGAATCAAGAACCTAAGGTCGAAGAGGAGATGATTGAGAGAGGCAAACAGATGAATTACTAGTGTGTGCTACCGTAGCAATAGAATCTGAGTTCTGATAATTCTGATACCATTTGAGGAAATCATCGTAGTTTGGCGTAAAGTTCTGAGGAGTAGCCATGAGTATCTGAAGAGAGAAAATACCACGCGATCGGCCGCTGGACGTGCTGTCACGTGCGGTTCAGGTGGCGGCGTGTGATGCCCATGCGCGGAGACAGAGGTGGCGCGTGTGGGCGCGTGCAGAGGTTTCTGCCTGTGAAAAAGTTTGCCGAAAGGTCACCGGAAATATTAGCGACGGCGGCGGACGACGGCTATGCGGTTATGACCGGAGAATATTGAAAACTGAGAGGCAAACCGGAATGACAACACGGTTTGCAATAAATAAATAAATAAATAAATTTCTCACCGGAAGACAGTGGGTCAACCGGGTAAAGCACAGCGAATAAAGAATTGCCTCTTAGCATTGAGTTAGTCCAACCACATTTCTTAACATGGTATCAAGAGCCTCGTTTAAGATCCGGTGGGCCACCTTCTATGGTTTCCGCTATCGGGCCACCTACCATTTATATTCACGCTCCAGTTGTCTAGTCCTGAGCGTGTGGGTGTGTGTTAAGAGTCCCACATCGGATAATATATGACATAAATATGTCTTTATAAGTGGGGGTAATCCTCACCTTACCAACCGGTTTTGTAGGATTGAGTTAGGCGCAACCACATTTCTTAACAATTAGAAAACTAGCATCTTCTAGGACATGTCTATTTTTCCTCTCTGCCACCCGTTTTGCGTGAGGTGACAACACAAGAGCTTCGATGGATGATCGCATGGCTGTCCAAAAACTCTTCAAGAGATGTTTCAAAATATTCTCTTGCATTATCAGTTTTTAGAACTTGGATTTTGGTTTGAAACTTTGAATCACGGTATTGAATTTTTAAAAAATGTGGCCTAGTTCAAACTTTTCTTTGAGAAGGAACAACCGTGTTATTCTAGCAATATTATCCACAAATAGCAGAAATCATCTAGATACAAATGATATTTTTTTATTCTAGATGGCCCCCCCACATCACCATTAATTGAATAGGGAAGAGATGCTTTATAAGGCTACATATAGTAAGAATGGCGAAGATGTTTAGAGAATTGACAAACTTCACACTAAAAAACTGGACTTTTGTTTGTGAACACAAAAGGAAACAAGTTTTGAAGATATATAAACTCAGGTGACCTAGAGAATAATGCCATAACATAATAGCATTATCCTTATCTGACTAGTAGGGTGACTACACTCAAGCTGCATTGTGAGTTTGTCTAGTAAGAGGGTGGTCTGTATGTTGAAGAAAGAGCCCTATGCTAATCCTAGCACAGTCAATCATCCATCCTGAACCCAAAGTCTGAAATTCACACAAGTTGGAGACAAATTTGGCAACACAATTACGATAACTAGAGCGTACTCACAGATGATAAACTGCAATCCAAATTGGGGACGTGTACTACAGATTTTAACTCTATCTTCTTAGAGAGTGCCTAAACATTGACCAATGGGAAGAGACTAGTCTTGTAGAGGATGCTCAAATATTGATTTTACCTAGAACCAGACTTACAGTACACGTGGTTACTACTTAATACATTTCATAATGATTGTTGCTGTTTTCATCTCTTTTCTATTAGAAATCTTTGATAGGATATTCTATTTACCTTGTAGGTTTCCTACTTGATTTAATTAGCCTATTTTGTTTTGACTTTCTTTTTGAGTTCTTGAGACTTTTGTTGCATATTGGGATGCCTACAGGTATCATTCTGAAATTGGATGGCGAGCTCTGATAGAGACACTTGCCGAGCACTATGGGCTTGAAGTAGATCAGTCTGCTCTCACTATTTTTGTTGGCTCGTTCCCAATCTTCACGGATATACTCTTGAAATTTTGGGTATTTTCTTCTCTCTAGTTATTGCTAAATTTCATTGATTTTATGTATTTGATAGTGCTAGAAATCTGTTAAAAAATTGGCCTCTGCCTAACAACTTGAACTTTAGTTGAATGGTCTAACTAGTATTAAATTATACAATGCATATACAAAGGAAGACATAAAGAAATTCTCAAAAGTAGGATCAAATTCAGCACTGTCGAAACTACCTAAGGAAACTATGATAAAGAGAAAAAATAACTAACAATATATTATAATTGCAATCATATACATCACGAGATAAAAAAGTTTTTATGCAAAGGTGAATGTCTAAAGAATATAGTTGATTTGCCTTACCAAAATTCTTATCAAATTGCTGAATAAGTTTCCTAAACTTCTTAATCCAAACTCTAGAGGGTTGTTTTAGAACATACAAGGATTTTGGAACCTACAAATAATGTATGAATTCCCCTTAGCAACAAAGCTAGGTAATTGCTATATATAGTCTCAAAACTTGTGTTGAGCCTAACTCATCTCTACAAAACTGGTTTGTGAAGTTTGTCTCCACTTATAAACGTAACATAGGTCATATCTCTAAGCAATGTGAGACTAAATCCGTCCCTTCGAATCTAACACAATGAAGGTGTTAAGGGCTGCAATTAAGGCAAGTCAAATGCCACAATTAAAGAGAATAGAGATAAACTGCAATTAAGATGGAAATTCCAACATAAAGATCTGCTCTTATAAGTCACCATGTAAGAGGGTATTCTTAATGTCAAGATAATATTGAGACCTATTCTTATGGAAGTCATATACGAGAAGAGGCAAGCATGTGCCATTTGAGAGACAATGGAGAAAGTGTCATTGTAATTCTAACTATAACTTTGAGTGTGCCCTTTTGTTATCAATTGGCTTTTACTCAATACATTCACTATAATAGTAAAAACCCATCAACAACCAAGTATAGATTTTGTGAAAATAGGTATTTCTCAATGATTTGATACAAAGTAAAAGAGGGTATATGGCCTACGGAGCACATTCAAATAAGAAAGATCGTGAAACTTTTGATTTTACTTACTAGTAGATTGTCAAACTTTTGATTTTACTAGTGGCACGAATCTTTAATTCTGTTGGAATATTTATTTGAGGGTTCAACATGAGGGATCATTTTTACATTCTTTAGGGCTTTTCTCTATGACCAACACATTTTGTGAAAGACTTTTCACATACTCATCCAAAACCTTAAAGTGATAGGTATTGGGTTCTCTCACTTATAAATTGTTCAATCTTCACTTTTCTAATCAATTGAAATTCTGACACGTAGTGGATAGATGTCGTATACGATGTCACGACATCAGAATGTCAAATGCAATGTCAAGACGTCGTGACAACAAAAATAAAAATAACCGACTTAAAGTAAGATGCAGGAAATAAATAACACAAGGAAGTTGTTAACCCAGTTTAGGTGCAACATCACCTACATCTGGGGGCTACCAAGCCAGGAAGGAAATCTATTATAATAATATTAGTTTGAAAAACTTAAGTAAACGACCTCCGATTTACAATCTTCGCACCTAATCACTACCCGTGCAATTTCTATCTAAGACACTTTTAGATAATAGACCCTTCTCACTCCTCCTCAATCACACAACAGTGATGATAAAGCAAACAAAAGATGACACAATCAAGAAATAGAATGCACTCTTACTTAAAAGCTTATGAGTAATTCACAATTATAACTCTACTAAAAACAATCCAGCTCTAGTATCAAGGTGATACAAGAGTAGCTCACAAACAACAATGAACAAACAAAAACTTAAAGAAAATACTGCACTCCGTATACTTTAGGTTTAGAGTCTTCTTATAAATAGCCTTTGAAAAACTATGGACTTGATGAGCAAATCGGGTTAAATTAAATAGCACATCCATAATATTCTGGAAAATAATATATGATTAAATGCAAATCCATAATATATTATTTCCTAAAGTTCAGATCCAAATCAAATCTTCTACAGAAACAAATCAAATCAAATCTCATCAAATCTCATGTTTCCTTAAATGATGTCAACCATTCTTAAAAAATATTGAACAACTGAAACCGAACTTTGAGTTTCTAAAAACACACACTTCTTGGACTGTAATATACTAGAATCAAATCTTCAAAGAATCTTTACTAATAAAACTGAATCTTCCAAAACGCGAAAAAAGATCAGCTTCAGTACCGCACCAATATGTCACGACATCTGGTACGGCATATCGCTAGAATACTTGAACAAGATCTGCTTCAGTATCGCACTAACATGTCCCGACATCTGGTACAACATATCGCTAGAATACTTGTTTTAACAAAATGTAGCCAATCATAAAGCATACAACCTAACAATCTTCCCATTTGGTAAATTTTGACTAAAACAACCTTTGCAAAACATACCATGTGTCAGCTAATAAACTCAAGAGAACTTCAAAGAAAAAAAACACAATAACCAAACTTGGAACTTCTCCAAGATACATCTGAGGCATACGCAACAGAACAAGATAAAACCAGCCTCACAGAGAATGACACATCAGAGAGAAGTAAACTCTCATAACACAAACTTTCTGCAAAGAAAAATAAATTCTCCCAGACAAGATGTCAAGACATCAGGTATGACATCAAACACCTAATCATCTCCAGTCAGGATGTCAAGACATCAGTTATTATCTCAAGCATCTCACAGTCATGTCAGCATCAAAATATCATGCTCCCCCTAAACACCAGATCAGGAGCAAAAACTATTACTCCCCTTCAAGTAGTACTTCCCCTTAATAGCAGATCAAGCATACATAAATTCTACCAACTACCTCTTTTTACCCACAAAACAACCATACATTCACCAGGAGCAGAAACAACCTCTATAGCAGATACATAAGCAATAATAAAAAAACAGGGCACAACAGATGACAACACTGCTATCTATTTCCTCATCTTTATCACCTCCTTACTAGATGTCATAACAATGTCTGGGACATGTGCCCCTGCAAACAATCTATAGTGCAAAGAAAGAGGAGATTCTTTTCTACATGCAATATCAGAACTGACCAAAATACCAGGGTGCTCCAAACACCTTATCAGTCACTTCCACCTCAGCATGCTCCGTCTCGCTCCTACCCATAAACCTGTTGATAATTTCAGGAGAAAACTCCACATATTTACCTCTGTCATAAACCTTTCTATACTCCTTGCTCATCTTACTGTCACAGTCCTCAGAAATGTGTACAATGAATTTCTTCACCAGCATCTCATAACAGTCACCAAAATCAGCAACACTCTTCACCAAACCAACATCCTCAATAAGATTCACCACCGAATAGAGGTAAGAGAAAGTATCTGATGCACTCCTCCACACCTGTAATTGCTATAACTCCTCAAACATGCAAATTCTTAATTCGCCCCTTAACTTTTCAAATTGATTTGCATCCAAAGCCTTAGTAAATATGTCTGCCAGTTGCTTCTCAGTGGCCACATGCTCAAGAGTAACAATCTTGTCCTCGACAAGATCCCTAATAAAATGATGACGAATGTCAATATGCTTTGTCCTGCTATGTTGGATGAGATTCTTGGATATATTGATTGCACTCAGATTGTCACAATTTAATGTCATGACATCCTGTTCGACATTATATTCCTTTAAAATTTGTTTCATCCAAATCAATTGAGAGCAACTGCTTCCTGCAGCAATATACTCAGTCTCAGCTGTAGACAAAGACACATAATTTTGCTTCTTACCGAACCAAGAGATAAGATTGTTTCCCAAGAAGAAACATCCTCCAGAAGTACTTTTTCTATCATCAGCACTACCTGTTCAGTCTGCATCACAATAGCCTATAAGCATGAAATTAGTACTATGAGAATACAACATGCCATAATCACTAGTACCATTGATGTATTTCAAAATCCCCTTGACTTGAGTAATGTGGCTCATTTTAGGATTAGCCTGATATCTAGCACAAACTCCTACAACAAAAGTGATGTCTGGTCTGCTAGCTGTCAGATACAACAGACTACCAATCATACTCCTGTATAAACTTTGATCCATATCAACATTTTTTTCATCCTTAGTTAATTTCAACTGTGTTGCAACAAGTGTCTTTTTGTGACTAGCATTTTCCAAGCCAAACTTCTTTACTATATTCTTAGCATACTTGCTTTTAGAAATGAATGTAGTATCATCCATTTGTTTAACTTGAAGACCAAGAAAATAAGTTAGTTCACCAACAAAACTCATCTCAAATTCAGATTGCATTTGCTTGATAAAATGTTGGACCATCTGGTTTGACATCCCTCCAAACACAATGTCATTAACATATATTTGAGCTACCATGAGTTCACTATGCTCTTCTTTAACAAATAAGGTCTTGTCTATTCCTCATTTTCTGTAGCCATTGTGGAAAAGAAACTCAGTTAACCTTTCATACCAAGCCCTAGGTGCTTGTTTCAATCTATAGAGAGCTTTCTTTTATTTGTAAACATGATTTGGAAAACTAGGATCGATAAACCCCTTGGGTTGTTCAACATAAACTTCTTCATTTAAGTACCCATTTAAGAAGACACTTTTCACATCCATCTGAAATAACTTAAACTTAAGCATGCATGCCACTCCTAGAACTAGAAGTAATCTTATGGATTCAATATCAACCCCTTCAATTTGAGTGTATCCTTGAGCAACAAGCCTAGCCTTGTTTTTTGTCACAATTCCATTTTCATCACATTTGTTCTTGTTAATCCATTTTAATCAGATTTGTTCTTGTAAATCTATTTTGTGCCAATAACATTCATCCCTTCAGGCCTGGGTACCAAGTCTCACACTTCATTTCTTTTGAACTAACCTAGTTCCTCTTGCATAGCATTGATCCAGAATTCATCAGTCAATGCCACCTTCACATATTTTGGTTCAAATTTTGAGACAAAACAAGAATTGGATATCACATCTCTGGATCTAATGGTGATCCCTTCATCAAGTTTTTCATAAGTTCCTTTGGATGATTTTTCTGAATTCTATTTGAGGGACCTTTGTTGGCTTAAGGGTTATCTGGTTCAGTCCTTGCTGGCTCAATGTTGGACTCAATGTCTTTCACATTTTCTAAAGCATCAGTCTGCTGATATGATGTTCCAACATCTTCGACATCAGTCCCTTTCACAATAATTGAATCATCAACCACAACATTAGTGAATTTCATCATGACCTTGGTTCCGGAGTTAAATACCCTGTAAGCTCTGCAGTTTGTAGAGTAACCAAGAAATATCCCTTAATCACTTTTGGGATCCATCTTTCTCCTCTGTTCACGATCAGGCAGAATGTAGCATTTACTCCCCAACACATGAAAATATTTAACACTAGGTTTCTTCCCTTTCCACAATTCATAGTGTAGAAGATGCACCAGCTCTTAGAGTGACACGATTGTGAATGTAACATGCAGTGTTGATAACTTCAGCCCAAAAACGATAAGGACGATTTTTTGCATGAAGCATGACTCTAGCTGATTCTTGTAAAGTTCTATTCTTGCGTTCTACAACTCCATTTTGTTGAGGAGTGATGGCTGATGAGAATTCATGTCCAATTCTTTTAGAAAAACAAAATTTAGAAAATTTGGCATTTTCAAATTCCTTGCCATGGTCACTTCTGATTCTAACTATAACACTTTCCTTCTCTCTTTGAAGACGTTGACAAAGGTCTTTAAAAACATCAAATGTGTGATTTTTCCTTGATAAAGTTCACCCAAGTAAATCTTTAAAAATCATCAACTACCACGTAGAAATACTTTTTTCCACCAAGACTTTCAACCTGCATTGGCCCCATTAAGTCCATATGAAGAAGCTCTAACTCTGGAAGTAGCTTGATGTTGTGACTTCGGGTGTGACATCTTGGTTTGCTTCCCAATTTGACACTCTCCACAAATGTTACCCTCCTCAATTCTGAGTTTGGGTAGACCTCTAACAGCTTCTTCAGACATAATCTTCTTCATACCTTTGAGATTCAGATGTCTAAGCTTCTGGTGCCATAACTTAACTTCATATTCCTTGGACATTAAACATGAGGAAGAATAGGTAGTTTCTTGTGGTACTCACAAATAGCAATTGTCTTTTGACCTGACTCCTCTCATTAGAACATCATTCTTCTCATTGGTAACCAAACATTCTGACTTGGTGAAATTGACTTTTAGACCTTGATCACATAACTGACTGATAATGATCAGATTTGCAGTCAATCCTTTCACAAGAATAACATCATCCAGTCTAGGAAGTCCAGTACATGTTAACATTCCTACTCCCTTAATTTCACCTTTATCTCCATCACCAAACGTGACAAAACTAGTGGAATAAGAGTTAATGTCCACCAAATACTTCTTGACCCCAGTCATATGTCTAGAACATCCACTGCCAAAATACCAGTCTTCTCTAGATGAAACTCTAAAGGAAGTGTGGGCTATAAGACCAACATTAACCACCCTAGGTTTCCTTTCCTTTTTAGTTTTAGTCAGCACATGGTTAGTCTTAGGTTGTTTGGGATGTCCAGGATAACCATACAGTCTGTAACAGAAAGGTTTGATGTGACCATATTTACCACAACAATGACACTTCCACGACAAGAACTTGACTTTAGTTTGAGTTTCCTGATGTCTGGCAGGATGTCGAAACATTTGGTCGGACATTGTACGTTCAAACTTCCTTTCAACAGAAATAAATTTTGTCACAGGAGGGTTTCCTTGTTTATTTTGAGATTGGTAATTAAAACCTATACCTATTAAGTTTCCAGCCTCTTTTCCAACTTGAAGAATTTCATCGAACATATCAGACCCATTGTTCAACATTCTCACTGATTTGGTCATGTTTTCAAGTTTAGAATTCAATAGGGTTACCTCATCTTGAAGACCAGGGACAGTAGATAAAATATTCTCTTTTTCAGCCTGCGGTTGAGTTATGACTCTCTTCTTCTTTTCTCCTATCTTACACACTTCTTCACTTCTGATACACAGTTCCTTGTAGGAAGCAGTTAATTCTTCATAAGAGACAGCCTTATCACAGGAATCTTCATCAGATTCATATCTGCCAGTGAGGCCTGTAACATGCTTAGCAGTTTCAACATCAGGTTCACTTTCAGAATCATCATCAGACCAAAAAACAGACATGCCCTTCCTTTGATTCTTGAGGTACGTGGGACATTCTGATCTAATGTGACCAAAACCTTCATATTCATGACACTGAATACCTTTTCCTTGATTTGTCTTCTCCTATGTTCTTGCTTTTCTCTGAAAACCATTGTTCTTACTGATGTCGAATGACATGTTCTTGACATCTGGTCTTGGCTTCCTATCCATACTCTTCAGCACCTTCTTGAATTTCCTTACAAGAAGCACAATAGTATTAGAAATTCCTTCATCAGTCTCCATGTCACATTGAACCTTTTCATAATTAGTGTTGGAGATAAAGGTTATTCTCTTGTTCTTCTTTTCAGATCTTTCATTGATAACCAATTCAAAGGTTTGAAGTGACCCAACAAGCTCTTCCACTTTCATGTTGTTGATGTCTTGAGCTTCTTCAATCGCTGTGACCTTCATGTCAAACTTCTTAGGCAACGACCTGAGAATCTTTCTAACCAGCTTCTCCTCTGACATTTTCTCTTTCAAGACACTAGATGTATTGGCAATATCAAGAATATTCATGTGAAAATCATGAATGGACTCGTCATCTTTTATCCTGAGATTCTCAAATTTGGTGGTGAGAAGTTGAAGTCTTGACATCTTTACTTTTTATGTGCCTTCATGAGTGGTTATGAGGATTTCCCATGCATCTTTGGCCACTGTACAGGTACTTATTAACCTGAATATATTCTTGTCAACCCCATTGAACAAGGCGTTCAAAGCTTTGGAGTTTTCAAGAGCAAGATCATTTTCTTAGACCAGTTTTCTTCTGGCTTCAATTCAGTTGTGTCCTTCCCATCTTTGCCCTTCACAACAGGGTGTTCCCAACCTTTGATAACTGCTTTCCAGATTTTGCTATCCATAGATTTTAGAAAAACCACCATACGCGCCTTCCAGTAATCATAGTTGGCGCCATCCAAAATAGGTGGTCTGTTGACAAACCCCCCTTCCTTGTCCATAGTACCAGAAAGTATCTTCCCTGCAGCTCATCAAAATAGAACATGGTGCCTGTTCTGATACTAATTGTAATTCTGGCACGTAGTGCACAAATGTCGTATACGATGTCACGACATCAGAATGTCGAATGCAGTGTCAAGACACCGTGACAGCAGAAATAAAAATACACGACTTAAAGTAAGATGCAGGAAATAAATAACACAAGGAAATTGTTAACCCAGTTCGGTGCAACGTCGCCTACATCTGGGGGCTACCAAGGCAGGAAGGAAATTCACTATAATAATATTAGTTTGAAGCTCTTAAGTAAACAACCTCCGGTTTACAATTTTCGCACCTAATCACTACCCTGCAATTTCTATCTAAGACACTCTTAGATAAGAGACCTCTCTCACCCCCCCTCAATCACACAATAATGATGATAAAGCAAACATAAGAAGACACACTTCAAGAAATAGAATGCACTCTTGCTTAAAAGTTTATGAATGATTCATAATTACAACTATACTAAAAACAGTCCAGCTCTAGTATCAAGGTGATACAAGAGTAGCTCACAAACAACAATGAACAAACAAAAACCTAAAGAACTCTCACAAAAATACGACTGCCTTCCTTACACTTTAGGTTTAGAGTCTTTTTATAAATAGCCTTTGAAAAAGTATGGACTTGATGAGCAAATCGGGTTAAATTAAATAGCACATCCATAATATTCTGAAAAATAATATATTATTAAATGCAGATCCATAATATATTATTTCCTAAAGTTCATATCCAAATTAAATCTTCTGCAAAAACAAATCAAATCAAATCTCATGTTTCCTTAAATGATATGTTAACCATTCTTAGAAAATATTGCACAACTGAAACCGAACTTTGAGCTTCTAAAAACACACGCTTCTTGGACTGTAATATACTAGAATCAAATCTTCAAAGAATCTTCACTAATAAAACCAAATCTTCCAAAATGCGAAACAAGATCAGCTTCAGTACCGCACCAACATGTCACGACATCTGGTACGACATCTCGCCAGAATATTTGAACAAGATCTACTTCAGTATCGCATCAACATGTCACGACATCTGGTACAAGGTCTCTCTAGAATACTTGTTTTAACAAAATGCAGCTAATCATAAAGCATACAACCTAACATCAATGTGAGACTTCTACCTCACACTTGATTTTCAACATCTCTAACTCACACTAGTTTTTCTCAATACACCCCCTCAAGTGCGAGTCTATCCACAATGCTCCCCCTCAAGTGAAAGCTATTTCATACACATACACTTGTACCGCCGTTGATACTTTTCAATAGAACATGCCTCCTTCCCACCACCATGTGGGGAAGACTTTTGATACAAGGAAGCTGGTTCTTCACTCAAACCATACTCTGATACCACTGCTGGAACATTTATTTGGGGGTTCCGCATGAGGGAGCATTTCTACATTCCTTTTCAACATCAGTTTCTTTTTTTTGTTATAGATTCTACATTTGTTTGCCTTAAAATGTTAAATTGAGGTCAATATCATCTGATATTTTTGGCTTAGTTATTTATGTGTTGCAATATTACTGTTAAGAGTCTCACGTCGAGCAATAGATGACCTGTATTTGTGTTTGTAAGTGGGTGTAATCTTCATCTTACAAGCTTGTAAGGTTGAGTTAGGTTTAACCACAATTCTTCAGATAATATCAAAGTCCCTTTCAAGATCCATTGGACCATCTGTTATAGGTTTTCGCTATTGGTCATCCACTATTTATGTCCACACACCAAACTCAATAGTGTTGGGTGTGAGGGGATATGTTAGGAGTTCTACATGGAAGATAGCCTACAATGTGTCATATAAGTTATTTTAATACTTCTTCTGTTTTTTTTTAAGTGTCACTTTTTTATACATTTTTGTTCTTTTTTAATTGTCACTTACAAAGTTCAAGGTAGTATTAAATACAATTTTGTCAAAATTACTCCTAGATAATTATTACAGAGAGAGAAAAAGTAAAATGAATGTAATAATTAATTAAGGATAATATAGGTAAAAAGAGAATTATTGTATGAAAAATAACAATATTGATTAGTTTTTTTGATATGTGTAAAAAATAAAAAAATGACACTTAAAAAAAAACGGAAGGAGTATTAGACTAGGAAGGAGTATTAGACTAACTCAATACAAATTTACACGTCAGGTCAACGTAGGCTTTTTGAGATTACCTAGACTCATGTTTTATAACCTTGCAAATAAGTTAAACAATTAATTCATATATCACAAGAAAGGAAATATTCTATATGATTGTAAATGGAAAAATAGTTATTCTTATGACACAGTTAATAAAGACTATTCAATGTGTTTATTATTGGTGGATTTCTTTTATCTTACAAATCGGTTTTATAAATTATATGATTGAGTTAGACCAAATCTATATTTTAAAATATAATGTAGCAGTTGTCTAATAATGATCTTTGGCTACCTTCGAAGCTACTGTAGGAAATCTTCTTGATTTTACTTTGACATTCTATTATCCTTTGACCTGAGGTCCATTATCTGATATCAATTCCAAAATCCTTTCAAGATATAGTCCATGACCACCATGTAACAGAATAGCAACCTTGCCATTGTGCCAAGCCTCAATAAAATGAAGCCTGTGGTAGGATTAGACTGTTTTGTTTGTGACATTCTGTTATAGAAATCTAAAACACATACTGCTTTTGTTTTGATGAACATTACTAGGAATGTGAAAATTTCAGTTCTGTACGGCTATAAAAAATTGTTCTGTCAGTAACTTTGTAGCTGGTAATGCGTATATCACCCCTTATTGCTTTTGTGATGCAGATCTTCAAATTCCTCCCACGTTTATCTCCGGAAGTGACGACTATGCTTCAGAGACTGGGGCGTCACTAGTAGAAAATTCCATGTCCAGGATTTGCCTGAATGCTCTGGCTTTATCAATTAGAATAGTTCCAATTTTTCACCATTACCTCATTCTTGTATGCATTTATTGATATTGAAATGTCCGGCTTATGGTGTAATGGTAACTTTTCCTCAAGTTCAGCTACTGGTTCTTGTTTCTCTCTTTTTGCGGACTTGTGCGAGTGCATGAGTATTTTACTGGTTCTATAGTACACGGCAGTTCAAGGTGGTTTATGTGCACACAGAGAATGGTCACTCAAATCCGCCAATAAAGCTTAAATATGTTATGAGCTCCAAATTCAACTCATTCTTCCGTTTATGTTATTGGAATATATATTTTTTGTAATATGATCATTAATTGTGTAAGGAGATCGAGTCTCTGACGGAAAAAACCTGGATGGAATATTTTTTATTTGAAGTCAATATCTTATATGTATATGGTTGATACAGGTGGGAATAGGTCAGACAAGCTAATAATAACCTACAATTTATATTTTTTTTATAAATCTCTTTAGTTAAAAACTATGTCATGTGTCATAAAAAAAAACCTATAAGTTTATTAAGCCGACTTATTTAAATAATTATGAATATATTTATTATTATTATATTATAATTTGTACTGTGGATTAAAATATAAAATTAAAGTGTCGAGGAAGAGCGAGTCCTGAGGGGCTCGATGCCTCTGCTCGACGGACTCTGCTGAGCCCGACCATGTTAAGGTGTGGCACGTACCCGACAGTGGTCTTGTAAAGAGGTCCTTGTTGGGCCATCCCATGTCCTGTGGGTTAGGCGTTCTTGACTGAGGGGCAGACCCTGGCCCAGTCCAGAACAGGAGCCCTCCAAGTCGTTGCTCCGAAGTGTCGGAGCGATGACTTAAGAGCCAACAAGCATGTCGGGGAAGTATCGATCGTGCGACAGCGACGAGGAGAACTTGTTTGAGATCCACTGGCCGTGTAGTCGGGGAGCCAAAATGTGTGTAACCTGACCCTCTCAAGTGAGAGGGTATTTATAGAGAGCCCCCAGCGCGGGGCCAACGGTTACTTGCATTGGGCTGGATTGTCAGGTCCAATCCAAGTAACTGCCAGAGCTTACGTGGCGTAGTGAAGACCAACACGTAGTCTTCGCCCTGGGGTAACCGTTTCTAGATCTCCGGAATTAGGGCAGATCGATTCCATCGGGAGTGGGAGGTTACATGAGAACGTGTCCTCGCGGGGAGGAGTCTTGCGTGTCGGGGAGAGACGTGTCCTCGCGGGGAGGACTTGCTTGTGGATAGATATGCCTCCTCGCGGGGAGGAGCACACGGGTGTCGAGGAAGAGTGAGCCCTGGGGGGATCGATGCCTCTGCTCGACGGACTCTGCTGAGCCCGACCATGTTAAGGTGTAGCACGCGCCCGACAGTGGTCTTGTAAAGAGGTCCTTGTTGGGCCATCCCATGTCCTGTGGGTTAGGCCTTCTCGACTGAGGGGAAGACCCTGGCCCAATCCAGAACAGGAGCCCCCCAAGTCGTTGCTCAGAAGTGTCAGAGCGATGACTTAAGGGCCAACAAGCATGTCGGGGAAGTATCGATCGTGCGACCGCGACGAGGAGAACTTGTTTGAGATCCACTGGCCGTGTAGTCGGGGAGCCAAACGTTTGTTGGGTAGAAATCAGCGAGCGGACTCGAGCGTGGGAGTTCGCGGACGGTCGACTAAGCGGGGATGCGAGAAGTTTGAACTTGGGTGTCGGAGCAAATGGAGAGACGCGTGTTGGGGAGCGAACGGTCGCATGTATGCCACGTGTCAGACACCATCATTGCCTAGGGGCGACTAGGCTAGGGTAGTGTACTCTAGTAGTCTAAAACCCTTCGAATTCCGTGAGGATCCTATAAATAGGCCTTACCTCGTTTCATTTGCATCGTTTGCTCTTTTCCTCTCAGACTCTCCATTCTCTTCTTCTCAGTTTTTCCGCCGCTGTCTTCCACCGTTCTCCACCGACGACTGCCGTGCCGAAACCCCAAAAGCGTATTTCAAGTAAGTTTCTTTCTTTCTTTTTCTCCTTTCGTTTGCATTTATAGGGTGAATCTTATGGTGAACTGGTGAAGTTCCCATGGAATTCACGAAATATCCTGCGAAAACGGCGGAATTTCATAGTTTAGTCGTTGAATCTCGCGGTGAGGGATGATGAAATCCCCGAGGACATGAAGAATATCCCGGGGTCGTGAGATGAACGTTTCTCGGTTCTTTTGTTGAATGTCCCGGGGAATAAGGACGGGATCCCCGGGGAACCGAAGTTTGTCTCGAGGACATGGGTCAAATCTCTCGGGGTCCCGTCCAACGTCGCTCCTCGCGGAATCGAGGATGATCGCGTGTTCGTGTTCCCAGACGTTCCCTCCTCGCCCTTTCACTTGATCAGCGGTGGAGGGGTGAATTTGATACGGGTCATCGAATTCACCATTTCCTTCTGCTTTTTAGGTAAATGGACGTGTTGCCCGTGGCCGTGGGATCTTTGGATATTTACGACGGGCCCGATTCCCCTATGGCAGAGACAACCAGCGGCGGGGAGAGTTCGTCCGACGAATGGGCCTGCGAGGAGGCCGTAAACATGATGTCTTTGTTCGTCGATGGGGACGAGGTCGACATCTTCTGCACCGTCGAGCATCGTCTGGTGGGCTCGTCGAAGTCATGGAACGTGTTCAGGCCGAAGGCACATCATCGGATATGCTCGACGTACAGCGGGATGCGGTTCCCCATCTATGAGTTTATGTTCGACGAGGCGGGGTGGCGTCTGCCTTTCACGGATTTCCAGCAGGTCGTTTTTACCTGGCTGCGTTTGGCCCCTTCCCAGCTCCACCCCAACTCTCTTGCTTTCATTAGGGCCTTCAAGCTAGTGTGCAAATATCTGCAGATCGGGGCGACCGTGCCCTTGTTTTTCCGCATTTTCCACCTTCAGCGACAGGCCGTCGACGGTAGGCACGATTGGGTGTCCTTCAAACAGGTGAACAACCTATTTCACACTTACCTGAACTCCGTGCGAGACTTCAAGTACCGGTACTACCTCGTGAGGCCGATCACACATGAGGCCGTAAACACAGTGTACCGTCGGGTTGTCGAGGGGGATCGCATAGCCTACGAGCAGATAGTAGCGTTCGTCAACAGTTTTAATAGGGGCAAGTTCGTGACGATGGACGGGGAATTCGTCCGGGGGGACGACGGGCAGGTGTTGACGAAACGTCGTCTGATCAATACGAGGGCCCTCCTCGTGACTTTCTCCGATGAGGATGCTCTCGAGCTGCTAGGTGGTGCCATCCTCTTCGACTTACTTTTTCTTCGTATATTGACCTCCGGTTTACTGACATGTTTATTTTCTTTTTGCAGGAAAGATGTCGAATGCTGAGGAGCGTTTTAAAAAGTTGAAGGCTAACCGCGCTGTGAAGAAAGGAGGCAAGAGTCGCGTCGAGCAGCTCCGAGTGCAGGAGCCCGTTCCCACCCCGACACCTGGGGGTTCCTCTGGCTCTCACCAGGATAGTGATTCCCTCAACCCTCAGAGCTCTCCGAAGAGGCAACGACTTGCAAACACAGTGGACATCGACCTTACCGAGCACGAGAGCCCCCCTGCCGTGAAATTTGTGCTGCCGCCTTGTCACACCAGGCCAAACTTCTTCATGGGGAATAATTTGCTATGCGTGGGTGGCCCCAAATCTCAGGCCATCTTAGGCGTCGACAAGGCTTCTCGGAGAAGGATGCTGGTGGAGGATGTGTCTGCTGTGATACGGGTTTGCGCGGCTGCCTTGGTTCTGAACGACGAGGCGTGCCCCACAAGCGAGCTGAACAAGTTGTGAGAAAGTTTCCAGTCCATCTCGACCGAAATAGAGAAGGTGGGTAAGGAGCTGGTTGACTGTAAAAGCCAGAACCAGGCCCAAGTTGAGCTTCAACAGAAACTGGAGTCAAAGTTGAGAGTGCTGAGGAGGAGCGGAAACGTCTCGTCGGCATTGAAGAGGAGAGGGATCGTCTCTTGGCGAGGAACGCCGAATTGGAGGAGGCTGTCCGTCCAACTGAGGAGGAAACTGAGGAGGACAGGTTGCTGACTTCGTGGGCAGCGCTGATAGCGAAGCTCCGGGAAGCCGAGGAAGACAACCTCGCAGTAGCTGGCATAGGTTTCAAGAACGCCGTGGAGCAGCTTCGAATCCTCAACCCAACCTTTCGACCGAGGGGATCGACCCCGACTACGAGGTGGTCGACGGTCAGATCGTGCAGCCGATGCGAGTCGACGAGGTTCATGATCCCTAGCAGCCTGAAGGGTCCGTCGCTGAGTAGGATTTCTTCCCCGTTCTGTTCGGCCTGCGAGCCATTTTTATTTATTGGGATATTTCTGCCCGGCCTGCGTGCCAGGGGCTTTTTGACATTTGTTTGTAATATTTGTACAATGGGCTTCTGCCCGCTTTAATGCCTTTTTGTTTATCTGCTCGTGTGCTGTTTGTATTGTTTATACTGTGTGTGATGTTATAGCTTTTGTTATACTTTGTTTTTGTCTAAGTAATAAAGACTTTGGGATTTGCTCGACCTTGATAGTCCCTGACCGCGTGGAGAGCTGGTCGGGTGGTCGGAGACGTATTCCGACCTTCAACGAGGCTAAGAGCTCAATCGAGGTCTTAGCTTCGTGGCGTGAACTTCCCATCGCGAGCTAGGTGTTCTGCCTAATTGGCACAACGACGGCGGAGCTCGATCGAGGTATCCCCGTCGGATCAAAAGTCCTCGCGCACACACGACACGGCCTTTGATCATCGTGTTCTGTATATGGGTGACGCGCTCGTACCTTAGCGCGTCCCCGTAATCGCGGTGCTCGTGAGTCGCGGGCAGTGCTTAACTGTAGTATTGTTTGAGCTTCTCAGCGTTCCATGGTCGAGCAAGTTCTTCCCCGTGCATATTTTCGAGGAAATAGGCTCTTGTCCCCGTTTTTGCGAGGACGAGGTACGGGCCCTCCCAGTTCGCGGCGAGTTTGCCTTCTCGCGAGTCTTTCTGGTTCCTTCGTAGGACGAGGGTGCCCACCTGAAAATCACGTTTGATAACTTTGTCGTTATAACGTAGTGTTATTTTCTACTTAAGTGAAGCTTCTCGGAGAGAAGCGCCCGAACGTATCTCCTCGACGAAATCGAGTTCTTCCCTCAGGGCTACGTCGTTTGCGTCCCCGTTGAGGGGGGCTTCTGTCCTCCTCGAGGGTTCCCTGATTTCCACGGGGATCACCGCTTCTGTTCCGTAGGTCAGACGAAAAGGGGTCTCCCCGGTCGTGGAATGTGGGATCGTTCGGTAGGCCCAAAGGACGCTGTGTAGCTCCTCGACCCACCGTTGTTTGGCGTCGCCTAGTTGGCATTTAAGTCCTCGTAGGATTACTCTGTTGCTGCCTCAGGCTGTCCGTTCGTTTGAGGGTGTTCGACCAACGTGAAGTGCTGCTTCGTACCTAGCTAGGAGACAAAGTCTTGGAAGTTCTTGTCGGTGAACTGTGTTCTGTTGTCGGTGACGATAGCTTGAGGCACGCCGAATCAGGCGAGGATGTTCCTTTTGTAAAAACGCAGTATGTTGATGGGCGTGATTTTGGCCAATGCTTCCGCCTCAATCCACTTCGTGAAGTAGTCCACCCCGACGATGAGGTATTTGTTTTGATATGGCCCCTGGACGAAAGGTCCGAGGATATCCATCCCCCACCACGCAAACGGCCACGGGGAGGACAGTGTTTTGAGCTCGTTGGGAGGAGCAAGGTGCATGTCCCCGTGCCGTTGGCATCTGTCGCACTTCTTGACGTGTTCCTTGGCATCCTGCTGCATGGTGGACCAGTAATACCCTGCTCGAAGTGCCTTCCGGGCTAACGATCGTCCGCCGAGGTGCTGTGCATTGATTCCTTTGTGGATTTCCTGGAGGATGCCGGGGACCTTGGTCTCCTCGACACACCTGAGGAGGGGGATAGAGAACCCTCGCCGGTATAGCTTGTCCTCGACTATCGTGTATGAGCATGCCCGCCATTTGATCATTCCGGCTTCCTTGGGATTTTCGGGCAGTTTGCCCGTCGTGAAGTACTCGTACACGGGGGTCATCCAGCAATTGCTGCCACCAATGGCGTTTATGTCTGTCACTGGAGTGGGTTTGTCGATGCTCGGCCGGGAAAGCACCTCTTGTATGACGGATTTGTTCCCGCCTTTCTTCTTTGTGCTTGCCAATTTGGACAAGACATCTGCTCGGGCATTGTGCTCGCGGGGGATGTGAGTTACTTCCGCTGAGGTGAACTTTTTCATCTTTTCTTTCACCAAGGCCAAGTATTCTATGAGGTTGTCGTTCTTGGCCTGGTACTCTCCTCGGACTTGCGAGGCCACGAGCTGGGAGTCGGTGAAGAGTTTGACCTCCTTGGCGCCGAGGTCCTCGGCCAGCCGAAGTCCTGCGAGGAAGGCCTCGTACTCCGCTTGGTTGTTCGACGTCGGGAAGGATAGCTCGAGGGACACCTCGATCAGGATGCCTTCCTCGTTTTCGAGGATGATGCCCGCCCCGCTTCCCTTCGGGCTGGACGCTCCGTCGACATAGATCGTCCATTTCTGGGATCCGTTGGTCGAAGGTTCCTAGACTGTCATCTCCGCTACAAAGTCGGCCAATACCTGAGCCTTCAGGGCTTTCCTCCCTTCGTATTGAATGTCAAACTCGGCGAGTTCTAGCGACCACCTGAGCATCCTCCCCGCCATGTCCGGTCGTCCAAGGAGCTGCCTTATAAGCTGTTCGGTCCTTACGATGACGGTGTGGACAAGGAAGTAGTGGCGCAACCTCCTGGCCGCCGTGACGAGGGCCAGGGCGACTTTCTCTATCTGCTGATACCTAAGCTCGGGGCCTTAGAGGGCTTTGCTCGTGAAGTAAATTGGCTTCTGCCCGTCCGGAGTTTCCCGAATGAGGACGACACTGACTCCTTCACTCGTGATTGCAAGATACAAGAAGAGTGTCTCCCCGCCCTCAGGCCGTGAGAGGACCGGGGGCTGCGATAGGACTTGTTTTAGGTGGAGGAGCGCCTGCTCGCATTCTTCGCTCCACTCAAACTCTGCTTTTTGTCGAAGAAGTTTGAAAAATGGGAGTGTGTATTGTGCAGATTTGGCGACGAAGCGGGAGAGAGCGGTGAGCATCCCGTTCAATGATTGTATCGACTTCTTTAAGTCCGGAGTGGGGAGCTCAGAAAAAGCCCTACACTTGTCGGGGTTGGCCTCGATTCCTCGTTCTGTGAGGTAAAAACCGAGGAACTTACCTGCCCGAACGCCGAAGGTGCATTTGTCGGGGTTAAACCTCATACGGCATCTCCTCGCCGTGTCGAACACCTTCTTGAGGTGCGCGGCATGGTCGACCTCTTCTGCGGATTTGACGATCATTTCGTCCATGTAGACCTCGAGCATGTCGCCGATTTCAGCCCGGAAAACCTTATTCATCATCCGTTGGTAGGTCGCACCGGCGTTCTTCAGACCGAAGGGCATCACGTTGTAATAGTAGTTGCCCGACGCGGTCATTAAAACTGTGTGCTGTTTGTCGACCTTGTCCATGGGAATTTGGTTGTATCCCGAGTAAGCGTCTATGAAGGATAATAGTTTGTAACCTGCATAATTGTCGACCAGTTGGTCGATGTTAGGCAAAGGGTAGCAGTCTTTCGGGCAAGCCCGGTTAAGATCAGTATAATCAACGCACATCCTCCATTTTCCATTATTCTTTTTAACAAGTACAACGTTGGACAGCCAGGTTGTGTACCTGGCTTCCGAAATAAAATTTGCCTCTAGGAGGTCTTTTACAGCTTTTTCAGCAGCCTCCGCTTTCTCGGGAGACTGCCTACGCCTATGTTGAGCTATGGCCCTAGCGGCCGAATCTACTGCAAGCTGATGGCAAGCCACCTCGGGGTCAAGGCCAGGCATCTCGGAGGCGCTCCACGCGAACAGATTAGCGTTCTCCCAGAGACATGCCTTCAGCTACTCCTTCGCCAGGTCGGGGATTCCGGTGCCAATCTTCACGTTACGGTCTGGATCATCTCCGAGTACCACGAGCTCAAAGTCTCCGTTGGGGATGGGGGCACGTTGGGTAGAGGGGGCGCCCGTTGTTTTCCGCCTGGAGGTCGAGGTCTTCTGCCCCGTCTTCATCGGTTTCTCCTGGGAACCTGCTGTCGAGTTCGACCGCGTTGACGCGCGGAAGAGGTACCTGCTCGGCGTCGGGGGTGGCTTAGCCGCAGTCTTGGGTTTGGCGCCGATGGAACTCATGCCTTTAATGGCGGCGTCGAAGCATCTTCTGGCCGCGTCTATGTCCCCGTTGTAATACCCCAAATTTTGACCACTTAGATTTCCCATCATTGTGAAAATCATCATCACAATATGGATGAACCATCATGCTTCATCAGTCTCCCCAAAGATGGGTGAGCATCCAATACAATCAAAATTAGGGTTTCAAGCCCTCTCTGAGTGCTTAGACAAAGGATCAATCAAGAAATGACATGATCTTCAACTTGTCTAATCTCTTAAATATCCACAATGGATCAAAAAGGACTCCCACTTCAAGGATTAAGCACAAGGCTGCTCCCTTCTAGGTGGATCAAGTCTCAAGATCGACAGTGTCACCAAATTAGGGTTTTGGTCGACCAGGGCCTCCAGATGGAAATTTTCATCTGGGCACAAGGCAATGATCCAAAACATGACCTAATATACTTCATGGAACCTCATGAACCCATGCATCAAGTCAATTTTTCCTCAGGGGATGCATTCATCAAAATTCAGGAATTAGGGTTTCTTGACCTAATTCACCCCTAAGTTGACTTTTGGGACAAATCATGAGCCAAGACCTCAAGAGATGATTTGAGGGTCTCTAATATACCATATTGATCCATTTGGAACAATGGATTGATCCAAGAAGCTTGAGCAACAAGTCTCAATTTCATCTGCACCACAATTAGGGTTTTAAGAGAAAAGTCAACTGTAACTTTGACTTTTGACCAAGACATGCTCCCAAACCCTAATACATGATTGAATATACCCTATGACACCCATGGAACATGTCCATCAAGTTTGATTTAGGTCAAGGACATGATTTCCTGAAGAATTGCACAGTTTAGAATTCATCTGATAAAAAGTCAACTGTGCACAAAAGTCAACTTTGACTTTTTGAGATTTTTCACCAAAATGGATTTTTAACCCTAAAATGATGTTAATGTATGATTTGAATCATCATTCATCAAGAAAAATCAAGAAAAGTGAGGTAACTTGTAAAAGGGGTAACCATAAAACTTAGAAATTTTTCTAAGTTAAAAATAAAGTGGCAAAGGTACCAACTTTGGAGGACCATAACTCCTAAACCACAAGGCCATTTTTTCTCATCCAAAGATGGATTTGTAGCCTTCATTATCACCTACAAAAACTTCAACTACAAGTCATTCCAATTCATTAAGGATTTTGAGTTATGGAGTGATCAAAGTGGCTGAAAAGTGAAAATGTCACTTTTTCCAACACTTAGTGAAATTTTCACTAAGTCAGATTCTGCTTCACTTTTTGCCAAATGTAGGGTGATTTTTCACTTGGAATCAAAAGAGATCAAAACCAAACTTGTTCAAACAGTTGTTGTATCATGTAAGAGCTTTCCAAAATGGCCAAGAACATTGTCAAATTCAACCTACACCATGAGATACAACATTGCCAAGTTGCCTTGCTGAAATCTGTCAAGGCAAGGCAGAATTTGCAACTTTGGTCGATTTTCCAAAATCAGCCAAATTCAATTGCTCCTATCCACTTGGACACCTCAGAGGATTGAATCTAAAGGGGACAATCACTGAGCCAAGCCTCCAAAGTCCATGGAACAAGAAATAGCATGTTGAACCTAGAATGGCCAAAATAGGGACAAGACTTTAAATTTGGAATGAGGCATTCAATGAAACCATCAAGGTGGCATGGACTGAGCCATTCTCATCTGAAATCAATCAAGACTTATCCAAGACCAAGGGAACCAAAGCTCTGTGCCCTAACCTCTAGTCAATGGCTAGAGGAGACTTGGATTTTCATTTGCCAACATTGGCCAAACCTACTTACCAGCTGCCATGCACTATTCCTTGCAAAACAAACTTGTTCTACTATAAATAGAGCTCAATTGTGGTCAGTTTGAGTACACCAAAGCCATCTAACAGATGCTTTCCTCAAAATCTCTTCTTTCACTCCAATTTTGCCTTCTAAGGCAAGTCACTATCAGGTTTTGAGTTTGAGAGCAATTCCAATCAAACCAATCACTCACACACCTCACATACATCACATATGAGCTGATCAAACACTTAGATTACTTCTGAAACATTAATTTCACAAAATCACCAGCTGGTTGCTCAAGGTTTTAACCAAAGTGCAGCTGAGGTACCACAAAATGATCCAACCAATTTCAATCAAGTCCAACCATCCAAACACAATCCATAGGGTGTAGGGAAGCTGTTCAGATCATCACCACTCATATGTAACACCTCCAAATCAAAAATCACTTTGAACTTGCTGTCACGACTTGGAGGTAAGCACATACTTGGTCATCTCTCAATCTATGCATATTTCCTCGCACAATAATTTGGCCATATGTTCATAATCATGCATGGAATGTTTTCCCTCAATTAATTGCATTGTTTGAATCGTGTATAAAAAATCCTAGCCTTCATGCAGAAATTAGGGTTCTTGAGGTCTCTTCGTGATTTCTTGTTGTATGTTTAATTTAAATGAAATTAAAGTACATAGACATGATCGTGAGGTTGAGGCGAGCATAATGATATGTGGATTGCATGATATGATTACATATTCATGGAGATTGGATAGAAAATGCAAATCTGAGAAACCAAGAACACACGCGTGTTCTTCAGCTTGTTCTTGGCGCCATTTTTAGAAATTCAAATATTTGAATTTTGTGATTTTGTTTAATTGATTCAAAAATTAATTTCTCTCTGAGTTTTAATGATTTTGAGTTGATTCTTTTTTTAATAATTCACAAAAATGTTAAAATATTTTATTTTCACAAAAAATTCCAAAAATATTATTTATTTCATATAATTGATATTTTTGCAAAGAATTAATATTTTAATTGTTTTTGACATTTTAAATATTTTTTCTACATTGATTTTGCAACTTTTAATGCTTTCTAATTATTTTGTAGGTCAATACTTAATTTTTGAAGCATTAATCCAAGATCACAATTTGTTTTCCATGTGTTAAACAATTTTTGATCATTTTAATTGAATTTTTATTCAATTAAATACATTTTGAAAACAAATTAGGGTTTTGGATTAATTCAACCCTCATAAATCATTTTTAAAACTTTTTGGGCCTCTTGAGAGAGTGTAAGACCCATCCCCCCTTGTACAAAAACTTTTTGGGCCTCACTCATTGTATAAGTTCCTCTGTACAAGTAAACGGCGCGATCGACGCCCGTGTAAATAAAAAAATCATCTGGGCCTCTCCTTGAGCTATAAGACCCATTCAAAACACTTTGGGCCTCTATTAGAGTGTAAGGCCCAATCCCCCTTTTAACCAAAACATTTTGGGCCTCACTTATTGTATAAGTCCCTCTGCGTTAAAAGAAAACCTCGGCGCGATCGCCATTTTTAAACAAAAAATTATTTGGGCCTACCCTCGTGTTATAAGCCCCTCTCTTTTCTTTAAACCTTTTTTGGGCCTCTTGAGAGAGTGTAAGACCCATCCCTTTGTACAGAAAACCTTTTTGGGCCCCAGTCACTTGTATAAGTCCCGCTATACAAAGTCAAACAGTGTGCTCACTGATAAAAGCCTGGGCCTCTCCTTGAGCTGTAAGCCCCAAATCTTTCTTTTTCAGAGCACTTTCTCCTTTGATTTTGAATATACTGTTGTTTTCAATCTTTCTTTGTTGAACAACTAACCAAACAGCATGGAAGCACTACAACCGAGTAAGTGGTTATCGCTTTCATTTACTGCTTTCATATTATAAACTGTATTGTGAGGCTGCTCACTGTAAGTCTCCTTTCATAAACTCATATCTACTGTGTAATAATAGTATAGATATTTCGAGTTTCCCCGACAACTACGTCTAGAACTAGGTGACGCCGTTTCATTTATTCGTAGAAATAGACGCCTAGATCCCCAATAGGAGCACCAGATACAGTCTTCTCTTCGGCTGTCCTCCTTAGGAATCGTCAAGAAGCTCTACTCCCCAAGATGAATATATTCTCCGTGAATGGCATCTTTGAGTTTCTTCCAAATTCTCGAACTTTCCTGACTTGATCTATTGCTTGTGGATAGCTTGCCTTGAATGTCTCGGGGTTTGGGTACCCACTACGGTCATAATCTTGGACCTTAACTAAGGAACCCTCTTTAAAAGTTAAAAGTCGCTGGATAGTAAACCTCGCACGTTTACCAGTGGTTTTTATCTTTAAAAGAGTTATCTCTCCTAATGGAAAGGAGATGATAGACCCACGGGCTTCTTAATAGCATCGGCCTCCTCTTGGGCATTATTCAAGGACACTACGGCTTCTTAGAAGTATTCACAGCCTCCTCTTAGGCTTCGTATAATGATCTCTTCCTTCGGGAATGATAGCCTCCTCTTGGGCTTCGTACAAGGACCCGTAGGCTTCTTAAAAGTTTCCAGCCTCCTCTTGGGCTTCGTACAAATTGTCCCGATGACCTCCTAGAGGTATAGGAACAGAACCTAGTCATCCTCATAGAACAGTCCTTTCATAGAGTCTACTACTGTTTCTCAAAGCATAGTACAAAAGAAAAAAAAAACTCTAGACTTGGACAGTCTAACTTCCTTGAGTCTCAAAGACATTCTCAAGTGACCCCTTCGTTAAATAGGAAGGAAACCCGCAGACTCAGACAGTCTCAATACCCTTTGGATTTCCCGTTTCCTCAAAGAGAAGGAAATATCCATGATCCTCAAATCAAATCCCTGAGTACAATGTTGCTCATATAAGAACTGATTTTCTCTTTTAAAATCAGTATATTGGATCTGTCACTCAACTGAAACAAGCCTTTAGCCTCCATCTCGGGCTTCGTACGAGATACAAAAACACTCTCTTGTTGAGTATCAAAGACTCTCTTGTTGAGTCAAACTTTTAGCCTCTATCTCGGGCTTCGTACGAGCACAAAGACTCCCTCGTAGAGTCAAACAAACAATAGCCTCTATCTCGGGCTTCGTACGAGACACAAAGACTCTATCGTCGGGTCAAAAACTTTTAGCCTCTCTCTCGGGCTTTGTACGAGACACAAAATAGCCTCCTCTTAGGCTTTGTATAATGATTTTCCTAGCGGAAATTAGCCTCCTCTTAGGCTTTTGTATAAGAAAACCACTGGTTGATCCAATCAACCTTTTAGCATCAAAGCTGTGCCTCATTCACAGTACACAAACATCAATAACTCCTTTCCTTTCATCTAATCGTTGTAAGCGGCAAGCCTCTGGATCATCTATATCCATGCCACTGTCCCTCTTTTAGCATGAGAAATTCCTAAGGAAAGATGGCATTGCTCTACACTGAGTTAAAGTCTTTTCCTTCAGGTTAAAACCCTTTCTTCGGAAATTATGGCATTGCTCGGATCCGCGTATCCCAGTTAAAGTAATTCTCCTTCCCCCTCTTTAGAGATGACAAATTCTCTCTAAAGTCGAGGTCTTTCAGCTTCACGTCTTGGGCTTTGAACAAGACACAAATAGATCTTTCAGCTTCACGTCTTGGGCTTTGAACAAGACACAAATAGACCTTTCAGCTTCACATCTTGGGCTTTAAACAAGATACAAACCACCTTTCGCTTCACGTCTTGGGATTTAAACATGACACCAAAACACCAAAAACACCCATTTCCTCCCATAGAATAGGAGGAACTACGAACGCTCTGATTTCCCTGTTTCGGTAAACGGGAATACGTAGGCATAAGATCGAAAGGAAAATCTTAGCGAGCGCAATCAACAAAAAACTCAAATCCCGTATCTCCATCAATCAAAAAGCAGTAATTCAAAAGCATCAGTCCTAACATCCTAATCCTTGTTCCCCGCCAGAAACCTTCTGCCCAGGTAAAAAAGAAAGAAAACAGTATTGGCAAAAATACAAATAACCAGTACAAAGGCCCCCCACATTGATAGCATCCGTAACCTAACAGACCGCTGTTTAAACTCAGTATGCAAAGCAGGGTTAATTGTAGACATCTATTTCCCTTCCTTATTCAGCTCACAATAGGATAAAAAATTAATCGACCTATAGTCAAAGCTCAAACCGCAGAGAGCGACCAGCGCTTAAGAACCGCGTCCAAAATCGCTCGCTACAGAAAAATGGCGCCCACCGTGGGGCCGGTCTTTGTCAAACTCGGTCTTCCTTCTCTTCACTTGTGTGAATACCACAGATTGGGGCTTCCGTCGGGGAACCCATTTTCTGTCAGGAACTTAGGATTCTTAGCTTTAAAGGTCTAGGATGTTTAGGACTAATATATATACTGCTTTTCCTAATTGCTATACGTGTTTATTTTTCTGCTAATGGGAATGCGGATGATGCCGTATGTGGAAAGAATGAGTATACACTTAAGATAAGTGATGGCGACGGGGTCGACCATCAACCTCAGTGGAGGCTGACCAACGCAACCCATTCACTCTTCTAGCCAATGGGCCGGTTGTTAAGTCTGAGAAGCTGAGGAGCCAAACCCTTTCGTAGTGCGAAAACTATCGGAAATAGTTGTTACGCGATACTACCCTCATTTGAGGCTGGTGATCTATTCTCGGTGAATGGCACTTACTCTAAGATTGCTCTACGACTCGCTGGTGATCCGCTTGTTGTTTTGCTTTCCTGGGAGGAGCTGATGATAATGAGTACAGGTACAAAAATCACCCTAGTATAAACCTTTGGGGATGGGTAGAGCCTTGACTTCATGACAACGACCCTTTGACCCCATGTTTTTTCTATGTTTTTGTGTGCTGCATTCATGCATTCATTTAATAAAACATTAAGACATTCAAAAAAAACTTTCTCTTCTAGTCTCTCTGTTTTTCAAATTAAACTAAGACTGTGATTGCAAATATCAGAGAAAAAGATTACGCTAATGGATTTCGGTAGAAGGAGAACTCGCCAGTATACCTTCAAGGTTCCAAAACTAGGGGATTTGAGAAGGTTAGTGTAACGCCCCAGTTTTGCCAATTTTATTTTATTGAGTCTTTTGATTATTTTATTATTATTTTATTTTATTTTCGACTTTTATGTGAAAATATGTTATTTTTCGTCGTGATTATATTTTATCGCGTTTTGGGAACGTTTGCGAGATATTTGAGTGTGGGGGTATTTTGGACATTTCATAGATATTTTTACTAAGTTAGTAAGAAAAGAAAATAGAAAAGAAAAGGGAAAGAAAAATAGAGAAAAAGAAAGAAGAAAGAAGGGAAAAGAGAAGAAAAGAGGAGAAGAGAGAAAATTGGAGAAAAAGTGTGAAAATCATCAAGATCAATTCCTAGAATCGAATTAAATCGAGTAAGGGTGCGAAACTCGATTATTGTATAATTGTATATGATTATGTATGTGTGTTTGTGATAGATGTTGGATTGATTTGGAGAAAATTAGTAAAGATCATTTTTGGAAAAATTGAGTAAGAATTGATTTAAATGTGTTAGAACTTGTGTTGAATGTGTTTAGATTGTCTATACATGTTTGATAGGTATTATTACACTTCCATTTGCTATTTTTCTGAGATTTGGATGATGAATTGGAGGTTTTTGGGTGGAAAATCGTGGAACAAATTATGCAGGGATTTTTCTGGTTTTTCCAGGTCATACGCGTATGGGGCATGTTCATACGCGTATGAACCTTGGCGTTACGCGTATGGTGGGCGAGCCATGAGGGCAATACGCGTATGGGCTGCTTGTTTTCCCGACCATCTGCCCATTTGCGTATGATACGCGTAGCATTTCATGGCAATACGCCTACGAGAGAGGGCATTACGCGTATGGGTTTTTACACGTGATCTTTGGGAAAATGAGCCTCTGCTCATACGCGTATGGCTCATGGTGGTACGCGTACGGGCAGAGCTTTTGCAAAATGTGACTTTTCAAAATATCGTTTTTCGTTTTCGTTCGTAACCTTTGATCCGTTTGTCCGATTTTTACATTCTTGGTATCGTTGCGTAGCTATTGAGCAGTACTTTATTGTTATGATGATTTTGGAATTGTTAGCCGATTTAATTATGTCGGAAAGTCGGGAATAGTGTCGATTGTTGACTTTTGTCGTTATACTTGTACGTAATTGAGGTATATTGTGCAAGGTGCTGTTGTATGATGTAAATGCATGTGTTTAGATGATGTTGTGGTAATTTGTGGCCGTATGGAAATTAAATGCATTGTTTTGGGCATAAGTGCAAAGTGTGGTTTTATCGATGAATGAATGTATGTATGCGTGCATATTGAATGTCATGGGTCATTGTATGCCAAGCATCATAGTGTGCATTGTGGAAACGTCCTGAGTGACGGTTTGATTCCCGAGGGGAATATGCTATAACATCGTGTGCCTCGAAAATATGAGGCGCTGCCTGAGGACCTAAAGCGGTGGTTATAGACGATTGTGGGCTCCTTTGGAGACTTAAAGCAATCTTTAACGTCGTGTGCCTCGAAAATACGAGGCGATGCCTGAGGACCTAAAGCGACGGGTGAACATCGTAGGCCCGACGGGGAGTTACTTGAGATTCTCAGTAACGAGCGATGGTTCCAATAGTTCCTGAGTGAACTGATGATGAGACATGAGACATTGGAAGTCGGTACCGCATGGCATGTGCATAGAGTCGTTGTGTCGGTCTATGTGCATTGTATAAATCATGAATTAATTGTGTGTGAATTTGTGAATGTGATTGATGATTGTATGGTATATGTGTGGTGTGTAATGGTATTCGATGCTTGGGAATTATGCGGTATTATGTTATATGTGGTTGTGGTGAGAATGTGTTACTTGTACATTTTTGTGTTTATATATATAATTTTATTCAATTATATTATGGTTGTTTTTCTCACCCTTCTACTGTTTTATAACGCTCTATGAGGCGTTGCAGATTAGAGTTGCTGGAGGTATTCTTTTTGTGAAGCTTTGCGTCTTCATTCTTTTGTCGGTCGGCTCTGATATGTGACTCCGGGTAGCTAGGGTGGCTGTTGGCGATTATTTTGTATATCCGATGATATATTGCGGTTGTATATGTATAACTGGATGTATGATATATATGTTTATATGTTTATATGTATATATGTATGTATGTTGTTCAGATTTTAGATTTTCCGCTTTAATTCTAATTTCTGAAAAGTGGGTGTAAGGAACTAAGTTTCCTCTGTTGATTGCTACCCCACAGTTGCATATCTTTATGGGCAGGTGTTGTATGCTATGTTTTGTTACAATTGATGTGATTCCTCCTTTTCTATGCCGCGAATTCAAATATACTCTGATGAATTTTCGAATTTTCTTCTACTACTTTAATTGCGTGTTAATTGGGGGTATAGTTTGGGGGCGTCACATTAAGTGGTATCAGAGCCAGTCCGTGTTAGTTGTGTCTGTTGTGTCTGGCATATTGGGCGAGTTGTGTTGGACGAGTTGTTGTTTAACCATAGTTTCTGTGTTTAGACGAACAGAATATGGCTGGTCGTAATGATGTTGCTTTGGCTGCTGCGATGGAGGCGATGGCACGAGCTGTGCAGGGGGCACCGAATGCTGCCGGAAATGATGAGTTTAGAAAGAATAAGCCGCCGGTTTTTAAAGGGAAGCATGATCCGGATGGTGTGCAATTGTGGTTGAAAGAGATTGAGAGGATTTTTAGGGTAATGGATTGTGATGACGATGATGTTAAGGTGAGGCTGGGCACTCATATGTTACACGAAGAGGCCGATGACTGGTGGGTCAGTACTCGTCAGGTGTTAGAAGCTGAGGAGGAGGAAGAAGAGATAACTTGGGAGGTGTTTAGCCGAGAGTTTCTGAGGAAGTATTTTCCGGAGGATGTCCGAGGAAAGAAAGAGATTGAGTTTTTGGAACTAAAACAAGGTAATTTGTCTGTTGTTGAATATACTGCTAAGTTTGTGGAACTTGTGCAGTTTTATCCTCATTATGTGGAAGCGACTGCTGAATTTTCAAAGTGTGTAAAGTATGAAAGTGGGTTGCGTCCTGAGGTAAAGCAGGCTATTGGATATCAGAGGATTCGAAGGTTTGCTGATTTGGTGGAATGCTGTAGGATTTATGATGAAGATAGTAAGGCTCGTTCTGCTCACTATAAAAGTGTAAGTGACAGAAAAGGGAAACAACAGTTCTGTGGTGGTCCGTATGTGTCACCGGCTGATAAAGGTAAACAAAGGGGTAATTTTGATCGAAGGTCAAGTGGAGGAGGTATGTCTAATGCTCCTAGGTGTTTTAAATGTGGTGAATTGGGTCATCGCCAGATGGAATGTAGGAAGGTAGTGGATAAGTGTTCTAATTGTGGTGGTATCGGACATGTTTTAGCTGATTGTAAAAGGAAGAATGTGGTGAAATGTTACAATTATGGGGAACCTGGTCACATTAGCTCGAAGTGTCCGAATCAGAAGAAAGCTCCGACTAGTGGGAAAGTGTTTTCATTGGCGGGAACTCAGACTTCAAGTGCTGATCGTCTGATAAGAGGTACTTGCTTTATTAATAACACGCCTTTAATTGCTATTATTGATACTGGAGCGACTCATTCGTTTATTTCGTCTGAGTGCGCGGAACGTTTGAATCTTGGGTTGTCTTCGATGGATGGTGAGATGGTTATTGATACTCCAGCGATGGGGTCAGTAACTACTTCTTTAGTGTGTTTGAGTTGTCCTTTGACCATTTATGGTAAAGACTTTGCGATGGATTTGGTGTGTTTACCGTTGGAAGGTTTAGATGTGGTGTTGGGAATGAATTGGTTGCAATTCAATCGGGTGCACATTGATTGTTATCATAAGCTTGTAAGGTTTCCTTCTCTTGAGGAAGATGAAGACTCGAATTTCTTATCTACCAAAGAGTTGAAGAAACTTTTGGCGGATGAAGCTCAGTTGTTTGGTTTGTTTGCATCATTAACTGTGGATAGTCAAGTTTCTCTTGAAGTGTTTCCTGTTGTGTGCGAATTTCCTGAGGTGTTTCCTGGTGATATTTCAGATGTACCGCCAGAGAGAGAAGTTGAATTTTCGATAGATCTAGTTCCTGGTACTAGACCTGTTTCTATGGCACCTTATAGAATGTCGGCATCTGAATTGGTGGAGTTGAAAAAGCAGTTAAATGAGTTGTTGGAAAAGAGGTTCGTGAGGCCAAGTGTTTCTCCTTGGGGTGCTCCAGTTTTGTTAGTGAAAAAGAAAGATGGGAGTATGCGATTATGTATTGATTATCGCCAGTTGAACAAAGTGACGATTAAGAATAAATATCCGCTTCCAAGGATTGATGATCTGATGGATCAGTTGGTTGGTGCTTGTGTATTTAGTAAGATCGATTTGAGATCGGGGTACCATCAGATAAGAGTGAAAGAAGAGGATATTCAGAAGACGGCCTTTAGAACACGTTACGGTCATTATGAATATTCAGTGATGTCGTTCGGGGTTTCTAATGCGCCTGGTGTGTTTATGGAATACATGAATCGGATTTTCCACGAGCATTTGGATCGTTTTGTGGTGGTGTTTATTGATGATATTTTAATCTATTCTAAGTCTCGTGAGGAACATGCAGAGCATTTGCGTATTATTTTGCAGGTTTTGAAGGAAAGGAAGTTTTTTGCCAAATTGTCCAAGTGTGAATTCTGGTTGTCTGAGGTGAGTTTTCTTGGGCACGTAATTTCAGGTAATGGTATTGCTGTGGATCCATCTAAAGTAGAAGCAGTTCTACAATGGGAGGCTCCTAGATCCGTTACTGAAATTCGAAGCTTTTTGGGTTTGGCTGGTTATTATCGGAGGTTCATTGAAGGGTTTTCTAAGCTAGCTCTTCCTTTGACGCAGTTGACTTGTAAGGGCAAAGCATTCATTTGGGATATTCAATGTGAAGAGAGTTTTTGTGAGCTGAAGAGAAGATTGACGACAGCTCCGATTCTTATTTTACCTAATCCTAATGAACCATTTGTTGTGTATTGTGATGCTTCTTTAATTGGTTTGGGTGGTGTTCTGATGCAGGAAGGTAAAGTTGTAGCTTATGCTTCAAGACAGTTAAGAGTTCATGAGAAAAACTATCCTACTCATGATCTAGAATTAGCGGCTGTAGTTTTTGTGTTGAAGATTTGGAGGCACTATCTCTATGGTGCAAGGTTCGAAGTCTTTAGTGATCATAAAAGCTTGAAATATTTATTTGATCAGAAAGAGTTGAACATGAGGCAGCGGAGATGGTTGGAATTCTTGAAAGACTACGACTTTGGCTTGAATTACCATCCTGGTAAAGCTAATGTGGTAGCCGATGCATTGAGCTGGAAATCGTTGCATATGTCCGCATTGATGGTGAAAGAGTGGGAACTTTTGGAGTCGTTTAGAGACTTGAGTTTGGTATGTGAAGTGACTTCGGTTAGTGTAAGGCTTGGAATGTTGAAGGTTGCTAATGAATTTTTGTTGTCGATTAGTGAGAAACAAAAGCTGGATTTGAAATTCGTTGATTTGATGAGGAATGAGAATGTGGATTTCAAGGTGGATAATTTTGGTGTTTTGAGATTCCGTGGTCGTATTTGTATTCCTGATGATGCAGAGTTGAAAAGAATGATTTTGGAGGAAGGACACCGGAGTAATTTAAGTATACATCCGGGTGCGAATAAGATGTACCAAGATTTGAAGAAGATTTTTCGGTGGTCTGGTTTGAAAAGAGATGTGGCTCAGTTTGTGTATGCATGTTTGACTTGTCAGAAATCGAAAGTGGAACATTTGAGACCTAGTGGTTTGTTGCAACCGTTGGATATTCCTGAGTGGAAATGGGATAGCATTTCGATGGATTTTGTGACGGGATTACCGAACACTCAGCGTGGGCATAATGCTATTTGGGTGATTGTGGACAGGCTGACTAAATCAGCGCATTTTATTCCGATTGACATCAGTTTTTCTTGGGAACGGTTAGCTGAGATCTATATCAGTGTGGTTGTGAAATTGCATGGGGTTCCTTTAAGTATTGTTTCTGATCGAGATCCTAGGTTTACATCGAGATTTTGGGAAAGCTTACAGAAGGCTTTGGGTTCTAGATTGAGGTTGAGTTCGGCTTATCATCCGCAGACGGATGGTCAGACCGAAAGAACGATTCAGTCTTTGGAGGATTTGTTGAGAGCGTGTGTTTTGGAGCAAGGTGGTGCGTGAGACGGTTATCTTGCTTTGGTTGAGTTCACGTATAATAACAGTTTCCATTCTAGTATTGGAATGGCACCTTTTGAGGCCTTATATGGACGAAGATGTCGAACGCCGTTGTGTTGACACGAAACTGGTGAGAGTTCTGTGGTTGGACCGGAATTAGTGCAACAGACGACGGAAAAGGTAAAGTTTATTCGTGAGAAAATGAAGGCTTCTCAGAGTAGACAAAAGAGTTATCATGATCGGAGACGGAAGGATCTTGAGTTTCAAGAGGGTGATCACGTATTTCTGAGAGTTACGCCGGTAACGGGTGTTGGTCGTGCTTTGAAATCTAAGAAGCTTACTTCTCGATTTATTGGTCCTTACCAGATATCTGCGAGAGTGGGTGCTGTGGCGTATCGTGTGGCGTTGCCGCCGAATCTGTCGAATTTGCATGATGTTTTTCATGTTTCACAGCTACGGAAGTATGTTCCGGACCCTTCACATGTGATTCCGATGGACGAGGTTGAGGTAAGGGATAACCTTACGGTCGAGACTTTACCGGTTAGTATTTTGGATCGCGAGGTGAAGCGATTGAGGGGTAAAGAGATTGCACTTGTGAAAGTGGCGTGGGGAGGCGCTGGTGATGGTAATCTGACGTGGGAGTTGGAAAGTAGGATGCGGGAGTCGTATCCAGAGTTGTTTGTATCAGGTAAGATTTTCGAGGACAAAAATTTCTAAGTGGGGGAGAATTGTAACGCCCCAGTTTTGCCAATTTTATTTTATTGAGTCTTTTGATTATTTTATTATAATTTTATTTTATTTTCGACTTTTATGTGAAAATATGTTATTTTTCGTCGTGATTATATTTTATCGCGTTTTGGGAACGTTTGCGAGATATTTGAGTGTGGGGGTATTTTGGACATTTCATAGATATTTTTACTAAGTTAGTAAGAAAAGAAAATAGAAAAGAAAAGGGAAAGAAAAATAGAGAGAAAGAAAGAAGAAAGAAGGGAAAAGAGAAGAAAAGAGGAGAAGAGAGAAAATTGGAGAAAAAGTGTGAAAATCATCAAGATCAATTCCTAGAATCGAATTAAATCGGGTAAGGGTGCGAAACTCGATTATTGTATAATTGTATATGATTATGTATGTGTGTTTGTGATAGATGTTGGATTGATTTGGAGAAAATTAGTAAAGATCATTTTTGGAAAAATTGAGTAAGAATTGATTTAAATGTGTTAGAACTTGTGTTGAATGTGTTTAGATTGTCTATACATGTTTGATAGGTATTATTACACTTCCATTTGCTGTTTTTCTGAGATTTGGATGATGAATTGGAGGTTTTTGGGTGGAAAATCGTGGAACAAATTATGCAGGAATTTTTCTGGTTTTTCCAGGTCATACGCGTATGGGGCATATTCATACGCGTATGAACCTTGGCGTTACGTGTATGGTGGGCGAGCCATGAGGGCAATACGCGTATGGGCTGCTTGTTTTCCCGGCCATCTGCCCATTTGCGTATGATACGCGTAGCATTTCATGGCAATACGCATACGAGAGAGGGCATTACGCGTATGGGTTTTTACACGTGATCTTTGGGAAAATGAGCCTCTGCTCATACGCGTATGGCTCATGGTGGTACGCGTACGGGCAGAGCTTTTGCAAAATGTGACTTTTCAAAATATCGTTTTTCGTTTTCGTTCGTAACCTTTGATCCATTTGTCCGATTTTTACATTCTTGGTATCGTTGCGTAGCTATTGAGCAGTACTTTATTGTTATGATGATTTTGGAATTGTTAGCCGATTTAATTATGTCGAAAAGTTGGGAATAGTGTCGATTGTTGACTTTTGTCGTTATACTTGTACGTAATTGAGGTATATTGTGCAAGGTGCTGTTGTATGATGTAAATGCATGTGTTTAGATGATGTTGTGGTGATTTGTGGCCGTATGGAAATTAAATGCATTGTTTTGGGCATAAGTGCAAAGTGTGGTTTTATCGATGAATGAATGTATGTATGCGTGCATATTGAATGTCATGGGTCATTGTATGCCAAGCATCATAGTGTGCATTGTGGAAACGTACTGAGTGACGGTTTGATTCCCGAGGGGAATATGCTATAACATCGTGTGCCTCGAAAATATGAGGCGCTGCCTGAGGACCTAAAGCGGTGGTTATAGATGATTGTGGGCTCCTTTGGAGACTTAAAGCAATCTTTAACGTCGTGTGCCTCGAAAATATGAGGCGATGCCTGAGGACCTAAAGCGACGGGTGAACATCGTAGGCCCGACGGGGAGTTACTTGAGATTCTCAGTAACGAGCGATGGTTCTAATAGTTCCTGAGTGAACTGATGATGAGACATGAGACATTGGAAGTCAGTACCGCATGGCATGTGCATAGAGTCGTTGTGTCGGTCTATGTGCATTGCATAAATCATGAATTAATTGTGTGTGAATTTGTGAATGTGATTGATGATTGTATGGTATATGTGTGGTGTGTAATGGTATTCGATGCTTGGGAATTATGCGGTATTATGTTATATGTGGTTGTGGTGAGAATGTGTTACTTGTACATTTTTGTGTTTATATATATAATTTTATTCAATTATATTATGGTTGTTTTTCTCACCCTTCTGCTGTTTTATAACGCTCTATGAGGCGTTGCAGATTAGAGTTGCTGTAGGTATTCTTTTTGTGAAGCTTTGCGTCTTCATTCTTTTGTCGGTCAGCTCTGATATGTGACTCCGGGTAGCTAGGGTGGCCGTTGGCGATTATTTTGTATATCCGATGATATATTGTGGTTGTATATGTATAACTGGATGTATGATAGATATGTTTATATGTTTATATGTATATATGTATGTATGTTGTTCAGATTTTAGATTTTCCGCTTTAATTCTAATTTCTGAAAAGTGGGTGTAAGGAACTAAGTTTCCTCTGTTGATTGCTACCCCACAGTTGCATATCTTTATGGGCAGGTGTTGTATGCTATGTTTTGTTACAATTGATGTGATTCCTCCCTTTCTATGCCGCGAATTCAAATATACTCTGACGAATTTTCAAATTTTCTTCTACTGCTTTAATTGCGTGTTAATTGGGGGTATAGTTTGGGGGCGTCACAGTTAGCAAGGATGATCGTTAACCCAGAGGCTTTTAGAGCCAAGCACGGTGGTTTGCTACCACTGTTAAGAGTCCATGTGATTGAGGGGATCATGGACGCGCTCATTCAGTTCTACGATCCGGTTTATCACTGTTTCACATTCCCGGATTACCAGCTATCACCAATGCTGGAGGAGTATTCTCATCTGGCTGATTTACATATCACTGATCGAGCTCCATTTTCTGGACTGGAAGAAATTCCAAAGAATCATACTATTGCAAGAGCAATTCATTTGGACGAGTCTGAGGTCAAGACTCACATGACCACTAAGGGTGGCATCCAAGGTTTGCCAGCCCAGTTCTTGACAAAAAAGGCTCTATACTTCGCTAGTATAGGGAACGAGACTGCTTTTGAAAGCATCTTTGTCTTGCTCACCTACGAATTATTTTTGTTTCCCAACATCAATAACTTCGTCGATATCAACGCTATTAAGGTTTTTCTCATTGGAAACCCTGTGCCGACTTTGCTCGCAGATGCGTATCATTCTGTACACTTGGGAAATTTGTACAGCGGAGGGGAGATCACATGCTGTGTACCTTTGCTCTACAAATGGTTTATATCTCACTTGCCCAAGTCTGCTGCTTTTTGGGATTGCAAGAGTGTCTTACGTTGGTCGCAGAAGATCATGTCTCTCACCAATTCCGATATAGATTGGTGTAATAGGATTTATGAGGGAATCAGAATCATTGACCGTTGTGGAAACTTCCCCAGCGTACCCCTCATAGGAACTAAAGGAGGAATCAACTATCATCCGATATTGGTTCTTCATCAATTTGGATACCCGATGAGACACATCCCACTGGGTGTTCATCTGGAAGGTCTTTTCTTCAAAGAAGGAGAAAATGACAGAGCACTAAAGATGGAAATAATGCAAGCTTGGAAACAGGTTCATAAGAAAGGACGAGAGTCTCTGGGAAAACCGGACTGTGTCTCGGTGGAGCCTTATCTCCATTGGGTACAAACTAGAGCTCTCAAGCTAAAAATGCCTTATCCTCGTTACGGAATTCTTCCACCGAGGGAAACTGTCATGTACTTCATGACGGAAACTGAAAAGCTTCAGGTTACTCTCAACAAAGTTCAAAAGGAAAGAAGATCTTGGAAGAACAAGTACCGCACCCTCGACGTAGAGTGTATCCAAATACAACAACTACTAAAAGAGAAAGATGCTCTGATTGAAATTTTGGAGCAGCATGCTGTAGAGAATCAAGATGACCAAAGGAATTTGCTCACTCCTTTCACTTGGCAAAGGAATGACAACCCGACAACGGCCCAAGCGCCCCGGTCAAAGAAAAGGAAGATACCAGAATCAGCATCCGATTTCTCTTCAGAGAGGACTCGGGACCCATTAGTTTAGGTTTCTGTTTCTACACTTTGTAATCTACTGTATTTCCATTTCTGTAATCCTTTGAATTTCAATAAAAAGGGGTTTCCCCACTGTTTGATATTTGCAATCTAATTGTCGAAGTTTATTTTGATTAAACCAAAAAACAACAATTAATATAATCATTGCATTCATCATTCTCACATCGCGTGTTCTTCTTCCCTACGAATCTCACGTTTGTGTCTCGATTCTAGAGTCAAACTGTCTCATTCGTATAATACTCGGGCCAATCGTCAGAAAAAGATGGATGGTCTTGAGGAAGAAAACAGAGAGTTGAAAGAAGAGATCGACGCTCTGAGAGAGGATATGAGAAAGCTTCGTAACGACATGCAAGCCATGGCAGAAGCTCAGCTACAAAGAACTGTGATCTCAGAGATCACCTCAACGCCCATCATAGAAAAGTATGATCCTAGGTATCAGATGCCGAAAGATCGTCCTTGGGGCATGCCTGTTAACTATATCCCGGAAGGATATGTTTCGCCGATCACTGAAGATCAGGGAATCGCAACAGAATCCGATGGGCCTGAAGGTTACAAACTTCGGGAAAGCGAAGATGCCAGGGGCATACTGAAGACTCCTGAAGGTTACAAACTTCGGGAGACACCAAGACTTACTGCCGTAGTCACGGTACCACCCCCTGTGGTGCACACTGTCCCGGAAGGACAGATTCCATAGACACCTTCTGGTAAGAAGGAGACTATGTTTGACAGAATGGATGAATTCCAGGAGCAGTTCTTGGAAATGCAAAAAGAGCTGCAAGCCATTCGCGGTCAGGATCTATTTGGAAAGGACGCCGCAGACCTCTGCTTGGTCCCAAATGTGAAAGTCCCGCACAAGTTCCAAGTGCCCGACTTTGAAAAATACAAGGGTAACTCTTGCCCTCAGAGCCATCTGGTGATGTACGCTCGGCGGATGTCAGCTCAGACGGAGAATCAGGACCTGCTGATTCACTACTTCCAGGATAGTTTAACCGGTGCCGCACTCAAATGGTACATGGATTTAAACCGTACTACGATCAGTACATTCAGAGATCTTGGTACTGCCTTCGTCCAACAATACAAGTACAATTTGGACATGGCACCCGCCAGAGATCAACTCAGATCAATGTCGCAAAAGGAAAAGGAAACCTTTAAGGAGTATGCTCAAAGGTGGCGTGAAATTGCCGCTCAAATTTGTCCACCTCTTGAGGAAAAAGATATGAAAAAAATCTTCTTAAAGACCTTAAGCTCATTTTACTATGACCGAATAATTGCCAGTGCACCCAGTGATTTCACCGAAATGGTCGGCATGGGTGTACGTCTTGAGGAAGCCGTCCGAGAAGGACGTTTGGTAAAAGACACTGGATCAACGAGCGGTACTAAAAAATACGGTAGTGCTCTCCCTAAGAAAAAAGAGCAAGATATTGGGAATATCTCTCTCAGAAAGCAAAGGCGACGTTATCAGCCAGTAGCAGCTGTTACTCCTGCTATCGGCCCCGCGCCTGTTCCTATGTATCAACCTCAGGTTGCGCAGAGCCAACCTGACCAACAAAGGACACAACAACCTCTTCAGCAGGCTCGTCCTCCATATAACAACAACCGTACAATACGGCCACCAGGATTTGATCCTATACCCGTAACGTACGCAGAGTTGTTTCCGTTACTGCTGGCTAAGGGGCACATTCAGACTAAGTCTCCCCTTTCAGTTCCGGAAAATCCGCCTTTTTGGTTTAAAGCGGATCAAACATGCCCTTATCATCAAGGAGGTTCAGGGCATAACATTGAGACTTGTCTCAATTTCAAATTCGACGTGCAAAAGCTTGTTAGGAGCGGGCTCTTATCTTTCAAAGATACGAATCCTAATGTTCTTACGAACCCGCTGCCTCAACACGAGAAAGCTGCAGTCAATCTGATTGAGAAAGAGACTAATAATGTCTATCAAATTCACGATGTACTCTTATTGGGGACCAATCTGGTCAAGATGCATTGTAGACAGAGTGGATATGGCCATGTGCCACCTCATAACTATCACCAGTGTGATATCTGCTCTAAAGATAACCAGGGGTGTTCTGTAGTGCAAACAGCTCTACAGGAACAAATGGATCTTGGATGGATCCGAGAGCACCGAGTTCATGGAGTTAACATGGTTTACACAAATTCCAACGTCATTCAAAACCACGATATCCGTGCGATGAATGTCAACTTGGTGGCGATGCACTCAAGGCAAAGCCAGTATCATAATCTGCCGCGGCACGATTACAGTTCCTGTCTGATTTGCTTGGTAAATAAACAGGGATGCTCTTTCATACAAGAGGCCCTCCAGCGTTAGATGGATCTTGGATGGATCCAAGACTACCATGATAGGAACTCCTATCAAATCAACATGGTTCAGATCTTCGACATCCGCGTAATGGATACCAACCTGGTAGAGTTACATGCTGAGCAGGTCCGACTTGGATTCTTAATATCACATGACTATCAAAATTGTAAAGCGGGTTGCAAAAACGATCGAGGTTGTACCCTTGTCCAGGAGGCACTTCAGCACTTGTTAAATCACTGGTGGATGCCAATCTATATGGACGAAGATACTCAGCAGATTAGTATCAATAACAGGAATCCTACTCGTCGTCAAAGTCAGGATGTCCGATCAATGGAAGGTAACCTAGTGAGGTTACATTGTATTCAAAGTGGGCGTGGCCAGGTGCCACCACACAACTATGACAGTTGTAGCGTTTGTTCGAAAAGTAACCAAGGGTGTTACCTTGTGAGAGCAGCTCTTCAGGGTCAGATTGATCATGGAGAAATTCGTCCATATCCCAGTTCAGGACCCATCATTTGGTCGCCGAACTACCTTGCCGAGCAAGTTGAGGATGTTGTCGCGATCTCTGGTCATCACAGGACCAGGGATGTTTTTGCCATCATCCCTCTACTTGACGAATCTAGAGTTCCCAACCGGGAATGGATCAAGGTTACTTATGATGGTCAGAAAAATCAGAAGGTTCCCATAGTCATCTATCTACCGGGGCCACTACCGTATGAATCAGCTAAGGCAATCCCTTACAAATACGGTGCAACAATAATCGAGAATGGAAAGGAAATTCCATTACCCTCCGTCGTGAATATTGCAGACATCAGTCGTGTAACACGGAGCGGTCGAATCTTCAACCGAGGGGTTGGAGAATCCAACAAGGAAAAGGAACTTCAGGCGGAAATTCCTGATCCACCAGTCAGTCAATCTGGTAATCCCGACTTTTCAAAAGACAAAGATGAGATGCTAAAGCTCAACCAAAGGAGTGAATATAACATTGTTGATCAACTGTTACAGACTCCTTCAAAGATCTTAGTATTATCACTGTTACTCAGTTCAGAAGCACACAGAGAGGCTCTACAGAAAGTCTTGGAGCAAGCCTTTGTGGAACAGGATGTAACAATCAGACAATTCGATATCATTGTCTCTAACATCACTTCCTGCAATAATTTGGGATTTAGTGATGAGGAATTACCTGAAGAGGGTCGTCGTCATAATATGACGCTCAACATTACAGTTACCTGCCAGGGCGATGCTTTAGCCAATGTACTGGTAGACACAGGGTCAGCCCTGAATGTTATGCCGAAGTCCACTTTGACGCAATTATCATTTAAGGGCCCTCCGATGAGAGTCAGCGAGGTCGTCGTCAAAGCATTCGACGGATCCAGAAAAATAGTTATCGACGAAGTTGATCTTCCCATAACTATTGGTCCTCACACTTTCCAAATCACTTTCCAGGTCATGGACATCCGGGCAACATACAGTTGTTTATTAGGAAGACCTTGGATACATCAGGCTGGAGCGGTTACTTCAACCCTCCACCAAAAGCTAAAGTTCGTCAAGAATGATCAACTTGTCACGGTTTGTGGGGAACAAGCCTTGCTTGTGAGTAACCTATCATCATCTGCTTGTGTATAACCCGAGGAGGTTATTGGAACTCAGTTCCAAGCACTATCGGTGAGCAAGAACGATCAATCCAAAGAAGGAACTTCAATTTCTTCATACAAAGATGCTATCAAAGCGGTCGAGAGTACCGATACAAAAGGATGGGGACAACTTGTCATTCCCACTGACAATAAAATAAAGAAGGGTCTTGGTTTTTCTGCGACCTGTACTCAGACAGCCGCCAACGATGAAAGTCTTCATCCCCTTCAAAACTTCTTCCACAGTGGAGGTTTTCTTCACCCAGTGTCTTAGACAGTTCTTGCTATCAATAAGGAAGATCCCTCTGACACAGATGAAGAATGGAAGTCCTACCTTAATAAGGACGGCTATATGTCTCAGGAAGAGGTGCCTATGCCTTTTTGCTTTCCTACAGAAAGTCTGAGATTTATACCAAGATCAGATGTCGAAATGATCTACGGAGATTGTGATCCGGAAGGATGCCGTGCTCCGCCAAATTCATTAGAGGAAGACACTCTAATGAAAGAAAACTTTGATCGCAATTACTATGGCCCGATGGATGGTCTGCCAATGTGGCAGCCTTACCCAGGAAACTTGGGGCAAGAAAGTCAGCCGAGTAATGAAACTCAGCTGAGCGTCATTGAACAGAATACCTGTGTCCCCGCCATGTCATGGGATCAACACTCAGGTCATTCGGAAACTACTCAACATGAAGATGAATTCGCAACGTTGGCAGGACTAGAATTCATCAACTATGCTTTTCCTGAGGTCAACGTCATCGAGAGGGATGACTTCTCCAGTTCCAAAAAAGTTTGGGACACTCTGGGACAACCAAGTGGAAAATACGACTTTATGGTCAAGTACACTGCTCCCGAAAGCTCTCGTATCAGGCTCGAAGATATCCAGTCAACTGGATGGGGAGATACAGCTGAGAGCTCCAATGCTATGCAAAATGCAACAGAGGAATCCTCCTACGAAAATTCTGCCTGGGAAACAGATTCCAACGATCCTACTCCACCAGAAATCAGCGTCATTTCTGAAGACAAATCAAGGAAGGTGCCAGACTTTGTGATTCACCGAGGAGTTCGCCGCCAATGGGTTGCTGTCGAGGTTCCGAAGGTCGTTCATCAGTCAAAGTAATTGCCATCTTTAAACCTTTCACCCTGCCCAGGTGAAACGGATGTTTTGATAGGGCTCGCTTTCTGTAAATTTCCCTCTTCGCTTCGCCCAAAGCGACAGAGTTTTGTTTTATAGGGCTGTAGTTTCAAGATTCGACTTGTTCATTAATAAAATAACGTCGTTCTGTAATTTCCGCATTAATTGCTGTTTTCTCTTTTTGCTTTTTCAGAAAATGGTAATCCTAAAAAAAACAATTCAAAAATAAAAACAAGCAGTAAAATAAATACACTGCACACACTTACATTTTCTCTATCTCTTCTAAACACGAATCATCACGTCATGCAGATTGCTTGTTTTATACCCCGTTGAAACATACGATCCGATGCCTTCTCCCAACTTTGAGTTCCCGGTATTCGAGGCTGAAGAAGAAAATGACGACGAAATTCCAGAAGAGATCTCCCGACTACTCAGACAAGAGGAAAGGTCCATTGAACCTCACAAAGAGCTGTTGGAAACGGTAAACTTGGGTTCAGAAAAAGAGAGAAAAGAAATCAGGATCGGAGCACTGCTCAGTCCAACTGTCAAAGAAAGTTTGATAAAGCTTCTCAAAGAATTCCCCGATGTATTCGCTTGGTCCTATCAGGATATGTTAGGGTTGGATACCAGCATCGTGGAACATCACTTACCGCTAAGATCGGAATGTCCGCCAGTAAAGCAAAGGTTGAGACGGACTCACCCGGACATGGCCATCAAAATCAAAGAGGAGATACAAAAACAGATCGACGCAGGTTTCCTCGCTACATCTGAATATCCTCAATGGTTAGCCAACATCGTACCCGTTCCCAAAAAGGATGGAAAGGTCAGAATGTGTGTTGATTACAGAGATCTAAACAAGGCAAGTCCAAAGGACGACTTTCCTTTACCACACATTGACATGCTGGTTGACAGCACAGCAAAGTTCAAAGTATTCTCCTTCATGGATGGATTCTCGGGCTATAATCAGATTAAAATGGCGCCGAAAGACATGGAGAAAACTTCGTTCATTACCCCATGGGGTACCTTTTGTTACAAGGTAATGCCGTTCGGTTTGAAGAATGCCGGGGCAACCTATCAAAGGGCCATGACTACTCTGTTTCATGACATGATACACAAAGAAATCGAGGTATATGTCGATGATTTGATTGCAAAATCAAGAACAGAGGATGAGCACGTTGAACATCTGTCAAAATTGTTCGAACGTCTAAGAAAATTCAAGCTCCGCTTGAATCCTAACAAGTGCACCTTCGGTGTCCGTTCGGGGAAATTACTAGGGTTCATCGTCAGCCAGAAAGGAATTGAAGTTGATCCTGACAAGGTCAAGGCCATTCAAGAAATGCCTTCTCCGAAAATTGAAAAACAAGTCAGAGGATTCCTGGGACGCTTGAACTACATCTCCAGATTCATATTCCTTATGACCGCGACGTGTGCGCCGATTTTCAAATTACTCAAAAAGAACCAGGATTGCGTTTGGTCAGAAGATTGCCAAACCGCCTTCGACAGTATCAAGGAATATCTGTTGAATCCTCTGATTCTATCACCTCCAGTGGAAGGAAGACCACTGATCATTTACCTCACAGTCCTAGAGGACTCAATGGGATGTGTACTTGGCCAACAAGACGAAACTAAAAGGAAAGAGTCTGCCATTTACCATCTAAGCAAGAAATTCACCGACTGCGAGACTCGGTACACAATGCTTGAGAAAACTTGTTGCGCTTTGGCTTGGGCAGCCAAACGTCTTCGCCAGTACATGATTCGTCATACTACTTGGTTGGTCTCCGAAATGGATCCAATCAAGTACGTTTTCGAAAAACCTGCTCTCACGGGAAGGATTGCCCGTTGGCAGATGTTACTATCAGAATATGACATAGAGTACCATGCTCAGAAAGCCGTTAAAGGAAGTATTTTAGCTGATCATTTGGCTCATCAACCGATTGACGATCAAGAATCAATCGGGTTTGACTTCCCAGACGAAGATGTCATGTATCTAAAGATGAAAGATTGCGATGAACCGCTACCCAGTGAAGGGCCAGAACCAGGTTCCCAGTGGGGACTTATCTTTGACGGAGCAGTCAATCATTATGGAAGCGGAATTGGGGCAATCATTGTTACCCCTCAGGGTTCCCACATTCCTTTCACTGCCAGACTTACGTTCAAATGTACGAACAACGAGGCCGAATACAAAGCATGTATCATGGGTCTCGAAGAAGCGATTGATTTAAGGATAAAAAACTTGGACGTATACGGTGATTCAGCCTTGGTTATTAACCAGATAAAAGGAGATTGGAACACATACCAATCAGGATTGATTCCTTACAAAGACTATGCAAGAAGGTTGTTACCCTTCTTCAACAGAGTCGACTTTCATCACATCCCTCGTGATGAGAATCACATGGCTGATGCATTAGCCACTCTCTCTTCCATGATTAGTGTAGGTCGATGGAATGACATACCTAAGATCGACATCATGCGCCTTGAACGGCCCGCTTACATCTTCGCGATCGAAGCAGTCATAGACGACAAACCTTGGTATCACGATATCAAATGCTTCCTTCAGAAACAAGAGTACCCATCTGGGGCACTCAGAAAAGACAGGAAAACCCTCAGAAGATTGGCTGGAAACTTCTTCCTGAGCGGTGACACTCTTTATAAGAGAAATTTTGACATGGTCTTGCTCCGATGTGTCGACAGACCAGAAGCAGACATGCTCATGAAAGAAATTCATGAAGGATCCTTTGGAACTCATGCCAACGGACACACAATGGAGAGAAAAATTCTCAGGGCCGGGTATTATTGGTTGACCATGGAATCCGACTGCTACAAGTACATGAGGAGGTGTCACAAGTGTCAGATATACTCCGACAAAATTCATGTACCGCCATCACATCTCAAAGTTCTTTCTTCCCCGTGGCCTTTTTCCATATGGGGAATCGACATGATTGGTATAATTGAGCCCAAGGCTTCAAACGAACATCGGTTCATCCTGGTAGCCATTGATTATTTCACCAAGTGGGTCGAAGCAGCGTCATTCGCCAATGTAACCCGACAAGTGGTGGTCCGATTTATCAAAAACAATATCATCTGCCGTTATGGTGTTCCAAGCGAGATCATTACTGATAATGGATCTAACTTGAACAATAAGATGATGAAAGAGTTGTGTGCAGAGTTCAAGATCGAACACCATAACTCATCTCCCTACCGACCCAAGATGAACGAAGCGGTAGAGGCGGTTAACAAGAACATCAAGAAGATCGTTCAAAAGATGGTTGTAACCTATAAAGATTGGCACGAAATGCTACCCTTTGCTCTTCACGGTTATCGAACATCTATCCGCACTTCAACAGGGGCAACCCCTTTCTCTCTAGTATATGGCATGGAAGCAGTGCTCCCCATAGAAGTAGAGATCCCATCAATCCGGGTATTGATGGAAGCTCAGCTCACCGAAGCTGAATGGTGTCAAAGTCGACACGACGAACTGAACCTGATCGAAGAAAAGAGAATCACGGCACTATGCCACGGTCAGTTATATCAACAGAGAATGAAAAGGGCGTTCGACAAAAAGGTCCGACCTCGTATTTTCAGAAAAGGAGACCTCGTGCTCAAGAAGATACAATCATTTCTCACTGACTCTCGGGGCAAATGGACCCCAAATTATGATGGCCCCTATGTGGTCACGAAAGCTTTCTCAGGCGGCGCCTTGAGACTTGCAACCATGGACGGAGAGGAATTTGCCTACCCCACGAATGTTGATGTAGTCAAGAAATACTTCGCCTAAAAAAAAACGTCTTGGTGGATTGAAAACCCGAAAGAGTGGTCCAGGAAAAAGTTAGAGACATGAAAAAAAATCATCCCGATGGATTGGAAATCTCATAGTACAATCCAGGAAAAAATTAGGGATAATGGTAAGTAACTATGTTCAACAGAGGCAAGTCCCTCAGCAGCAGTTACATCATCATCTATCGGAGGAAATTTCCAGTCAAAGGTCATCTTCGACGGAAGCTCAGGATGTCCCGAACTCAAAGTTGGTAGAAGGATAGTGGTCGTTATGTTTCAACGTAGCCCTTTTCCCTGTAAATTACCATTTTCTAACTTTGTATATACTCTTTGGAATCACGCGTTTGGCTGATCTCCATCTTATCAATAAAATTTGAGCCCTTGTGCTTTTAATTCTTTACTTGTTTTAGCTTTACAGAACGACGTTCTTTAAACTTAATCAGCGATTCTTGAAATAAAACAAAAATAAATTTACTTGTTAAACTTTTTCTGCTTTTAAATTAAAGATGGCATTTCTTTTTACTGTTGAACATCAGAAGAACATCGATCGCTTCTCCCGAAGTAAGCGAGCTTCAAAGTGCAGAATCAAAGTACTCCTTCTAAACCAGTTCGCCCGATCAACATAGCTCCCAACGGGACTATCTCTCCTAATCAAGGTGGAATTGCTATTTTGAATCAACGGTACTTCTTCGCCCCGCGATGGCCGAGTATCCAATTGTGTTCATCTCTTAGTCTGTATGTTGCGTCTGTTTTGTCAGCACATACATACATACATCATGCATTTTTTATTTGCATTCACATTTCATATTGCATCACTATCACTCTAGTCGGTCCTGTCCCCTAGTGGTAGAAGTCATCTCAATCGAGTTGTCAGGTCTTGCCTCGTCAGGAAATACTGTGTCTGAACAACCTCGCTTCCAGTTTAATTCTGGAAAGAAGTTGGTCCTTGACCACTTTGATAACTTGAACCTCTGAAAAGCCAGAGAAAACTTTCAATAAGCATCACTCTTCCCCATTGAAGATGATATCCTTGCTTTCCCGGATTAAGGAAAATCCACAGAGAAAGCCTCGTGATCAGAGATTCGGCAGCACGCCAGTTTTGCTCCGAAAAACCACTGATGAGAAGGTCATTGGCACCTCAAAATTGGATCCCATCATATGGCATTTCTCCGGGAAGATCCCGAGAAAAGTATGATGTAACCCCAAACGAAAACAGTCTCTCAAGAGACTCGCTTTCCCCAGTAGAATCGACAAATGGTGTCTCCAAAACAGAGAAGTTTGTGTACCTCTACAACTCAGACGAATGGGTTCCCCAGCAAGTCTGACATCAAAACTTTTTTCACTCAAATGGCATCTCCCCAGGAAAATTCGACGAGAAGTTTGAAGGAAAGCCGCTACGAATAGCGTCCCTTGTCAGTAAAGTTTATTGACAAAAGAAACTAAGACCAGTTCCTTGGTAGGAAACCAGGATCGAGGGGAAGTTTAAATCAGAAACTAATACCAGTTCCTTGGTAGGAAACCAGGATCGAGGGGAAGTTTGTTTCCACAACTGAGACCAGTTCCTTGGTAGGAAACCAGGATCGAGGGGAAGTTTATTTCAAAAGAGACTGAGACCAGTTCTTGGTAGGAGACCAGGATCGAGGGGAAGTTTACCTTTTCTAAGCATCATTGCTTAGCTAAAGAAGATGAATGCGTAAGCTACCATTCATAACCACCATCAAAATTTCGGGTATTCCGATATTTAATCCTCTTGCACCCCGAATGCCCGAATCCCTTCGTCATTCACACCTTCGGGTCCAAGAAGATTAAATAAGGGCATCTGTAATACCCCAAATTTTGACCACTTAGATTTCCCATCATTGTGAAAATCATCATCACAATATGGATGAACCATCATGCTTCATCAGTCTCCCCAAAGATGGGTGAGCATCCAATACAATCAAAATTAGGGTTTCAAGCCCTCTCTGAGTGCTTAGACAAAGGATCAATCAAGAAATGACATGATCTTCAACTTGTCTAATCTCTTAAATATCCACAATGGATCAAAAAGGAATCTCACTTCAAGGATTAAGCACAAGGTTGCTCCCTTCTAGGTGGATCAAGTCTCAAGATCGACAGTGTCACCAAATTAGGGTTTTGGTCGACCAGGGCCTCCAGATGGAAATTTTCATCTGGGCACAAGGCAATGATCCAAAACATAACCTAATATACTTCATGGAACCTCATGAACCCATGCATCAAGTCAATTTTGCCTTAGGGGATGCATTCATCAAAAATCAGGAATTAGGGTTTCTTGACCTAATTCACCCCGAAGTTGACTTTTGGGACAAATCATGAGCCAAGACCTCAAGAGATGATTTGAGGGTCTCTAATATACCATATTGATCCATTTGGAACAATGGATTGATCCAAGAAGCTTTAGCAACAAGTCTCAATTTCATCTGCACCACAATTAGGGTTTTAAGAGAAAAGTCAACTGTAACTTTGACTTTTGACCAAGACATGCTCCCAAACCCTAATACATGATTGAATATACCCTATGACACCCATGGAACATGTCCATCAAGTTTTATTTAGGTCAAGGACATGATTTCCTGAAGAATTGCACAGTTTGGAATTCATCTGATAAAAAGTCAACTGTGCACAAAAGTCAACTTTGACTTTTTGAGATTTTTCACCAAAATGGATTTTTAACCCTAAAATGATGTTAATGTATGATTTGAATCATCATTCATCAAGAAAAATCAAGAAAAGTGAGGTAACTTGTAAAAGGGGTAACCATAAAACTTAGAAATTTTTCTAAGTTAAAAATAAAGTGGCAAAGGTACCAACTTTGGAGGACCATAACTCCTAAACCACAAGGCCATTTTTTCTCATCCAAAGATGGATTTGTAGCCCTAATTATCACCTACAAAAACTTCAACTACAAGTCATTCCAATTCATTAAGGATTTTGAGTTATGGAGTGATCAAAGTGGCTGAAAAGTGAAAATGTCACTTTTTCCAACACTTAGTGAAATTTTCACTAAGTCAGATTCTGCTTCACTTTTTGCCAAATGTAGGGGGATTTTTCACTTGGAATCAAAAGAGATCAAAACCAAACTTGTTCAAACAGTTGTTGTATCATGTAAGAGCTTTCCAAAATGGCCAAGAACATTGCCAAATTCAACCTACACCATGAGATACAACATTGCCAAGTTGCCTTGCTAAAATCTGTCAAGGCAAGGCAGAATTTGCAACTTTGGTCGATTTGCCAAAATCAGCCAAATTCAATTGCTCCTATCCACTTGGACACCTCATAGGATTGAATCTAAAGGGGACAATCACTGAGCCAAGCCTCCAAAGTCCATGGAACAAGAAATAGCATGTTGTTGAACCTAGAATGGCCAAAATAGGGACAAGACTTCAAATTTGGAATGAGGCATTCAATGAAACCATCAAGGTGGCATGGACTGAGCCATTCTCATCTGAAATCAGTCAAGACTTATCCAAGACCAAGGGAACCAAAGCTCTGTGCCCTAACCTCTAGTCAATGGCTAGAGGAGACTTGGATTTTCATTTGCCAACATTGGCCAAACCTACTTACCAGCTGCCATGCACTATTCCTTGCAAAAGAAACTTGCTCTACTATAAATAGAGCTCAATTGTGGTCAGTTTGAGTACACCAAAGCCATCTAACAGATGCTTTCCTCAAAATCTCTTCTTTCACTCCAATTTTGCCTTCTAAGGCAAGTCACTATCGGGTTTTGAGTTTGAGAGCAATTCCAATCAAACCAATCACTCACACACCTCACATACATCACATATGAGCTGATGAAACACTTAGATTACTTCTGAAACATCAATTTCACAAAATCACCAGCTGGTTGCTCAAGGTTTTAACCAAAGTGCAGCTGAGGTACCACAAAATGATCCAGCCAATTTCAATCAAGTCCAACCATCCAAACGCAATCCATAGGGTGTAGGGAAGCTGTTCAGATCATCACCACTCATCTGTAACACCTCCAAATCAAAAATCACTTTGAACTTGCTGTCACGACTTGGAGGTAAGCACATACTTGGTCATCTCTCAATCTATGCATATTTCCTCGCACAATAACTTGGCCATATGTTCATAATCATGCATGGAATGTTTTCCCTCAATTAATTGCATTGTTTGAATCGTGTATCAAAAATCCTAGCCTTCATGCAGAAATTAGGGTTCTTGAGGTCTCTTCGTGATTTCTTGTTGTATGTTTAATTTAAATGAAATTAAAGTACATAGACATGATCGTGAGGTTGAGGCGAGCATAATGATATGTGGATTGCATGATATGATTATGTATTCATGGAGATTGGATAGAAAATACAAATCTGAGAAACCAAGAACACGCGCGTGTTCTTCAGCTTGTTCTTGGCACCATTTTTAGAAATTCAAATATTTGAATTTTGTGATTTTGTTTAATTGATTCAAAAATTAATTTCTCTCTGAGTTTTAATGATTTTGAGTTGATTCTTTTTTTAATAATTCACAAAAATGTTAAAATATTTTATTTTCACAAAAGATTCCAAAAATATTATTTATTTCATATAATTGATATTTTTGCAAAGAATTAATATTTTAATTGTTTTTGACATTTTAAATATTTTTTCTACATTGATTTTGCAACTTTTAATGCTTTCTAATTATTTTGTAGGTCAATACTTAATTTTTGAAGCATTAATCCAAGATCACAATTTGTTTTCCATGTGTTAAACAATTTTTGATCATTTTAATTGAATTTTTATTCAATTAAATACATTTTGAAAACAAATTAGGGTTTTGGATTAATTCAACCCTCATAAATCATTTTCAAAACTTTTTGGGCCTCTTGAGAGAGTGTAAGACCCATCCCCCCTTGTACAAAAACTTTTTGGGCCTCACTCATTGTATAAGTCCCTCTGTACAAGTAAACGGCGTGATCGTCGCCCGTGTAAATAAAAAAATCATCTGGGCCTCTCCTTGAGCTATAAGACCCATTCAAAACACTTTGGGCCTCTATTAGAGTGTAAGACCCAATCCCCCTTTTAACCAAAACATTTTGGGCCTCACTTATTGTATAAGTCCCTCTGCGTTAAAAGAAAACCTCGGCGCGATCGCCATTTTTAAACGAAAAATCATTTGGGCCTACCCTTGTGTTATAAGCCCCTCTCTTTTCTTTAAACCTTTTTTGGGCCTCTTGAGAGAGTGTAAGACCCATCCCTTTGTACAGAAAACCTTTTTGGGCCCCAGTCACTTGTATAAGTTCCGCTGTACAAAGTCAAACAGTGTGCTCACTGATAAAACCCTGGGCCTCTCCTTGAGCTGTAAGCCCCAAATCTTTCTTTTTCAGAGCACTTTCTCCTTTGATTTTGAATATACTGTTGTTTTCAATCTTTCTTTGTTGAACAACTAACCAAACAGCATGGAAGCACTACAACCGAGTAAGTGGTTATCGCTTTCATTTACTGCTTTCATATTATAAACTGTATTGTGGGGCTGCTCACTGTAAGTCTCCTTTCATAAACTCATATCTACTGTGTAATAATAGTATAGATATTTCGAGTTTCCCCGGCAATTACGTCTAGAACTAGGTGACGCCGTTTCATTTATTCGTAGAAATAGACGCCTAGATCCCCAATAGGAGCACCAGATACAGTCTTCTCTTCGGCTGTCCTCCTTAGGAATCGTCAAGAAGCTCTACTCCCCAAGATGAATGTATTCTCCGTGAATGGCATCTTTGAGTTTCTTCCAAATTCTCGAACTTTCCTGACTTGATCTATTCCTTGTGGATAGCTTGCCTTGAATGTCTCGGGGTTTGGGTACCCACTACGGTCATAATCTTGGACCTTAACTAAGGAACCCTCTTTAAAAGTTAAAAGTCGCTGGATAGTAAACCTCGCACGTTTACCAGTGGTTTTTATCTTTAAAAGAGTTATCTCTCCTAATGGAAAGGAGATGATAGACCCACGGGCTTCTTAAAAGCATCGGCCTCCTCTTGGGCATTATTCAAGGACACTACGGCTTCTTAGAAGTATTCACAGCCTCCTCTTAGGCTTCGTATAATGATCTCTTCCTTCGGGAATGATAGCCTCCTCTTGGGCTTCGTACAAGGACCCGTAGGCTTCTTAAAAGTTTCCAGCCTCCTCTTGGGCTTCGTACAAATTGTCCCGATGACCTCCTAGAGGTATAGGAACAGAACCTAGTCATCCTCATAGAACAGTCCTTTCATAGAGTCTACTACTGTTTCTCAAAGCATAGTACAAAAGAAAAAAAAACTCTAGACTTGGACAGTCTAACTTCCTTGAGTCTCAAAGACATTCTCAAGTGACCCCTTCGTTAAATAGGAATGAAACCCGCAGACTCGGACAGTCTCAATACCCTTTGGATTTCCCGTTTCCTCAAAGAGAAGGAAATATCCATGATCCTCAAATCAAATCCCTGAGTACAGTGTTGCTCATATAAGAACTGATTTTCTCTTTTAAAATCAGTATATTGGATCTGTCACTCAACTGAAACAAACCTTTAGCCTCCATCTCGGGCTTCGTACGAGATACAAAAACACTCTCTTGTTGAGTATCAAAGACTCTCTTGTTGAGTCAAACTTTTAGCCTCTATCTCGGGCTTCGTACGAGACACAAAGACTCCCTCGTAGAGTCAAACAAACAATAGCCTCTATCTCGGGCTTCGTACGAGACACAAAGACTCTATCGTCGGGTCAAAAACTTTTAGCCTCTCTCTCGGGCTTTGTACGAGACACAAAATAGCCTCCTCTTAGGCTTTGTATAATGATTTTCCTAGCGGAAATTAGCCTCCTCTTAGGCTTTTGTATAAGAAAACCACTGGTTGATCCAATCAACCTTTTAGCATCAAAGTTGTGCCTCGTTCACAGTACACAAACATCAACAACTCCTTTCCTTTCATCTAATCGCTGTAAGCGGTAAGCCTCTGGATCATCTATATCCATGCCACTGTCCCTCTTTTAGCATGAGAAATTCCTAAGGAAAGATGGCATTGCTCTACACTGAGTTAAAGTCTTCTCCTTCAGGTTAAAACCCTTTCTTCAGAAATTATGGCATTGCTCGGATCCGCGTATCCCAGTTAAAGTAATTCTCCTTCCCCCTCTTTAGAGATGACAAATTCTCTCTAAAGTCGAGGTCTTTCAGCTTCACGTCTTGGGCTTTGAACAAGACACAAATAGATCTTTCAGCTTCACGTCTTGGGCTTTGAACAAGACACAAATAGACCTTTCAGCTTCACATCTTGGGCTTTGAACAAGATACAAACCACCTTTCGCTTCACGTCTTGGGCTTTAAACAAGACACCAAAACACCAAAAACACCCATTTCCTCCCATAGAATAGGAGGAACTACGAACGCTCTGATTTCCCTGTTTCGGTAAACGGGAATACGTAGGCATAAGATCGAAAGGAAAATCTTAGCGAGCGCAATCAACAAAAAACCCAAATCCCGTATCTCCATCAATCAAAAAGCAGTAATTCAAAAGCATCAGTCCTAACATCCTAATCCTTGTTCCCCGCCAGAAACCTTCTGCCCAGGTAAAAAAGAAAGAAAACAGTATTGGCGAAAATACAAATAACCAGTACAAAGGCCCCCCACATTGATAGCATCCGTAACCTAACAGACCGCTGTTTAAACTCAGTATGCAAAGCAGGGTTAATTGGAGACATCTATTTCCCTTCCTTATTCAGCTCACAATAGGATAAAAAATGAATCGACCTGTAGTCAAAGCTCAAACCGCAGAGAGCGACCAGCGCTTAAGAACCGCATCCAAAATCGCTCGCTACACCCGTGCATTGTTACCACTCATCCCCTGGCTGTGTAGTACTTCATTTTGAGGTGGACTGTTGATGGTACTACCGTAAGCTCGGCCAAGGTGGTCCTCCCGAGGATGCAGTTGTAAAGGGATGGGCATTCGACCACCAGGAAACGGATCTTCACCTGTCGGAAGTGTCTTCGGCCCCGAATGTAACCATTAGCTCAACGTAACCCCATGGTCTGGTGGTGGTTCCGTTGAACCCCTGCAGATCTGAACCGACGTACGGGGTCAGATGTCTCTCGTCGAGCTGAAGAGTCCCGAATAGATGGGCGTACATGATGTTGACCGAACTTCCCTGGTCGACTAGGATCCTTCGAACGTCAAAGTTTGCCATCTGTGCCCTGACCAGGAGGGGGATAGTGGCGTTGGGCGCTCCCCCGGGGAGTTCCTCGAGGTAGAAAGTGATAGGGTTGGAGTTCCCCCGCACTTTCTCGAGGGTAGTTGTCTTCGCCGACGTTGCGGATTCCAGCTCATCAAATTTCCACTTGATCGATCCGACAGACAACTTCTCGGGACCACCCCCGGAGATGACCATCGCTCTGGGGAAGCTTTCCCAGGTGCTACGGGCAGCGACGAGGTCCTCGTGGGGGAAGGTTGGCCACATGTTGCGAATTGCTTCTTGGCCTTCAATGATTGGGGGGACAAAGAAATCTTCGGGTCGAGTGACACTGAGGGCGACCTGAAGCCAACTCTCGTCGGGGGAAGGTGTTGTCTCCTCAACGTTCTGGGCTTCTCGGGAGCTGGGACGAGGAGTGTCATTCTTCTAGGCGTATTTCTTCAAGTGTCCTTCCTTGATGAGAATTTCAATTGCATCCTCGAGGTGGATGCAGTCTTCTGTTACATGCCCGTGGCTCCGGTGGAACCTACAGTATTTTGACTTGTCAACATTTGATTTGGGGGCAGTGGGCTTCGGAAAGCGGACTCCTCCTTTCACAAATTCTGATTTCTGGCACTCGGAGAGGATTCACGCGCGGGGAGCGTTGAGCGGGGTGTATTCAGTGAACCGGCCAGCTGGTCCGCGTGGTTCACGAGGTTCCCGAGAATGATTGTCTCTCTTTCTTTCTCCTCCTCGTCGGGGAGGAGAGTCTTCTTCTTTGTGGCCTAGGGGGCCTTCTTTGCATCTCGATTCAAGGGCGATCTGTGCTGCCTCCGACTCCTCGAGCTCGATGTACGACTGAGCCCGTTGGAGGAGATCCTCGAGACGGAGGGGTCTGCGGAGGCCCACGGTCGTATGGACCTCGACAGCTTCTCTGTTGAATCTCTTAATGTAGTTCCGGAGAGATTCGTTCTTCCCCTGGAAGATGCTCTCTAGGACAGCTTCCGTCTTCGGGTGTCGACAAGATCAGTAAAATGTTTGGTGAAGCGGTGTCTTAGTTGCTTCCAGGACTTGATCGACCCGGGTGCCAGACCCTTGTACCAAGTCATGGCGCCCTTCCGCAAGGTGGTGGGGAAAAACCTGCACTTGATGGCTCCATTGACGTTTCTGAAATCGAGCATGGCTTCGAAACTTTCGACGTGGTCGTCGGGGTTGGACAGGCCGTCGTATTCCCTAGCTGCGAAGGCTTCTCCATGCCCGCAGGAATCAGGGCGTTCATGATCTCCCACGACAGAGGGGTCCTCTGGTCGTCGTCGTCACTTCCTGCCGGGGACCTCGAAGGGGATCGCTGATGCGGTGGAGGGGAATTCCTCGAACGGTGCCTCGGCCTCTCCTCTGTCTGCTTGAACTTCTTGGTAGTGGTGGAGGCCCTGGGTTCCTTCCGAGGCGGGGAACGAGGGCGTTTCTGGGAGATCGTCGGCTGGGGGCGCTCAAGACGTGGTCGGCGGCCTTCGCGCACCGGCGAGGGGGTTCGAGATTCGTCGGAAGGGGTCCTTCGCGGGAAAGGGGAACGACGAGGTGACGGTGGACGACGATGTCTTCGCGGGGAAGATCGTCGCGCCCGCCCTTGCTCCAGTGCTTCAATTCTGGTATTCTGGTGTGCGGTCAGCTGATTAGTCTGATTGATCAAGGCGAATAGGGCCACGGTGCTCGCATCTGCATTGGGCGGAGGGGCAACGGGCTGAAAGACGGTTTTTTGGTCGTCCTGCTGGGCAGCGTTGTAAGCCGCGTCTTGGGAGTCTGGGGAGGCGGTCTGCCCATCTTTCACGTCGCCTTCTTCGACGTGGAGGGCAGCGGCATCTTCGCGGTGGTTCCCGTTCTCGAGTTGTGCGAGGACGGTGTCCAGAGCTTTGTTAGCAGACGGATTGCCGGCCATGGTGGTGATGAACGAGGTGATTGCTTTGGTTTATCGGAGGAAAAACGGGGAAGCAAAGGGTTCCCACAGACGGCGCCACTGATCGTACCTGGATCAGACAGTATCTGGTGGCCAACAACGTCGTTTGGACTTCAGCTCCGGTGAGGTTGAAAGACGACCGGGGGAGGTGTACCTGCAAGGTACTCCGACGCTCAAGTAAGGTAACCGTCAGAGAATAATAGCAAGTACAGAGATGAGAGTAAGAAAAATGTGTGTAACCTGACCCTCTCAAGTGAGAGGGTATTTATAGAGAGCCCCCAGCGCGGGGCCAACGGTTACTTGCATTGGGCTGGATTGTCAGGCCCAATCCAAGTAACTGCCAGGGCTTACGTGGCGTAATGAAGACCATCACGTGGTCTTCGCCCTGGGGTAACCGTTCCTAGATCTCCGGAATTAGGGCAGACCGATTCCATCGGGAGTGGGCGGTTACATGAGAACGTGTCCTCGCGGGGAGGAGTCTTGCGTGTCGGGGAGAGACGTGTCCTCGCGGGGAGGACTTGCTTGTGGACGGATATGGCTCCTCGCGGGGAGGGGCACACGGGTGTCGAGGAAGAGCGAGCCCTGGGGGGCTCGATGCCTCTGCTCGACGGACTCTGCTGAGCCTGACCATGTTAAGGTGTGGCACGTGCCCGACAGTGGTGTTGTAAAGAGGTATTTGTTGGGCCATCCCATGTCCTGTGGGTTGGGCCTTCTCGACTGAGGGGCAGACCCTGGCCCAGTCCAGAACAAATAGTATCACAAATGTATGAAATTAAGTAAATTTAAATAAATCAATTCATACAAATATTTAATCACGTTAATATTATAATGTGTTAGTCTATTTATATATTTGTTGACTTGTTTATTTATAAATGTTCAATTGAAATAGATTTTTAAATAAGTTAATAGGTCAATCAAACATTTCAAAGACTCAAATATAAAAATAAACTTATGATAAACTATAAGATGTAAGTTTTAAATTTTTTAACACTCCAGACTCAAAATTAATAAAGCATAGTTCGATTCAATTTATTTCCATCTCTAATTACATGTACTTCTTGAGAGTTTCATTTTCCAACTTTGAAAAACGGAAAAAGTTACATGCACCACCACTACAGCTGAGTAATTAATTTTCTGTTAAAAAAATTATTTTATCGGTCTCTATAATAAAAATTTCAGGCATTTAAAAATGTTATTAGAGCAATAAATTTATTTGAAATAATTTTTTTATGTAGATAAAGTGGTAATAATTAGATAGTGCAGAAAATTTTTAACTTAATTTAAAATGGACTTAAATAGTCTGTTAGTCTCTGTAAATTAGCGAATTTTTAAAATTGGTTTCTGTAATTTATTTTTTTAGGTTTGGGTCCCTACTTCTTACTTTTTGCATGCGTTTTAATCCCTAAAGCCAAAATTCGTAGGAAAATTTTTCTGCGGATTTTGGCTTTAGGGACTAAACCACACGCAAAAAGTAAGATGTAGGGACTCAGACAAAAAAAAATTACCGGGACTAAACTCAAAAACTCGTTAACTTACAGATACCAAAAGTGCATTTAAACCTTTTAAATTTCACTTTAGTCATTTATCTAATAAACATTACAAATTAGTTCCTTAACAATGGTTCCATTAGCCAACTTAATTCTTGTTGAAAATGTAATTCCTTGTGTCGAAGCAAGTGTAGCTCGACAGAAATAAAGATGTGTCGAAATTAACCTAGTGTGTGTGTCGAGTTATGTTAGATGTCGAAGTGTCGAAGCATGTTGCTTGACATAAGATTTCGACTTACACCAAAATAGAAATTTTAGACTTTACCTTAGGGAGTAAGGTAGCTCAATTATAAATAAAGGGAGTAACCCCTATTTTGAGAAAGAAGAATAGAGAATAATATTGTAACACGCAACAGAAAGTGCAATTGCATAGTTGAATAATATTTTCTCAGTTTGAAAGCAGAGAGTTACTCTGCAGAAATCATTCTCATATTCCCTTATTTTGTTAAACCCTAATCTTCTTTCTTATTTAATTTTCTTTCTTTCTTCTTTCATTAACAATTGCTGCGCATAATCATTCTTGCAATCAAGGTGTGATTGTTTCACTTGAGTGAAGAGTGAAGAACAAGGAATTACATGTACTGGTCGAATCAGAGAAAACCCTAGAACTAAGGCAACCAAAGAGGTGGTGCTGCAGGTAGAGGAATGAGTGGTGGTCGAAAACCTGACAAAAGTCACATTTAGTGTTACAATTGTCAGAAGTATGGTCATTATTTTAGTGATTGTCCTGAAAAGCAGAAGAATCAAGAAACTCATGCAAAGCTGGCGAAACTTAAAGAAGAAGAAGAGATGTTGTTGATGGTTACAACAAGAGATGAAGAAAGATTCCAGGACCAATGGTACTTGGACTCAGGATGCTCATCACACATGACTGGTAGGAATGATTGGTTTGTTAACATAAAGCCCAAGGAAGCCTCAACCCTATATTTACCAATCGGGCAAGGTCATCGCCGAGTTGGATAGACTTAAATACACCATCTATAACTGACCTAACTTCATCTTTGCCCGCGTTGAGGTCGAATGTATCTGTATCCCCTGAAACTTATTTTGCCTCTGTTGTCGTCGATGCGAAAATGTACTTAAGGGTGAGCTCTTTGATCCTCTTTGCTTCTTCAAGGTCAGCGCTAATAATGGTCGGTTTTCCTTCATTATCATGATATGCTACCTTTAGGTGGACCAGAGATACTATCGCATCTAGCTTTGCCAAGAAAGATATTCCTATGATACCTTTAAAGGCGCTTCTACACAGAATTACAAGGAAGTTGAGGATTACCTTTCTCTCTCGCATTCCTTCTCCAATCATTAACGTGAAATGTGTCGTGTCACTAGAGCGGGTTGTCGGATCGTTAAAGGCCAACAGATCTCCTCCGTGAGACGGATTCAGATTTGTCTGTTGAATGCCAAATCGTTCCAGCGTATCAGCTTAGAAGACGTTGCAAGAGCTTGCGTCATCCACGAGGAATCTTATCATGTTTCGATCAGCAATGGTGACCGCTATAATCAGACGTAAATCTAAGTTCGAAATTCCTTTGATCTTTTCACGGTCTAGAAATCCTAACTCCAATCTATCTTTGCTTCGTTGAACGCTAGTGTTTGTCATTAGTATGAGGGACTTTGATGACAGACAAGTACTGGATGTCACTCCACCGCGGATCTCGTCAATAAGTGATAATTTGTAGATAATGGATTGGAGAATGGAACAGATCTCATGAACATAACTGGCGGAGTTACCGCTTTTACTTCTTATGCTTTGGGCATGGATTTGATTTTGGAACGAAGACTATCTACTCGTAGAATTTCATGGGAATCAAAAGTCGATTCCCACGGTATCATTGTTTCGTACTGGAACCATAAATAGTTGAAGTATGTGGTCACGAATCCTGAACTGATAGTGCCGATCTCTTATAAGGTGACACGGGGGTGGACTTGCAAGGTTAGCACTCTAACTTTCAATTAAGTTTAAGATTTAAGATGAGTGTAATAAAAAGTGGAGATTAGAAAAATATATCTTGTATTTCATGTGAAATGACTTTTATACCTAGGATCGTATGTAGTGGATTTGCATTGACTTGTATCTTTGACCGATCCAAAATAATACAAAAAAACTGTATTTTTTTTAAGTAAAAAATGATCATTTGATATATATATATATTACTCACGTCATATTATGATTGTCTTGGTCGTAAATAACACAGCATGCTTTGCATGATGCGCTTAAGTCATACCTGAACATGGAACGCGCTCATATTTATGACGCAAAGGATGTTAACTAATTAGTCATATCTCTTTGTTTGCTACCAAAACATCACATTCAAATTACTGCACTCACCCCTGCCAAAGGGAAAGATATACAAAATATACAATAATAAGTTGACTACATGATGACTAGAATATAATCTAGTATATTAAGTTAAATACTTTGTTTATAGGATATAGTAATTACTATCCATTAACATTTTTCTATATTATAAATATATTATTATAATGTTAATACTCAAACACTTGATCGAATAAAAGTATACAACTACCGACATCAATTTGGGGTTTAAAATATGAGAGCATTTTTATATATTTTAGAGTTCTTTTTAAGAACAATACACATTTGCATGAAACACATTACATATTCATCCAAAATTTTAATATAATAGATATGTGGATTATTTGATTTATAAATGTTCAAATTTTTATATTTCTAACCAATGTATTATTTCTCCATACTTTGTTTCTTAAATTTTTTAACTCATATTTATTATTCTCAACAGTATGCTCTAGCAACTAGCAGAGTAAAAATAAGAAAATATTTGCAAAAATATACAAATCAGGTATGACAACGGGACAAGTCGGAGGCGATTTTTACCTCTTTCAAACTCAAATTCAAATTACAAAAACAATCTCCGTTTCTTGTCTCAATCCCCATTGGGGATAGAGAATTAAAACACAATTTCGTCCCAAACGGATTCATATTGATTTCGTCTATCTTTGCTCTGCCACCATCTATTTAATGAAATCAATTTTTAATATAAAAAAAATATTTTTTAAAAATCAAATTACATTACAAATAATAAAATTAAAATATCTCACAAGATTTCATGCATACATTTCAAATATTTTAAATAATAAATATAAATTAAAATATCAAAATATAAATAAGATATTTAATATTTTAAATTATCAAAATTAAAATAATAAAATATATAATAAAATAAATAGGTGGATTCGAGAACTGATTCGGGATGAGTACTAGTATTTTTATTACTCGATGTGTCTCCATACTTTATATAATATTAAATATTATTATTTTTAAATATTAAAATTATTGATTAAATTATTTTAACAAAGGCACTTATTGATTAAATTATTTTTGTTATTTCTTTATATAATATTAAAATTATTATTTTTAAATATTAAATATTAAATATTAAATTTATTTAAATTAAAATATAAAGAAACAAAGGCACTTGTGAAATGAAAATAATATAATATTTAATATTTAAAAATAATAATTTTATCTTTTAAATTAAGATAATTATTGATTAAAATAAAATATATATTGTGTTTATAGTGATTCGTGAAATAACAAAAATTATTTGATACAATATAAAATGTAGTTATATATAGATGTAAAATTGAAATTATTTATTTAATTGTAAAATGAAAAATAATTATACAATTTCAATTGTATTAAATAATGATGTAAAAAGAAGAAAAAAGACTCTTGAGAAGAAAGACAAAAAAAATTTTTTGATGCGATAATGACCTGTGAGATAAAAAAATTATTTGATGGGATATAAATGTATTTAGATACAAATATATAATTTAAAATGATTTATTTAATTGTAAAATGAACAATAATTATACAAATTTAATTAATTTTAATAATTATATAAAAATAAAAAAAAAATCCTGAGATAAAAAAGAAAAAAAATTAATATTTAAAAATAAAGATTTTATCTCTTAAATTAAGATAATAGTTGATTAAAATAAAATAGATATTATGTTGATACTGCCACGTGAGATAAATATATAGTGCTATTTTATTAAAATTAAAAAATAGATTATTAATATTTTTAGTGATAATAAATAAAGAAAGGAAAAAAATAAAATAAAAGTGAAAAAGTGTAGGAAAAAGAAATAGGAGGAAGATTTGAAATTTGAATGAAGAGAGAGAATGAGTGTATATGAAAGATTGACATTTGGCATATAGATAGATGGATGATTGAGAATTAATTGAGACATTTGTTAATTATCAATTTATCCATAATATAATGTAATAAATTTTTAGTGGAAGGACAAATGAGACAATGCATGCAATTTAATGGATTGATAGTAGATTTTCATGTACTAGATCTATCTTTCTCTCTACTCTACATGGGAATGTATGGCTCACTCATAACTTTTATGAACACCGTTCAATTATGCTTAAAAAATTAGTCTAACGTGCTGTCAAAATGAGATACTCTATAATATAGTATTTAAAAATATTATGTTTAAAAAATTATTTGAGCATATTTTTTAAGGTTTCTTTAGTTTAATTTTAAAAAATCCGCTATTTATTAGGGCTAGTCCATATGAATCGTGGGTAGTCTACTATTTTCATATCGTTATATATTTTAAAAAATTATATTAATATTTATATTGTCTTACTCCAAAATAATACATTGATTTCTTCTCACGTACTAAATTTTATTTATATTTTATTCATTCTTTATTTTTTAAATATTAAATATTAATATAATCAACACTCTTTTCTCGTATTCTATTAGTTTTTCTTATGTTAAATATTCTAGTATTATTTTATACAATTTAGACACATTATAGTATTTATAAAAAATAATATAGTACTTAAAAATATTATGTTTAAAATAATATAATTTTTTATTTTATTTATAATAAATATCATGACATTTTGATTTTAATTTTTTTATTAAAAAAATTATTTAGGACTGGGTGGTCCAAAGCCCGTCTAAGACTGAATTTGGATAGTATTTTTCGAGTTTATATTAGAAGTGAATTTTTTTACCGAACCCATCAAAACTGGTATGTTTAAGATCGAGTAGCTCATTTTAATACTTGTAAGAACGTGTTTCAAAGATAACTAGTGATTAGCAAAAAGACTTTAGGGTGAAGTCTGCAACTAACATGGATCAAAGCAAGTTAATACTATCACAGCATGAAAGTAAATAAGAAACACACCATTCTCCTAAGTTAACTTCATGATTAATCTAATCAATAAACGTCTTAATTTCATGTGTCTTGACATAAGTCAAGAAAAATCATCCTTTTTTTTTATTAAGAGTATTCACTACTATTAGGAGGTAATTACACTCTATCTAACCGTCGAAAAACTATTTGATACTTCTAACAATATCCTCTATTACATCGTTAAGAAATATATTTTAATGGAGTTCAAAAAATGCCAACAAAATTAATTACGGATAATTTAAAAATATAGGCCTATTTTTTCAGTTGTTTTAATTCATAATGTTAGAAATTTGTTTAAAAAAATTTAAAGAATATTTTTAAAACAATTTCGTTATCAGTATAAATAGCTATTTTTAAGATATTAGTTAATGTATTTTATCATTTTAATATAATATTTTTAATTAAAATTTTAAAAAATCACTTAAATTTTAAATTATTTTAAATAGATTTTCATAAAAATAATTTTTAAATTTTTTGTTTAAATTGTGATTTCGACTATGTTTTAATTTTTTATAAATTATTCTTATAAATCATTTAACTTATAAAAAATAATTTTAACTTATAAAAAAATCTTTTAACATATAAAAAAAATTAAAATTTAATATTTTATAAAATATTCTTATAAAAATCATTTTTATAAAATTAAAAAAAAAAACCTATTTTTTTAAAAATTAAAACAAATATGCTCATAAAATAATAATGAAGAGGAGATATAGTTTATAACATATAACTAATATAAGATAGTTGATTGAATTTGTGTGTATGGTAAAATTTGTTGTTAAACTAATTTATAAAGATTAAATAATATGAAAAAATATATCTAATTCTTATTTATTTCATAAACAAATATGGTACGAGTAATATCAACCATTAATGAATAAATTAAGGATAAATTGCACTCCCTTCTTTTACGATTTGTTAAAATAACAACGATATCAGCTCTAGAATTAAAATATACAATAATCTCTCTTAAATATACTGATAAGTGCAAATTGTAACTATTTTTATATATAAGTTTTGTTGCACTTATCGATATATTTTGTTACAAACGTTCGAATAAACCCCTATTCGTTTGTAAATACGTTTACTTTACGTTATAGTGTATATATTGCGTTATCGTGTAAATATCATTGAGTTTAATTGATTTACATTTATTTTTGCAGGTATTCAATCAAGGATATCTTGCCATTATTGTATAGAGCATTGAATAAGCTTTCCAGCGCTTCAAATCGGGTGAAAAACGGAGTTACGGTTCAAAAGTTACGAATAAAACAGTGCTGAATTTTTGTTGTCTACTGTCAGCTGCGCCTTAGCAGGGCCAGGCGATGCAGCGCCGGGCGGTAGATTGCAGCGCCAGGCGCTCCGGAACAATACTGGAACTTACAAAATAAGCTGCCTTTCGCCGCCGGGCGCTCCAGAGTACCGTCGGGCGAAACTAGACGGACAGAAACACCATTAAAGGGCCAAAAACTCAATTTTTAGAGTATGGTTTTGGGGTTTTGTGATCCCAACTCCATCAAACTTCATTTTTCAGTAGGATTAGCTTGAAAACAACATTGAAGCTTGCATGTGGATGATCCGGAGCGGATTTCTCATCAACCGGCTCTGACAATCCGCGAGATGTTTGGTTTATTCCTCTTCTTCTTTATGTATTCTTTTGTGTTGGATGTTTGTATAGTTACTCTGAACATATGTATCTTTGTTGATCATAATATTGTATAAAATCTGCTTTACAAATCATTATCGATGTCTTCCTTGATCTTTTTGCATTTATGTTTAGATTTGTGTTGTGTTAGAGATAAACATCATGAATCTTGATTAGGGATGGATATCTATTGTCTAGATGCTAGAGATAGATTTAGATAATAATCTTTTTGGCGTCGGAACTTAATGTCTTCCGTGTTTCGAGGCTTCGTGCGTGAGAGTGACGAAGAGAGTGATACGGTTGCTTTCTCAACTCAGTGTGCCAGAGATGGACACTGTTGTGAGCAATACTGGATGATTTTGACGAGTATTGTAGTAGAGTGAAAATAATCGATAAATTTATGTTTGTGACGAGTGGATTATATGTATGTCGGATAAGTTTCTTCTCTCTGAAGAATGAATTCTTTTTGTTTTAATGTTTATTTTTCTGCATTTACTTTTAAACCAATTTAAACACAAACTCATAAACGCGAGAGATTGTCGAACGACATTCTTTCCCTCGAACCAATCTCTGTGGACACGACATAATTCCCGGAGAGAATTCTTTCGAAAATAAATATTTTTGCTGCTTGCCATATTCTGCATCCAACATATACATATATCAACGGAAATTTTTAATAATAGATTAAAAATCATAGATAAATATCATCTATATCTATGACTTTTCGTTGTCACTAAAAGTTAAAGGGAGTGTCAATGTCATTTTAATAGACTTCGGGGAGGTATGTGTATATTTTAAAATTAGAGGAGGGGTTCGTGCTACTTTAATAGCCATTTTAATAGACTTCCCATGAATTTGTTAAGGGTGTGTTAGGTTGTCGGGATAAATGAGGGGGAAGGGAGGAAATATTATTAATTAAATGTATTTGATTCAAAATTTGTGAGGATAGTCGAAGGAAGAAGAGAGGAGCAAAATCGTTTCAAAACAAACTTTTTGTGTGCCTCTAAATCGGAGAAGTTAGAGGGGAGGAGAAAGGATCTAAACTTAAATATTTAAAAAATTATTACATACTAAAATATTACTGATTTTATTTTAGTATTTCAATATTATTTATTTTTCGTTGACGGTTTTTCTTTTGTGTTGTTTTCTTTGTTACTTCTATTAAATTATTATAATTGTTCTCCACTTTTAAATTATTATTTTGTACTTTTATTATTTAATATAAATTATAATCACTTCATTTTTTTCTTTTATAGATATTTATTGTTTTTTTCCTTTCTAATTTTATCATCCTATTATATTTTTTTATATCTAATTTTAAACCATTTATTTTAGAGTTTTGTATATTACATTAATATATATATATATATATATATATATATATATATATATATATATATATATATATATATATATATATATATATATAAAAGTTATTTTATATTTTTTTATTAGATGGTTTATTATGATTAAAAACTTGTTACCAACTTTAAGTTATTTTTTTTTATTAGATGGTTTATTATGATTAAAAACTTGTTATCAACTTTCAAGTCGTCAAGGATATTATTGCGATTCAAAGAAGTTTCCTTTGGGCGGGGTCGTCGAAAACAAGGTTTATTCCTTGGGTCAGCTGGAAATCTCTTTGCAAACCGAAGAGTTTAGGAGGTCTTGGAATAAAACACGTGGGGCTCTTCAACAAGGCTATGCTTTCTAAATGGCTTTGGAAATTTGTGAATGTCGGCAACGAAATTTGGAGACCTTTGCTAGAAAGTAGATATGGTAATTTGAGTCTGAAGATTCAGGTTCACAAAGAGGAGGGATTTTCGTACCAGGATTCCAATTGGATGCGAGATATCTTAGTCTCTTCCATGCCAAATTCACAGGTTACTTTTGCCTCTTTATTGGACTGTAAGTTGGGTTCTGGTGTAGGTGTCTCCTTCTGGATTTAAGGCTTGGCTGGTGCAAGACCCTTAAAGGATTCTTTTCCTCTTCTTTACGATGCTTGCAAGGCTAGGTTCAGTTCTGTCATCGACTTTGGCAGGTGGGAGCAGGGGAGATGGATATGGAACTTTTCGAATTCATTTGTAAAGAATTTTAATAATTTGGAAGCGGAACTTCGGTTACTAGTGGATAGCCTTGATTGCGTTCAGTTGAAGGAAGATGAGGAGGATATTTGGGAGTGGAAGTTGGACTGTGTCAATGGCTTCAAGGTCAACACATATTACGATTGTATTATGTCGAGTGAATTGCTGGATTCGATTGATGATGTTGTTGCAGAGGTGTTGAGACTCATTTAGAAGACAGAAATTCCATTGAAAATCAAAGTTTTTGCTTGGCGGTTGGCCATTAATAGATTGCCCACTCGATCGAATCTTGTTAAGAGAGGAGTTATTGAGAACATTCATGAAAAGGTTTGTATGTTGTGCTTTTTGAGTCTTGTGGACTCATCCCATCTGTTTTTTAGGTGCCCTAAAACTGTTAAGATTTGACAATTGGTGTGTACTTGGGTGGACATAGATTGGATATCGGATGGGGAGTGTTGTAACCATGCAATGTCTTGGTTCTATAGACTGCGAAATAGAAGTAATTCCAGAACGATTAACTTGATTTGGTTCATCGCTTGTTGGAATATATGGAGGGCAAGGAATAATATTCTGTTCAATGACGAGGTTTGTAATATCGATTCCATCTTCAACGATATTGTCTTTACCTCTTGGAACTGGTTGATTCTTGGTAATAGCTTTAGGAGGAAGTGTAGTCTGTATGAATGGTATATATTTTCTTTTGATTTTCTGTAAGTTTTAGTGGGTTTCTTTTGGGGTTGGGTCTTGACCTTTGCCCCTTTTTTCTGGTTGTTGTAATCCTCGGTTGGTTTGAGATATCTTTAATCTCATTTTAATAGAATGCTTATAAAAAAAACTTTAATTTGTGTCGGTGAATTATATTGTAAATAAAGTGTACTCTATTATTTTAAACATTATATAATAATTTATAAGTTTTTTAATCACTCAAAATTTTAAATTTTATGTTTAATTATATATATATATATATATATATATATATATAAATAGGGTTAAATAAGTATTAGGTCCCTGAAAATAACCCAACTTTGAGGTTTAGTCCCTAAAAAAATTTCCTTCAAACTTTGATCCTCCCAAAGTTTTTCGTTTCTAACTCTAGTCCCTCCCGTTAGTTTTCACTAACGGCGGATGACGTGGCGTGCCATGTATGTAACCATTCCTTGCCACATGTGTTTTATTGCATTGACCAGTCAAAAATGCTTTTTTATGTTAAATTTATTCTTCTCCTTCTCTCTCTCACTCCTCTTCTTCTTTCCCTCTCCACCTTTTTCTCTACCCTCATTTCTCTTTCTCTCTCACACAATCCTTCTTTTAATTACAACAACAACATCAGAAATAACAAAAACAAGATCCTCTGTTATTATTCACTATGTTCAACAATGCATCTTACTCTCTTGTGATAATTTCTTTCATATAAAAAGTGATTTTCTTGTCCATTTTGCTTAATGCAGTGTGCGAGCTCCAAGGTACTAGCTACTTTTAGAATATATTTTATTGCAATCAAGTTAAAACAGTAAAAGGCACTTACGATGAAGTTGGTCTTTTGAAAAATTGAAGATCTCAAACATCTTGTGTTTATCTGATTTCGTATGATGGTCATTACATAGTTCCACAGTTTTAGTGTTTTTTTTAAGGATCCATTGCATATATTGACTTTCCATGTTCTTTTTTGAAGTATTCCAAGGGTTCTTCTTATTTCTTTATGGTTGTATTATGTTAATTAATCATAATAGTTATTTTATTATGATTTAACTATGTGATTTTAGAATGAATTACTCTTCTCCAGGAAAAAATGAATTTATTCATAATATAATTTATGGAAGCCAATTTTTGAAACCAATATTAGAAATAATATACACATTTCTTTTACTATTTTAATTTATGTTAAAAAATTGTTATTGTCATACTTTGTTTTATGTTTATGAGAAACCGATTAAACTAAAATTCTGCAAAAATATTTATTTTATATGAGGTTAAGATCCTTAAAAATTGCCAACAATTTCAGATGCAAAGAATGCAACAACAGTGAAATTTCTTTAAGATAATCTTAAGGATAATCTTAAGGCCATGTCTGCATAAATAGTTTGTTCAATAACCTAGATGGCGAGATACTACGATTAATTATTTAATCACATAAAAAATTAGCAATACAATATTGAATTGATCTGTAACATTATTTACTGTTATATAATTTGCAATATTAGTAACTTCATGAGCATTAGGTAACCAATAGAAAATGTAAAACTTGTTCTTTTCCATTCAAAGCAACAAACAGAAGACTTGAGTTTAATGAGGTTTCCTTCTAATCTCACTCTATTATTGAAATATTTTACATTTTACCTTTAATATGAAGCAATCATTATTTTTATACATGTAACTTGTTGTAATCTGTAAGGTGATGGCTTGGTAAAAAAAAGTAGCTTGGTAACAAATTAAGGTAATCTGAATGTTGGGTTATATTGTGAACCAAATGATTCATAGCTCCTCTTGTTAATTGTTGAATGCAACTTGTCTTGATTTATGGTTTGGCAACTGTTTCGCAGCTGATTTTTCAATTAGTCAGTTGGTTTTGAATTTACAAGGCTGCTAGAAGTTGTTTGAGAATAGAATTCGACTTTGTTTTCAATTAGTTGCAGTTGGTTTTGAATGAATTCGACTCTGTTTCGCAACAACAAGTAGCGGCATCGAGACTCAATGGCCATAACTTCAAGCATTGTTTGGTATGGTGTTCAAACATATAAATCAAAGAGGAGAGTAGAATAAATGGTTAAATAAGTATTAGGTCCCTGAAAATAACCCAACATTCAAGTTTGGTCCCTGACTGGTCAAAGAAATTATATACAGTTGACAAGGAATGTTAGCACACATGGCACGCCATGTCATCCTCCGTTAGTGAAAACTAACGGGAGGGACTACAGTTGAAAACGGATAACATTAGGGGAACCAAACCTTGAAGAAAATATTTATAGGGACCAAACTTGAATGTTGGGTTATTTTCATGGACCTAATACTTATTTAACCTCTATATATATATATATATATATGTGTGTGTGTGTGTGTGTGTGTGTGTGTGTGTGTGTTATTAACACAAAAAAAATACTTATGAATTTTTTACTTTTTAAATATGATATGACCTATATAAGATGATAATGATAAAAATATAAATAATTAATAAAATCTGTCTACCTCTCTCTTTCTATTTCCTTTCCTCTTTTAAGGGTAACATATTAGATGGTGAAGTAAAGTCAAGCATAAAATATATCACTTAGTTTAATACAATTCCATTTACCTATATGGCTAACGTCTAAGTTCTCTTTTTTTCAGTTTTTTATTGTTTTTTCTTTCTAATTTTATCATCCTATTATATTTTTTTATATTTAATTTTAAATCATTTATTTTATAGTTTTTTATATTACATTAATATATATATATATATATATATATATATAAGGTATTTTATTTTAGTTTTATTAGATAAAAAATTGTTATCATCAGTTTAATTTGTGTCGGTGAATTATACTGTGAATAAAGTGTACTTTATTATTTTGAATATTATATAATAATTTATAACTTTTTAATCATTCAAAAATATAAATTTTGTGTTTAATTATTTATACATATTTTATTAACAAAAAAAATACTTATAAATTTTTTACTTTTATGAATATGATATGATCTATATAAAATTATAAGGATACAAATTTAAATGATTAATAAAATCACTCTACCTCGTTCTTTCTCTTTGCTTTTTCTCTTTTAAACCAAATATATATATATAGTCTTACCTCCCTTCCCCTTCCTTTTTCTTAATTAAAATTTATCTCTTTATTTTTTTATTTGAACCAATCAGACTCTAAAGTAACACCGATTAGTTTTTTCACTTTAAAATTTAATTATGTTAGATTCAAATTTGAAATTTTCACACACATGCCACTTCTATTAATTCAAAACAGTATTATGATTAATTCAATTGAATATATAATAATTTAGCAAAATCGTAACATAATCATATAATTAAGTAATTCATGATGATTTTTACTATAAATTAAATAAATGAATTAACAACTTTTTAAGAGATTAATTGGAATATACTGTCAGTGTAAAACTACTTTACACTGTCATCCAATTATAATTAATTATTTTGACACATGAAAAGAGAGAAATATAGAAGACGTAGTTATTAAAATAATTTATTTATAATTTAATTTCTTTTATTTTTAATTCTATAAATATGTGTCAAAATAACTAATTTTAATTGAATGACAAGGTAAAATAATTTTATACTGACAATGTATTTTAATTAATCTCTTTTTTTTAATGCAATAATGGTGTAAGAAAAAGTAGATTTTAAATATGAGAATGACATAAATTTAGGTGTAAGAACAATTTTTTTTTTAATGTAATAAAGGTGGAGTAAGATTTAAAAGGTACATAAATTTAGTGAGAATTACGCTTACCGGAAGTACGTCGGACTCGGGGAGAAACGTATGGTTGAATTATGTGACAAATGAATAAGTTGTTGCGTCGAAGTTTCCTCATCAAAACTCACGTCACACACTCTGCTTCTCCAAAATTATACTATAATAATATAATAAGAAAATTGAAAAAAAAAATAAGTTATGATATATTACCATATTTAATAATTTTAATTTAATTTGAAATTTATTTTAACATATAAAATATAATAATACAAAAATAATGAGAAAATTAATAATAATAATAATAATAATAATAATAAGACTTTATTACTATTTTAGTTAGAGATGACAATGAACAGGTTTGGATAGGGTACTATAGTATTCGTCTCCATACCCGCAGTTAAAAAAAATTCTCGTAACCGAATCCATATCCGCTTGGATATAAACATTAGCATATGTTTCCGTACTCAATGGATATGTAAGTGCCTGTAGGCTGTATCCATACCCGTTATTCGCATTTATAATAAAAATAAATATATCAAGTATAAAATATCATAATATTTTAAGTTTTAAAAACATTAAAAAGTTTTTAAAAAAATTTATTGATGAATTATGAATTAAATGATCATTTATATTAAATATGTAGTAGTGTAAGATTGATGTTTTTTTTTTTAATTTTATAAACATTTATTTATATTTAATAATATAAATTAAAATATACAAATATATATTGTGCGCGTAAGGAGCGGGGTGGGTACTAAGGTGTCCATCCTGCACCCATCCCCGTTTATTTAAGCGGATAATTACCCAGTCCGTACCTGTACTTATTTTTGCGAATTTTTACCTTATCCGTTGTGAGTAATTTTGTGGGTATCCATTGAAGATATGTCAAATTGTCATCCCTAATTTTAGTCCCCTATTTTATCTTATTTATGGAATCAAGTTTTCTATTTCAAAATCAACCCGTATTAGTTATTATTTTATATTTTTTGCACTTAAAATTGACAATTTGTCCATTTTTAAATGATGTGTCATTTGTGAAACTTGAAAAATCATCATATAAAAATGTTGTAGATAAAAAAATATAATTTAAAAAGCGACACTCCGCCGATTTGTATGTAAAATAGTGAGAGGGAGAACAAAATTGTTTGAATTCAAAATAAGGAGATTAATTTCGTGAATTAAATAAAATAAGAGACCAAAATTATAATTTAACCTAAAAATAATTTTAAAAATATCTTTGCCGATTACATAGTTTTAAAAACCGAACCAGACCGGCCGGTCGGACCGGTTGAACCGAAAATCGGAGTGATAATCGGTCTAATTCAATTGTTGAATCGCTCATGTAATTGAATCGATGAGAACCGATAAAAACCGAAAAACCAGCGGTTTTGGAAAACCAGCGGTTTAAGTGCTTTTAAAAAAACAAAATTAAAACGACGGTGTTTTTCATTATTTAAAAAAAAACTAAAATAAAAATATAAGATAAAGCTGATATTCTTTTCTTTAAAAATTGGTGACAGGGATGTTAAATATAGTGAATTGAGGCTATTGCAGTATTATAACATTGATATTGTCAGAATTCAACCACAACCTATGAAGATTGTTAACAATCACGCAATGGCAATGAAAAGAAAAGGTTTGAGAAAGAGAAAAGAAAATAACGTTGAAGAAGAAGATGAAAATCTACAAAGTTTCTCTCTGCCCACAAACTATGGAAACTTTCTCTATTCACTTGCAACTGCAAACTATGAATTCTGTTATGAGTTATGAGTTGTTACATAAAATAAGGGTTTCTCCCTATTTATAGATTTAGGTTAGCTTGCACCCCAAGGCAAAGCCCAAAATAGCTAACATTACTAAAATAGGCCTAAGTTGAAATCTTGTGTGAAGCAACCTGCTTCGACACTTCGACACACTATTACAACTCGACACACACACATTAAAACAGTTTGACTACTCATTGTTTCTGTCGAGCTACACTGCTTCGACACAAGCAATTGCAACTCAACACACCACCTAATTCATTATGTCTAAGTTGTCTATATTCATCAAGGTTCTTAGTCTTCTGAAAACTTCGACCAGCACTCCCTTCGTCATGATATCTGCAATCTAATTCTCAGTTCTGCAGTGTTCTAAGTTCATCTTCCCTTATGATACCTGCTCTAAAAGATAATGGAACCTCATTTTGATGTGCTTGCTTCGACCGTGTGCTATAGGATTCTTTGCCAAGTTGATAGCTGACATATTGTCGATCTTCATGGTAATTACCCCATGACTCTTCCATGTAATCTCTTCGACCAGGTTCACCATCTATGTTGCTTGACACGCACAAAGAGAAGCAATTATGTACTCTGCTTTGCATGATGACAATGCCACTACTGGCTCCTTTCTCGAGCTCCAAGCAACCGGTGCACCACCTAACATAAACACATAGTCAGCTGTGGATTTTTGATCCTTAGCATCACTACACCAACTTGAGTCAGTGTATCCCACTAACTTGCATTCTTTTCCTTCATCAGCTGCAGGAAACAAAATGTCGTAGTCGAGAGTCCCTTTAAGATACCCTAGTATCCTCTTTGTTGCTGCTAGGTGTGATACCTTTAGCTTCTGCATAAATCTACTTACCATACTCACACTGTATGCTAAGTCAGACCTTGTGTGACAAAGGTATCTAAGTGACCTAATAAGTCTTCTATATTGGGTTGGGTCGACATCATTTTCATCTGACTGCTTCGACAGTTGCAATCTGGTTTCAGCTGGAGTCGAAGTTGGGTTGCAATCTTGCATCTCAAATCTCTTGAGTATTTCACCTGCATATTTTCTTTGGTGCATCATCAAACCTCTACTAGTCTTGTAGAATCAATGCCAAGGAAATATGAGATATTTTCCAAGTTTGACATTTCAAACTCCTCACTTAGGTCATGTTTGAAATCTTCGATCTCCTTCTTGCAACTTCCTGTTTTCAACAGGTCTTTGACATAGAGGCATAGTATAAGCAATTCACTACTGCTTCTTCTTACATACACTCCATGCTCAGTCGTGCACTTCACAAATTCCTTCTCCCTTAAGAAGCTGTCGATTTTCTTATTCCAAGCTCTTGGAGTTTGCTTAAGTCCATACAGGGCTTTATGCAGCATGTACATCTTTCTTTCTTCGCCTCGTTTCACATACCCAACTGGTTGTGCGACATAAACTTCTTCGTCTAAGGGGCCATTAAGGAATGCACACTTCACGTCCATCTGACATGTGTGCCAATTGTTCATATTTGCTAGACCAACAACCAACCTGGTTGTTTCGATCCTAGCAACATGTCCAAACACTTTGTCGAAGTCGATTCCTTCCTTCTAAAGAAATCCTTTTGCCACAAGTCTCGCCTTGTGTCGAGTTACTTCTCCTTTAGGATTCACCTTCAACTTGTAAACCCACTTCACAATAATTTCCTTCTTGCCTTGAGGCAATTCGACAAGTGACCAGGTGTTGTTGACTTTGATGAAGTCTAACTCCTCATTCATTGCTTTCACCCACTTTGAATCTTTCAATGCCACAGCTGCATTGACTAGTTCGACATCTGCGTAGAAAGCATAATGTACCAGCTCACCCTCTTCATCGACCACATCATCTGATGTAATCACACATTCTTGCAACCTTGCAGACATGTGTCTTGTTCGTCGAGGTCTGCTCGGACCTGCTTCATCTCTGACTTGTTCCTGTCGAACTTCTCTTTCGACTTCAGTGGTTGGTTCTTCAAAGATATTCTCACTGAATCCTTCTTGACATTCTCACTCCAATCTCATTCTTTAAGCTCATCTATGATCGCGTCCCTGCTGATCACTACCTGCTTATTCACTGGGTCGAACAGCTTGTAACCTCCAGTTGAATGATATCCTATCAAGATAATCTGATTTGACTTGTCATCAAGCTTCCTTCTCAACTGATCTAGCACATGTTTATATGTTATATATCTAAACACCTTCAAGTGACTGAGCCTAGGCTTGACACCAGACCAACATTCTTCTGGTGTGATTCTTTCAAGCTTCTTCATCGGACATCAGTTTAATATGTATGTTGCTGTCGAAACTGCTTCTCACCATAATTCTTTGGGTAGATGCTTTCCATTCAACATACTTCTCACCATGTTCATGATAGTTCTGTTCTTTCTTTCTGCAATTCCATTTTGTTGTGGAGTGTAGGGTGGCACCACCTCATGCACAATCCCTTCTTTTTCACATAATGCATCAAACTCTTTCGACACATACTCTCCACCACCATCAATCCTCAGAATTTTCAGATTTAACCCACTCTGTCTTTCAACCATAGATTTGAATCTGGCAAATACCCCTATCACATCACTTTTCTTCTTGATGAGGTAAGTCCACAGCTTTCGACTGTAATCATCTATGAACGTGACAAAGTATCTATTTCCTGCAATCGAATCCACCGGGATTGGACCATATACATCAAAGTATATGACTTCCAGAATCGCCTTCAACTTCCTTCCTGCATCCTTGCTGAAGCTATTCTTGTGTTGTTTCGACTGAACACGCTCTTCACATACTTCACTTGGAATGTCGATTTCAGGTAATCCTGAAACCATATTTCTTCTCTTTAGCTCTCTGATGTCATTGAAGTTTAGATGGCCTAGTCGAAAATTCCATAACCACCCATCTCTGTTGGCTGCACTTGCTAGGCACTTGTGCTCCATCACATTGAGTTCAATCTTGAAGGTCCTATTCTGAGACATTGGAGCCTTCAAGATCAACCTATCACCTGCGTTGAGAACTCTCATCATCTTGTCTTCAACAACTACCTTATAATTCTTTTCGACAAGTTGTCCTATACTGAGCAAGTTACTTTTCATGTCTGGTATGTACAACACATTGGAAATTATTGACCCCTTGCCATATTTCCTCTTAATCAGAACATCACCAACACCTGCATCTGCTAGAGTGTTGTCATTTGCAAACTTCATCGTGTTCTTCGACAAGGGCTTCATGTTGACAAGCCAATCTTTCCTTCCAGTCATGTGTGATGAGCATCCTGAGTCCAAGCACTACTGATCCTAGAATCTCTCTTCGTCTCTTATTGTGACCATCAGCAACATCTCTTCTTCTTCATGTTTCACCAACTTTGCATCAGTTTCTTGATTCTTCTTCTTTTCTGGACAATCACTAAAATAGTGACCATACTTCTGACAATTGAAACACTGAATGTGACTTTTGTCAGGCTTTCGACCACCACCTCTTCCTCTACCTGCAGCACCACCTCTTTGGTTGCCTTGGTTCCAGGGTTTTCTCTGATTCGACCAGTTACCTTCATGCTGATTTCGACCAATTGAATTGGTGTAGCCTCATCTACCTTTGTTGCCATTCCAGCTTCCTTTGCCTTTCCTTTCTTTTTCTAACTGCACCTGCAAAGCCATATCACTCATCGACTTTCCTGCAGCTCTTTCATCCATCCTTTGTTCATGAGACTCAAGCGTCCCTTGAAGCTCTCCCTTTGTCAATACTGACAAGTCTTTCGACTCTTCTATGGCTACTTCCATGTGGTCAAATTTTGGAGCCAATGACCTCAAGATCTTTGACACAACTGATCTTGATGTTAACACTTCTCCATATACCTTGATTTGATTCACCAGCTTTGTAACTCTGGTGAAGAAATCTGTTATACTTTCATTGTCTTCCATCTGAAGCAATTCATAAGTCCTTTTATGAGTTTGTAACCTCACCTCTTTCACCTTCTCTGCAACTCCAAACGATTTTTCAAGAATCTCCCAAGCTTATTTTGTTGATTCTACATCACTAACATTTTCAAAATTATCTGGATCAACACATTGATGGATTATAAAGAGAGCTTTATAATCTTTCTTCTTCAATTCTTTGTGTGCAACCTTTTCTTGATCCGTTGCATCTTCTGCAAGCGGTGCTACTCCTTCCTTCACAAGATCCCAAAGATCTTGATAACAGAAAACCATCTTAATCTGCTTGCACCAAATCTCATAATTATCTTTCTTGAGAATCAGAAGGCTTGCCGGAAAGTGCCCGTTTGGATGATTCATCGCCATCACAGTTTTCTTCCTTGAATTGCAACCGGAGCTCTAGATACCAGATGTTGGAATTCAAACACAACCTATGGAGAATTCTTCTATTCAATCTTGATCTCAAGATTGTTGACAATCACAAAATGGCAATGAAAAGAAAAGAGTTGAGAAAGAGAAAACAAAATAACGTTGGAGAAGAAGATGAAAATCTACAGAGTTTCTCTCTGCCCACAAACTGTGGAAACTTTCTCTATTCACTTGCAACTGCAAACTGTGAATTCTGTTATGAGTTCTGAGTTGTTAGAAAAAATAAGGGTTTCTCCCTATTTATAGATTTAGGTTAGCTTGTACCCCAAGCCAAAGCCCAATAATATAAAAGCCCAAAATAGGTAACATTACTAAATAGGCCTAAGTCGAAATCTTGTGTGAAGCAACATGCTTCAACACTTCGACACACTATTACAACTCGACACACACGCATTATCATAATTTGACTACTCCTTGTTTCTGTCTAGCTACACTGCTTTGACACAAGGAATTACAACTCAACAGATATGTTGCGAAATTTGAACATACTCTATTTTATCCCCTATGTGATTGATATTATCGGCTTATATTAGTTGGGTTGGGTTGTTGCATAAAGTAAATGATAATGCATGTTTGATAGGCAACAAATATAAGTTTATATTTGAGATTGATACTTTAATTAAATTTTTAAATAAATTACTTGACTCAAATTTATAATTGACTCAAATTTGAATTTAAATTATGAACTTGTGAAGTTATGATATTATTAAAAATTTTACGTGTTAGTGATTTTTTTTAGACACCGAGTCATCCGGTTCGATCGGTTTAATACATATATAATTTTGTTATAGTGACAGGTTTATTCAACTAAGTTTTGTTTAAATTTTTTGATGAAAGTGTTTTCGGTGAGTATTTGTTTTATCTTCTCCATAAGGATTGAAGTGATATTACTGTCGTTCTACAGTTTAGTATGTTTTAAGTGATGATTTTAAAATGGTTTTGGTAATGGAAAGTTTCGATTGCATGAAAAGTAGTTAACAACGGTAAAACGTTGAGGTATGAACTGTTTAAAAAGCATGTTAAGATTAGGTTTCCTTTCATACATATCCTATTAATCGAGCATGTGAACTTGGTTATGATCAATATAATCACGTATCCTCTCAATACCGTTTATCTCTAAAGCAATATCGTGAATATTATCGTACTAATTACTAGATGATGTCTCATGCTAACAATCAACACAATAATCTTAGAGCTTGATACAAGTGAATATCAACTCACAAATCTATGTCTAGAGTTTGTTCATGGATAGATGAATAACTTGGGTTAAGGTTTGAAAATTATCTTTCAATAGTGATTCAAATCAAATATATAACATTAAAAGTAAAGATATTCATCATATATTGATCATCAACTTTGTTCACATACAAAAGATCAAAAGAAATACATATTATCAAGGTTAACTACCTCTAATCTTGACACAAAAGGGGGTTTAGCTACCCATAACCATGGTAGCTTGAGGAACAAGTAAGAAAAAAAAGCTCTACTAGCATCAAAGTTGAAAGATCAAAGATTGATGCTCCAAAGCTTTGATTTTGAGCTCCTATGGAAGTTTTTGTGCTTCTTGACCTAGAATATCTTTTTAGAATCTAAAAAGTGAAAGAATTCCCTCCGGGATTTTATCGTCTCCATAGGGATTAGTGCGAGGGAAAGAATGTCGTTCAACGGTCTCTATGTTCCTAAGCTTGGTTTGAATGATGAGGAAAGTAAAAGATATTAACAAGTAAATAAAGTACGGGAAATAATTCTTCAGGAATTTTATTTCATTTTACCAATCAAGTACTAAAAAATCTATCCATCAGTTGTACGCAACCTAAAACACTCATCAATATCATCACACGTCACTCACATTAGCGTTCATGTCTGAAACACCGACGAGAGTTCTACCATATTGTCTCATCGGTGATGTCTCACGCAACTACACAACACAGAGCATTAAGAATCGATACCTAAGTGAATGTTGTAACACCCTTCCACCCCAAAGAACATTCACGATAATTATAAACAATTATATCAGAGTATATCACCACAAGGATGCCACATTTCGTCATAAAATCACAATAACGTCTTACTCCGTAACACGGGTTTAATTCATCATAATTTCAATCAATTACTACGAAGCGGAAAGATTCAAAATCATCAGCATAATTTGTAATTCAAAAAGTTTTAAAAACAAGAACTCATAACTTCATGATTGTCAACAACAAAAGAACACAACAGTTTGAGTCAAACGTCCCAACCCGATGTTACATATCAGAGCAAGACCCTTTACTCAATAGAAATAACCAAAATACTTCAAGTCAGTTCTTCACGCACCAAGGGAGCTAATCCCGATCACCTGCACGTTACCCACGTGGAGGCAACATTCAAACAGGCAGGGTGAGTAATCACAAATCATTATACAAGATATAGAGATAAGATATATTAAGATAGCATTCATCACACAAAAACAACATCACCATAAAATCCATGCATCATCATTCACCAAGTATTATACTCACGCCTTCATATCATAGTAACATATATACATCTTCGTTCATAAAGTCATCAAATCAACAATTCATCATCAAAGCATCACTTAAGTCATAACATCATCAAACAATTCACATATATGCAATGCCACATAGTATGGAATGCAACAACATAGACTCATGCATGTGGTACCAAATTTCATGAACACTCAGGTTCACCGTTCTGATCCCCACCTCCTAGGATGAAAACCACTCACTGATCCATCACCTCCGAATCAGCTACTGGCCCTAATCCATACAATGGGATTTTAGGCTCATCAACAACGAACCATCTGTCCACAAATATATACAATGCAACTATTTATGCATACAACAACAACAATATCGTGTGCAATAACCCACCACCATGGCTATTGTACACCGCCCAAATTGGCCATCAAGCATAAAAATGCATTTCATACAGTATAGACATACGTGTATATATAATGTACTCACAATAACATCATCAAACATGCTCAATTTGCACTAATAACACCACAACAACCTCTTTATAACAACATTCAAGTTTCACCACTTACAACAGGATTTCTTTACATGCACAACAAGTAATAGTCGTAATATTCAACATATTAGACATAAAAATATTAGAAAAATGGCTTATCTAATTATTCCAATTTAAATTTCAACTCATTAGCTTTCCAACGCTTCGAACGGTTCGTCATTTGGATTAACGGTTAAAAAGTTATGACCGAAACCGTTTCTGGTGTTATTCTGCCTATGAGTCGACTCAGAGGTCGACGCACAGAGTACTTAGGTCGACTCAAAACCTATGAGTCGGCGCATACTATTAAGATTTCCACAATTTTTCATTTGGGTGGCTATGAGTCAACCCAGTGGTTCTAGCGGTCGACTCATATTGTTCCGAACCCCAAAAATTACTTTTTTTAAAAGCACTTTCACCCCAGAGTTTCACACCAAAGCCTGTCCTACTAACCCCTATCACCATAGACCCGATTTTATACCAAAATAACATCCTAAACCTCGATTATGAATTTTTTTACTCATGAATTAACAACCATTCATCATAATTTCATTCTTCCGACTCAAAACTCCAAAACCCAACAATGGAGGAATTTTCAACAATTCTCAAAACAGAAATTCTACACACATACATGTACAGAACTCATCACGTATCAGTTAGAAAAAATCATTTATCACACAATCAAATAGCAATTTCATCATTGATCAAGTATTCACAGTAATCACCACATAGAACAACATTTCACCCATAAGATAAAACCTAACTTCTACCCACCGTTCAATATGTTAACCCTTATAAGATCTGAACCCCGCCCTTACGATTCCAGTACCAAACAATCCAAAATTACTCATAAATTACAATGCAATTAACACAATAACAACAACACATTATACTAGGTTTCATACATATCATCTCATACAACTCAAAACCCCAATTTCATCATAATTTCACCATTCTCAAAAAACCCAAAACTAACTACCTACATCTACACTTTATATCCATTACAATGAAAAGTAATATTCCCCATACCTTAGATAATTCGATTCTGATTCTTCCTCTTGAGTTCTTCCGAAATTGCTCTAAGCCCTAGCTTCCTCTTCTCATTTCCTCATAGCTCTTTCCAACTTTCGCAATCGTACCAAAAATGACTTCTCCACTCTCTCTTTTTCCTTTATGTCACTCTTACCCCTTGGACCCTTAATATGATTTCCCAACTTTATCCTCACTTATTTCACCCAACTTTACCATCTTGCCTTTAGTGTTCCAATTATTTATTTAAAATAATAATAATAAGATGTTCACATATTCCACTATCATTATTATCAAAATAATTCTAATAAAACATACACTTCTAATTATTCTCAATACCCTCTTAATATCATCAATACCCCACAACACAAATCATCATGTGTAGCGAGCGATTTTGGACGCGGTTCTTAAACGCTGGTCGCTCTCTGCGGTTTGATCTTTGACTACAGGTCGATTCATTTTTTATCCTATTGTGAGCTGAATAAGGAAGGGAAATAGATGTCTCCAATTAACCCTGCTTTGCATACTGAGTTTAAACAGCGGTCTGTTAGGTTATGAATGCTATCAATGTGGGGGGCCTTTGTACTGGTTATTTGTATTTTCGCCAATACTGTTTTCTTTCTTTTTTACCTGGGCAGAAGGTTTCTGGCGGGGAACAAGGATTAGGATGTTAGGACTGATGCTTTTGAAATACTGCTTTTGATTGATGGAGATATGGGATTTGGGTTTTTTGTTGATTGCGCTCGCTAAGATCTTTTCTTTCGATCTTATGCCTACGTATTCCCGTTTACCGAAACAGGGAAATCAGAGCGTTCGTAGTTCCTCCTATTCTATGGGAGGAAATGGGTGTTTTGGTGTCTTGTTCAAAGCCCAAGACGTGAAGCGAAAGGTGGTTTGTATCTTGTTCAAAGCCCAAGATGTGAAGCCGAAAAGGTCTATTTGTGTCTTGTTCAAAGCCCAAGACGTGAAGCTGAAAGACCTCGACTTTAGAGAGAATTTGTCATCTCTAAAGAGGGAGAAGGAGAATTACTTTAACTGGGATACGCGGATCCGAGAAATGCCATAATTTCCTTAAAAAGGGTTTTAACCTGAAGGAGAAGACTTTAACTCAGTGTAGAGCAATGTCATCTTTCCTTAGGAATTTCTCATGCTAAAAGAGGGACAGTGGCGTGGATATAGATGATCCAGAGGCTTGCCGCTTACAGCGATTAGATGAAGGGAAAGGAGTTGTTGATGTTTGTGTACTGTGAACGAGGTACAACTTTGATGCTAAAAGGTTGATTGGATCAACCAGTGGTTTTCTTATACAAAAGCCTAAGAGGAGGCTAATTTCCGCTAGGAAAATCATTATACAAAGCCTAAGAGGAGGCTATTTTGTGTCTCGTACAAAGCCCGAGAGAGAGGCTAAAAGTTTTTGACCCGACGATAGAGTCTTTGTGTCTCGTACGAAGCCCGAGATAGAGGCTATTGTTTGTTTGACTCAACGAGGGAGTCTTTGTGTGTCTCGTACAAAGCCCGAGAGAGAGGCAAAAAGGGTTGACTCAACAGGAGAATCTTTTATACTCAACAAGAGAGTGTTTTTGTATCTCGTACGAAGCCCGAGATGGAGGCTAAAGGTTTGTTTCAGTTGAGTGACAGATCCAATATACTGATTTTAAAAGAGAAAATCAGTTCTTATATGAGCAACATTGTACTCAGGGATTTGATTTGAGGATCAGGGATATTTCCTTCTCTTTGAGGAAACGGGAAATCCAAAGGGTATTGAGACTGTCCGAGTCTGCGGGTTTCCTTCCTATTTAACGAAGGGGTCACTTGAGAATGTCTTTGAGACTCAAGGAAGTTAGACTGTCCAAGTCTAGAGTTTTATCTTTTGTACTATGCTTTGAGAAACAGTAGTAGACTCTATGAAAGGACTGTTCTATGAGGATGACTAGGTTTTGTTCCTATACCTCTAGGAGGTCGTCGGGACAATTTGTACGAAGCCCAAGAGGAGGCTGGAAACTTTTAAGAAGCCGACGGGTCCTTGTACGAAGCCCAAGAGGAGGCTATCATTCCCGGAGGAAGAGATCATTATACGAAGCCTAAGAGGAGGCTGTGAATACTTCTAAGAAGCCGTAGTGTCCTTGAATAATGCCCAAGAGGAGGTCGATGCTTTTAAGAAGCCCGTGGGTCTATCATCTCCTTTCCATTAGGAGAGATAACTCTTTTAAAGATAAAAACCACTGGTAAACGTGCGAGGTTTACTATCCAGCGACTTTTAACCTTTAAAGAGGGTTCCTTAGTTAAGGTCCAAGATTATGACCGTAGTGGGTACCCAAACCCTGAGACATTCAAGGCAAGCTATCCACAAGGAATAGATCAAGTCAGGAAAGTTCGAGAATTTGGAAGAAACTCAAAGATGCCATTCACGGAGAATACATTCATCTTGGGGAGTAGAGCTTCTTGACGATTCCTAAGGAGGACAGCCGAAGAGAAGACTGTATCTGGTGCTCCTATTGGGGATCTAGGCGTCTATTTCTATGAATAAATGAAACGACTTTACCTAGTGCTAGACGTAGTTGCCAGGGAAACTCGAAATATCTATACTATTATTACACAGTAGATATGAGTTTATGAAAGGAGACTTACAGTGAGCAGCCACACAATACAGTTTATAATATGAAAGCAGTAAACGAAAGCGATAACCACTTACTCGATTGGAGTGTTTCCATGCTGTTTGGTTAGTTGTTCAACAAAGAAAGATTGAAAACAACAGTATATTCAAAATCAAAGGAGAAAGTGCTTTGAAAAAGAAAGATTTGGGGCTTACAGCTCAAGGAGAGGCCCAGGGTTTTATCAGTGAGCGCACTGTTTGACTTTGTACAGCGGGACTTATACAAGTGACTGGGGCCTAAAAAGGTTTTCTGTACAAAGGGATGGGTCTTACACTCTCTCAAGAGGCCCAAAAAGGTTTAAAGAAAATAGTGGGGCTTATAACACGAGGGTAGGCCCAAATGATTTTTCGTTTAAAAATGGCGATCGCGCCGAGGTTTTCTTTTAACGCAGAGGGACTTATACAATAAGTGAGGCCCAAGATGTTTTGGTTAAAAGGGAGATTGGGTCTTACACTCTAATAGAGGCCCAAAGTGTTTTGAATGGGTCTTATAGCTCAAGGAGAGACCCAGATGATTTTTATTTTTAAACGGGCGACGATCACGCCGTTTACTTGTACAGAGGGACTTATACAATGAGTGAGACCCAAAAGGTTTTTGTACAAGGGGGGATGGGTCTTACACTCTCTCAAGAGGCCCAAAGAGTTTTGAAAATGATTTATGAGGGTTGAATTAATCCAAAACCCTAATTTGTTTTCAAAATGTATTTAATTGAATAAAAATTCAATTAAAATGATCAAAAATTGTTTAACACATGGAAAACAAATTGTGATCTTGGATTAATGCTTCAAAAATTAAGTATTGGCCTACAAAATAATTAGAAAGCATTAAAAGTTGCAAAATCAATGTAGAAAAAATATTTAAAATGCCAAAAACAATCAAAATATTAATTCTTTACAAAAATATCAATTATATGAAATAAATAATATTTTTTGTATTTTTTGTGAAAATAAAATATTTTAACATTTTTGTGAATTATTAAAAAAAGAATCAACTCAAAATCATTAAAACTCAGAGAAAAATTAATTTTTGAATCAATTAAACAAAATCACAAAATTCAAATATTTGAATTTCTAAAAATGGCGCCAAGAACAAGCTGAAGAACACGCGCGTGTTCTTGGTTTCTCAGATTTGCATTTTCTATCCAATCTCCATGAATATGTAATCATATCATGCAATCCACATATCATTATGCTCGCCTCAACCTCACGATCATGTCTATGTACTTTAATTTCATTTAAATTAAACATACAACAAGAAATCACGAAGAGACCTCAAGAACCCTAATTTCTGCATGAAGGCTAGGATTTTTGATACACGATTCCAACAATGCAATTAATTGAGGGAAAACATTCCATGCATGATTATGAACATATGGCCAAATTATTGTGCGAGGAAATATGCATAGATTGAGAGATGACCAAGCATGTGCTTACCTCTAGGCCGTGACAGCAAGTGCAATGTGATTTTTGATTTGGAGGTGTTACAGATGAGTGGTGATGATCTAAACAGCTTCCCTACACCCTATGGATTGTGTTTGGATGGTTGGACTTGATTGAAATTGGCTGGATCATTTTGTGGCACCTCAGCTGCACTTTGGTTAAAACCTTGAGCAACCAGCTGGTGATTTTGTGAAATTGATGTTTCAGAAGTAATCTAAGTGTTTGATCAGCTCATATGTGATGTATGTGAGGTGTGTGAGTGATTGGTTTGATTGGAATTGCTCTCAAACTCAAAACCCGATAGTGACTTGCCTTAGAAGGCAAAATTGGAGTGAAAGAAGAGATTTTGAGGAAAGCATCTGTTAGATGGCTTTGGTGTACTCAAACTGACCACAATTGAGCTCTATTTATAGTAGAGCAAGTTTGTTTTACAAGGAATAGTGCATGGCAGCTGGTAAGTAGGTTTGGCCAATGTTGGCAAATGAAAATCCAAGTCTCCTCTAGCCATTGACTAGAGGTTAGGGCACAGAGCTTTGGTTCCCTTGGTCTTGGATAAGTCTTGACTGATTTCAGATGAGAATGGCCCAGTCCATGCCACCTTGATGGTTCCATTGAATGCCTCATTCCAAATTTGAAGTCTTGTCCCTATTTTGGCCATTCTAGGTTCAACATGCTATTTCTTGTTCCATGGACTTTGGAGGCTTGGCTCAGTGATTGTCCCCTTTAGATTCAATCCTCTGAGGTGTCCAAGTGGATAGGAGCAATTGAATTTGGTTAATTTTGGCAAATCGAACAAAGTTGCAAATTCTGCCTTGCCTTGACAGATTTCAGCAAGGCAACTTGGCAATGTTGTATCTCATGGTGTAGGTTGAATGTGGCAATGTTCTTGGCCATTTTGGAAAGCTCTTACATGATACAACAACTGTTTGAACAAGTTTGGTTTTGATCTCTTTTGATTCCAAGTGAAAAATCCCTTTACATTTGGCAAAAATTGAGGCAGAATCTGACTTAGTGAAAATTTCACTAAGTGTTGGAAAAAATGACATTTTCACTTTTCAGCCACTTTGATCACTCCATAACTCAAAATCCTTAATGAATTGGAATGACTTGTAGTTGAAGTTTTTGTAGGTGATAATGAGGGCTACAAATCCATCTTTAGATGAGAAAAAATGGCCTTGGGGTTTAGGAGTTATGGTCCTCTAAAGTTGGTACCTTTGCCACTTTATTTTTAACTTAGAAAAATTTCTAAGTTTTATGGTTACCCCTTTTACAAGTTATCTCACTTTTCTTGATTTTTCTTGATGAATGATGATTCAAATCATACATTAACATCATTTTAGGGTTAAAAAACCATTTTGGTGAAAAATCTCAAAAAGTCAAAGTTGACTTTTGTGCACAGTTGACTTTTTATCAAATGAATTCCAAACTGTGCAATTCTTCAGGAAATCATGTCCTTGACCTAAATAAAACTTGATGGACATGTTCCATGGGTGTCATAGGGTATATTAAATCATGTATTAGGGTTTGGGAGCATGTCCTGGTCAAAAGTCAAAGTTACAGTTGACTTTTCTCTTAAAACCCTAATTGTGGCGCAGATGAAATTGAGACTTGTTGCCCAAGCTTCTTGGATTAATCCATTGTTCCAAATGGATCAATATGGTATATTAGAGACCCTCAAATCATCTCTTGAGGTCTTGGCTCATGGTTTGTCCCAAAAGTCAACTTAGGGGTGAATTAGGTCAAGAAATCCTAATTCCTGATTTTTGATGAATGCATCCCCTGAGGCAAAATTGACTTGATGCATGGGTTCATGAGGTTCCATGAAGTATATTAGGTCATGTTTTGGATCATTGCCTTGTGCCCAGATGTAAATTTCCATCTGGAGGCCCTGGTCGACCAAAACCCTAATTTGGTGACACTGTCGATCTTGAGACTTGATCCACCTAGAAGGGAGCAGCCTTGTGCTTAATCCTTGAAGTGGGAGTCCTTTTTGATCCATTGTGGATGTTTAAGAGATTAGACAAGTTAAAGATCATGTCATTTCTTGATTGATCCTTTGTCTAAGCACTCAGAGAGGGCTTGAAACCCTAATTTTGATTGTATTGGATGCTCACCCATCTTTGGGGAGACTGATGAAGCATGATGGTTCATCCATATTGTGATGATGATTTTCACAATGATGGGAAATCTAAGTGGTCAAAATTTGGGGTATTACATCATGCATCAAATATTTCACCAAAATTAACTGAAAAATACGAATATTTATAATAAATTAATTAAATTTCTAATTATTTTGGGGTGTTACAACTCTCCCCCACTTAAAGAATTTTTGTCCTAAAAAATTACCTGAAGAAAACAGAGTCGGATACAAATCCCTCATCTGATCTTCATGTTCCTAATTTCACCTCTCACCAGCTGGTCCACCCCATAACACCTTCACCAAAGCTATGTCTTTACCCGCAGTTGTTTCATTTCTCGTCCGTTAATTCGCACAGGTAATGCTTCAACAGCCAGGTTATCTCTCACCTGTACGTCATCCATCTGGATCACGTGCGACGGATCCAAAATATACTTCCTCAACTGAGATACATGAAACACATCATGTAAATTCGCAAGCAACGACGGTAAAGTAATCCGATAAACTATTTCTCATATCCTCTGCATAATTTGATATGGACCAACAAAACGTGGAGTGAGCTTCCTAGACTTCAAAGCTTGACCCACACCAGTCATCGGCGTAACTCTCAAAAACACGTGATCTTCCTCTTGGAATTCAAGTGATTTCCTTCCCTTATCATGATAACTCTTTTGACGACTCTGCAAAACTCTCATCCTTTCTTGAATCATCTTAATCTTTTCAGTCGTCTCCTGTATAATCTCAGGTCCGAGTACAACACTCTCGCCTGAATTGTACCAACACAATGGAGTTTTACACCTTCTGCCATACAAATCTTCATACGACGTCATCCCAATACTAGCATGAAAATTATTGTTGTAGGTGAACTCAATCAACGACAAATGGCTATCCCAAGATCCTCCTTGATCCAACACACAAGCCCTCAGTAAATCCTCCAAAGACTAGATAGTCCTCTCTATCTGACCATCCTTCTGTGGATGATATGCACAACTCATCCTCAACTTAGTACCCAAAGCATCTTGTAAACTTTTCCAGAACCTCGACTTAAATCTCGGGTCTCTATCCGATACAATACTCGAAGGTATCCCATGCAACTTCAAAATTTCCTCAATGTACATCTCAGCTAACTTCTGCATAGAATGGTTAACCTTCATCGGTAAGAAATGAGTCGATTTAGTTAACCTGTCTATAATCACCCAAATTGAATCATTTGCCTTCGCAATCTTCGGCAATCCCAACACAAAATCCATGGAAACACTATCCTATTTCCATTATGGAATCTTTAATGGTTGCATCATACCCAAAGGCTTCTGATGCATATACAAACTCAGCAATATCCTTTTTCATACCTGGCCATCAAAACAATTTCTGCAAATCCTGGTACATCTTCGTAGCACTGGGATGAATACTCAATCTACTTCGATGCCCTTCTTCAAGAATACTCTTCTTGATTTCTGGGACATCTGGAACACATACTCTATCTTTGAACCTCATCACACCATTCTCATCAATTCGGAATTCAACTTTATTACCTTGGTTAATCAAGGTTGATTGATCAACCAACTTCAAGTCAGATTGCTGACCCACTCTGATTTCTTCCAGAATACCACTAGTCAGCTTCAACATACCTAACTTCACACTGTCAGGAGTCTCTTCACATACCAAACTCAGATCTCAGAAATGTTCGATTAATTCCAATTCTCTCACCATAAGCATCGATATATGTAATGACTTCCCGCTCAATGCATCAGCCACTATGTTTGCTTTACCCGGATGGTAACTCAAATCAAAATCATAATCCTTCAATAACTCCAACCACTTCCTCTGCCTCATATTCAACTCTTTCTGGTCGAACAAGTACTTCAAACTCTTATGATCACTGAACACCTCAAATTTAGAGCCAAAAAGATAATGTCTCCAAATTTTCAACACGAACACCACAACTTCCAACTCTAAGTCACGCGTAGGATAATTCTTTTCATGAACTCTCGATTGTCTCGAAGCATAAGCAATAACTTGTCCATTCTGCATCAATACTCCACCAAGAACCATCTTCGACGCATCACAATACACCACAAAAGATTCATTCGGATTAGGCAAAATCAATACTGGAGCGGTCGTCAATTTCTTCTTCAATTCCACAAAACTCTCTTCACACGCAACATTCCACACATAAGCTTGACCCTTTCGAGTCAACTGAGTCAACAGTAAAGCCAATCTACAAAAACCTTCTATGAACTTGCGATAATAACCTGCCAACCCCAGAAAACTTCGTATCTCGGTAGCAGACTTCGGAGTCTCTCACCGTAACACAACATCAATCTTAGAAGGATCAACCGCAATTCCACCACTTGAAATCACATGGCCAAAAAAACTCACTTCCTTCAACCAAAACTCCCACTTCGACAGCTTTGCATATAACTTATTCTCTTTCAATAATTGCAACACAGTTCTTAAATGTTCAGAATGCTCTTCTTTTGATTTCGAGTATATCAAAATATCATCAATGAAAACCACAACAAACTTGTCCAAATTCTCATGAAAAATATGATTCATATACTCCATGAACACACCAGGTACATTGGATACACCAAACGGCATCACAGTGTATTCATAGTGACCACACCTCATCCTGAAGGTTGTTTTCGAAATACCGTCTGGCTTAACACGAAACTGATGATAACCAGACCTCATATCAATCTTGCTAAACACCCAAGCGCCTATTAACAGATCCTTCAATTCGTCAATCCTCGAGAGTGGATACTTATTCTTGATAGTCACTTTATTCAACTGCCGATAATCCACGCACAACCTCATACTACCATTTTTCTTCTTAACTAACAACACAGGAGCACCCCACGGAGAGACACTCGGTCAAACAAACTTCTTCTCAAGCAATTCTTCCAATTGTTTCTCTAATTCACTTAACTCAGAAGCTGACATCCGATAAGGAGCCATTGACACCAGACTCGTACCTGGTATCAAGTCCATCGCAAACTCTATTTCACGCTCTGGAGGCAAATCACTTATGTCATCCGGAAACACCTCTGAAAATTCACGGATAACAGTTAATTTGACACTCACAACTTCATGATCAACTTGCAACGATGCAAACAGTGCAAACATCGAGGCTCCATCTTCTCGAAGTTCATCCACCTGCGTAGCAGCCAACAACATCAGCTCTCTACTATCACCAAACCCAGATCTACACTCTAGAGGCAAGTCACAATTATCTGATCGTTCTCTCTCAGAAACATCTCAACTTCACCTACGGACAAGAAACTCGAATCCGTTTCAGCTTCAATTATAAGAATATGCATCGACTCATCAAAACAATCTGTAAGCACTTGGCCTAACTCCAAACAATTCATTGTACACACCATCTAAGCTGGCAAGACACGTCTACTCCATCCAACATGATCCCATCTATTATCAACAAGAGATTAAGGGTGATCAGTTCCTCAATGTGTCAATAAACAACCGACAATCATGATGGGGCATAAACCATCTCGACCAAACTATAGTAGCGTCCAACGACACACTAAGCCTTCATCATGGCTAACAACATTCTAATAGATCTATGCTTTATAATAGGTGAGAACACATCATTAAAGTCGACACCTTCTTTCTGAGTGAACCCCCTAGCAACCAACCTTGCCTTAAAACACTCCGACATTACTTCTTTGATTCCTTCCTTAACCTTGAAGATCCACTTACAGATGACTAACCTGGCCCCTGTAGGTTTCTCGATCATCTCCCAAGTGTTATTATTATGAAGATATTTCGTCTCATCATCCATGACTTTCAGCCATTCAGTCTTATCTTGACTCCTCATAACTTCCTTATAGTCTCTAGGTTCTTCGTCAAGAACCTCACTTACAAAGATTAAGGCATAAGCTATGAGATCTACATAACCAAGTCTCTGAGGTGGCTTGATGACTCTTCTCGACCTGCCTTTTTCCAGTAGGTAGTCATTATCAGTATCCTCATCTTCGACAGCAGCTTTTGCTTCTTCTTCGAATTCATCTGGGTCATGCAATTCAGCATCACTATGCTTCACCTCAACAAAAATATCTCCCTATTCCAGCTCCTCTTCAGAGATCTTGGTACTTCGACCAACGTCATCAGTTTTCTTAAAATCCATCTCTACTTCATTGAAAACTACATCTCGACTTGTGATACACCTCCCGTGACCTGGCTCTAGGCACCACAACCTATAAGCTTTGACTCCTTCAGGGTATCCAAGGAACATACATCTCAGAGCTCTAGGTTCGACTTTGTCTTGCCTAATGTGAGTATAGACTAAATAACTAAATACTTTAAGTCTGTCGAGATTAGGTGGATGTTTCGACCAGACTTTTTTAGGTTTTTTCATCCCCAAAGCTGTCGAGGGACACCTATTTATCAGGTAAGTTGTAGTCATGACTGCCTCAGCCTAAAACACCTTCTTTAATCTTGCACTTACTAACATGCACCTCACTTGTTCCAAAATGGTTCGATTAGACCTTTCAGCCAAACCATTTTGTTGGGGAGTACGTACAGTAGTTATGTGCCTTGCAATACCAAACGCAACACAATAGATGTCGAAAGCCTCATTGCAAAATTCAAGATCATTGTCGGTCCTCAACCTCCGGACCTTCCTGCCAGTTTAGTTTTCAAACAGAGTCTTCCAACTTTTGAAATTTTCAAAAGTTTCATCCTTAGTCTTCTGGATGAATACCCATAAATTTCTAGAGTAATCATCAACTATGGATAGAAAATACTTTGCACCTGAGTGTGAAGGATTCCTTCCTGGCCCCCAAAGATTAGCATGAATGTAATCAAGGGATCCATGTGTTCTTTGTTTACCTTTTTTAAAATTCATTCTACATGATTTACCAAATACACAAGGTTCACAGAACTCCAGTTTTTTGACCTTGTCACCACCCAGCTGATTTTGTTTCGACAATTCGATGAGGCCTCTTTCACTGACATGGCCAAGTTTCTTGTGCCATAGCTCAGTCTTTGGCACAGGTTTTGTGGATGCCATATCTACTGAACCACTTACAACCTCAGCCTCAAGGGTATACAAGCCTTGTTTCTTCACGCCTCTCATGACTTCCTTTGACCTCTTCATTACCCTTAGGATGCTCTGCTCTCCTTTGAAGGCATATCCTTTCATGTCGAATTCACCAAGAGAAATAAAATTCCTCTTAAGGTCGGGTACATATATAACATCAATCAATAACCTTATTGACTCATCATGGAGTTTGAATCTCACAGATCCAATACATGCAATTTTGCAAGCTTTGATGTTTCCCAGCGGCACTGATCCACCATCTTGATCACACTATTCCTCAAACACGTCTTTGTTTGGAGTCATGTTCCAAGTACATCCTGAATCCATAACCCACTCCTTGCTATAGGTACTGCTTGAAACCACCAGGACATCAGATGATTCATAACCATCTTGCACAATGGTTGCATTACCATTATCCTTTCCACCATGATTGTTCACTCGATCAGGGCATACTTTTCTTGTATGACCCTCCTTCTTACAATGATTACACTTAATAGTCTGAGCATTACCACCATAAGAATTTTGTAGAACTTTACCCTTCTTCTTCTCAAACCTACCATATTTCTTCAAGAAATTCCCCTTAACGGATAAACCTTCATTAACACAAGATGGCTAGTGCTCATTTCGTTCGTTCAAATCCTTAGAGTACAAGGCAGATTGAACATCTTCAAAAGTCAATAACTCTCTTCTATACAAGTGAGTTTCTTTGAAGTGAGCATGAAACTTAGGTAACTAGCACAACAGCAGCAACGCTTGATCTTCATCATCAATCTTGACCTCGATATTTTCAAGATTAAGAATCAACTTGTTGAACATATTCAACTACTCATCCAAGTCTTATTCTTCACTCGTCTTGAATGAATACAAAGCTTGCTTCAAGTAAAGACAATTAACCAATGATTTTGTCATGTACAAACCTTCAACTTTTGTCCAAACACCAGCTGCAATTTTCTCCTTTGAACCTGCCGGAGAACCTTATCACCAAGGCTCAATACAATGGCATTGTGGACTTTTTTGACCATCGTTGTCTTCTCCTTCTCCGATAGGGCAGCATCCATCTCCTCTGATCCTTTCAACGCTTCTAACAAACCCTGTTGAGCAAGAAGAGCTTGCATCTTCAAGCGCCACAAAACGAAATCATTCACACCACTGAATTTCTCAATGTCGTACTTTGTTGAGGACATCTTCTTCTGCACGTTCACCCACTAGTTTGTTGAGAATTGATGTCGTCAAGAACAAACCAAGATATGAGAAAAAGATTGAGTTTCTTGAACAAACACAAGAAACCCTATTAGGTTTTACAAAAGATATAGAAAAAGGAAGAAGAATAATAAGAATTGGTTAAAACTGTTTTACTATTCACTTTCTCAATAAGGGTTCAAAGATTACAAGTGAATACCAACAATTAACCTCTCTCAATAATCTGAGAGAACTAGCCTATTTATAGACTACTAAGCTAGCTTGAACAACAAGCAAACTTAAGCAATTGGGCTTTCAAGCAAGACCCAATTCAACATACTAACTTAAATTACAAGTTAACATTTTTCTACAGTATACTCGAACAGACTTCGACTACAACATACACAACTCCTGTCGAACTATGAAACTATCCTTATCGACACTAGAGTTCGATCCAAATACCACATATGAGTTATGTGTATTTAGAGTAAAACTTTATAGAACTTATGTTGTCATAAAATGTTTAAACTTAGTAAAACTTAGTGTTGTCATAAAATGAGTTATGTTTAAACTTGGTAAAACTTAGTGTTGTCATAAAATATATATGAGTTATATAAATTTCTTCATCATTATTAGCAGTGTTTTTTTTATCTATTTTAAATATTCTTTACCTTTTTAGTGATGAAAAAAATAATTGATAAAAAATTTGAAATGTGAATTTTAAAAAATATATTAAAATAATTAATTCATTTTTATGTTATTTGAAAAAGTGATTTAATGTATAAAAAATTAAAAATAAAAATAAAAGTGATTTTGAATGGCCGAATATCTACTTGCCCAATTTGCTCATTCTGTCATTCTAACGATATATCATTTTTTCATAAGCAAAATTCATTTCAGCAAGGGTACTAGGGGTACCCTAACCCATTTACAACCCACTATCAACGAAAGTTACATCGAGTTTCAAAGTCTAAAGGAACTCCCAAGGATATTTACATCATGCGTAATAACTACAAGTAATGTTATGATTAGCTATCTTGGTTAGCCACCACCACAAAATCAGTACAACTCTCTGCACTACTAGCTTCGGATCTCCAACTTTATCATTGAAGAGGATTTGATTCCTGGTCCACCAAATGCACCAACATCAATAAACCAAATTCCTCCTATACTAGGTAAGGCGACCTTCCCATTCATTTTATCTAGCCAATACCTCAGATGGCAGCAACTGCAAGTTTCAATAATGTCATCCACCTCATACCAATCACATATTTTTCTCCAAATATGCTTCGTTTTAACACAGTTAAAGAATAGGTTATTAGAATCCTCATCAAATGCAAAATAGAATACGCATACCCACTCATGTGTGTTGATGTTAATTCCACGCCTAGCAAGATTTAGACATGTTGGAAGCCTATCTAAGATCAATCTCCAAGCAAAGACCTTGGCCTTAACCAGAGCATTTGCTTTCACACGCAATCCTCAAATATGCCTTGCTATCAACATCCAAGGTTCCTCCATCAAAAGACAACAACAACCTGTCATAAAATGACTTGACAGAAAAACACTTAGAGATGCTATATGGCCAAATGATGATGTCCTTAGAATCCTTCTTAAGAAAGACCTCCAACAACAACATTGACAGTTCATGAAACTCTTGCTGCAATGTGTTAAATATGTAATTCATTGTTTTAGAAAGATTATATTTGATTTAGAAAGATCATATTTGATTTAGAAAGATTAGATTAGATATTTTTGGGCTTTTATAGTTTGGGTTTTAGCTTGAGATGCAAGTTAACCTAAATCTATAAATAGTGAGGAACCTTTATCATTGTAATCATCAAGTTTGATAATCACGGTTTTGCAGTTGCAAAGTGATAACAAAATTCCACAGTTGTGGGCAGAGAGTTACTCTGCAGTTCATACTCATCTTCTTTAAATGTGTTCTTGTTTTTGTTCATTGTCATTACATAACAATGTTGAGATCAAGATTGAATAGGAATTCTCCATAGGTTGTGGTTGAATTCCAATATCTGGTATTTAGAGCTCCGATTTTGATTCAAGGGAAGAACAACTGTGATGGCAATGAATCACCCAAAAGGCCACTTTCCAGCAAATCTTCCAATTCTGAATAAAGATAATTATGAGAATTGGTGAAAGAAGATTAAGGTACTTTTCTGTTACCAAGATTTTTGGGATCTTGTGAAGGATGGATTATCACCGCTTGCAGAAACTGCGACAGATCGGGAGAAAGCAGCATATAAAGAAGTAAAAAAGAAAGATTATAAAGCTCTCTTTATAATTCATCAATGTGTTGATCCATATAAATTTGAAAAGGTTATTGATGTAGAATCAGCAAAAGAAGCTTGGGAGATTCTTGAAAAATCGCTTGGAGGCACAGAGAAGGTGAAAGAGGTGAGGTTACAAACTCACAAAAGGACTTATGAATTGATTCAGATGGAAGACAATGAAAGTATAATAGATTTCTTCACCAGAGTTACAAAGATGGTGAATCAAATCAAGGTATATGGAGAAGTATTGACATCAAGATCAGTTGTGTCAAAGATCTTGAGGTCATTGGCTCCAAAATTTAGAAGAGTCGAAAGACTTGTCAGTATTGACGAAGGAAGAGCTTAAAGGGACACTTGAGTCTCATGAACAAAGGATGGCTGAGAGAGCTGCAGGAAAGTTGAAGAGTGATATGGATTTGCAGGCGCAGTCAGAAAAAGAAAGAAAAGGCAAAGGAAGCTGGAATGACAATAAAGGTGGAGGAGGCTACAACAATTCGACTGGTCGAAATCAGCAAGAAGGAAACTGGTCAAATCAGAGAAAACCCTGGAACCAAGGAAACCAAAGAGGTGGTGCTGCAAGTAGAGGAAGGGGTGGTGGTCGAAAGCCTGACAAAAGTCACATTCAGTATTTCTATTATCAGAAGTATGGTCACTATTTTAGTGATTATCCAGAAAAGAAGAAGAATCAAGAAAATGATGCAAAGCTGGCGAAACATAAAGAAGAAGAGATGTTGCTGATAGTCACAACAAGAGACGAAGAGAGATTCCAGGACCATTGGTACTTGGACTCAGGATGCTCATCACACATGACTGGAAGGAAAAATTGGTTTGTCAACATGAAGCCCTCGTCGAAGAACACGATGAAGTTTGCAAATGACAACACTCTAGCAGCTGAAAGTGTTGGTGTTCAGATCGTGAGGAAGGATGGCAAGAAATCAATAATTTCCAATGTGTTGTGCATACCAGGCATGAAAAGTAACCTGCCCAGTATATAACAACTTGTCAAAAATAACTACAAGGTAGTTGTCGAAGACAAATGATGAGAGTTCTTGACGCATGTGGTAGGTTGATCTTGAAGGCTCTAATGTCTCATAATAAGACCTTCAAGATTGAACTCAATGTAATGGAGCACAAGTGCCTAGCAACTGCAGACAGCAGAGATGAGTGGTTATGGCATTTTCGACTAGGCCATCTCAACTTCAATGACATCAGAGAGCTAAAGAGAAGAAATATGGCTTCAGGATTACCAGAAACTAACATTCCAAACGAAGTGTGCAAAGAATGTGTTCAGGAGAAACAACACAAGAACAACTTCAACAAGAATGCAGGAAGCAGGTCGAATACTCTAATGTATGTGGTCATATCCAGGTGGATTCGATTGTAGGCAATAGATACTTTGTCACGTTCATAGATGATTACAGTCGAAAGTTGTGGACTTACCTCATCAAGAAGAAAAGTGATGTGATCGAGGTATTTGCCAGATTCAAATCTATGGTCGAAAGATAAAGTGGTCGAAGGCTAAAAATTCTGAGGACTGATGGTGGTGGAGAGTATGTGTCGAAAGAGTTCGATGTATTATGTGAAAAAGAAGGGATTGTGCATGAGGCGGTGCCACCCTACACTCCACAGCAAGATGGAATTGTAGAAATAAAGAACAGAACCATAATAAACATGGTGAGAAGTATGTTGCATGGAAAGCATCTACCCAAAGAATTATGGGGATAAGCGGTTTCGACAGCAACATGCATATTAAACAGATGTTCGACGAAGAAGCTTGAAGCAATCACCCCAAAAGAATGTTGGTCTGGTGTCAAGCCTAGCCTCAGTCACTTGAAGGTGTTTGGATCTATAACACATAGACATGTGCCAGATCAGTTGAGAAGGAAGCTTGATGACAAGTCGAATCAGATGATCTTGATAGGATATCATTCGACTGTAGGTTACAAGTTGTTCGACCCAGTAAATAAGCAGGTAGTGATCAGCAGGGACGTGATCATAGATGAGCTTAAAGAATAGGATTAGAGTGAGAATGTCAAGAAGGATTCAGTGAGAATCTCTTGTGAAGAACCAACCACTGAAGTCAAAAGACAAGTTCAACAAGAAGAAGTCAGAGGTGAAGCAGGCCCAAGCAGACTCAACGAACAAGACACATGCCTGCAAGGTTGCAAGAATGTGTGATTACATCAGATGATGTGGTCGATGAAGAAGGTGAGCTGGTACACTATGCTTTCTATACAGATGCCGAACCAGTCAATGCAGCTGAGGCATTGAAGGATTTGAAGTGGGTGAAAGCTATGAATGAGGAGTCAGAGTCCATCGAAGTCAACAACACTTGGTCACTTGTCAAATTGCCACAAGGCAAGAAGGCAATTAATGTGAAATGGGTTTAGAAGGTGAAGGTAAATCCTAAATGAGAGGTAACTCGACAATAGTTTAGACTTGTGGCGAAAGGATTTCTACAGAAGGAAGGAATCGACTTCGACGAAGTATTTGCACCTGTTGCTAGGATCGAAACAATCAGGTTGGTTATTGGTCTAGCAAATATGAACAATTGGCACACATGTCAGATAGATGTGAAATATGCATTCTTGAATGACCCCTTAGACGAAGAAGTTTATGTAGCACAACCAGCTGGGTATGTAAAATAAGGCGAAGAAAGAAAGGTGTACAGGCTGCATAAAGCCCTGTATGGACTTAAGCAAGCTCCAAGAGCTTGGAATAAGAAAATCGACAGCTTTCTAAGGGATAAGGAATTTGTGAAGTACACAACTGAGTATGGAGTATATGTAAGAAGAAGCAATAGTGAATTGCTTATACTATGTCTCTATGTCGATGACTTGCTGAAAACAGGAAGTTGTAAGAAGGAGATCAAAGATTTCAAACATGACCTAAGTGAGGAGTTTGAAATGTCAGACTTAGGAAATCTCTCATATTTCCTTGGCATAGAAATCTACAAGAGTGGTAGAGGTTTGATGATGCACCAAAGAAGATATGCAGGCAAAATACTCCAGAGATTTGAGATGCAAGATTGCAACCCAACTTCGACTCCAACTGAGACCAGATTGCAACTGATGAAAGATTCAGATGAAGATGATGTCGACCCAACCCAATATAGAAGACTTATTGGGTCACTTCAATACCTTTGTACCAATGTTTTAAAAACCGGACCGAACCGGCCGGTTCAATCAGTTAGACCGGGACCCAGAGAGGAATTCGGTTGGGTCAACTTTTCAAAACCGCTAGTGGGTCAAAACCGTGGTTAAACCGGATTGAACCATCCAAAACCATTCGAACCAAAGAACCGGAGCCGGTTTTGTAAAACCGCCCGGTTCAAAAAAATTCATCAAATTGACCATTTTTAATTTTTTTTTTAATTTTAGTACGTTAATATCAAAACTTAACATACATTCCCCAATCACAAAAACGAATTTCGTGTGTTTTTTACAACCATACAAACTTTTAAGTTTTGTCACTCCATTATATCACACTCCATCATTATTATGTTGTCTCTTTCAAACATAGTCACGGTGTCCAACTCTATTGATTGTCGTTCAAGTCAATATTGTTTGTTGTTGTCTATTAAGACTTGTTTGTCGTAGTTCAACTCAAATTTGATTTTTTGTTGTTTAATGAAGTATATTGTATTATTTATATTTTGATATTCTATCTTATTTAATTTAGGTATTCTTAATTATTTGAACTTTATTTTAGTTATTATATTCTATTTTTTTAATTTTGCTTTGAAATAATTTAATTTATTTTGTTGTAATTCTTTAGTTTGGTCAAAATATTCTTAAATGATGGTTGAAATGAAGTGTAGAATTATGTTAATGTTATATATTATTGATATTATTGTATTAAATTTGTAATGAATTTTTGAAATATTTATTTTATTAAGTTGAGAACATATAATAATGTGTGACATATCTATGAAATTTAGTTTCATATTATTAGTTTATTTAATAAACGGTTCGACCGTAGGTTTAACCGGTTTAACCAATTGAACCTTAAACCGTAAGTTTTACCGGTTCGATCTCCGGTCCGGTTATTAAAACATTGCTTTGTACCACAAGGTCTGACTTAGCATACAATGTGGGTGTGGTGAGTAGATTCATGCAGAAGTTAAAGGTATCACATCTAGCAGCGACGAAGAGGATACTGAGGTATCTGAAAGAAACTCTCGACTACGACATTTTGTTTCTTGCAGCTGATGAAGGAAAAGAATGCAAGTTACTGGGATACACTAACTCAAGTTGGTGTAGTGATGTTGAGGGTCAAAAATACACAGCTGGCTACGTGTTTATGTTAGGTGGTGCACCAGTTGCTTGGAGTTCGAGAAAGGAGCCAGAAGTGGCATTGTCATCATGCGAAGCAGAATACATAGATGTTTCTCTTTGTGTATGTCAAGCAACATGAATGGTGAACCTGGTCGAAGAGATCACAACAAAGAGTCATGGAGCAATTACCATGAAGATCGACAGCATGTCAGCTATCAACTTGGCGAAGAATCCAATATCACACGGTCAAAGCAAGCACATCGAAATGATGTTCCATTATCTTCGAGAGCAAGTAGCAGAAGGGAAGATGAACTTGGAACACTGCAGAACTGAGAATCAGATTGCAGACATCATGATGAAGGGAGGGTCAGTTGAAGTGTTCAAGAAACTAAGGTCTATGATGAATGTAGATAATTTAGACACAATGAATTAGGTAGTGTGTTAAATATGTAATTTATTGTTTTAGAAAGATTAGATTTGATTTATAAAGATCAGATTTGATTTAGAAAGATTAGATTAGATATTTTTGGGCTTTTATAGTTTGTGTTTTAGCTTGAGATGCAAGTTAACCTAAATTTATAAATAGGGAGGAACCCTTATCATTATAATCATCAAGTTTGATAATCACGATTTTTCAGTTGCAAAGTGATAACAAAATTCCACAGTTATGCGCAGAGAGTTACTCTACAGTTCATACTCATCTTCTTTAAACATGTTCTTGTTTTTGTTCATTGTCATTACATAACAATCTTGAGATCAAAATTGAATATGACTTCTCCTTAAGTTGTGGTTGAATTCCAACACAATTACACATTTCCTTCCATTAAGTTGATGCCTAGTTGCCATGTCCATACCTCCTCAGCTCACGCCACCATGTCTTTCACCGATCCAAATTTTCTATCTGAAATGCTCCAGAAGCCCGAAAACCTACTTTGTAGGGATATGTTTCCAATCCATGCTATCAAGATTTTACTTATACCATATGTCTTTAAATATAACAAGATTTTTTTAGTATTTTTATTAGCTATTTTTATTTAATTATTTATATCATATGGTTTTAAAAGTCAATTTTTAATCATATCACTTGTGAAACGTAACAAATCATCTTATAAATTCTTATATAAATTTTGTAAATAATAAATATAAGTTAAAAAATAGTCACTTCATCACCTCTTAATGTAGAAAATATAAGAGAGTCGAACCGTTTATTAACAAAAATATTAGTTTTTTTCTTATAAATTATATACTCCATCCACAACAATTTATAATGAAAGAAAAATTAATATTTCATATTTATTAAAAAAATTCAAATTTTTGCGTTTCTTAAATATGCTTTATAGGAAGATATAAAAACATATTTGATTAGTTGTTATTAATTTATGAAAGAAAAAAAAGAGAGAAATAAAATTAAATATATTTTATATTTAATTTCACCTTGCAAAATAATTTTTTTTAAATAAAATTATTAAATAAAATAAAGTTGATATTTTTTATTTATAATTTTTATTAAGAAAAATAAAATTTTTTTTTTATAAATCATTACTAAGGAAGCGCGTAGTACTATACTAGTAATATGCCATATTAAAAAATAGCAGTAAAACTAGTTGTGTTTGGTGGCGTTGTTATTATTATCTAATTATTACTTAATGCAGTCGTTTTGGGTCACTGATTCACATGTGTGTGAGTGAATAGATATATAAATATATGTACAAGTTACAACTCTTGAGCCATAGCAGCAACTGGCAGAAGCTATTAAAGGTCTTTGTTGTGTTGTTAAATTCTAGTATTAATAGCAGAAAAGAAAAGAGAAGAGAAAAAGGATCATGTGGAAGTTGAAGATAGCAGAAGGAGGAGAGAAGTTGGTTTCAGTGAATAACTTCATAGGACGTCAGCACTGGGAATTTGATCCAACTGCAGGAACACCAGAAGAACACCATGAGATTGAGAAACTGCGCAATCAGTTCACAAAAAATCGATTTTCCATCAAACAAAGTGCTGATCTCCTCATGAGAATGCAGGTAACTCATTCATTATGAAGTCTAGTTGTTCATATTGGTCAAGAATACTACTACTTGTACTTTCTTTTCTTTTATTGATAAAAAATCAGAACTTGAGTATAAGTCTTTAAATTGATAGGGCTTCATAAAGGAATAATATAGTTACTTAAAATACGTAAACATTGTTATATAATTATGGTAAGTTATTTGGTTGGAATGAAATAAAGAGTTGGTGTTTATGAATATTATGAATGAAGATAACAAAAACATTATCAATAATTAAAATGGGAAACTACTTAATTTTATAGTACATAGTATATAGCTGTGGCTGTTTTCTTTATAAACAAATTGTCGAAGATAAAAGAGGATTTGGAGTACTCAACTCTAGACATGGCAACGGGCGGGTCGGGGACGGTTTTTACCTCCCTCAAACCTAAATCTGAATCCCCAAACAATCCTCGTTCCCTGCCCCAAACTCAAACGGGGATGAAGAATTAAAACCCAAATCCGTCTCAAACGGGTTCGTGTTGGTTTCGGATATCCCCGCCCCGCCAACATCCATTTAATAAAATTATTTTTTTTAATAAAAAATATTTATCTTTTCCAAAATCAAATTACATTTAGTGATAATAAAAAAAATCTCCTAAAAATTATGACATACATTTCAAATATTTTAAATAATTAATACAAATCAAAATATCAAAACATTGACCACATATTTAATATTTTATAATAACAAAATTAAATAATAATGTATATAATAAAATAAACGCGGCGGATTCGGGGACGGGTTCAGGGTGGGGACTAGTGTCCCCATTACCTGACCCATCTCCATATTTTTTAATCGGGGGAAAACTCAAACCCGAACCCAAACTCAATCAAAACGGGTTTTCTCCGACAACTTCGGAGCGGATTCGGGTGGGTACGCCCGAATATGAGTTTTGTTGCCATGCCTACTCAACTCAAATGCATCGGAATGGAAGATGAAGGAAAAACTCCTAACGTGTAATTCTCTTTTTTGTTTATTCTCGTTTGGCCTCATTGTAAATATTTCATTTATAATATTTTTGTTTTAAATTAAGCATTTAATTAATTTAATTAATATATATTGTAAAAAAATATTATCGGTTAATTATAACTATATATATATATATGTGTGTGTGTGGAGAATTCGGAAGAGTCAAGAATATCAGTGGATTAATATTTCAGGATCACAAGAGAGATAAATGAGTCATTTTTTTTATAAATTTAACATTTCATCTATTCATAGGCGATGTAGGACTTTCGCTAATCACACTTGCAATTTTTTTTTATAATTATAATTAAAAAATAAAATCATTTTGTATTGATATTTTTTTTAAAACTAGTAAAAATTGAAATATAATATTTAGCACCGATTGAGTTAGGTGAATTGCGTCTTGTAGTTATAGTGATGATGAAATCATTCTCCAAAAGTAGTAGTAAATTGCGTCTTGGAGTATTATATTGAATTTCCATGGCAGTTTTCACACCATTTACAAAGAACTCCTTAATTACAATAATAAATGAATGTTCACACGTCATTCTAAACCAACATAACATCAAATTTATCAATTTTGTAATTGCATTAAATAAAAATTAAAAATTATTATTCTTTTTGTCCCACAATGAGTGATTTGATTGAGAAATTAAATAAAGAGAATAATTGAAAGAGATAATTATATTTTTACTAATTAAAATACTTTTATTATGTATTAGAAATGATAAAAATAATATTAATTAGAGGGTACAATTAAAAAAAATGTATTAAAAATTGAAATTGATTATTCATTTTAAGACACTTATTTATTTCAAATAACTCATTATGGGACGGATGGAATAATTTTTTTACAAGAAAACTAAGATAAAGGGTAGTTTTTACTATTTTTTAATACAAATATAACGGGTGTATGTAGAGGAAAAGTTATACATTCATCATATTTTGATTTAAAAATAGGAAAGATTACACGTATATAAATCTTTTTTATCTTAAAGATATGTTTGGTAAAATTAAAAGTTAATTTTTATTTTTAATTTTTATTTTTAATTTTTAATTTTAAGTTTATCTTAATAAAAAATTATGATTAGTAACTTTCTTTAGTAGGAATTTTGATTTTTTTTCTTAGTTTTGATTTTTTTTTTTAATTTTTATTTATAGTAGTTTTGAGTTTATAGCTTTTATCTTATATTTTTTTATTATTATTTTAGTTAAATTTTATTTTTATTGTTTATAGTTTAGTATAATTTAAAATAAAATAGATATGTTTTAAATATATGAATAAAAATTTTAAATTTTGTATTTTTAAAAAATCATGAATCTCTTCTTATAACTTTTGTCTATTATTTTTCCAATTGTTTTCGTGATGTCTTTTGTTATTGTTAGGAGTGGATAAACTCTATTAAAACCGACTGCTTTATTGTCTTTTTTATACAAACGGATCAAATCGAATTAGGTGTTGGATTGATTCTGTTGTTTAATTTAAATAGTATAAAGTTGTTTTGGTCATATTCAAATGATTATTTTGACCTTATTGGTAATGGAATTTGATCGAATTCAATTAATATTTATTTTAATTCTTTTTATTTTTATAGGACGGATTCATTTATAAATATGATATTCATAATATTGTGTTATTATTATTATTATTATTATTATTTAATGGTAAAATTGTATCTTCACAATATATAATATAAAATTTTAAGTGTTGTTTAATTTGTGATTTAAAATAATGATAATAACGAAATTATCTTCAAATATATTGAAAATGTTACTACTATAACGTAATAATAAAATTTTTCAATAATAAAAAATAGTTATTCTTTCTAAAATTTTGATACTTTTCAAAAAATAAAAAAAATTAATGTTTATTAATTTTATAAAAAATAGTCATTTTATAGATTTAACTTAATAAATATCAAATCGATTAAACCCTCGTGATTTATCTGTCAAATCGATATAATCAAATCGGTTGAAAATTGAAATTTTATCAATTGAAATTAAGCCATAAGAATAAAATTGCGATTTGCATCGGATTTAAATTTTTAGCTTGATATTGACATAAATCGATTGATTTTCAACCATATCTTTTGTTATTCTCTTTCTGTGCTGATTTTATCCTTACTCACTATCGCTACTTACTCATATTTTTTTTATTTGTCTTACCAAAATTTTAATAATATATTTAATTTTATATATTTAACATGGAAATATTTTAAATATATAAAATTAAATATATTATTACCAAAATTTCAACAATATTATATAAAAGATAATAGAACTTTTAAATTATTAATTAAAAAATATTTTTATAGCATTTTATATTTATCAAATGTTAGTTTACTATACACATCATTTTATATTAACGTAACGATCATTAGGATAAACATAAAAATTATTAGTTAGTTTATCAATTATCATATAGAGTAGTAATTATTAAATTAATATATATAATATTAAAGTTAATATATATCAAGTTTTTGTGCAATATTTTATTTTTATTATTTTGTTTAATTAAAACACTACAAATTTATTAAAATCCAAAACAAAAAATATTACCAAATCATATAGTTAGATTTTTTTTAAATAATCACATAAACTTTGTAACTTCTATAAATTTTTTGATATATATAATTTTAATATTTATTAATTGGAAATTACTTAAAAGAGCAATACTGTTTATAATAAATAATAATAATAATAATAATAATAATATTTAGAGATAGAAAAAATATAATAAAAATTGAGAAAATTAATGATGCACCGACAGTGTAAAAAAATTTACACTGTTATTCAATCACAACCATGAATTCCGTCAAGTTAGATTGTAATTTTTTAAAAATGTACATAATATGATAAAACGTTATGTTATTATTGGATGACAGTGTAAAACTGTTTTACACTGTCACTGGCTCACTGCATATCAATTAAATCCATAAAAATTTTAAAGAAAAAATGAGGGGAAAAATATTACGAAGGGTTTTAATTACCTTGTACTAAAATTCAAATGACTTAGAGATAGTTCTTGTTGGTAGTTGGAAGCTGAATTTTTTTAAATTAATTGAAGCTCGGAAATAACAAAGTTGGCAGGTTAATAAATTAAAACTGTCAACATGGGTCCACCACATAAATTACTTGTATGGAAAAAATACATAAATTATTCTCTTTGATGATAATTTTATTCAAATAATTTATTTTTTCAAATAAATACCCAAATTAACTCAATTTCCTATGTATTTTTTATAATTCATTTTCAAATAAAAAACTCAATATAAAAAAGTGTCAATTTAATTAGCGACGGTGTATAACATATAAGAAAATATGTCAATCTAATTGGCGACAGTGTACAAATATATAAGAGAGAGAGGCGCCAATCACATGTGTTTGTATATTATTGTCAATTGGATTAATGTCTCCTCTTATGTGTTGTACATTATCGTCAATTGGATTGACATTTTCGTTGTGTTAAAATTTTTTGTTTAACAGAGAGTTAGTTTGGAGTTAATTTTGATATTCATTTAAATAAGTTGATTATTTGAGTTATTAAGGGCAAGTTTGTTTTAACTTTAAAAAAATAAATTTTTTTATTTGTATTTTTGAAAATAAATTCTACAAAAACGTTTTTTAAAATATTATAAATTTTTTTAAATATGTTTTTTATAAATTAAAAGACAAATTTAAACATATTATAACATAAACATATATTATTGAAGATCAAAATATAGTCAAAATCAGAGTTTTTTCAAAAAATTGTATATTAAAAATAATTTTTATGAAAAGCTATTTAAAATAGTTTCAAAATTAAGCGATCTTTTAAAATTTTGACATCTAAAAAAAATTCGAGAAAATGATACAATACATAAAATAACATTTTAATAATAACTATTTAAACCAAATTTTCATTTGAAACTTTTCAGTTACTTTATAAAAAAAAATCCACCAAAATATATTACACTATAAAAATCACTTTTAAAAACAACCAAAACAAACAGGACTAAATCCCCCTTTCATCTCTGAAATTGAATCACTTGCACTTACAAATTACAACTATTCAAGTTATTATTGACCTATCAAAATATAATGGTTCAGCATTTTTAATTGTATTATATACTTTTAAATATCGTATAAGAAAAAAATATTTGGGATATATTATTTAAAAAATGTATCTTGTTCATCTATAACTTAAATATATTAATTATTTGATGTAATTAAAATTAAATTTTTAAAATAAAAATCAAGTCAAAATCAGAGGAATTAGTTAGAAAAATGCACTCAAATTATTATTACTATTATTATTATTATTATTATTTGAATCAATAATTAACTTTGATTAATTCAAAAACCCATATATACAATGCGATCACTAAAGGATCCAACCCCAAAATTCCCAAAAACAAAAACATCCAACAAACAACTAACTAAAGAAGCACACACACTATGAGAAACTAAGTCAGCAGCCTTACTATATGTTTCCTAAGCTTAGTATTGGTCTAAAACCCCGTATCTATGACTTTCTCTTCTATCTTAATATTAATTACCTCATTCATTTCCACAAATTCCATCATTTATGTATCTCCATGTCTCATAGATCGTTTCTGCAGCAACAAATTTGATAAGCCATCATTTATGTATCTCCATGTCTCATAGATCGTTTCTGCAGCAACAAATTTGATAAGCATATCTCTCCGCCCTTTACCTTTGCATCTTTGAGTTATTCATTTCAACTCCTCTTTCCATTCCATAGATTCATGCCTCACTTGTATCCAATTTAAAACCTGCTTCCAAATATTCCTCAGTTCAGTGCAGCAAACCATGATATGTTGGATTGTCTCAACATGTGAGCAGAAGTAACATTTATCATTAACCACCATACCAAACCTATGTAATTTCTCTTTAGTAGCTAGTTTATTGTGACAAGTTATCCACATCACAATCTGAGCTCTAGGTTGAGCCAAATTGTAATAGAACATTTTCCTCCAGCTAACCACATGGTCATATACATTTTCTTCATTTCAAATTTCTCAACCTGTTACATACACATCTGCATTTAATGGACTGTAGCTCTCTGTTTCAGAATAGTTTCCAAAATTCAGGAATAACTATCCTTGACTGGTATTGACATCACATGCTCATCTAGAATGTAGTAAGTATGAATCCATTTGATCCACAAGTTATCTGTTTTGTTACTCAGATTCCATAGAAGTTTCATTAAATTCACCTAGTTCCATTTTCCAAGATCAATAATGTTTAAACCACCTTTAGTTTTTAGGCTGCAAACCTTCTTCCAAGTAATAGGAGATTTCCTGGTTACCTCCTTCCCACCAGTCCACAAAAAGCTTATGCAAATAGCATCAATCCTATGAATGACCTTCTTTGGAATTGGTAGACATTGCATCCTGAAATCGGTCATAGCTAAAGTGACACTTAGGATAAGTTGTACTTTTCCTACATAGCTCAAAAGTTTGGCACTCCAGTGTGTTATTCTCCGCCACAATCTTGTCAATCAAAATCATGTAGTGTTTAATGGCTAGTTTTCTGCTAGTCAAAGGTATTCCTAGATACCTAAAAGGTAAGGATCCCTCTCTAAATTCAGTAAATTCCTTGACTTCATCTATGGTGTGATCATCAACTGCTCCAAAATAAATATGACACTTGCTAGGATTTACTTTCAGCCATGTTGACTTAGAGAATTTGTTGAATTTTTCCATCATAAGCTCAATTGACCTTTATCTTCTCGAACAAACATTAAAAAATCATCAACAAAGCTAAGACTAGTTATATTCAACTTCTCACATTTGGCAAGGAAGTTGAAGTCAGGTGTCTTCTTCAACTATTGCTAGTCCTAATGAGATATTCTATCACAACAAAAAGGAGGGGGGAGATAGGATTTCCCTCCGGAGATCTCTTCTAGCTTGCATAATTTTAGTATATTCTCCATTTACATGTAAGAGACAGTTTCATGTAGAATATGCTAAGCCTAAAGAGCCTTCCAATACACAATATCATAGGCTTTTCATAAATCCAATTGCATCATACATTTAGGTGTGATCCCCTTGCTAGCATACCCTCTGATCAGCTCATAAGCCAATAAAATACTATCATGTATGTGTTGCCCTGGCACAAAGGCAGCTTGATTTTGGTTGACAATGCTTCTTATCACTTTTCTGTTGTGAGAATTTTGGATATAATTTTATATATAGTAGTGCAACATGAAATGGGTATGTAATCCTTAATATGCACTTTTTGGAATAAGTGTCACCACAAGAATCCTTTTTGACTTGCACAATTTGCCTACTCATGATTGCTACCAAATGCAAAATAAACAACCGTTTCTACTTTATTTGAAGTGCGCCACTTATGTATTCTAGCCTTTCTTGCAACATCAGGGTAATAAACGTATAATGAATATCGATAAAGTTTATTTTGTATCCAAACTAGCTTAAAGTAGCTTTCCTATTTTATAATAATGATGATACACGTACTGCTGTTATTTTTCGTTCTAGTTATGTATATAAAAAGAAACAAAAAACTGTTGCCGTTTGTAAGAAACGCAGAGATTTCTAAATATGGTAACTGAATATTGACTAGCAATATAAATGCAGCTAAGACAAGAGAATGAATGTGGTCCGATTCCATCCGGAGTTAGAGTGAGTGAGGAAGATAAGATAACAGAGTTTGCATTGGTTACTACTATTAGAAGGGCTATCAGTTACTATTCTTCAATTCAGGCCCATGATGGCCACTGGCCTGCTGAATCTGCTGGACCTTTGTTTTTCCTTCAACCATTGGTCAGTCACCCTACTCATACTCATATTGCTAATGCTATGCTCATATTCATATTCATATTTCTAACTAACTAACAACTATTACTATCCATGCAGGTGATGGCCCTCTATATTACAGGATCCCTTCATCAGGTTTTAGGACCTCAACATAAAAAGGAAATTATTCGCTATTTATATAATCATCAGGTCTATACATTTACTTCTATTCTAAATAACTATATATTAATGTAAGACTCAAATATTTGTTTGCTTTCTCTTCATGTAACTATTTTTATACAAAAACTAGTTTTCATAATGTTCAGCATCTATCTTAATAAACTACACCAAACTCCTAATCATCGCCCAACCAAATTCATATAGTCCTTCCATACCTTAAATGAAGTGACAATGTGTTCTTGTTGAAACATCACACCTCGCCATCATACCATATTCACATTTTGATCACTTCATTGAGGCAAACCTCCCTTTAGATGAGGATCCCGTCCCCTGCTCAGAATCAAACATGTTGCCTCTGCACTAGAATCTATGCTCCAGTTTCCTCCCCAAAGCTGTGTCTTCATCCAAAACTCCATCTATTTCCTCCCAAAGAACGTGCGTGAACCGGAAGCACTTTCATCTTAAATTTCCTCATTATTCAATCTATGATATAAAACTTGTGTGCAGATATTGCAAGCAGAAAAAACTTTTTCCCAGTGAAAGTTTGAGCTTTGGTTTCACTTATTACTGAGATAGAAAAAGATAAACATCATAAACAAAACAAATGAAAGAAAATGCAACTACAATGATCAATTTAAGTTTAGATAGGTGAAAGATTCAATCTAGAACTAAGCTAATAGTGAGAGGTTTGGATAGTCTATATAGGTGAAAGATTCAATCTTTATTGTCATCACTGTGCACATGTTAAAGAAAAAACAATAGTCTCCATTTTATTATCCAGTATTAACTTATATGTGAATTGTATGGTTGGCGATATGTGATGGGTTGACAGAACGAAGATGGTGGATGGGGATTCCATATAGAAGGACATAGCACAATGTTTGGATCTGCATTGAGCTATATTGCATTGAGGTTGCTTGGAGAAGGACCTGAAGATGGCGAAGACAGGGCAATGGACAGATGCAGAAAATGGATCCTCGACCATGGTGGTTTAGTGGCTATTCCATCATGGGGAAAATTTTGGGTCACGGTAAATTAATTATAATTATAGTAGTGCATCTTATTCTAGACAAGCATGCATAAAAATAAGCAATCAAATCACACTATATATAGGTCCTTGGAGTTTATGAGTGGCAAGGCTGCAATCCACTTCCACCAGAGTTCTGGTTTCTACCAAAATTCACCACTATTCATCCAGGTGCGCATCAGAGTTGGTTAATCCTTATTTTTTAATGCAACCATTATCTGGTCTAATTCCTTGGTCAATTTAAATATGCATGCAGGGAAAATGCTTTGTTACTGTCGGTTAGTTTACATGCCCATGTCATATTTATATGGGAAGAAGTTTGTGGGCCCTATCACTGACCTAATAAGATCACTAAGAGAAGAGATGTACAACCAGCCTTATGATCAAATTAACTGGAACAAAGCCCGGAACACTATTGCTAAGGTTTGTACGAGTGTGGAACCAATCTATATATAGTATTTGATTTGACAGATCAAGCATGCATATATAAATATGAAACTGACAATAGCATGCAATTCTAGGAGGATCTGTACTACCCACATCCTATGATTCAAGATATATTATGGGGATTTCTTCATCACGTGGGAGAGCCTATTCTGAACTGCTGGCCATTTTCCAAGCTTAGACAGAAGGCATTAGAAATCGCAATTAATCATGTGCGTTACGAGGATGAGAACAGTAGATACCTTTGCATTGGAAGTGTAGAGAAAGTATTATGTTTGATAGCACGTTGGGTTGAAGACCCGAACTCAGAGGCATACAAACTTCATTTAGCCCGAATCCCGGATTACTTCTGGCTCGCAGAAGATGGCCTGAAAATCCAGGTTAGTATTGTATTTAATTTATTACTTAACCAACTAAGGCATGCAACACTTCATTTAATAGTATGTAGTTGAGCCAGCAAACAGTTGTTAAATAAATGTATAAATAATAATGGATGCAGAGTTTTGGATGTCAAATGTGGGATGCAGCATTTGCTATACAAGCAATACTTGCTTGTAACGTGAGTGAAGAGTATGGCCCTACGCTTCGGAAAGCACATGATTTCCTGAAGGCCTCGCAGGTAGTTGAAAATCCATCCGGTGAGTTTGAAGCAATGTACAGACACATATGCAAAGGATCGTGGACATTCTCAATGCATGACCAAGGCTGGCAGGTCTCGGACTGCACCGCAGAAGGACTCAAGGTTCTATTAATTATTTTATTGGTTTTTCAAAATATACATGCATGCATAACGTGATATTCATGACAACATACACAAAACACAAGCAGGCCGCACTGTTACTGTCAAAAATGCCAAGTGCTCTCGTTGGAGAAAAATTGGAAACAGAGCGATTCAATGATGCTGTTAATGTCATCCTCTCTCTACAGAGCAGTAATGGCGGGTTCCCTGCTTGGGAGCCTCAAAATGCTTACAGTTGGCTAGAGGTATGTTATGAAGTTACTCTTATTCATCAAACAAATTTATATATAAAAGAAAAACTTATAAGAATGATAACAACTAATTATATGCATGAATGTCTGCTGCAGAAATTCAATCCAACTGAATTCTTTGAAGACACGTTGATTGAGAGGGAGTAAGACATATAGCAACATCAATCATAAACATTGTCAATGCATATATAAATTTCTCACTTACTGCATATATGTGTTCCTTGTTGTGAAATTAATAGGTATGTTGAGTGCACTGGTTCTGCAATGCAAGCCCTGGTACTTTTCACAAAGCTACACCCGTATCATAGAACAAAGGAAATACATCACTGCCTTGCCAAAGCAATTCATTATATTGAAAACACACAAAATCCTGATGGCTCCTGGTATTTTATCTTCTATTCTCTTTGACAATACACCGCCTAATAATTTAGGGTGTTAAACATGACAGATTTTCTTTAAATTTAACTAACAAGTTGAAGCTATGTATGGTTCATAATTCATTATAGATAGATAGATAGATATAATTAGTACTTTTAATGAAACACAGGTATGGGTGTTGGGGAATTTGCTATACATATGGTACCTGGTTTGCAGTAGAGGGACTAACAGCTTGTGGAAAGAATTACCGTAATAGTCCTTCCTTGCGAAAAGCTTGTCAATTTTTGTTGTCAAAGCAACTTCCTAATGGGGGGTGGGGAGAAAGTTACTTGTCAAGTCAAAACAAGGTATATATATTATAAGTTGATTTTACTTTGAACTCCAATTTATGAGAAAAACTCACTTGTTTTTCCTTGTTAAATTAATAAGGTATATACAAACATAGAAGACAACCGTGCAAATTTAGTTCAAACTTCGTGGGCTTTGTTGTCCCTTATCGGTGCAGGGCAGGTTAGTTGTAAATAATAAAGCTAGCTTAGTTCCTGCCTCCTAGTAATTTGGAATTAATGTGCTTTTCTAAATCTGGATGAATGTTTTTGTTACAAAAAGGCTGAGATAGATCCAACGCCCATACACCATGGAATGAAGTTAATAATCAATTCACAAATGGAAGATGGAGACTTCCCACAGCAGGTAATTAGTTTATCACTTCTCACGTCTCGTCAATTTAAGTACTGTATTTTTATTAATTAGTGACAACAAATAAAAACATGCAACTATACAGGAGATAACAGGAGTATTTATGAGAAATTGTACCCTAAACTACTCATCATATCGAAACATCTTTCCTATATGGGCTCTTGGAGAGTATCGCCGCCGAGTCTTGTTTGCCAAAGCTCCAAATACTGCAGCTTGAATAGTGACTACTCGCTACCCAAGTGCTAATTGGTTGTACACACAAGTTATGAAACTACAGTTTGATTACTATTTTTCTGAATTTTACATTTTCCTACATTTCTTAAAATATGTCAATGTGGTTCTTTTTACAATAAGTCTTTCTACAAGAATCTCATATGTAACTTTAAGAATATTCGTTTAAGACATTTATTTTGTAATTTAATCATTTTCAGTTTGAAATGGCAGTTATATTTGGAGCTCCATATGCATGTTAAGATCTTGGACTTTTACTCTATATTCCATCCCAATGGAATTTATAATTATACGTGTTGGAAGAGAGTGTGAACTGATTGGTCACCATATTTGAGAGTGGCAGTTTTATCAACAACAGAAAAACAACCTAAGCTAATTGAATTCATGCACTCCAAAAGCATCCTTAAAATAGTAATTGGCTACCACATTGACGAATATTTTAGTAATTTTGCAAAGCAGGGTCCATGAGTATAGAATAGATACCTTAATAGTCACTTCTGAGTTCTGACCTGTTAATAAGTGGTTAGAGAAAATATTCATTTATATTATCTGCAGTTACCCATTAAGGTATCCAGCTCATTCTGGATTTATCCACAGACATTTGCAAATATAGGTATTATTTACATATCTGCCATCAATATTCTATTATGATGTTGTGGGATGAGAAAGAGGATGAAGATGAGTTGGAGTCCATGGTTCAGTATTAATCTAATGTGGCAACAATGACATGCATTTCATGTTAGCACCAGATAAATGAAGATTTACAGTAGAGACTAAAATGGGTCATTGTGAAAAAATCAAGGGTCAATAAGAGAAAAAGTTGCAAGGTCTAAAAGCAAAAATCCCTTTACTAAAGTAAATATCAAGCATTGATGAATAAATTAATGATTAATACTGTATGTGGATGCATAATAAATCATAGATGTGTTGAAATATGAATCCCTAATTCCCTTATTTTAGTCCCTACTTGCCTTAGAGGTTTCTCGAAACAGGGACCCCTTGGCATTTGCACACCCAACAGTTATGTTCGTATAAGAAAGGACTTTAAATAATTGTGAAAGGCCATTGTCGAAGTGAACTCCTATTCCAGCAGTAGAAATTAGTAGTCTAATAGGATATTTTCGTCTCTGACAATTTATTCTTTTTTGGTTCAATCGTGTCATGTAATCACTCACTCAAGATTACGTAAAGCATGAGAAAACAAGGGCAATTTTGAAGTGTGACAATTTTGAAAAAACAATGAGGATAACACCAATGATAGAAAAACACTGAAAGGGTAAGATAAGAGGGCTAACAGAAAAGTAAGAAAATATTGGGAAATGAGCAATTTCGGCGTCTAATAAGAGTATAGTGATTGAAAATTTGCCTACAAATGGATATGCTAACTGGTTACCAGAACTTCCTCCCAATTGCTTAAAGTGGTTGCCAAACTCATCAATAAACAATAAAGTTTGATTCATTTTTTTAGTCATTCACAAAAGGAATCCTCCATTGACATACAAGATCGGACAAAATATTAACTCCTTAGTGAAGACAAGTTCAAGATACTGCCCAAGACTTTCAAAATGCCGCACACACATAGCTTTTAGAAACGGAAATAGTACAAAATTCATTCTTAGTCCTTTCGCAAACTAGCTAAGAGCATGGACAAAATTCTTCAATTTTAAGGATTCTTATATTGATCTTAAGCTCTTTAAAGAAAAAACAATAATACTAGAATTACAGGCATATTACATGATTATCTCATCATTAGAAATGTAATCTAAAACATCAAAAATAATCATTTAGAGTAGAAAAATTAAATATTGAGTATTTAAACATTATTGAAAAATATACCTGAACAATTGACAAGAGTGAATCAGTCCGTCGACAGAAGAATCACGCACAGGAACACCAAAAACAGGCAAGGGAGTAAGAGCAGCAGCTATACCCGAGATTTGCAAAACTAATTAATAACTAATGTTTATAAGACAATTGGTCTTTAAGGAAATTAATACAAAGCACAACTGAAGGAATTTACCCAGAAAGTGAGCTGTGCACCACTAGCACCAGCACAATAACTTGTATGTCTCGCTCATGAGCACTTTCGCCTATACAGTCAAATTCTTGAAGAAACAGGACATTAGGCAACATTTGAGTTAACCTCTACTCACCCAACTTCCCCTCATTCAAGGGCTGCAGACAAAGTTGATATGGTTCTGAAGTTTTATGGCCCAAATAAAATACTCAATGTGAACATCCTTATTAGGTTTTCCAGTCAAGAACTCAATAATTCAAATTTTAAATTGCTGATTATCCTGTGTAGGCAGGCCAATTTTGGTTTGGAAATGGGAAAGGTCACCAACTCCTCCTCTGTTGCCGGTGCTATCCACCTCAATGGCACTACATCCTGGTACCTTTTTTATATGCAAATTTTTCATCTTACTTCTTGTCTTACTCGCGTCTTCCCATCTGTCAGCAGAAGCATAAATGCTAGCAAGGAGTGAATGAAGACTTGAATCGGATTTCACTTTTGCCAGTGTTGTAGCAAGCCTTTCACCCATATCAATATTACCATAAGTTCTGCAGGCACTTAGCAAAGACCCATAAATTGCAACTATTATCTCATTTTTTTGGTCGGGCAACTTCTTTATCAACTCCTCCGCCTCATGTAACTGTCCAGCTCGACCAAGAAGATCAATGAAACAGCCATAGTGTTCTAAATTTGGCTCAATACCATATATACATGACATGGAATGAAATAACTTGCGGCCTTCTTCTATTAATCCTGCATGGCTACACGCATTCAAAAGAACAATAAACGTAACATCATCAGGTTTTGCCCCAAATGTTTTCATTTCTTCAAACAACTCCAGTGCTTTGTTTGTCTTACCATTCATGGCCAGTCCACAAATAATCGAAGTCCATGAGGCAGTATCCTTTTCCTTTAATCCATTAAAAACCTCCAAAGATTTCTCTACGCAGCCACATTTAGCATACATTTCAATAAGGGAAGTACCAACCACAGCATCCACCATGATTCGGTTTTCAAGTACATAATCATGAATCCATCTGCCATGCTCTAGAGTTCCCAACTGAGCACAACATGTAAGGAGAGCAACCACAATGAACTTGTCAGGCTTCGCTCCTCTGACTTGCATCTCCCCAAATAATGCAATTGCCTCATCAAAACAATTAAACTGCACATACCCATTAATCATAGCCGTCCAAAAAACAACATCCCTTGTAGGACTCTTGTCAAACAAATCTCTAGCTTGATCCAACTGACCGTAATTCACATACCCAGTTACCATACTTGTCCAACAATTCACATTCTTCTCGGCCATCCCATCAAAAATCTCGCGAGCCACACTCACATATCCACACTTACAATACATGTCCAACAATGCATTCCCCATTATGATTGTAAAATCCAATTCCTTTTCAATATAACTATGAATCTCCTTGCCAACCTCCACATTCCTCAGCACCGCACACGCGGTTAGAGTGCTCACAACAGTAGCTTCACTAGGCTTCTCATTGCTTTCCATTCGCATCCGCTGAAAAACTTCAACAGCCTCCTGGAATCTCATACACCTAACACAACCTGAAATCATGATGTTCCAAGAGACATTATCTCTGTGAGGCATTTCCTCAAACAGTTGTTTGACACAACGAAGACGACCCAATTGAGCATACATTTCCAACAACGAATTACAAACATAAGCATCAAACTCAAGACCAGTCTTGATGACAAAAGCATGAACCTTTTCCCCTTGAGCAGCGTCGCCTAAGCACCCAATGGCCTTTAAAACATAAGGGTAGGTGTAATTATCAGGCCACAAGCCGTGTTGTCTTAGTTGGTTGAAAAGAGAAAGGGATGCGGTGAAACTGCCCCTTTTGACGAAGGCTTTGATGAGGAGATTGTAGGTGAACAAAGATGGGTGTTGGGTGTGATTGAAGATTGAAAGTGCATAGTGAAAGTGTTGAATGGAAACAGCCATGAGCTTGTTAAGGGTGTCTCTGTCTTGTTGGAGACCATTGGAGAATATGAGAGAGTGAATCTGCTTGAGCTGCCGCAATGATTTGCAGCTTTTGAGAAGAGAAATACAAATTCCCTTCATCGCAAACGGGCACAGTGGAATGAAGACGAACATATTATTAAGGATAAAAACATAACTATCAAAGCATAATTAATTAAGGAAGAATGTTATAAACATGAATTTTTTTTTAACTTAACATCACATTTGAATCGAATTTTGTTCTCAAGTCTGAATAAATTAGATTCATAAAATTCTTCACATTATGTTTTTTTTTTTTTTTTGGGTCCGGATCTTTAATGTTAAGTAAAGTAAGTATTATTTTACGTATGGTAGATGGAAATGATTATCATAATTTTTTAATATTGTTTGCAAAATCGACTTGCAATTTGTGTATGATAAAACATAAAAAAAAAATTAATTAATTAACTAATAAATAAGGTGATTAAATATATTTATTCAATACACCGAAGAAAAATTAAATAGTCGGTTCTAAATTAATTTTAGTAATGAAATATTAATTGGGGTTAACGTAATATCAAATGAATATATTTTGTGATGGTAGAGATATTGACTATGAAATCGTAGTAATTTAGCCCGAGAAGTCACCATATTAACGTCTTGTATTCTAAAATAGTTGTTACCATAATATCCTACTTGAAGAACAACATCCGATAAATTGTAGTATTTAACAATAGCACTCCAACCACTTATTATAAGTGGATAATCCTGATCTTTGTTATGGATTATGACGTGATGGACTCCTTGGTTGTTCAAAATTGTCCATACTTTTATGAGTTTATTTTCATACATATTAAAAGAAAAAGAAGTAGCATCAATTTCAGCATATGATTGGAAAGACAAAAAGAAGTTAAGAGCTTTAATACACTATGTCGCAATGGCTAAGGCTATTTCCTTGGTTATGTCAAAAACATTTTATGGAGTGTGCACTTGGCATATAAGACAGAATACTTTAAGGCACGTGAATCATAATTCAGTTTGGATTTTGAAGCATGCATGCATAGACATACACGAAGAGGAAGGTGGATGTTTTAATGTGTGGAATTCTTTACTTGTTTAACATAATGTTTTTGAAGGTTCGTGGTTGCATACGATTTTTCAATTGAAGGAAAAATGGGCATGGACTTATGTTCGAAAAACATGCACTGTAGGTATAAGATCTATTCAATTTATACTTGAAGTCAGATTTAAATTTGGTACAATTGTTTACTCACTTTAAAAGGGATGTCAATGGTAAATAGAACAATCAGTCAGAAGTTGAATATGAGTCAATACATAAGTCGCCTAAATTGAAAATGAAGAAGGTATGTATGCTCATATAAGTTGGAAATGTTTGTACTCTAAGAGTTTTTGAGGAATTCCAATGGGGGTATGAAGAATATCAAGACACTTGCGCGAAGGATTTGAAAAGAGGTTTGTATGTTGTCACAAATTATGACAATACAAAAGAGAGGATACTAATGGGGGATCTTAAGGAACAAAATGTTTATTGTGCTAGTCGTAAATTTGAGACATGTGGCATCTATGTAATCACGTTTTAAAAGTTCTAGATGTCGTGAACATTAAATTAATTATGAAACACTATATACTCAAGAGATGGACAAGAGGTGCAAGATTGGGAAGTAATCAAGATTGGGATGGAAGGCATGCTGAATTAGACCTAAAAGCACATTTTATGAAACGATGCAATGATTAATGTCCTCGAATGATCAAATTGACTAATAGAGCTTCCGAATCTCATGAAACTTACACATTTTTGTCCAAAGTGTATGAAAAGTTGAACAAAATAGTTGATGATATTGTGGTATTTTGCATCGAACTCTAGTGTCGACACGGGTAGCTTGATATTTTGACAGAAGTTATGCATGTTGTAGTCGAAGTTTGTTCAAGCATGCTATAGAAAAATATTAACTTGTAATTTAAGTTAGTATGTCGAATTGGACCTTGGTTGTAAGCCCAATTGTTTAAGTTAGCTTGTTCCCTAAGTTAGCTTGTGTAATGGGTCTGTGTGTAAAAGCACATTAGGTTAGTATGTTAGTTTTCTTATAAATAGCATGTTAGTCTCTCATCTTTGTTGAGTGGTGCAAATCCTAATTAGGGTGAGAGAAGTTAATTGTTGGTATTCACACTACTACAAAACGGCCAAACAACAACGTCAGGTTTACAACGGCATCCTATACACCGTTCTTATAGTGCGTACTGGATGCGCGCGTATTATTTTAATTAGAAATCTCAAGGGTATAATAACGGTTTTTATGAAAACCGTGGTGATACAATCTAACTATCATGGGTTCGAACCTCATCGCCCTCAAATAGTTTATCCCTTTGATGTAAATGCTCCCTTTTTAAGTTTTATTAATATTTAACTAAAAAATAATAAGGATATCACGACGGATATTTCTCAAAACCGTTGTTACAAATTGAAGCTTCTTTTTATATATTTTAAACACCAAGTATATATATATATATATATATATATATATATATATATATATATATATATATATATATATATCAATTTATCCATTGAAACAACCCTAACACCAATACCGTCACCATTGTCGGGAAGAAGACAACAACAACAACAAAGTGTTCTACTTTAAGGTGTTACAATGTCACATTTGAATACAAAATCATCCAAAGGTGTTTCTACGTCTTGTTCCAGTGTAAAATCTCGATCTGGAAATTTTTGTGGTTGTGATGGTCGTATGGTTTCGTATCAATGTAAGAAGGGACAAAATAAAGGAAGGTTTTTTTGGAGATGTCCATTTTGGAGGAGCGATGAAACATGTAATTTGTTCATATGGGATGAAAACGTGGGAGAAAGAGATGGAAATTACGATGAGAGCATTCTGAAGTCAGAGTTGGAAGCTGTGGGCTATCTGAAGGTTATGTATGAGGATTTAAAGAAAAAGAACAAGAATTTGAAGAACAAACTGAAATCAGAGATATTTTCTGGAAATATCAAGATGTTATGTTTTTTTGTCTCCTTTATGTTTAATATTTACTTTGTTATGAAATGTAATAGTTGAATTAGGGTTCGAATTACATTGTTGATGTTTAAACTGCAGATGCATTGTGAATTACATTGTTGATGTTTAAACTGCAGATGCATTAAGTTAGAAGTTAAGGTGCACCTTTTCTTTTTTATTTATTTTAAAATTCATAAATAAAAGGGTTATCACTACGGTTCTTCTGGTCAACCGTAGTGATATATTTATAATAAATAAATACCTATGTATACGGTTTTTATTTATTTTAAAATTCACAGATAAAAGGGTTATCACTACGGTTATTCTGGTAAACCGTAGTGATATATTTATAATAAATAAATACATATCTATACGGTTGTTATTGTTAACCGTTGTGGAATAGTTTATCCATATATAAGCGAAATAACTTTCACTTAATTGACAGTAACGCCGTTGCCTTCAAAGTGAAACCCTAGAACCCATTTTTCTCTTCGTTTTCACCATTAGCCGTGAATCTTGTGCTTCATACATTAAGGTATTCTTCTTCTTCCATCTATTGTTAGATATTTCCCATTATCTCGTTTGTTGCATGTTGTTTTTGTTGATTGTTCTCATTTTTTCAGATTCGTTTTCACTACCTTAACAAAGACTATACTTTGCAAACTTCATAATGTTTGTGTTGCTAAGGAAAAATGTATAAGAAGCATGAAGCTATGATGGAAACTTCATTCACCTTGTACCTTTTTTTCATAGCATCACGAACAAGATGTTAGTAAATGAAGAAACAACAGTGTAAGCAAACTTTATCTAGTTTTAGAAGCAATGAAAAGAAGTATAAGAAGTATGAAGCTTTTGTGTAAGCTTCTTCCTCCTTATATTTCTTTTTCATGGCTTCCTAAACACTACAACAAAAGTAAGTTATAACATCGCACCTTAGACAGCGCTTTAATACAAAAGCGCTGCTATAAGTTAAAAACAAGGAAACTATTCATTTAAAAAAATAAAAGCGCAAAAAAATATAAGACCTTAGACAGCGCTTTGGTCAAAAGCGCTTTATAAGGTCTTATAAATTTTAAAAAAAAATTTAATGGAAAATATTAGACAGCGCTTTAGTTAAAAACGCTTTCTAAGGTCTTATAAATTTAAAAAAATATATAAGACCTTAGACAGCGCTTTGGTCAAAAGCGCTTTATAAGGTCTTATAAATTTTTTAAAAAAAAATTAATGGAAAATATTAGACAGCGCTTTAGTTAAAAGCGCTTTCTAAGGTCTTATAAATTTAAAAAAAATATAAGACCTTAGAAAGCGCTTTCTTTGTAACCGATGTGAAAACTCCTCTCTAAAACCCTAAAACTATGGCTCACAAAACTCCTCAGTGTCTTCTCCTGTTTCTTCCACCATTCTCCCTCCACTTTCACAACCAGCCGCAACAACTGGTACTGATATTCTTGATCAGCACCACAAGATATCATTTTTCTTGCACGCCACTAAAACCCTAGCATCCGATATTTCTCTTTTGCTTACAACACAACAACAACGATGGTGATGCCCGGTGACAGCGGATCCGACGATGATGAAAGGGTGTGCTCGAACGGCCGTGCAGTAGCGTATCCCGGTCGGAGTAGGAGCCACTGTGGCCGGAGATGGAGGTGGCAACGACCGACCTCAAGCGGTTTGCAAACTCAGGTAAGGTTCGATTTGCTTTGCTTTCATCGGGATTTTCTGATTGTTTTTAGATTTGGTTTCGATTCGGTTGCCTTTTGATCTGAGATTTACGTTTGAATTAGCTTCGACTCTGTTTTGTTATATTGCTTCAAATAATCGGTTTCAACTATCTCTAGCTTTCGACTTATTTCGGTCTCACGGTCCCGACTTTGATTGTATTGGCTGATTGATTTGTTACCGGTTTGGATTTAGACTCAGTTTGGAATTGATTTTAAATATGATTTTCCCTGAATATTGTGTCGAATCTTTTCATTGTTTAGATTCTAGTTTAGTTAGTGTTTCAGTTTCAAACATTTCTTTTTGGTTATTACAGGTTATGTTTTTTATTAATCAAGTGTTTATTTTGTATTGTAGGACACGACCGCCACTTGCGATGGATGAGGAACAGTGTTTTTGAAAGATTTTGAATTGCTGAGTTTTAGTTAGAGTTATGATCTTATGGAATACAAAGCTTGAGTGGTATACTACTACTCTAGTTTCTCAATGGTTCCATTTAGCACGGATCGCAACAGTGCGACACGTAGCTGGCTTCCACTGTGAAACCAGGTATGTAGCACATCAAAGGTTCTGGGTGGAGCATCGGAATTTGCATGGGGTTTGAGAATTTTTTTAGACTTTAACAAGAATGGCTAAGGTTGGTAAAGGTTTATCAAAATATGTCAAAGCTAGAAAACTTGCTTTGCTGCATTGATGTAGTAAGTCAAACTTTTTTTATTTAATTATGAATTGTTGTATATGACGATATGTTATCAATCATTATTTATTGAAATGCTTTTGTTATGTGTAAAACAGATCGATCAACGACATCGATATGGACATAATCTACACTTTTATTATGATAAATGGCTCAAAAGGTTAGCTACTTCGATTTGGTGAATTCGCCAATCTTTGTGAAAAGTACGGATATTGATTCTCTTGATTTCAAATTGATACGCTTGGGTTGTTGAAAATTACTGTTTAATTAGATATTGTTAGTTAAATGGATAATGATTTCTCTTTTAATTAGCCCTCTTACTGTGGTAGTATGGTAGAAGATGTGGATATACATTATCTAAATGGATTTTCATTGCATATAATATAACTCACTTGTTATTTTGATATGGAGCAAAGGATGCAAGACATTGAGGCTCAGTTTAATGTGCAGAAGGAAGCATCTAAGATCTTCCACAAGGGAAATACTCTAGTAACTTTGAAGGTCTTGTTAGTTATAATATTTAATCCCTTTTTTCATCATGGCTTAACTCAAATGATAACATGTTTAATCATCGCTTAACTACATTTCCGATATTGTTTCTTTACATATGCTTTTAGTATATTTTCTTAAAGTATTACATAGAAAATTATGATAAGTACTGCAAGAGATTTATTAATCACCATGCATAGTTTCATGATATATTAACTGTGATCAGATACTAATCAGACTACACTAAGTGTATACTCTTAACAAGTAGGTTGCCCAAGTCTATGCCTTTTTGGTCAGCATTTTTCTTTCTAAGTCCTTCTTTTAGGATGTCTAATTGTGTGTATTTCACTACATGTGAGTAGTGAATCACTGCCTATTTGTAAAGAAACCCAAACTATGCCTATGGTTTCCCAATTCGCTTTTTATTTTTCTAGTGCATTGCGCAAAATCTGAAATAGATAGTTATATTAGTCTACTATGAATATATCTATTCTAATCATATTTTTATATTGATCCAGGTTGTAGACACGTAGAGAAAATAATATTGTTGTTACTCACAGTGACTTTCTATGTCATACTTAAGTGCTTTTGGAATTTATTGGCATCCAAATGTGAAGAGTGTAATCTGCACACAGTAAGTTAAGTATTCATTGAAAATTTTCTTTCTTACAATGTTCCGAAAATTGAACCAGCTGGTTCAACTAGTTGAACCTTGAACACACACTGTTTATAATTTGAATGTCTGCCTGGTTAGATGTACTGTTCGGTATTTAAAATTGTTTTTTATGAATTTGAATTTGAGGATATATGACAAATAATTAATAATATGTAGCTTTGTAAAATGGCTAATGAACACTAAAGGAACAATTGGAACCCTTTAAGAAAAAATAAGACAAATAAGAGTTTGGTTTTAATTTTTTGTTAGTATAGAAAGGTTTACTTTGTTATTTATTGACCTGTTCAAAACATTATTTGGATGTAAATTATTGAAATTTAGCACTTCAAGTATCATTATAGTTGTGATTCGGTTAGCTTTGATTTTAACTTAGTTTGTGTTTTGATTTTAAACTGGTGTTATTGGTTTGGACCGGGTATAGATTCAGATTTTGAAACAAGGTTGTGGACATTATTTGGATGTAAAGTATTAAAATTTAGCACTTCAAGTATTATATAGTTGTGATTGATAAAAACTATTGAAATTAGTTTTGGTATTTGCATTTTGTAGGATTAACTCTAGTTGAAGAAACTGAAAATGGTGCCTTTGTTTATGTATTCTTTTAATTGAATTACAATATTTGTGTTTTCAGGACCTATAATGTAGATTTGAAGCAATGCTTTGGTTGGATGCAAAAGTACTAGTATAAGTAATATGTGCATTTGTAGAAAAAATGTAATGATTTGTAATTATAAATAGGTGTATATATAATTTTGGTTTGTAATTTTAAATATATATATTGGTTTGAATTGCCAATTGTTTTGGATATATAATTTTGGTGTAAATTGGTACATTTAAATAGGATAAATTGGATTGATTTGAATCTCCAAATTGTGGTATTTTTCTGAAAAAAATTGCTGGTTGAAAAACAGGTCAAATTCTGGTTGAAAAAACCTGGTAAAAATTGTGGTTTAAAAAAATTTATATAAAATTTTTCGTATACCTTAGACAGCGCTTTTGGTGAAAGCGCTGTCTAAGGTGGGGATTAGAAAGCGCTTTTGACAAAAGCGCTGTCTAAGGTGGACCTTAAAAAGCGCTTTTACCAAAAACGCTGTCTAAGGTATACCTAAAAAAGTTCAAAAAGGTTGACCTTAGACAGCGCTTTTGGTGAAAGGTTGTCTAAGGTATACCAAAAAAATGTCAAAAAAGGTAGGGCTTAGACAGCGCTTTTCCCAAAAGCGCTGTCTAAGGTATACCTTATAATGTCAAAAAGCGTTGTCTAAAGGTACCATAGACAGCGCTTTTCATTAAATATACCCCCCTTTAGACAGCGCTTTTGGTATTACCCAAAGCGCTGTCTAAACCTATAGCAACGCAGGTTTAGACAACGCTTAAAAGCGCTGTCTAAGGGAAAAAAAAACGCTGTCTAAGGTCTTATCTGTTGTAGTGAAACTAGTTCAACATCATAATTGATTCCTGTTCCGCGATTAGTTTCATTAAAAGGTACGTTATTCCTGTTCCTCTCTTTACTCATCACTGGATTATGGTTTTAGGGTTTGTTTTCAACTGAGGATGCTCATTTTTGAAGTTTGCTTTGTTTCCTTTTAGGTTAAGGGGATGATACAGGGTGATGATGCTGGTGGAAGCAAGCGTATTATATCAGTTTATAATTTCTGGATCTGGTATAGAATGTTGTTTGAGTTTATCATATTCTATTTACATTGTTTGTTTAACTAACCCTCACTTAAAGTTTGTTGGTGGTAGCAAGCGTATTATATGAGTTTATAATATCTGGACCTGGTATAGAATTTTGTTTGAGTTTATTATATTCTATGTAGATTGTTTGTTTCACTAACCCTCACTTAAAATACATTCAGTTAATTTGACATAGATACTTATAATCTACAAATTAAGTTGTATTTGAAAACCAACTTAAACAAACCAATGTTGTTTTCTGATTGCATGCCTCTCATCATTTATCTCACGTTCTTTTATATATAGATTATGGTATAATGATCTGGCTCCTTAGATGCATCGCCATCTTCCAATATAGTTAAATCAAAGATGAGGCAAATTATCCAATGTTTTGTTATGGAAATTTAACTATAATCAAAGATAGCGATATATCGAAGGAGTCGGATCAATAAACCACAATATATGTCAAAGAGCGTGAAATGCACGATGAGACGAATGCAATCAGAAAACAACATTGGTTTGTTTAAGTTGGTTTTCAAGAACAGTTTAATTTGCAGATTATAGACATCTTCATCAAATTTAATCCATGTATATTTATTTAGTGAGGTGTTTGGAAAACAAGCAATCTACATTTAATATGATAAACTTAGGGTACTTACAACAACGATTATATATTGTAACCGATATCATAAGTAATTTATGTTTTATATAAATTCGCTACTGATGGGTTTCGAACCCAGAACCTAAGTGTATGTATCGCAACGGTTTATTATCATAACCCTTGTGATATATGGCGCGCGTCCTGCCTTTCAACAACGGTTTCCAGACCGTTGTAGAAACATCGAACTTACAACAACAATCTACATAACAATGCCTTCCCCCGCGTCATTATATGTCATTCCCAACCGTTGTTAAATGGGTTTTTCGTAGTAGTGTCACTTGTAATCTTTGAACCCTTATTGAGAAAGTGAATAGAAAAATAGATTTAACCAATTCTCCATTCTTCTTCTTACTTCTTCTCTCCCTTTTCTAAAACCTAATAGGGTTCCTTGTGTTTGTTCAAGAAATTCAAATCTTTTTCTCATATTTTAGTTTGTTCTTGACAACATTAATTCACAACAAATTGGTGCGGTGAGCGTGGAGGATAAGATGTCGTCAACAAAGTATGAGATTGAGAAATTCACCGATGTGAATGATTTTGGTTTGTGGTGCTTGAAGATATAAGCATTTCTTGTTCAAGAGGGTTTATTAGAAGCGTTGAAAGGATCAGAGATGATGAAAGCTAGTTTGTTTACTTGTCTGTGTAGAGTTTGTTTCAAGGTGGAGATTTGTGGTATTTTGGATTAAACTCTAGTGTCGACAAGGGTAGCTTGATATTTTGACATGAGTTGTGCATGCTATAGTCGAAGTCTGTTCAAGCATGATGTCAAAATATATTAACTTGTAATTTAAGTTAGTATGTCGAATTGGGTCTGGGTTGTAAGCCCAATTGTTTAAGTTAGCTTGTTCCCTAAGTTAGCTTGTGTAATGGGCCTTTGTGTAAAAGTCCATTAGGTTAGTATGTTAGTTTTCTTATAAATAGCATGCTAGTCTTTCATCTTTATTTAGTCGTGCAAATCCTAATTAGGGTGAGAGAGGTTAATTGTTGGTATTCACTTGTATTCTTTGAACCCTTATTGAAAAAGTGAATAGAATAACAGATTTAACCAATTCTCTATTCTTCTTCCTTCTTCTCTCCTTTTTGTAAAACCTAATAGGGTTTCTTCTGTTTGTTCAAGAAACTCAAATCTTTTTCTCGTATTTTGGTTTGCTCTTGACGACATCAATTTACAACAAATATGCTAGCAAAATAAATATGTGGATGGAGAATCAAGTGGAATTGTTCATGTATCCATATCAATTGCAAATGATGAGATTGACAATGTGGACACTATTAATATGGGAAAAGGCATAAAGAAACGAGATTGTTCATGAAATAACAAAAAACGAGATAAGTCTTGGGTTGAGAAATTAGCAGAAAAGACAAAGAGATACTCACAAAAAAAAAAGAATGAGCTCTCAAGAAAATTAATTATAATCGTTATCGATAAGTATTTGTTATCAATTTATTAGATTTTGTTTAATTTTATCATTTATGTATATATTTTATTATTATGCAACAAAAAACTACAATCCAATCAATTCAAATTGACAATGAAATTCAACATCAAGCTAATTTTCAAGCGACGCAATCCAGTCAAATAGAGAATGAAACTAAACATCAAGCTATTATCCAAACGGCACAATCAAGCCAAATTGACACATTGGGATTTCACAAAATGTTTAAGTATTTTGATGTATTTGATAGAAACATATTTGTAACATTTTTAGAAATGTTTAAGATCATTTTTAGAATTATGATTTGTGTATGTGTTGATTTTTTCTATGTTTTTTACATATTTGTGTTCATATTGGCTAAAATATAAGTAATATCTTCCTTTCTGTTGTAAACGTGCCTTAAAACCTTTGTTGATAAAGAGAAAGAAAACATATTTTGGAGATTGCATTTATCGCGAAAATCGGAAGTTTTAGAAAGTCGAACGAAAAGTCAAGAGAAAAAAATTGGTCGGTGAAGTGTCGTCCGTACGGATGAATGGTGACGTCCGTACGGTGAATAGTGTTGTCCGTACGGTGAATAGTGTTTTCGAGTTTTCGGGCTTTTTCGATTCGGTCCATGGATCCATGTGATTTTGGGCTTTATTTGTTGGGTATTTGCTATTATAAATATGTATCTCTTATATGGTTGGTGTGTGACAATCTTAGAGTTTACACCAACAAGGGTTTAAAGCATAACATAGGGTTTCAGATATTCACAAGGAAAACCTTAGAAAAGAAAAGGTTTAGGGAAACCTTTGGAGTTGTTTAAGGTTATTGTGAAACATTGTTACACCTTGGGTTTGAGTGATTCATATATTGAGAGTTGGAGAGGTTGGGAAACACTTGGGTAGAAAATAGGGTTGTTCTTGGGAACCTGAAGGAAAAGGCTATTTTCTTGTAACTCATCTGTAATCTCTTGTAACAACTTTCTGAGTATAGTGAATTGGAGAGCTGCTCTCTCCCCCAAAGTAGATCGTTTGATCGAACTGGGTAAATAAACCTTTTGTTTTTCCTTTCCTTATTCAGTTATATTATCTGTGTACGGATTATTATTGTTGAAGACCATTTATTTTTGTTGTTATTGTTCTTTGCATCACAAATTGATATTGAATTTTGTTGTAATTCACAACAAGATTCATAGCAAGTGGTGCGGTAAGCGTGGAGCAAAGAGATATTGTTGACAAGTGATCACCGTGGTTAGTAGATGGCAGATCGAGAAATTTTCCGGTAACAACGACTTCAGGTTGTGGAAAATTAAGATGCAAATAATTTTAATTCAAGAGAAGTGTATCGATGCTTTGAAGAGTGAAGCATTGATGCCTGTAGGGCTTACACAGGTACAAAAGACCGAGATGGTGGATAAGGCCAGGAGTTCCATTATCTTGTGCCTCGGGGATAAAGTTCTAAGAGAAGTCGCCAGGGAGCAAACTGCGGTTGCTATGTGGGCAAAACTTGAATCATTGTATATAACAAAGTCTTTTGCTCACGGGTTGTATCTGAAACAACAACTTTATTCATTCCGAATGGTTGAGAATAAATCCATAGTTGAGCAGCTCATAGAATTTCACAAGATTATCGATGATCTTGAGAATATTAAAGTGAAGAATGATGATGAGGACAAGGTTTTGCTCCTGTTGAGTTCATTACCTAGATCCTTTGAGAACTTTAAGGATGCCCTTCTTTATGGTAAGGAAGGTACTATTACTTTAGATGAAGTCTAAACGGCGGTGAAATCCAAAGAATTTTCAAAGTCGAAAAATTTGAAAATTGAAGATAGTGGTGAAGGCTTAAATGTGTCAAGAGGAGGAGGTGAGCGTAAAGGGGTGTCCAAATCAAAGAGGTCTGACAAGGCAAAGGTAAAATGTTTTAATTGTCAGAAAATCGGTCACTTTAAAAGGGATTGTCCTGAAAGAAAGGTCAATGAAGATTCTGTTCAAGCTGTAGTTGCATTGGGTGAGGAAAGTTATGAGGATGTTGAAGCACTAGTAGTATCGAGTTTGGAAACTGAAGATAGTTGGGTCATTGACTCAAGTTGCTCTTATCACATGTGTCCAAGAATAGAATACTTTGAAACTTTGAAGATGGTGCAAGGTGGAGTAGTTCGCCTTGGTAATAATAAGGCATGCAAGGTTCATGGTATTGGTACGGTCAAATTTAAAATGTTTAATGAACGTAAACTTCTTATTCACAATGTGAGGTATGTTCCAGAACTCAAGTGAAATTTGTTATCTATAAGTACGTTTTATGATCTAGGCTATTGTACTAGAGTTGAACGTGGAGTGTTGAAGATTTCGTATGATGAATTGATTATTGCTAAAGGGTCTAAAATATATGGTCTATATATTTTAGAAGGTTCAAATGTTATTATTCATTCATCGTTAACTAGTGGAGTCTTTCATGACAAGGAAGAGCTATGGGATTTGAGTTTAAGGCGTTATGAATGCCTTGAGAAAGTTTCAGAGGAGTACAATGAATTTTGCATAAATCAAGGGATAAAAATGCATGTTATCACTGAGTTGTTATTGAGCTTTTGGGGAAGAGTTGAGGTTAAAACAACTTACTTAGTTGGTAGAGAATTTCTTCAGAAGAAGAATAGTGAAAACCAAGGGACAAACCTGGGAGAAACTATAACGGAGAAAACTCAGTTTGAGGTGGAGTTTCCTACTATGGATGCTAGCAGTAGTGAGGGAACGGTTACAGAGATCTCTGATTATTAAATGACTCATGATAAGGTAAGGAGGGTTATTATAACATCTCAAAGGGACGGTTATGCTAGCCTTAGATATTATGTTTTTAATATGGTTGAAGGTGTTCTAGACAAAAATGGTTAGACCACCAAAAGTGCTAGTTCTCCTTATTCTGGACAAGGAGAGCTACGATGTCTATACTATTGAGTGTGTTTAGGGATTTGAGAGTTATACAGGTGTTGTATATTGTCTCAAGATGGATGTGTCTTGCTTAACGCTCATGTGGGAGCCTCTTTTATATCATTCTTCCACCTTCATTTAAGATATGCCATTAAGAGAACCCTTTTAGCCTTCTGACGTTGCATGGCCATCATTGTTGTAACTCATCTTCATGAATGCACGCTTTGAAAACAGGATAACGCCTGCATTGATGCGTCGCTGCTGTTAAAACTGTTGGAATGACGCTTGTTGAGCTCATGATCGGCATCAGAGTTGGGTTGATAGGGTAGTGTACCCAGCCATGCAGGAACTCGACTGATGGGAGTCGGGCTCCCTGACCGGGCCAGGTTATGTATGATGCTTGTCTAGCTCTCTACATTGTACGATTCTTTCCTGCTACCATAGTCTAGTCCGTGCATACCTTTATCTGACTACTCCACTCGGCATCAAATATATTTGGTATGTACATAATCCCCCCGAGTACTATATCCATTTGTAAGGGTGCAGTACTCGGCAGTAACATGAGTCCAGATATATTTGCTAAGTGTCGTGCTATAGATCGGCTTTTCTTCTTAGGTCCTTACGTGTCAAAAATTTCTTGGAGGGTCGTGTCATTTCAGTTTCCCCAATATAATGATGACTATTAAAGGCTACTCCCTAGATACTCTCGAGTCTTTTATCAGAATCCTCATTTCCCTCTTCTCATTTCTACATCAAAATCATCTTCCCTCTCAACTAGAACGCTTTCCAATCTCCAATGCTTCTTTACTCGCAGGTATTCTTCCATTACTTCTAATTTTAATTTTAGTCTTCAATTTTGTTTTTAGTAAATATGGTAGTCTTTAGTAAACGAGATGGTGAGTGTAGTAGTAACGAAGTCCGTATGAATTTCATGGAGAGAAAGGAGTTGTGGGAACAATGCATGTGGGAAATAGAAAATGCATTAGGGCCAGAGGAGTATAGACGAGTCATGAACGAAATATATGGCGATGTTCTTACTTCTGGGAATAATTTTGATTTTGGCTCATCTTCCTCAGGTTTTGTAGAGGTTTCAATGACGACTGTCGCTCCTTTTGATCTTAAGGTCATGAACCATAAGAATAGTACCTTTGATGACGTAGAAATCGCGAAACTCCGGTCCCTAAGGCAAATATCTTCTACTAGGTCCGAAGATGATGTTGTCTTGAAATCGTGTATTCCCAGAGAGTGCATTTGTATACTCTACCCCAAAGGTGTTAAAAAATACTTTTACTACTTCTATGTCGGGGTTCTAGAAGACTTTAATATACAAATACTTTTTTCTGATTTTGAAGCGGACGTGCTAAAAGCCGTGAACATAGCTCCCTCTCAACTTCGTCCCAAAATTTAGGGTTTCATAAAGTCTTTCAAACAGGTTTGTGAGGTCTTAGATATCACCCCTACAGTTGGTCTGTTTTTCTCTTTCTTTGAAGTGAAAGCTGTCGATAATTGTAGTTGGATACAAATCAGTGGGATTCCCGGGCGGAGTTTCCTCCATCCATATACCTCTAATTATAAAAATTATAAGAACTGTTTCCTAAGGGTAAAGAGTGGACCGAGGTGTCCACAAGTGTTGTACTCTCTGGATAGCCAGCCTCGTTTTCCCTTTTATTGGGCTGAGAACCCATTGCCGATCACTGATTTCAACTGCGAGAAACTAAGTGAATTGGAAACTCAATCTTTGATTATTCTTGACTTCTTCCGTATGATGAAGGTTGAGGAATTGCTACCTTTAAGTGACGAGCAACTACTTGCCTTCCTGGGTAATTGCTTGCTTATTATTTATTCTCATTCTAACGTTTATGACTTTTTCTACAGATACCATGACTAAATTGTCAGTAGCTGAACAGAAAAATTAATGTTGGAGGCTTGTGCTGCTCGGAGAGGATCCGGAGGGGTTGCCTCTTGTAACGCCCCGATTTGTTTAATTGTATTTATTTATTTCATTTATGTGAATTTTGTGAAATGTGTGAATTTATTGTATTTTACCTGCTAATTGAGTTAATTGGCTAATTTCCCTGATAGGTAAAATATTTGCAATAAATTATAATTTATTTTCAACTTTTATTTCCCGAAATATATTTCATCGCTGTTTATGTTTTATCGCGTTTTGAGAGCGTTTGCGAGATATTTGAGCTGAGGGCAAAATGGTCATTTTGAGGGGTTAGATATTTTAGAAAAATTAGATATTTTTATAAATAGAGATTTGAGAGAAAAAGAGAGAAAAGAAAGGGAAAGGAAAGAAAGAGAGAAAGAAGGAAAAGGAGAGGAAAGAAATGGAGAAGAGGAAAAGAGGTGGAAATCGACATAGCTCCTTTTCAAGCACGATTAATCGGGTAAGGGTGAGAAGTTTCGATTATATCATGCTTGTATATGAATATGTATGTATTTGTTTGAATGTTTGGTTGAAAAATACATGTTTTCCATTTGGTTGAACTTGTGAACAATTGATAGAAATCGATGTTTTAACGGGTGAAACTCGATATAAACTGCGTAGAATACTTGTTGTTATGTTTGGAACATGTTTTGGTTGATATATTGTGATTTGGAAGTGTTTGGGTGGAAGAAATGATGAATTTTGACCCAAAATGACCCATAACAGCGCTGTTGAGAATTTCTGGGTTCGCAGGTTCGCTTTGCAAATCACAACGAAGGGAAAACCGAATGTTCGCCCAGAAGTTCGCATTGCGAACTTTATACTGTTTTTTCTCTGCCACGGTTCGTTGGGGGTTCGCATTGCGAATCGAAAGCGAACGTGATAGATTTCCCATTTTGTTTCCTTCATAACTTTTGATCCGTAACTCGGATTGAGGCGCGGTCGGATGCGTTGGAAAGCTAATGAGATGTTCTTTCTTATAAAAATGGTTTGGAGGGCAGTAGAGGATTTAATTAAGTCATGGTGGTGTAAAAGTGTTGGGTTGTCGGGTTTTTATTGCGTTAAATGCGTGCGGTCGGTGTTTTACAGTGTGTTGTGCTATTGTTATATGACATGGAGCTTTTATGTGGTTTATATGATGTTGAAGCATGTGATAAGTTGTTGTAATTATTACGGGCTTATGGCAAAATACTTTGTTGACTTGAATACAAATGTATGGTATTAATGTATGTTGCTGTGGGTATCCTTCGTGGCGTGAATCCTAGTGTTGTGAGTATCATTGTATGATTGCAGGATTGTTGTGGTTGATGGTGAGTAATTCTTGATGTGAATTGATATGAGTGTATATGCTAAAATGCTAATTGTTGTGGCTTGTGGATTATGATGAAATGCATTGTTTATGTGAAATTCAATGTGTGTTATTTGGTGGCCTTATGGCAAGTAAATGCATTATTTGAATTGATTTCCAATGCATGAATAATGATGATGAGATAATTCATATTGTTGATTTGTGAAGATGCATTGATTTTCATGAGTCATTTGTATGCCAAGCATCGTGATATGCATCTTGTGATGTCGTGTGCCCTTATGGGGTGTGAGCGACGAAACGATTCCAGAGGGAATCTGCTGTAACGGTCGTGTGCCTTATACAAAGAGGACCTAAAGCGATGTTATAGACGATCGTGTGCCTTATACAAAGAGGACCTAAAGCGATCGGATCGTGTGCCTTATACAAAGAGGGCCTAAAGTGATCCATAAACGTCGTGTGCCTTATACAAAGAGGACCTAAAGCGACGGGGAACATCGTTTGCCCGACGGGGAGTTACACTAAGTAACAAGCGATGATTCCAATAATTCCTAAGTGAATTAATGATGAGAATAATGGATGGATTAGTACCGCATGCATAGAGTCGTTGTGTTGGTCTCTGTGCATTTGTATAAATCATGAATGGATTGATTATGTGTGGGAAATCATGCATGGATTGATTATGTGTGGCGAATTGTGAATTGATTGATTATGTGTTGAGCTCGTGATAGCATTGGTGATTTGATATGCATTTGTGATAAATGCATTGGTTATGGATGATATGTTTTATGTATAGACATATGCTATGTTTTGTTGGGATGTTGCGCCTTACCATGATTGTATTAATTATCTATGATATGGTATATATGAATATATGTGATGTGGTGGTGTGTTTCCATATGTCATGACTTTGGTATGCCTTATGTATGAATATGTGATTATGTTGGTATAATTGATATATGCAATGTGGTTGAATTATTAGAAATAAGTTATGTATCTGTGGCATGCTATATGTATTAATATGTGATGCTTGTGGTGAGATTAATTATGCATGTGAATTTATATGTGTTGCATATTATTATGCAATCTTGATTTAGTTGTTATTTCTCACCCTTCTGCTGTGGTTTGTTGCTCTATGAGGCAATTGCAGATTAGTATCTTGGAGGCTTCTGTGAAGATTATTTCTCCACCCTTTTGTCGGTCTGTCTGCTCTGATACGTAACACGGGAGTCGGAGAACGCTTTTGTTATATATGTATACATTTGTTGGATCTATTTTGTATTACCTTTGTATGAATATTTTGATGTTATAAGATAATTTATTTTGTAAAACAAGTCAGTTATGGATCTTTCCGGTTTATTCCATAATTGAACTTTCCTTTTGTTGGAAAAAATTTCCCTTTTATGTTTATGCCATTTTGTGCTATGTATCAAATTTATGAGCAGGGATTGTGTTTTTCTCAAATGTGGCATCCTTATTTCTTTCTAAGAATTTTCTTTTTATTCACTCTGATTTAATTATGTATTATTTAGTGCGATGGGAATTGGGGTGTTACATTAGTGGTATCAGAGCAGGTCGGTCTGTCCGGCCAAGTTGTTGAGTCAGTTGGTGTGACAGTTGAATACTGTCGATGTTGTTTGTTCCTTAGTACGTGATATGTGTGTGAAACACTGTCAGTACTTTCTGGTTTTCTTATCCCTTGTCTGCAGGATTTAGAATGAGATAAGTGGGGGAGGAGCTTGTGCTTCTCCAAGTTGCTTCGGTTGTGTGTCGTAGGTTGCAAGATTGTAAGTGTTGTTTGGACAGTGTTGTTCCCGATTCCGGAGAGAATGCGGAGGTAAGGTTTATGTCAACTAAGGATGTGTGCCTTAGGTAGTTTTGTGCACAAGATGCAAGAAATGCTATTATAGTTTGGTAAAGACGGTTTATGCCTCATCATGATTATCGGCTGTCTATTGACAAATTAAGGAACTGATCACCCATAATCTCTTGTTGATAGTAGACGGAATTATGTTGGATGGAATAGACGTGTCTTTCCAGCTTTGATAGTATGTTTTGTGAATCGTTTGGAGCCAAACCAAGTGAGTACATATTGTTTTGTTGAGTCAATGAAGATTCTAATATCGGAAGATGAGACGGATTAGAGGTTTTGGTATATTGGTCCAGTTGGGAAGTCATTGAGAGAGAACGATTGGGTATCGTTAATGGTTGTTCTCAGAGAGTAGAGTGTGAACTCAAATTTTTCGAAGGTGAGGATTTGAGGTTTGGATCTGCTAAGTAAGTAGAAGAACTTTTAGGAAGTGAAACTCAGATGTTTGTCATGTTTGTGATGATAGTGTTCTGGAAATTGGCAGGAAGCCACAGTGATGGGCCGTCAGTTGTGCATGGTTTTCAGATGTGTTTTTGGATGAAACATTAGTGTGTTGACTTGAAGAGGTCCAGCATGGTTGGTAAGGAAAATGATGATAGCATGAGGTTGCATGTTAATCAGTGAGTAGTGTGGAAACTTGCGGTTGTGTTCTGGATAGCTTGAGTTTTGAATTGTGACGAATTGCGAACAATTTGAAGTTCCTTTATGGTATTACTTTTGTTATGGGTTGAGATCTCGTGTCAGCAGAAACCTTGAGTGAGTTGGAACCCTGTAAGAAGAATTGATATGGAATGTGGTAACCAGAGATTGTTAAGCTATTTTGGATAAATTGTTTCGAGCTCAGAATGAATTTTGAAGGTTGTATATGTTATGGTTGTGGAGTATATGAATCGTATCTTACATACTTGTTTGGATAAGTTTATAGTGATGTTTATTGGATGATATTCTAATTTATTTTAAATCAAAGGATGAGTATGTAGTGTATTTGAGGATTGAGTTACAAGGGCTGAAAGAGAGGGAGCTTTCTACTAAATTATCAAAGTGAGAATTTTGATTGAACGAGGTTAGTTTCTTGGTTATGTTATTTCCGATGATGGTATTGTTGTGTATCTATCCAAAATAGATGCAGTTCTACATTGAGAGACTCCAAAGTCGGTTAAAGAGATTAGAAACTTTTGGGCTTAGTTGGTTGTTACTGCAGACTATGGAAGACTTTGCTAAGTTCGTACTTCTGTTATCTTAGTTGACTTGCAAAGGGTAAGTCGTTTGTTTTGGATGTTCGTTGTGAGTAAGTTTTGGTGAGTTGAAGTAGAGATTGACTAAGACTCCAATTTTGATTATGCCTGATCCTAATAAACTGTTTATGGAATATTGGGATGCGTCCTTGATGAGTGTAGTTAGTGTGTTAATGCGAGAGGGTAAAGTCATTTCTTATGCTTTACGATAATGGAGGATTCATGATTTCAAGATGGCTGCGGTTACTTTTGTGTTGAGAATCTAGAGGAATTATTTTGAGGGTTGTAGGTTCAAGGTGTTTGGTAATCACAAGAGTATTGAGTACTTGTTTGGTCAGAAGGAATAAAGTAGGAGACAACGAGGATGGTTGGAATTCCTGATTAGTTATGACCTTGGCTCGAATTGTCCTATTGGTAAAGTTAATGTCGTGCCTGATGAGTTAAGTCGAAAGTTTTTACACATGTCTGCTTTGATGGTTAAAGAGTGGGAACTTTTGGAAGAATTTAGAGATTTGAGTTGGTGTGTGAATTGACATCTGATAGTGTGAGGTTGGGTATATTAAAAGTGAACAGTGGTTTTTGGTGAATATGAGAAAGAGTTAGACTTTGGACGTGAAATTGGTAGATTTGATGGTTACGAGTCATCAGAGTGCGTAGCGGAAGCGTGATGTGGCACAATTCGTATATACGTGTGTGACTTGTAAGAGTTTATAGGTTAAACATTGGAAACATGTAGGAATGATGTGACCGTTGGACGTTTCAGAATGGAAGTGTTAGGTGAAAGGTTTAAATATTATTCATGGGCTACTATGTAGATGGATGTTTTGGTTATATGTTCGATTGGGGAATCGTGGCATTGGTGTAATAATGTTATGTGACAAGGATGTTGGTATTGTGGTTATGTAGAGGTTGTTGAAACGATGTTGGGTCGTGGAACTTTATGTTCTTGTTTGTGTTGTTGCCTCGTTTCCATCGTGATGGTTCGAGTGCGAGTAGCTAATTCCTTTGTGGGGAATTAGGGGAGTATTACCGATGGTGATGGTAACGATCTTGTTGTGTTTCGGTTCAAGAGTGAACCTGTGTGTTCGTAACTTGGGTATTCTTTGAGTTGTGAGTTGGTCGTCAAGTGCATTGTATGGACTTTGCATCTTGTCGTGTCATTGTAGTAGTTGCTGTTAGCAAGGTGTTTTGTCGGTTTGTGTTATTTGTGGTGTTGCCTTTAATGGCATGAGAGTGGGTTAGTCGGATACGAGAGTCGTATCCAGAGTTGTTTGCACCAAGTATATTTTCGAGGACGAAAATGTCTAAGTGGGGGAGAGTTGTAACGCCCCGATTTGTTTAATTGTATTTATTTATTTCATTTATGTGAATTTTGTGAAATGTGTGAATTTATTGTATTTTACCTGCTAATTGAGTTAATTGGCTAATTTTCCTGATAGGTAAAATATTTGCAATAAATTATAATTTCTTTTCAACTTTAATTTCCTAAAATATATTTCATCGCTGTTTATGTTTTATCGCGTTTTGAGAGCGTTTGTGAGATATTTGAGCTGGGGGTAAAATGGTCATTTTGAGGGGTTAGATATTTTAGAAAAATTAGATATTTTTATAAATAGAGATTTGAGAGAAAAAGAGAGAAAAGAAAGGGAAAGGAAAGAAAGAGAGAAAGAAGGAAAAGGAGAGGAAAGAAATGGAGAAGAGGAAAAGAGGTGGAAATCGACATAGCACCGTTTCAAGCATGATTAATCGGGTAAGGGTGAGAAGTTTCGATTATATCATGCTTGTATATGAATATGTATGTATTTGTTTGAATGTTTGGTTGAAAAATACATGTTTTCCATTTGGTTGAACTTGTGAACAATTGATAGAAATCGATGTTTTCACGGGTGAAACTTGATATAAACTGCGTAGAATACTTGTTGTTATGTTTGGAACATGATTTGGTTGATATATTGTGATTTGGAAGTGTTTGGGTGGAAGAAATGATGAATTTTGACCCAAAATGACCCATAACAGCGCTACTGATAATTTCTGGGTTCGCAGGTTCACTTTGCGAACCACATCGAAGGGGAAAGCGAAGGTTAGCCCAGAAGTTCGCATTGCGAACTTTATGTTGTTTTTTCTCTGCCACGGTTCGCTGGGGGTTCACATTGCGAATAGGAAAGCGAACGTGACAGATTTCCCATTTTGTTTCCTTCATAACTTTTTATCCGTAACTCGGATTGAGGCGCGGCCGGATGAGTTGGAAAGCTAATGAGATGTTCTTTCTTATAAAAATGGTTTGGAGGGAAGTAGAGGATTTAATTAAGTCGTGGTGGTGTAAAAGTGTTGGGTTGTCGGGTTTTTATCGCGTTAAATGCGTGCGGTCGGTGTTTTACAGTGTTTTGTGCTATTGTTATATGACGTGGAGCTTTTATGTGGTTTATATGATGTTGAAGCATGTGATAAGTTATTGTAATTGTTGTGGCCTTATGGTAAAATACTTTGTTGACTTGAATACAAATGTATGGTATTAATGTATGTTGCTGTGGGTAGCCTTCGTGGCGTGAATCCTAGTGTTGTGAGTATCATTGTATGATTGTAGGATTTTTGTGGTTGATGGTGAGTAATTCTTGATGTGAATTGATATGAGTGTATATGCTAAAATTCTAATTGTTGTGGCTTGTGGATTATGATGAAATGCATTGTTTATGTGAAATTCAATGTGTGTTATTTGGTGGCCTTATGGCAAGTAAATGCATTGTTTGAATTGATTTCCAATGCATGAATAATGACGATGAGATAATTCATATTATTGATTTATGAAGATGCATTGATTGTCATGAGTCATTTGTATGCCAAGCATCATGATATGCATCTTGTGATGTCGTGTGCCCTTATGGGGGTGTGAGCGACGAAACGATTCCAGAGGGAATCTGCTGTAACGATCGTGTGCCTTATACAAAGAGGACCTAAAGCGACGTTATAGACGATCGTGTGCCTTATACAAAGAGGACCTAAAGCGATCGGATCGTGTGCATTATACAAAGAGGACCTAAAGCGATCCATAAACGTCGTGTGCCTTATACAAAGAGGACCTAAAGCGACGGGGAACATCGTTTGCCCGACGGGGAGTTACACTAAGTAACAAGCGATGATTCCAATAATTCCTGAGTGAATTAATGATGAGAATGATGGATGGATTGGTACAGCATGCATAGAGTCGTTGTGTCGGTCTCTGTGCATTTGCATAAATCATGAATGGATTGATTATGTGTGGGGAATTGTGAATTGATTGATTATGTGTTGAGCTCGTGATAGCATTGGTGATTTGATGCGCATTTGTGATAAATGCATTGGTTATGGATGATATGTTTTATGTATAGACATATGCCATGTTTTGTGGGGATGTTGTGCCTTACCATGATTGTATTAATTATCTATGATATGCTATATATGAATATATGTGATGTGGTGGTGTGTTTCCATATGTCATGACTTTGGTATGCCTTATGTATGAATATGTGATTATGTTGGTATAATTGATATATGCAATGTGGTTGAATTATTAGAAATAAGTTATGTATCTGTGGCATGCTATATGTATTAATATGTGATGCTTGTGGTGAGAATAATTATGCATGTGAATTTATATGTGTTGCATATTATTATGCAATCTTGATTTAGTTGTTATTTCTCACCCTTCTGCTGTGTTTGTTGCTCTATGAGGCAATTGCAGATTAGTATCTTGGAGGCTTCTGTGAAGATTAGTTCTCCACCCTTTTGTCGGTCTATCTGCTCTGATACGTAACACGGGAGTCGGGGAACGCTTTTGTTATATATGTATACATTTGTTGGATCTATTTTGTATTACCTTTGTATGAATATTTTGATGTTATAAAATAATTTATTTTGTAAAACAAGTCAGTTATGGATCTTTCCGCTTTATTCCATAATTGAACTTTCCTTTTGTTGGAAAAAATTTCCCTTTTATGTTTATGCCATTTTGTGTTATGTATCAAATTTATGAGCAGGGACTGTGTTTTCCTCAAATGTGGCATCCTTATTTCTGTCTAAGAATTTTCTTTTTATTCACTCTGATTTAATTATGTATTATTTAGTGCGATGGGAATTGGGGTGTTACACTTCTTCCAAGTCGGATATGGGTGGGTTGGAAATCCGACAACCAAAACGAACCCAGGGTACTAGCGCAAAGGCGACCCCAAGTAATAATGAACCTCAACCTTCTGCTCCTCCAGACCATGAAGAAACTTCACAAGGTGCTCCCAAGATGTTAAAAACCCTCATGACTGATGAAGTCTGTCAAGCCGACACGGAGATCAATTCTCTTATGCGAGTTCCTTGGGAGAATATTTTGTTCGGGGAGTTTAAATTCTGGTCCAACATATTTGACGGGCTTAGGTTTCTGTATGGCCATCTTAATGCCACTGAGGACGTTAACAACGTATAATCTATTGGTTGGCAGAAGATTACGCCAAATATTAGCTCTTACCTCATGCGGTGTGATGTTCTTGCCAGGGGTCTATTTGAATCTAGTGATGATTCTGAGGCAGAGAAGCTTAAGCTGAAAGAAGAGGTTACCCAGCTGCAAGAAGCCCTCAAGGTTCAATCAGAAAAGCTTTCTGGTTTAGAGAAAAACCTGGCTGACGAGAAGAAGAGCAAAGAGACTCTTGAATCTGAACATTTGTCGGCTTTGTCTAAGGTTGCTGAGGAAATGAGGCAAGTCAAAGTCTCTCACCAAGAGCTTTCAGTTTCTAATACCGAGCTCATTGAGTCTCTTAAGAAGGCTCAGATTGAAGTTCTCTCCGCTGGTGGCGAGGCCTTTGACAGGGCAAAGGAGCAATTTTTGTGCCTCCTTCTCGGGCTGGATCTGTCTAAAGTTGATTACTTCAAGGTGGTGTAGGATGGCCGCCTTATAGATCTAGACGAGCTTGAAAAGAATAATCCGGAGAAGACTCCTGCTCCTGTCAATAGCGGGAATGAGACCCTAAATAATGTTGGCGCTAATGGCACCTCGTTTGTTGAATGATTTTGAATTTCTTCTTGTATTAGTTAGTCATTCTTCTGGATGCATTTTTGATCTATTTTGGCAAGGGAGTGTGGTGTTATCCCCCTTATGCATATGAATTTTTAGCCTTCGGGCTTTATAATGTACAATTTTTTGGCCCTTCTGAGGCTTTTATTTACGTCGTTGCTGTTCATCATGTTTATTTCTTTGCAAAGTAATCCCGTACATATATCCAGCCCCTCGGGCACTAAGTTATGTTAAATTAAGGTGTCCGATTATAGATTGTCGGGTATTATTTTTACTTTGATTGTGCTTTGTTTCCACTACTTTCCAGATAGCTTACCTTGAAGCCGATTATTAAAGAGCTTTTAGTTATCTTGTGTGTATAGTCTTCACACTTTTGGGAGTCCTAAACTCTTGTAGGTTTAGGCGCCGATTATTGTATGGACTCGAGTGCCCCTTCAACCGAGATTTGCTCCTTTCTTATTGGTATTTTTCCATGTATGACGTTTTACTTACAAGCCCCAAGTATCTTTTGACGTGTTTTGGGCTTAGATGTTTCATCATCTTTATGTTAGATTGTCCGACTTGTGTGCACAGAGCTATTAGACATGTTTGTTCAACCCGTGTACGCGGAGCGTTTGTGGGCGACCTATGTACGTGGAGCAAGTCAACACGTTTATAGGATTTTAATCAACCCGTTCATGGGCAACCTATATACGCGGAGAAAGTCGACACGTTTATAGGAGTTTAATCAACCCGTTCATGGTCGACCTATGTACGCGGAGCAAGTCAACACGTTTATAGGAGTTTAATCAACCCGTTCATGGGTGACCTATATACGCAGAGCAAGGCGACCCATTTATAGGAGTTTTAATCAACCCGTTCATGGGTGACCTATGTATGCGGAGCAAGTCGACACGTTTATAGGAGTTTAATCAACCCGTTCATGGGCGACCTATGTACGCGGAGCAAGTCGACACGTTTATAGAAGTTTTTCGAGTTATAACTCATCATTCCAACCGATCACCTATAAACAAGACAAAACAATTTTTTAAGTCCAAGTGCCTCGTTAAAAACCCTTGCCTTTGCAAGGGAAAAGAGTGCAACCCAGATCCTTTATTCATTATTAGATTACATAAGATTTAGCTGAAGTATAGCCTAAGATTGGATACATTCCATGTCCTAGGTATTTATATTCCTTCTAACGTTTCTAGCTTGTATTCTCCGTTGTTTAGCTTTCGAATTACCCTGAATGGGCCTTCCCAATTGGGGGCAAGCTTTCCTTTGTTTTTTGGGTCTGTGATTTTCTTCAAGACCATGTCGCCTTCTTGGAATTCCCTTTGCCGGACTTTCAAGTTGTACCTTCTTGCCAACCTTTGTTTGGCATCAGCTTCTCTGATCCGTGCTATCTCTCCGACTTCGTCTATCTGATCAGCCGAGATGTTCAAATTCTCTATGTTGGTGATTTCATCAAAGTGTTCACGCCTCCAAGTCGGAGTGTTGATTTCCGCCGGTATCATTGCATCAGCTCCATATACCATCCTGAAGGGTGTTTCGTTAGTGGTAGAATGTGGTGTTGTATGGTATGACCACAAAATTTATTGCAAGTACTCGGCCCATATTCCTTTTGCTTCATCCAGCTTCTTTTTTATTCCACCTAAGACAATCTTATTGGCAGCTTCTGCTTGGCCATTATTTTGTGGGTGTTCTACCGATGTGAACCTGTTTTGTATTCCATAATCCTTACAAAAGTCTACAACTGAAGTGTTTGTAGATTGAGCTCCATTGTCCGAGACTATGACTCCCGGCAAACCAAATCGGCATATGATGTTCCTCCAATAAAACTTGCGAACCTTCTCGGCAGAGATCCGAGCAACAACCTCGGCTTTCACCCATTTTGTAAAATAATCGACTACAACAATTAGGAATTTGAGTTGTCCTGAAGCAACTGGAAATGGCCCTAGGATGTTTGTTCCCCACTGATAGAATGACCATGGGAATGTAATCAGATGGAGCGACTCGGCTGGTAAGTGAAAGCTCAAATGTTTTGGACAAAATTTTGGTAAAACTTAGTGCTGAAGAAGATATTTTAACATGAAGACCAAAGCTGAAGATTTATGCCAAAGAGCAAAGATGTCGAAGAAGATGTCTCAACTTGAAGACTCAACATCCTGGACTATTATAGCAGATTGATTTAAATCTGTTGCAAGATTCAAGGAGCAATCGCAGAAGTGGATCAAGGACCAAAGATAGAAAGCCCAAGATTGCTGAAAACTATATAAGAAGACTTAGGTCTAGGGTTTAAGTATGTACCTTGAATGTAATTTGTAAAACCTAGTCCTCTTGTGAAAAAATAAGGGTTTAGGGTTTTGAGAGTCGTTGGCTCTAGGTTTGTAAGTCTCCCTCTGTATCGGTTTGATACATTGTGGAAGACATATGTACTGTACAGATTCAGAAGCTTTTAGATAATGAATCTTGTATTGTTCTTGGATGAAGCTTTTAAGCAAATCCAAGTTAACGTGTTGGTCAAGAAAGCTTGACAAAATTTTGTATTGACAAGGATGGTTTAGATATCACAGTTTATGATTAAGGGAAGTGAGTGAGGTATCTGATATCAAAGAGGTTGTTCTTTGATAAAGTCTTCATATATTAGGAGATAAAGTTGTAAACGGTGGAGTTTAGCTTTGTAATAATTCTATAGACAGTGGAGTCTTCTTCCTGGATTGGTATCCCCCAGATGTAGGTGAATTGCACCGAACTAGGTTAATAATTGTTGTATCTTTTATCATTCTGCAGATTTAATTATTCTGTTAGGGTTCATGATAAACATATTGGAACAGATGTCGTAACATCTATGTTTCTGCAGTTCTGATATTCAAGGTATCAGTCTGCTGTTCTATTGTTTGTTTAAATGTTTATGCAAAACAATGTTTTGACATGTGTTAGAACATCTGTTGTCTGCAGTGTCAGAATTTCAATTGGTATCAGAGCAAGCATTCTGTCTGTTTCTGGATGAGATCTTTAGGAGATACTTTCTGGCGTTTAAACAAGGAGGAGTTTTGAAGATCAGATCAATCGAATCAGGCATACTCAAGGGTATTAATGGATGGGATGGATGTTTTGGATTGAAGGTAACAACCCGGTGGTTGTTCATGTTGTTGAGGAAGTTCTACAACAACTGCAGGATAAGTGGCTAGTTATCTTGTTGGGGTGTCTTATAAGATTTTCTGACATCTTATTAGGGCAAGCAGAATTTGTTCCTTGGTGGTTCTACTGCATATGTTTCTAATGGAAGAGCTCTAGAATTATGGGATTCTGGAGTTATTGCTGAAGACAGATGGTGGAAGGTCTCAATCGTCGACCTCTATTTGTGAAGATATTTGCATCTTTTTATTCCAAAGTCGGGAGTGATGGAATGGAAAAAGTTGTTGGAAGATGTCTGTTATGGTGACTTGGTACTTGGAAGCATGGTTCCATGGTGCAGTTTGAAGTCAGTTGAAGAGGAAAGGAGTTGAGTTAAGGTTTATCAAGTTCTTGCTCTGGGAGTTTGATAAATTATTGATCGGCTAGGTTGTCAAAGATACTTGAGAATTCTCTCAAGTCCACTCATAAAAGCGTCTCAGTCATGCATCTAGAGTCTTCTGGTTATTCTTCTGACTAGAAGGTGTTTCTATGAAACACAACCTAAAGAAAGTAGAGGTGATTTATTTCCACTATCCAAAACAACAAGGAAGGATTCATCTATCTTAATCCTAAGGGTGGATCCAATTTGATTGGAGTTTTCAGAACAGTTGAGGTAAATAGGATTCGTTCAGAGAGAATCTTAGTTACTTGAGTTAAGGGTGGCAGCCTTGGTATCTCAACAATTTGTTGTCAAAGAAGATACTTGCAAAATATTGAATACTTGATAAGTGTTCATAAAGTGATCTGGTGGAGCATAGCTACAACAGTGAAAAGGATTATTGGACAAGGATTTAAGATAAATTTCTATTTGTGGAGTTCACAAGTATTTAATTAATTATCCTTGAAAGTCAAGATTGCTGATGTTCAACAAGATGTTGGAACATCTCATCATTAGAGTTTGTGCAGAATCATGAGAGGGTTAATGCATGAGCTTTAGCATCTGTTTTGGTCTTGGGTGTTGACCTAAGAATCGACTCCAGTCTGGTGTGATAGAAGCATGTGATCTTTGGAGAGTTTCCTGGCAAGAAACTAGTCTGGACAATGGTGCTGTTAAAGATGAAGATGAAGACATCATAATCTTGATGGATTGTTCTTGGATCATTTTATTTCTGATCTAAGAGTATTGGAATGTAGCAGGTGTGTTCAAGTTGTTACTAGAAGCATCTGGTGGTAGCACAACTTGAATCAGTTTATTTCTGATCTAGGTACTGAGGAGCATGGGATCTTGCTCATTTTGAAGGTCAAGGATAAGTGGCAGTTATCTCTAATTTTATACTGACTGCTCTACTAAGGAAAGTGGCATTCTTTGGTATGGCTATGGTGTAGTCTAGGACTACTTTATTTTCTGAAGATTCAGACGTGGCAGGTGTGAAGTCTTTGAAGTTTCAAAGCAGTTATGCATCAAGGTGTGAGCTTGTATGGAATATCTTTGATAAGTCTAAGCAGGATGGAGGTTGTTTACTCAAACTTGGTTGTTGAATCAAGTCTATGAGAGCATGGAACTCTTGTTCTGTTAAAGGGAGGAGGTTCTTCTAAGTGGCAGAATGAGGAGCTGAATTCAGCAGCTGGATGTCGTATCAGAATGTTCTGACATCTAGCTTAACATCAGAATCTCAGCTGGTGATGTGGCACATCAGCTTAAAGATAATGTGATCTACAGGAGAATAGAAGTTATGGATGCTTCAAAAAGGTCTATCTCATGCAGTTTGCAGGAGTTGTGGATTGAGAAGATGTTACATGTCTAGAGGCTTGGTGGATCCAAGATGTCTTGCTATGGAGCAAGTAGTTCATGTAACTTGAAGATCAGATTTCATTGGTGGATCAGTGTATCTTGTGGGAGTTCTGAAGAAGAGTGAGATCAATCAAAAGGTGGAATTTGGTTGGTTTCATAGTGTGCATTCAAGCAGGGTGCTTGGAACTAATTACTCTTGGGCAGAAGGGTAGTTGGTTGAAAATGACAGGAGGTGATGATTCTTGGAGCTTATGGCAAAAGTTCTCAGTTTATGAAAGATACCTTCTTTTGGTGGATGAGAGTTTATTTCTCTCTTGGTTATCTGGAGTTCTTATTGATCAAGCTGGTGGCGCATTGTTGTTTGAAGATCTTCAGTTGGATTACTATGCAGATAGTAAGTCCAGTGGTGGAGCATATCAAGAACCATGGTGTGTGGTGTCTATGATGTGTGAAGAATGTCCTAACAGATGTTAGAACATTTTTTGGGTTGGTTATCCTGGGAGTAGGATATTAAGTTCTGAGTGTAGAACTTGACACTCACATCTTGTCTAAGAAGTATTTATCTTATCATACTGGAGAATGATGGGTAAAGGATTGTCTTGGAAGTCTGATATGAATGGGACATGCTAGAAGTGGATCAGTTTGGTGCTTGTGGAGTAAATGGGAAGAAGATTTCTGGAGCATGTATACGATATCTAACATTGTTAAGAAGATAACAAACTAAGAGGTATGATATCTCTTTGAGGAATGTGGATCATTCCAGATCAATTGGATTTTATCTCAAAGAACATGGAGGTCTATACATGAGAATTCAAGAGGAATTTGTGTGGTGTATAGATGGGTTCAAGAATAGGGGGATCAATGGAGCTTTGATCTTAGTCCAAGAGTTTATTGATTTAGGATGGTGATCCTAATGTGACCTCACGGGAAGCATGATAGTGTTCATGTGTGAGTGATTATTGGTTCTTGTCAGAAGAAGCAATAAGTGCAGTTGATGATTGTGTTCAGCAGGTAGGTTGGACAGAGGGTGCATTCTTGAAGACATGAAGATGCGTCTTATGTTTTCTAATCATCAGCATAAGTGTTCATTGGAGGAGCATTGGTTATCTTAGATAGGGGGAGTTGCTCCTTGATCTAAGATGGATTACTGCAAGGGTGCAGTTCTGAATCCAGTTTGCTTGGAGGTCAAGCAATTTGTGATTATTTTGAAGATGAGATGTCAAGAAGGATGCCTTGACATTGCTCTGCTGCCACAGACTGTGGGGATATTGATCAATACATAAGTTTTTGATAAACAATGTCTGACCTGATGTCAGGATATCGTTAAGAACATTTTTAATTGGGTCATTATGGACGGTGTACCTTGGACAGTGGAAAATATGCGTGTACACAACATGCTCTTTGGGTTTTGCAAAATATTTGGATGGTGCTCTTTATAGGAGAAACAGTCAGAGCAGTCTTGGTCGGTGCACTCTCGTTGTTGGAGAAGTCTTATTTGCTATTAATGACCTTGTTGAATTGACCCTTGGCTCGTTGATTCCTATGAAGGCTGCTTGGGTATTTAAAGGAAAGTCTTTGTCACTTTTGGCTCAAGATGTGTGTTCTCACGGCATTATTCAGAATTATTCCTTGGCTGTGGTGCGTCTGGGCTGGCTTGGTACTTTTTTTTTGTCAATTTTTGGCAAAAAAGGGGGAGAAAGGTTTCGTATCTCAGCTTCTTTTGTGTCTTGTGTCCTGAGTTAAGAATTATACCCAGGAATTTCAGGAGTCTCCAATATCTTGAGTGTGTATGTGGATGTGTACTTTTAGATACCTCATTGCTTCAGGGGGAGTCACATCAGTATTCTAATCATAGCCGACACTCAGGGTAAAGAGACGTTAGGAACATCCTGGTCTTATGGTACAAAGAGTTTTAGCCAAAATTTTCCAAAAAGGGGGAGATTGAAAGCTCAAATGTTTTGGACAAAATTTTGGTAAAACTCAGCGCTGCAGAAGATATTTTAACATGAAGAGCAAAGCTGAAGATTTATACTAAAGAACAAAGATGTCTAAGAAGATGTCTCAACTTGAAGACTCGACATCCTGGACTGTTATAGCAGATTGATTTAAACATGTTGCAAGATGCAAGGAGCAGTCGCAGGAGTGGATCAAGAACCAAAGATAGAAAGCCCAAGACTGCTGAAGACTATATAAGAAGACTTAGGTCTAGGGTTTAAGTATGAACCTTGAATGTAATTTGTAAAACCTAGTCCTCTTGTGTAAAAATAAGGGTTTAGGGTTTAGAGAGTCATTGGCTCTAGGTTTGTAAGTCTCCATCTGTATCGGTTTGATACATTGTGGAAGACATAGGTACTGTAAAAATTTAGAAGCCTTTAGGTAATGAATCTTGTATTGTTCTTGGATGAAGCTTTTAAGCAAATCCAAGTTAGCGTGTTGGTCAAGAAAGCTTGACAGAATTTTGTATTGACATGGATGGTTTAGATATCACAGTTTGTGATTAAGGGAAGTGAGTGAGGTATCTCATATCAAAGAGGTTGTTCTTTGATAAAGTCTTCATAGGGTAGATATTAGGAGATAAAGTTGTAAACGGGGGAGTTTAGATTTTTAATAATTCTACAGATAATGGAGTCTTCTTCCTAGATTAGTATCCCCCAGATGTAGGTGAATTGCACCGAACTGGGTTAATAATTGTTGTGTCTTTTATCATTCTGCAGATTTAATTATTCTGTTAGGGTTCATGATAAATATGTTGGAACAGATGTAGTAACATTTATGTTTCTGCAGTTCTGATATTCAAGGTATCGATCTCTTGTTCTGTTCTTTGTTTAAATGTTTATGCAGAACAATGTCTTGGCATGTGTTAGGACATTTGTTGTCTGCAATGCCAGAATTTCAGTAAGTGTTTGAATGGAGCGAATAGTTGGCACTTTTCACACTTGCTAACGTATTCGATGCAATCTCGCATCATATGTGGCCAGTAGTACCCGGCTTTTAGGATCTTTCTGGATAGTGTTCTCCCACCGATGTGGCTACCACAAGCTCCTTCATGGACCTCTTTAATTACCAGTTCAATCTCAAACTCTGACACACATCTGAGCATAGGTGTCAACCTGCCCATCTTATACAGCGTGTCCGAGATTATGATATACCAAGAAGCTATCTTTTTAATCTTCCGAGCTTCATTGATGTCTTCGGGTAATACTTCCTGAGTCAAGTAGCTGATAATGGGTCTCATCCACCCTTGGACATTCTCTATGGTTAATACTTCTTCTGATTGAATGTTGGGTGCTTCAAGAACTTCTTGAATTATGGTCTTATTTATTTCTTAATTTTTTGAGCTTGCTAGCCGGACTAGGAGGTTGTCCCGGGCATTATCTTCTCTTGGGATGTGGATGACTTCAAATTTTGAGAACGCTTTGGATATTCCTAAATCTTTCTGAAGGTACTTTATCAGGGTGGAATCCTTTGTCTGGTATTCGTTCTTCGTTTGTCCGACCACTAGCTGTGAATCATTTTTCACCAAAAAGTGCGTTACTCTGACTTCTCTTGCCAATTTCATTCCGGCAATCAAGGCTTCGTACTCTGCCTAGTTGCTACTAACCTGAAAATTGAAACATAAAGAATATTCTAATGTTAGATCTCTGGGTCCTTCCAAAATGATTTCGGCTCCGCTTCCCTTGAGATTTTAAGATCCATCCACATAAAGGATCCATTGGTTTGAGATTTCTTCTCCAGCCGGTGCACTTAATTCAACCACAAAATCAGCCAGTGTCTGTGACTTAATATTGGTCCTGGGTATAAAGTTGATGTCGTACTCGAAAAGCTCTATTGCCCACTTGGCCATCCGTCCTGCCAAGTCGGGCTTTCTCAGTATTTGTTTGATTGGGTAATTCGTCTTTATTGTGATGGGGTGACCTTGAAAATAATGTCTCAGTTTCTGGGCTGTGATGACCACTGCTAGCGCTAAGCGTTCAATCTTCTGGTACCTTAGCTCTGCTTCTTTTAGAACTTTGCTGATAAAGTATACAGGTCGCTCTCCATCTTCTCCATATTGTACCAAAACCGGGCTCATGGCTTTATCCGTGACTGACAAGTATAGGACTAGTGGTGTATTTTCTTCAGGCCTTACTAGGATAAGAGGCGAGGATAGGAAACACTCTACTTCTTGAAAATCTTATTCACATGCCTCTGTCAATTCAAACTTCTTAGATTTCCTTATGGCTGCAAAGAAATGTATTGACTTATCTCCTGCACATGATAGAAATCGTGACAATGCAGCTAACCTCCCTGTCAGTTGTTGGACCTCCTTTTTCGTGTTTGGACTTCTCATATCTACTATCATATGGAATTTGTCCGGGTTTGCTTCTATTCCTCGGTTGGTGAGCATGAATCCGAGGAACTTCCCAGCTTGTACTCCAAAGGTACACTTGTCCGGGTTCAGACTCATGTTGTAGCTTCTAATGGATGCAAAGGTTTCAGTTAAATCCTTCACATGCGATCGGTTTTGACTTGTCTTGATTACCATGTCATCTACATAGACCTCCAGATTCTTCCCTATCTGAGTAGCAAACACCTTATCCATTAGCCTCTGGTAAGTAGCCCCAACATTTTTGAGTCTGAAGGGCATAACCTCATAATAGTAATTGCTCTGATGGGTCATGAAAGCAGTTTTTGGTGCGTCTATTGGATTCATGCGTATCTGGTTGTACCCAGAGTATGCATTCATGAAACTGAGTAGACGGGACCCTGATGTAACATCTATTAATCGGTCAATATTTAGAAGTGGATACGGATCTTTAGGACATGCTTTTTTGAGGCCCGTAAAGTCCACACACATTCGCCATTTTCCAGATTTCTTTTTTACCATCACTACGTTGGATAAACAGGTCGGATACTTGATCTCCTTAATGAACCCGACCTGTAACAACTTCTCGACTTCTTCTGCAATAGCCTTCCTCTTTTCATCGCCACCCTTTCTTTTCCTTTGAGAAACTGGCTTGATGTCTGGATCGATTGCCAAGTGATGGTGTAACACACCACTTTCCCATTTTACAAAATAAGTAAATACTACGAAAATAATCAGAGTTTACGACAACAGTAGGACAACACATCATTAAACCAACAACAAAACTCCTTTTTCATTAATAAGCAGCGAAAATAATTGTTTTATTCGAAATACGACAATTTGCCAACAACACCAAAAATCCACATAATATCGTGGTCCACCAAAGTTTCAAATAAAGAATGATACGTAACAAAATAATAAAGAATAACAAATGACGAAAAACTCCCAAAATCCCGTGTTACGTATCAGAGCGACTCCTAAGACTCGATCAAGCAACATGCACTCCATGCACACTCAAGTACCTGGATTATCTGTACTTACGAAGAAGCACAGACGCAACAAACAACAAAGGGGTGAGAACTACATTCAATAAATAACGGTGTATAATACATGCTAAAGGTAGTAGTCACACAATCATATATCAGAAAACACACCATCATGACATACTTGTCATTTTCATTCAGATTTCACCAAACACATAATAATGCAATGCGACTCAAAGACATCGACACAATGCATGTGGTACCAAAACACCATAGTTCATTCAATCGAACCTGGATAAATCACATACACCCCTACTTGGCAATGATTTATTTCCACCATAGTTCGGATGAATGCATGACAGTAAATATGCATACAACACATATATATGACCACAATCATACATCTTCACGATCCTCCTGATCACACGTGAGATACCTACTCACCATCACACACATCACAACAAGAAATTCCTCACATAACATTCAATTAGTTAAACATCTAATTAATTCGCTAAAATTACTAAATTAATTACTTTCATCACCAATTCTACAATTCTCAGGTTCTGGCATCTATCCCCAACCTCTCAAACCAAAAGAAATCACTTCATACGCGAAAACGGGAAAGAAATCGCGAAACGACAAAATTCTGCACTCTCGCCGGTCATACACGTATTGCCCTGGGTCGTACACGTATTGCCCAGCTCGCTCGCCCATCCTGCTGCGTATCATACGCGTAATGCTTCTTCTCCTGCCCTTCCATACGCATATTGCCCAGCCTATTACGCGTATGGGCAGAGACGTTATTCCTTAAAAATCCCATTTCCAAATCTAGTTACGCGTAATTACTCTCCGTACGCGTAGTGCCAAGTTCCCATATGCGTACTGTTACGCGTACGGGCAGAGGGTCGTGCCAAAGCCTCCTTTGGCCCTCCAATACGTGTATTTCCTTCTTCTGTGCCTAGAATTACGCGTAACATCCTCCCTGTTACGCGTAAGGCCAGATCCATTACGTAAATTATATTTCTCCACACCAGTCTGAGTTCTGTTACGGGATCCTCACTTTTTCACTCCAATTCAGGCCTAAACTTGTTTCTACATCAGTTTTAGGTCCTATTCTTCATCTTACTTCTTTCACCTATCATTACTAATCAAAATTACAGGTCTTAGATCTAATTTCGTTCACTCAACCTGCACAAAAACCAGTTTTGCAACATACACATTCACATAGCAGCAACAACACCATGTATTTACACACAAATCATGACAGAATAAATCGATTCATGCAATGTTCATCATAATTTCAACCATACAACAACAGATTCATAAAACAGAATTTATACGCACAAATTCCTACGAGGATAAGGACTCCTCACTACCCTCTCATGATATAAACACCTAAATTGAAATCCATTCTCCCCCTTACCTCGAATTCTTGATTAAAATCCTGCGAAAATTGTTTCTTCCAAGCCCTAGTTCTTCCTTGTTCTCCCTCTTTCTAGCCATTCTCTTTGTGAAAATCTGATTATGACTAACCCTACTCACTAATCCTTACTAATTTCTGCTTAATGACAAAACTGTCCTTATTTTTCTCCAATAGCCCATTATCCATTTAATTAAATTAGATTTTTAATTTAATAAAAATAATAATATTACTCACATAATAATTATAATAATACTAGTAATAATAATAATAATAATAGTAATAATAATATTAATAATAATACTACTACTATTACTACTCATACTCAAAATTACTCTCGACATCTCTAGTCTACCCGTCCCACTAAGGACTTCACGCCTACGCGCTCAACCCCACACCCTTAACAAGGCCAAACAACGGAAAAGTAACACGACGATCAAATAATTTAAATTGGGGTGTTACAACTCTCCCCCCTTAAATTATTTTCGTCCTCGAATATGTACCTGCTGGAAATAGCTCCGGATACGACTCTCTAATCCTGCTCTCCAGCTCCCAGGTCACACTTCCCCTAGCAGCTCCTCCCCAAGCTACTCTCACCAAAGGAATCTCCTTCCCTCTGAGTTGTTTCATCTTGCGATCCTCGATCCTTATCGGCATCGCCTCCACAGTTAGATTATCTCTAATCTGCACCTCATCCCTCTAGATAACATGAGATGGATCAGATACATACTTCCGAAGTTGCGACACATGAAACACATCATGCAAGTTCGAAAGTTCAGGCAGCAACGCCACCCTATATGCAACTGCGCCCACTCTTTGCAAGATCTGATATGGTCCAATAAACTTAGGATCCAGCTTCTTCGACTTCAATGCACGCCCAACACCGGTCACTAGGTTGACTCTTAGGAATACGTGGTCACCTTCACTGAATTCCAAGTCTTTCTTCCGATTATCATGATAACTTTTCTGCTTACTCTGAGACGTTTTCATCTTCTCGCGGATCATCTGAATTGTCTCCGTAGTCTGTTGCACAATCTCAGGTCCAAGCACCACATTCTCACTGGTCTCATACCAACACAGAGGCGTCCTACACCTCCTACCATACAAAGCTTCGAAAGGTGCCATTCCAATACTAGTATGGTAACTATTATTATACGTGAACTCTATCAATGGTAAATGAGTATCCCACGCACCACCTTTCTCCAACACACAGGCTCTCAACAAATCTTCCAACGACTGAATAGTCCTCTCTGACTGACCATCGGTCTGAGGATGATAAGCCGAGCTCAACTTCAATTTAGAACCTAAAGCTTCCTGCAGACTCTTCCAAAATTCTGAAGTAAACCTCGGATCCCTATCCGACACTATACTCGACGGAACACCATGCAACTTCACAATTATTCTGATATAAATCTCCGTCAGCTTTGACAACGGAAAACTGATATTAATTGGTATAAAATGAGCGAATTTCGTAAGTCGATCCACCACTACACAAATAGCATCAAAGCCTCTCGTCACATTTGGCAAACCAGTAACAAAATCCATGGTAATACTGTCCCATTTCCATTCCAGAATTTTCAACGGTTGCATTAACCCCGAAAGTTTCTGGTGTTCCACCTTTGACTTCTGACAGATCAAACAAGCATAAACAAACTGAGCTATGTACCTCTTCATACCGGACCATAAAAATAACTTCTTCAAGTCATGATACATTTTTGTAGCTCCCAGATGAATACTCAAGCTACTTCGGTGACTTTCCTCTAAGATCGCCTTCCTCAATTCATCATTATCCGATACACAAATTCTGCCCTGGAATCTCAATACACCAATATTATCCACTATAAAATCATTATTAGGATCACCTCCTTCTGTAGGCATCAAGTCCACTAGCTTCACATCAAGTCTCTGTTTTTCCTTAATCACATCCAAAAAGTCATTATTCACCTTAAGCATACCCAATCTAACACTCCTGGGTGTAGTTTCACAAACTATACTCAAGTCTCTGAACTGTTCAATCAACTCCATTTCTTTTACCATTAGTGCAGACATATGAATTTTCTTCCGACTGAGAGCATCTGCTACAACATTAGCTTTCCCCGGATGATAACTCAAATTAAAATCATAGTCTTTCAAGAACTCTAACCATCTCCTCTGCCTCATATTCAATTCCTTCTGATCGAACAAATACTTCGGACTTTTGTGATCACTAAATACTTCAAATCTCGATCCATACAGATAACGTCGCCAAATTTTCAATACAAAAACCACTGTAGCTAATTCAAGATCATGAGTAGGATAGTTCCTCTCATGCACCCTCAATTACCGCGAAGCATATGCCACTACCTTGCCATCTTGCATTAACACACAGCCTAATCCCATCTTAGACGCATCACAATACACCACAAAAGGTTCACTTGAACTTGGTAGAATTAACACCGGTGCCGTAGTCAATTTCTTCTTCAATTCCTCAAAACTTTCCTCACAAGCCGCATCCCAAACAAAAGCTTGGCTCTTTCTAGTTAACTGCGTCAACGGTAATGCCAAATTAGAAAACCCTTCAATGAATCTTCGATAATAACCTGCCAAACCCAAGAAACTTCTAATTTCAGTCGTTGTCTTCGGTGGCTCCCACTGAAGTACTGCACTTACTTTAGATGGATCCACCGCTATGCCATCACCAGAAATAACATGACCCAAGAAACTCACAGTCTTCAACCAGAATTCACATTTCGAAAACTTTGCAAACAATTTATTATCTTTCAACACCTGCAATGCAATTCTCAAATGTTCTGCGTGATCCTCGTCAGATTTAGAATAAATCAGTATGTCATCAATGAATACTACAATAAACTGATCCAGATAAGAATGAAAGATAGGATTCATATACTCCATAAACATACCCGGCGCATTAGACACTCTGAAAGGCATCACTGAATATTCGTAATGTCCATAGCGAGTTCTGAACGCAGTCTTTTGAATATCATCTTCCTTTACTATAATCTGATGGTAACCCGACCTCAAATTAATTTTGCTGAAAACACGAGCTCCCACAAGCTGGTCCATTAAGTCATCAATCCTCGGAAGTGGATACTTATTTTTAATGGTCACTTTATTCAGCTGACGGTAATCAATGCACAGACGCATACTACCATCCTTCTTCTTCACCAACAACACTGGAGCTCCCCACGGCGACACACTCGGTCTAATAAACTTCTTATCAAGCAATTATCCAATCTGAGATTTCAACTCTGCCAATTCTGATGCAGACATCCTGTAGGGTGCCATAGATATAGGTCTGGTACCAGAAACAAGATCAATAGCAAATTCAACTTCTCTCGTCGGAGGCAACTCTGTAATATCATCTGGAAATACTTCAGGAAATTCACTCACCACCGGTAACTAATTAACTGAAGTCTTGCTTTCCACAGATAACGAGGAAAACACTGCAAACATCTTAGCTTCATCCTCCAACAACGTCCTCAACTCTCTGCTAGACAAAGAATCCGCTAATGCTTCCTCTTCAGGTGTAAGAAACAATAACGTCTTCCTAAAGTAATCAATATAAATCTGGTTGAACTCCAACCAGTTCATCCCCAAAATAACATCGAGATTACCGAGTGGCAAACAAATCAAGTCCACTTTGAAATCCCTACCAAACATAGTCAACAGACACTTCAAACACACTAAGGAAGTAACTACAGAACCAATAGACAGAGTTTCAATCGTCATCCTCTGATCTAGAGTAGACGACACAATTCCTAATCTCTTCACACAATCAACAGAAATAAACGAGTGGGTTGTACCCGTATCAATGATAGCAATCAAAGGAATATCATTAATAAAACAAGTACCTTTGATGGAGCGCTCTTCATTGGCGGATTGGGTTCCCACCAAAGCAACCACTTTTCCACTGGCCTGAGATTTCTTTGGCTTTTCACAGTGAGTGCTGATATGGCCATTCTCTCCACAATTATAACAGGTAGGCATAGTGGCCCTACAATCTGCTATGACATGACCAGGTCGACCACACTTGAAACACTTCTTCACCTCATTCGGATAATTGTTAGCACGGTGACCCGCGCCACCACATCTGAAACACTTGAGAGCATTAGGAACCACTCCTCCCTCTTTTGGTTTCTTCTGCACAACAGCTTTCTGTCTTCCCTTGTCAGCTCGAGCGCTATAAGGAGTAACCCCAAACCTCTGCTTACCCTTCCGGTCACTTACGACTTTGTAATGAGCAATCCAGACCCTGTTATCATTATCATAAATTCTGCTTCTGCTAACCAGTTCTGGATATATCCTTATCTTCTGACAAGCAATGCCCAGTTTGATCTCGGGACGCAGCCCGTTCTCAAACTTCAAGCATTTTGAATTTATAGCTTCTTCCGTATTGTAATGAGCACAATACTGCACCAACTCTTCAAACCGAGCAGCATATTCAGCAACAATCATGCTACCCTGTTTCAGCTCCAGGAATTCAATCTCTTTTGCACTACGAATATCTTCCGGAAAGTACTTTTCCAGAAACTCAGCCTGAAACACTGTCCAAGTAATATCAGTACCCGCAACTTCCAACCTCTGACGGCTATTGTCCCACCAGGCTTTAGCCTCTCCCTCCAGCATATGAGTGCCAAACCGTACTTTCTGAGCATCACTGCATCGCATGGTCCAGAAGATTTTCTCAGCAGCCTTCAGCCATTTCTGTGCAGCCTCCGAATCCAGAATACCTCCCTCATAATTAGGTGGCTTATTGCTCTGAAACTGTGCTAAGTCGCGGAACTGCGCACCCCTAGCCTAATTAGTGTTCTCAACTGCTTGTGTCATCGCTTACATAGCAGCAGCAAGAGCAGGATCATTCCTTCCTGCCATACTGTTCAACAATTAACATACGGCCAGAACACACAACTTACTCCTATTCTAAGGACAGACTCTACTACGACACCTGGCCGGACGGACCAACCTGCTCTGATACCAATTGTAACACCCCACTTTCCCATTTTACAAAATAAGTAAATACTACGAAAATAATCAGAGTTTACGACAACAGTAGGATGTCACATCATTAAACCAACAACAAAACTCCTTTTTCATTAATAAGCAGCAGAAATAATTGTTTTATTCGAAATACGGCAATTTGCCAACAACACCAAAAATCCACATAATATCGTGGTCCACCAAAGTTTCAAATAAAGAATGATATGTAACAAAACAATAAAGAATAACAAATGACGAAAAACTCCCAAAATCCCGTGTTACGTATCAGAACGACTCCTAAGACTCGATCAAGCAACACGCACTCCATGCACACTCAAGTACCTGGATTATTTGTACTTCTGAAGAAGCACAGACGCAACAAACAACAAAGGGGTGAGAACTACATTCAATAAATAACGGTGTATAATACATGCTAAAGGTAGTACTCACACAATCATATATCAGAAAACACACCATCACGACATACTTGTCATTTTCATTCAGATTTCACCAAACACATAATAATGCAATGCGACTCAAAGACATCGACACAATGCATGTGGTACCAAAACACCATAGTTCATTCAATCAAACCCGGATAAATCACATACACCCCTACTTGGCAATGATTTATCTCCACCACACTCCACATTGGAGTTTGGATGAATCACATACACTCCTCCTGAGCAATGATTCATCACCACCGACACCATGAATGCATGACAATAAATATGCATACAACACACATGTATGACCACAATCATACATCTTCACGATCCTCCTGATCACACGTGAGATACCCGCTCACCATCACACACATCACAACAAGAAATTCCTCACATAACATTCAATTAGTTAAACATCTAATTAATTCGCTAAAATTACTAAATTAATTATTTTCATCACCAATTCTACAATTCTTAGATTCTGGCATCTATCCCCAACCTCTCAAACTAAAAGAAATCACTTCGCATGCGAAAACGAGAAAGAAATCGCGAAACGGAAAAACTCTACACTCTCGCTGGTCACACGCGTATTGCCCTGGGTCGTACGCGTATTGCCCAGCTCGCTCGCCCATCCTGTTGCGTATCATACGCGTAATGCTTCTTCTCCCGCCCTGCCATATGCGTATTTCCCAGCCTATTACGCATATGGGCAGAGACATTATTCCTTAAAAATCCCAATTCCAGATCTAGTTACGCGTAATTACTCTCCGTACGTGTAGTGCCAAGTTCTCATACGCGTACTGTTACGCGTACGGGCAGAGGGCCATGCCAAAGCCTCCTTTGGCCCTCCAATACACGTATTACCTTCGTTTGTGCCTAGCATTATGCGTAACACCCTCCCTGTTACGCGTAAGGCCAGATCCATTACGCAAATTGCATTTCTCCACACCAGTCTGAGTTCTGTTACGGGATCCTCACTTTTCACTCCAATTCAGGCCTAAACTTGTTTCTACATCAGTTTTAGGTCCTATTCTTCATCTTACTTCTTTCACCTATCATTACTAATCAAAATTACAGGTCTTAGATATAATTTCGCTCACTCAACCTGCACAAAAACCAGTTATGCAACATACACATTCACATAGCAGCAACAACACCATGTATTTACACACAAATCATGACAGAATAAATTGATTCATGCAATGTTCATCATAATTTCAACCATACAACAACAGATTCATAAAACAAAATTTATACGCACAAATTCCTACGAGGATAAGGACTCCTCACTACCCTCTCATGATATAAACACCTAAATTGAAATCCATTCTCCCCCTTACCTCGAATTCTTGATTAAAATTCTGCGAAAATTGTTTCTTCCAAGCCCTAGTTCTTCCTTATTCTCCCTCTCTCTAGCCCTTCTCTTTGTGAAAATCTGATTATGACTAACCCTACTCACTAATCCTTACTAATTTCTGCTTAATGACAAAACTATCCTTATTTTTCTCCAATAGCCCATTATCCATTTAATTAAATCAGATTTTTAATTTAATAATAATAATAATATTACTCACATAATAATTATAATAATACTAGTAATAATATTAATAATAATATTAATAATAATAATACTATTATTACTACTCATACTCAAAATTACTCTCGAAATCTCTAGTCTACCCGTCCCACTAAGGATTTCACGCCTACGCGCTCAACCCCACACCCTTAACAAGGCCAAACAATGGAAAAATAACACGACGATCAAATAATTTAAATTGGGGTGTTACAGATGGCACATGTGATCTATCCCTGGCATGTCTGAAGGCTTCCATGTGAACAGGTCCACATTGTCCTTTAGCACTTGAACAATCTCTTTCTCTTCTTCCGGGGACAAGTTGACTCCAATGTGTGTAACATGGGATGGTAGATGCCCAATCTGAACTTGCTTTGTTTCTTCGTTGGGCATTATATTATCTTCAATTGAATCATCACGTGGGTCTATGTCGACCAGGTGGACTTTGAGGGAATTCTTGGGATCTGCTTCTCCTGCAGGCTCCTTTCTTTTCAACTTCAAGCTGTCCTTATAACACTTTCTCGCCAGCCCCTGGTCGCCTTTGACAATTCCAACCCGACCATCTCCAAGTGGGAATTTCATTGTCAGATATAGAGTTGAAAGCGAAGCTTCCAGGGCGTTGAATTATGGTCGGCCTATAATGATGTTATAGGGTGAAGCAGCATTGACTATCAAGTACCTCACTCGGACAGTCTTCACATTAGTCATGTTACCAAAGGTTGTCGACAATGATAGATGTCCGAGCACCTGAACCTGTTCTCCCAAAATCCTACTAAACTGCCTTTGAATGGTAGTAACTCGGTCGCATCAAGCCTCATTCCTCTGAATGCATCCCAATACAATATGTCAGCTGAGCTTCCAGGGTCTATCAGTACCCTTTTCACGCTTCAATCTCTTATTTATAATTTGATAACCATTGGGTCATTCTCATGAGCTAAGACTCCTATGGCATCTTTTTTTGGAGAATGTTACAACATCTAAGTTGCCTTTCGGTTTCTCTGGGGATTTCTGGTCGATATGCATAACTGCTCTAGCATATCTCTTTCTGGCTGAACTTGTCTCTCCACCACCAACAAACCCCCCATAAATGGTGTTTAGGGTGTGTCGGGTTGCCTTTGTCTCGTGACCCTCTTCAGCATCTGAAGTTTTATTCCGGGATGACTTTTCTAGTCCCTGATCATATCGGCAAGGACTTCTTTTGTTATTTTGTGGTCGAGAATCCTTCACATATGCCAAGAGGTGTCCCCTCTGGATTAAAGCTTCAATTTCCTTTTTCAGCTGCTGATAGTCCTCGGTGTGATGTCCCCGTACACGGTGGTAATTACACCAAGCCTCTGGTTGCCTTCCCATGATTGCATTGGCTCTTTTGGGGCGATGAGGCTCTGGTAACAGATTCATGTGGCCGACTTCTTTAAGGATATCTCCCCTGCTTGTATTTAGCGGGGTGAGGTCTCTGTCCAGCTTGTACGGTTGTCTGTATGATCTGGGAGCATGTCGCTCGTGCGCAACTCCTCGAGGATGCTTCTTTCTCCTGTTTGACGCCTCTTCTTTGCTCTTTGTCTTTTCATTATTGTCCCGGACTCTTTTCTCTTTGTTACTTTCTTCTCCTTTGATGTAACATTCCGCCCGGGTAGTGATCTCGTCTATGTTGATAGCCAGCTTCTGAGCCAATGACTCATTGAATTGCCTGACTCGTAATCCATGTTGAAAAGCCCCCACAAACAGCTCTTGATTTGGATGAGATACTTTGAGGGTTTCCTCATTGAATCGATCCAAGTACCCACGTAGTGATTCTGCCTGCTTCTATCGAACACTGAACAATGCGGTCGGGAACACCTTCCGGTGTTTGCTTACCGAGAAGTGTTGTACTAACTTCTTAGTTAGGTCCTGGTAGCTTATGATGGAGAGTCGAGGAAGGCTCCTGTACCGTCTTAGGGTTATATCCTTCAAGGTTCCGACGATGAGTTTGCACTTCAGTGAGTCCGAAGGGGAAACTATGGCCATCTGATTGTTGATAGCAATGACATGCTCTTGAGGATTTGTCTTCCCATCATAAGAGGTTAATGATGGTGCTTTGAAGTTCCTGGTACGTGGTCGTCCCAAATCTCTTGAGAGAGAGGTTGAGGTTCGAGAACCTCTTTCTCACTATCACCGTCAACTTGACTTTGTTGCTGCAGCACTTGTATGTTGTCCTGCAGCGTTTCATTCAGTTGTCTCATGGTTTCCATCATAGCTAGTAGTTGAGCCATGTCTGGAGGATCTCCTTCAGAAGACATGTCGCTAGTGAGAGGTGTGTCCTGGGAAATTTTTACCTAGGCCCCACGGTGGGCGCCAAATGTTCTAGCCAAAAATGGTTAGACCACCAAAAGTGCTAGTTCTCCTTATTCTGGACAAGGAGAGCTACATTGTCTATACTATCGAGTATGTTTGGGGATTTGAGAGCTAAATAGGTGTTGTATATTGTCTCAAGATGGATGTGTCTTGCTTAACCCTCATGTGGGAGCCCCTTTTATAGCCTTCTTCCACCTTCATTTAAGCTATGCCATTAAGAGAAGCGTTTTGGCCTTCTAACGTTGCATGGCCATAATTGTTGTAACTCTTATTCATGAATGCACGCTTTAAAGATAGGATAACGCCTACATTGATGTGATGCCGCCGTTACAACTGTTGGAATGATGCTTGTTGAGCTCATGTCGTGATCGGAATCGGTCGGGGTTGATAGGGTAATGTACCCGGCCATGCAGGAACTCGGCTGATGGGAGTCGGGCTCCCTGACCAGGACGGGTTGTGTATGATGCTTGTCTAGCTCTCTACATTGTACGATTCTTTCCTGCTACCATAGTCTAGTCTGTGCTTACTTTTATCCAACTACTCCACTCGGCATCAAATATATTTGGTATATATAGAAGGACTGCAAAATAAAAGAAGAAAAACCTTCAGGGAGGCATTTGAAAACAGGTGGAGTCAAGGGTGGTTGAAAAATCATACTTGTAGGCTTGTTAAATTACCTAGGCAGAAAAGGGTAATTGTGAACAAGTGGATGCAAGTTGTGAGATCAAGATTCAAGGGTTGCTTGAATTTCATCGAAGTTATTGATTAAAGTTTCAACTTGGTATCAACACGGTTTAAAGTCAAAGTGGAGATTGTTGTAAATGTGCCTTAAAACCTTTGTTGATGAAAAGAAAGAAAACATATTTTGGAGATTGCATTTACCGCGAAAATCGGATGAAAAATCGGAAAAAAATCGGTCGGTGAATAGTGGAGTCCGTACGTATGAATAGTGACGTCAGTACGGATGAATAGTGATATCTGTACGGTGAATAGTGTTGTCCGTACGGTGAATAGTGTTTTCGAGTTTTCGGGCTTTTTCTATTCGGTCCATGGATTCATGTGATTTTGGGCTTTGTTTGTTGGGTATTTGCTATTATAAATATGTATCTCTTATATGGTTGGTGTGTGACAATCTTAGAGTTTACACCAACAAGGGTTTAAAGCATAGCATAAGGTTTCAGCTATTCACAAGAAAAACCTTAGAAAAACAAAGGTTTAGGGAAACCTTTGGAGTTGTTTAAGGTTATTGTGAAACACTGTTATACCGTGGGTTTGAGTGATTCATATATTGAGAGTTGGAGAGGTTGGAAAACACTTGGGTAGAAAATAGGGTTGTTCTTGGGAACCTGAAGGCGAAGGCTATTTTCTTGTAACTCATCTGTAATCTCTTGTAACAACTTTATGAGCATAGTGAATTGGAGAGCTTCTTTCTCCCCCAGAGTAGATCGTTTGATCGAACTGGGTAAACAAACCTTCTGTTTTTCCTTACCTTATTCTGTTATATTATCCGTGTACGACTTATTATTGCTGAAGACCATTTATTTTGGTTGCTATTGTTCTTTGCCTCACAAAATTGATATTGAATTTTGTCGTAATTCACAACAAGATTCACAACACTTTCTTTTGTTAAAATTCAACTCTATTTTTTAATAATAATCTTTGTTTCAAATGAAATTTATAATTAAGAAGTACAGAAGTAATATATACATAATATTGTAGTATACATAAAAAAATAACAAAGATAACTATAATGTTATTAGTATAATGTTGTGATATTCAAAGAACTTTCTTGTTACTGTAATGTTGTGACTTCTGTAATATACATAAAATATTACAGAAGTAATATACATAAAAATAATTTTTTCCTAAGTATCCATAAAAATATTAAAGAATTAATATATGGAGAACTTTGGTATTCCTGTAATGTTGTGATTTCTGTCGAATTACAACAACAGCAACGACAATGTTCTGATTTTTGTCGAATTTCCGCAGCAATTCTATAATTTTTGGTGAATTTCCATAGTGGCGATACTGTAATGTTTGTTAGTAATGTTAAGCTATGAATAGGAGAAACGATTATTGAATTAAATCATTGGTGACAATGAATTCACCGGAGTTGAATTGAATTAAATTGTTATGGGAGATATGAATATGGCAAGCAATGCTAATTTCTGGCAACGCAAATTGCCGACGAATTCCGACATCAGCATTACGATAAAGTATGAATTTTGACGGCAAAATTACAATAATGTATAAATTTCAGTGTTAGAAGTTGGAACATGAAGGAAGAGGGAAAGTGGTTCTCTCTCTCTCTCTCTCTCTCTCTCTCTCTCTCTATATATATATATATATATATATATATATATATATATATAAAATAAATAAATTATTAATTTTAAATCTCATCTTTGATTTTTTTTTGCCACGTGGCTTACATTCATCCACAGGACCTGCCCAACCCATTTAAAGGCCTAAAACAAATTTTAAAATGAGGCCTTTAAAATGTATTTTAAAATAATAATTTTGTAGTTGCTAAGAGTTGAACTCAGGACCAAAAGGAAAAAAGGCCTACATTTTACCAACTCAACTATGATAATATATGTAACTAATGTGTCATTATATATTTTTATAACTAAATTAAAAAATTATGAGGCCTTTTTTAAACCCAAACTTTTGAGGCCTAAAGCCCTAGCCTTGGTAGCTTGGCCCAAGGGCCGACTCTGTTTATCCATAAACTTAAAAGGACTAAATGGAGTATACACGAACTCATCTAACTTAGGACAATTATTCAACTTAGTAATTAAATAGAAATAGGTAATTATAAGTTGTTTCTTTGGAATTAACGAGCGTAGAACGCCTAATTTAGCTTGGAATTAGCCTAAGAAATTAGGGAATTATCGTGTAAATTAGTGAGTTGTACACTAAGGAATTCGATGCAGAGGTTTTGTTAGTTCGCAATAAGATAATAATTAAATTGCAATTCAGTAAGTACATAGTTCATCAATAGTTATATCTAGGGGATTCAATATAAAAGATATAATCTCCTTTCATTATCATATTTTAATCCGTTAATTTTCCCGTTCTTGATTTCGTAACCGAAAATTGTTTAAAAACCCTTTGTTATTACTTTCAATTCACATTATAATTACCTTGTTTAAACTTACAATCCCCGTGAAGACGAATTATTTTATTACTTCGACGAAACTATTGCACTTGCTAGAATTGTCCTTCAACTTTTCGGTATCATTGTTAGGTATTGTTGATTTCAACAAGGCAATAATTATGCGAAGTTTGTTATTTTTAAATTTTTAGGTTTAAGTATGAATTTTCTATGTTACCACGTATTTGTTGTTTTCATTATTTTTACTTTAATTTGTTTTAGTTTCTAATTTTTAGCCAATGATTGTTAATACATATAATTCTATTTTATTTTATATTTGAATTTTTTATTGTTAGTATTTTAATTTTATTTTAGTTATTATTAATTTTTTTTGTTATTTGTTTTCTTCGTTTTATTCTACTTTTCCAAATTATGTTCTTATTTAGATTTTGTTTAACTTAGTGCTATTGAGGTATTTTTCTTCTAATTGTGAATTCTAGTAAATAAAGATGTGTACGATGGAGCTAAAGTTGCTTTGTTAGCACAACTTCAAGATTTATCAAAGCAAATTGTGGCCTCAAATCTAATTTCAACAAACGTTAATCCAGTCAGAGCATTACGATGAGATTTATCAGGTGAAGGTCACCAAAATGGCCATTGTACACCAGAGTGTCACGTTGCAGAGGTGGATTATGCAGGAAATTGTCAAGAGTCAGATCTTTACTTCAACACCTATAATCCAGGGTGGGATAACCATTCAAGTCTTAACTGGAGTCATAATCAAATTCAAAGTTTCAACCAAGAAGCTCCTAAAGATCCACCACCAAGGGAGTCATCCTGTTTATATGAGGTTTTTAACGAATTTATGAGGTTTGCCCAAGTAATTTTAGAACAAGTTAGGTCACTCAAGAAATGACTGAAAAGGAGTTATCTCCTCTATAAAAAGTTACGAAGCAACTCAACACAACTGGAAAGCAAGGCACAAGAACATGCAAGAATCCAACTAGAACACAAGAGCACCCTTGAAGAATATTGAAAATCACATGGGGTAAATATATGAATCGTTAGTAGATAAAGCAAGTGGAGAGTCTGATATGAATATGTTAAACAATCTTAAGGATGACAAAGTTGAGAAAGAAGTCAAAAATAAATGGGAAGTGGTAGATAAGAGAGGAGTTGAAAAAAGAGAAAGAAGAAGAAAGATTCAAGCCATCAGATGAATCGACTGAATCAAGAATAGAAAAATTTGAGGTGAATAATAGCTTTAGGAAAAGAACAAGAATTCAAAACAATGATTATTTGGTTTTGGATGAATTTCAAATGAAAGAATTTGTTTAGACATAGATATCCAACGTGAACATCTTCAACAAAAGCATGTCTCCAAAAGCTATTTTGGAAACAAGGAAGATGGAAAATAAGAAATAGATAAAGTATTAGATTTCGTTTATGTCTTGTTCTTTACTATCAAATTGAAGAAGATATGGAAGCAACATCAACAATACCTTAAGTTTATGGGAGTTCTACCAAACGAAATGAAAACGAATGATGATGTGTTCTTTGTGTCACATATTTCGCCCTAACGGAGGAGCAAATGGTCAAGCTAATGACCTTAAATAAACGTTGTGTGGGAGGAAACCCACGCCTATGCCCGACATAACGGCTAGTTTTGGGCACCCTGCCCGACATAACGGCTAGTTTGGGTAGTTACCTATTCTTTGAGGAAAACAGTTATTTCGCCCCGAAAATAGGACCGTTGGCCACGCGCTGGGGGCTCTATATAAACCCTCTCGCTTGAGAGGGTCAGGTATCCAATATTCACCCTAAGAATTCATACTTTGTACTTTCCCCTTTTCTCTGACCCTTTCTTACTTGAGCGTCAGAGTACCTTGCAGGTACACCCCCCTCCTCTCCATACGACCAGCATCCCTGACACACTTGGCGGCCCAATTCTACAGGATCTGATCCAGCCTTCACGATCAGTGGCGCCGTCTGTGGGAATTTTGTTCTCCCCATCTTTCTTTCCTCAGAAACTGAAGATCAAAACAATTCTAAAACATCATCACGATCATGGCCTCCCAAGATTGCACCAAGGATGCTCTCCAAACCACCATCCTCCCCGTCAACAAATCTGACATTGATGGCCAGTCATCTCTCCTCCGAGATTCCCGTTTCCTCAAGGATGGAGCCACTGCTTCTCCTTCCCTTACCCTTGCTGATCGCGACAACGATCAACCATCACTTGACGTCCAGCCCGTTCCTATTCCGCCCAACGCCGACCCGGCCGTGGCAGCCCTCCTGGAAGCGATCAACAAAACCAACACCCTGATCCTGCAGCAAACTGAGAAGATCGAGGCATTAGAAGAGTCCCACCGCCCAAGATCCCCTCCTACACGGAGGAACCAGCGACGATCAAGAAGCCCGCAGCCATGGAGAGAAATCGACCGAAGACTGCGCCAAGAGTCTGATCCTCGCATAGCCCGAAAGCGCGACCAGATCTCCCTGTATGACCAGCATGCTCACGACCACAAGAGGACTCGAAGGAACGAGCAATCTCCACCGATCAAATCTAAAGGACGGGCCCGCTCACCTTCTCCTCGAAGGAACCGCTCACCTTCTCCGCGAAGGAACCGCCGCCACCAGTATCCCGTTCGGTCCCCATCATACACCAGCTCTAGCAGCGACGACGAGCCTCGCGGCCCGTTGTCCCAGGAGATCTTGGCTACCCGTCTCCCAAAAGGCTTGGAGAAACCCCTGTCACTTGACACGTACGACAGGACCAAGCCTCTGCCCCAGGTCAAATCCATCGACCTCTACAGTCGCTTCCCCGAGGAGGACCAAGCAGAAGAACGAGCAGCTTCGGCCAACCCGTCCACATCGTCCAGCGGAAGCTCCCATCCGATACGCCCCATCTCGGATGGCAACTTCGAGATCGTTCCATTCGGCGAAGACCCCCAGCGGGGAGTAAAGATTAGAGCAGACCTGCCCGACATTGCGAGGAAGCAGCTCAAAGCATGCCTTCGAGAGAATGCCGACCTCTTCGCATGGAGCGCCGCAGAAATGCCCAGCTAGGATCCGTCTGTCACCTGTCACCAGCTGACAATTGACCCGGCCATCAAGGCCGTAGCACAACGTAGGAGAAAGCAGTCTCTGGAGAAGACGGAGGCTGCTGAAAAAGCTGTAAAGGACCTCCTCGAGGCCAAATTTATTTCGGAAGCCAAGTACACCACTTGGCTGTCCAACGTTGTATTAGTTAAAAAATCTAATGGAAAATGGCGCATGTGCATTGATTATACCGATCTCAATAAGGCATGCCCGAAGGATGCCTACCCCCTCCCCAATATTGATAAACTTGTTGATAATTCTACTGGTTTTAAACTTTTATCGTTCATGGACGCCTACTCGGGCTATAATCAAATTCCGATGGCAATGTCCGACAAAAAATATACGGCCTTCATGACCGAATCGGGCAACTATTACTACAACGTAATGCCCTTCGGCCTGAAGAACGCCGAAGCAACGTACCAACGAATGATGAATAAGGTATTCCGGGGAGAAATAGGCGACATGCTCGAAGTCTACAAGGACGACATGATTGTGAAATCCCACGAGGAAACCGATCATACTGCCCACTTGAGAAAGGTCTTCGAACAGGCCAGGAAATACAAAATGCGTTTTAATACGGAGAAGTGCACGTTCGGAGTCCGGGCAGGAAAATTCCTCGGCTTCTACTTAACGGAACGAGGAATCGAGGCCAATCCCGATAAATGTCGGGCATTCTCCGAGTTCCCTACGCCCAAGTCCAAAAAAACCATCCAGTCCCTCAACGGGATGCTCGCATCACTATCCCATTTCGTGGCTAAGTCCGCCCAGCACACCCTACCATTCTTCAAACTCCTCCGCAAGGAGGCGGCATTTGAATGGACCGAGGAGTGTGACAAGGCCCTTACCCATCTGAAACGAGCACTCTCAGAGCCACCGGTCCTCTCTCGCCCGGACAACGGCGAAACGTTGTACCTATACCTCGCCGTAGCAACCGAAGCAGTGAGCGCCGCTCTCATCCGCGAGACACCTGACGGGCAGAAGCCCATATATTTCATAAGCAAAGCGCTACAAGGACCATAATTAAGATACCAACAGATAGAGAAGGTGGCGCTGGCCCTCATCAACGCAGCCAGAAGATTAAGACACTACTTCCTGGCTCACACAATTGTGATTCGAACAGATCAACCCATAAAGCAGCTGCTTGGACGACCAGACATGGCCGGTAGGATGCTTAAATGGTCGTTAGAACTGTCTGAATTTGACATCCAATACGAAAGTAGAAAAGCCCTCAAGGCCCAAACTCTGGCCGACTTCATCGCGGAAATGACATTCGCAAACTCCTCCGCGAGCGAGGCGCATAAATGGACCATTTTCGTTGATGGTGCCTCGAGCTCGGCAGGGAGCGGCGCGAGCATCATACTGGAGAGCGACGAAGGAATCATTGTTGAAGTTTCACTCACCCTGTCCTTCCCAACCTTCAATAACCAGGCTGAATACGAGGCCTTCCTTGCGGGGCTACGCCTTACCAAGGACCTGGGCGCAGAAGAAGTCGTCATTTGCACGGATTCACAACTCGTGGTCCTCCAGGTCCGGGGAGAATACCAAGCCAAAAACGACAACCTGACCGAATACTTGGCCCTGGTCAAGAAGGAGATGGCGAAGTTCACAACAGTGGAAGTGAAACACGTTCCCCACGAACATAACGTGCAAGCAGACGTGCTATTCAAATTAGCCAGCACGAAGAAGAAAGGCGGAAACAAATCCGTCATACAGGAAGTACTTCCTCGACCCAGTATCGAGAAGGCCTCCCCGACACTCGACGTATAGGTGATCGGCGACAACAACTGTTGGATGACCCCAGTCTACAACTATCTCACCAAAGATGAACTTCCATCTGACCCAAAGGAGGCCAGCATAATCAGGCGAAGAGCCTGCTTTTATGTCTTGGTCGAAGATAAACTCTACAGGCGGGGATTCTCCATTCCGCTGCTCAAATGTATCGAAGAGGAAATGGTCGCACACATCCTGCGCGAAATCCACGAGGGAATCAACGCCCAACATCTCGACGGAAGGTCCCTTATTCGAAAGGCTCTCCGGGCAGGCTACTACTGGCCGACCATGCAAAACGACGCGAAAGAACACGTCAAGAAATGCGATAAATGCCAACGACACGAGGACATGCACCTGGCTCCGCCTAACGAACTCAAGGCTATGTCCTCCCCGTGGCCATTCGCCTGGTGGGGCCTAGACATCCTAGGACCCTTCGTGGTAGGGTCAAGTCAAAATAAGTACCTAATAGTGGGCGTAGACTATTTCATAAAATGGATAGAAGCGGAAGCTCTAGCCAAAATAACTGTCCTCAATATCCTGCGTTTCTACAAACGAAACATCCTTGCACGTTTCGGCATCCCCCAAGCGATAGTAACGGACAACGGGACGCAATTCACGAAGCAGCACTTCGCATCCGTCGAGCACCCTCAAATAAACGGGCAGGCTGAAGCAGCCAACCGAGTCATCCTTCGAGGCCTCAAGCGAAGGCTGGACGAAACAAAGAAGGCATGGGTCGAGGAACTGCACAACGTACTTTGGGCCTACCGCACAACTCCACACTCAACAACCGGGGAAACACCTTTCCGTCTAGCATACGGGACAAAGGCTGTAATCCCCGTCGAAGTTCACGTGCCCTCTAGGCGGACAGAATTGCCCCTAGACAAGGAGATGAACGACGAGTCACTACGAGAAGAACTCGACCTCGTCGAGGAAATCCGAACCGGGGCAGCCCTCCGCGAAGCCTCACTGAAACAAAAAATTACCATCAGGTACAACACCAAGGTGATACGGCGAGAGTTCGACGTGGGAAGCCTCGTTCTAAGAAGAAACCACAAAGACTCTCGCGAAGGCAAATTAGCAGCCAACTGGGAAGAACCCTATCGCGTCCGAGCAAAAATGAAAAATGGGGCCTACTACCTAGAACATCTCACTGGAGAAGAACTTGCTCGACCATGGAACGCTGAAAAGCTAAAACAATACTACAACTAAATTCTCGGTTCGACCCGTCGCAACGACGAACGTCAGCTACTGACCACTATGCGCGTCTAGGTGCAAGCATCACATACGAATAAAGCAGAACCTCGCTCAGTAACGAGCCGGGTAACTACTCGACAACGGTCCTCGATCGAGCATCACTGTCGTCAAAGTACCATGACTAACAGAACCCCAGCTCGCGATGATACGTTCACGCCGCGAACTCAGGCCTCAAATGCGACCTGAGCTCCGTACCTCGCCAGGATATTCCCCGACTGTTCGACCAGTTCCCCTCACTGTCGAACACATCTACAACGAGCAATCCCCCTAAAATATTTACGCAAGTCAAATACTCCCAATCACGGGCAGATATACATTTACAACGAGCATGAGTACAATACTTAGCAAAAAATAAAAGCAAGTAAAATCATGCAAACGGCAGAATCAAACGTGTAATAATTTAACATGATAAGTGGCCGCAAAGGCCACGATTGTACTAAATTACATGAAATGGGGGCCACGCCCCCCAAAAATAAATTACAAACAATTACACGGCACACAGGCCGGACAGATTACAACAACATCAAAAATACAAACTCCTCACTCGTCCGCATGCTCGGCTGGCTCTGGCTGAGATCCCTGGTCCTCTGCGGGCTGATCCTTGGGGGTACCTTCAAGGAGACCGTCGAGCATGACAATACGACCATCCTTAACATGCGCCAGGTAGTGAGTACCCTCGACAGAAAAATCGAGCTCAGGGTTCACCACCCGCAGTTGAGCCACAGGGTTCCCAAAAGACTCCTCCGTGACGACAATGCCATCATCATCGGCCGTCAACAAACGGGCAACCAGCTCGGATCTCATCTTCAATGCCTTCACATCCTCCGGTTCATCGTCACCCAGGGCATTGGCCGCCTTCAGCCGCTAGATCAACTCCTCGGCAGACTTCTTCTCCGCCGCCAGCGTCGAGTTCTCCTCCTTCAAACAAGCTACCTCCTCCTCGGCTTTCTTCCGAGCGTCGTCGGTACCCTTAGCTTCTTCCTTAAGGGACGCCATGATAGCACGGGCAGTAGTAAGTTCGGCCTCAGTCGCCAAATCCCCTTCGGCGTACACTGCTGCGATCTCCAACATCCTGACCAAGGCAGAAGCGTCCTGGGCCACCAACGCCCTCTTGCTCAGGTGATCCATACTTTCCAAGAAAAGAGACTCCGCCCGAGGCACAATCAGAGAGTTCCCCTCGAAGAACTTCCGATCATGGATGCAAGGAGGGAGCTCAACTTCCCCTTCTCTGACGCCCGAGTAAGGTCCACAACATCATTAAACCTTTACCGCTTGGATCGACTGGTCAAAGGAAGAGGAAACCCCCGGGGAGCAGGAGTAGGAGAAGAAGAGGTCCCCACAGGAGGCTGCACGGGAGGAGGAACACGGGCACCAGCAAACTGAGACTTCGGAGGGGCTGCCCCGACCTTGTTCCTTGCAAGAGCATTCCTCACAACTCTGTCGTGGGCCTGAGGCATCTCACCTGCACAAACAAAATACGAGCATGTTAGATACGAGGAAAAGAAATGACGCGAACAAAATATAAATAACTAAGACTACCAAGCAGTTTCTCAGCATCTTCGGGAGTCTTGCACTCCAGCAGTGCCTTAATATTGATGAATCGACGCTCAACCCTCTGGTTCCCGTCCTCCTCGAAGATCGGACTACCCTTACTCGTCCAACACTCAGCAAGCCGGAAGGAGTTGACCCACTTCACCAGCACCTCGTACGCCGCGGCGTCCTGCCCGCGTAGCTCGCTCGGTTGGAAGACGTAGTCACTGGGCTTCTTGGCAAAATGATCTGGTGCCAAATGGATGGGGAACTTATAGATTCTCCGCCCGATAAACCTCCCCTCCTTGTCGCGCAGGTCATTCCCGTCTTCATCCACCTCAATCTCCCAGCCATACGTACTGTCCTGGGCAGCTTCGGACAGGGGCTCGACAACATAATAACGCTCCTTGAACGTCCGTATTGACTCCGAAAATGGTTTGAACAACTCGCGGGGCTGCTTCAAAGAAACCCAGCCATACTTCTTCCCCGACAGCTACCGTTGGAGATGAAAGACGGTGAAGAATAAAGGAAGAGTAGCCCCTACGGAGAGATGCTCACATACCAGCTCAAACGCCCGGATAAAGGCCAACGAGTTGGGATGCAGTTACGTAGGGACCAATCTCAAATGCTCGAACACCGACTGTTGAAAATCAGTGAACGGCAACCTCAAGCCCAGCTCCTTGAAAGCGTATTCATACATGGTAAATCGGTCCCCGTAGTGCGTACAAACACGATCGTCTAAGGAAGGGAAGTGCACCTTCCACTCTCCCTCCGACCCTACCTCTGTGAAAACGTCCACCAAGGACTTTACGAAAGTGGACACATGCTCGGCAGGTTCGGCAACCTCCCACTCCTCCGCGGAGAACCCGTCGACGTCCTCGTCCATGACGTACAACTCTTCCTCCTCCCCGACATCGCTGGAAGAGCTCGAAGTCGCCGAACTCGAAGTCGTCGAGCTGCTATTATCTTCGGAGCCCGTTTCCTCCTTGGATGTATCTATAATGACCTTTCTATCTGGCCCCGTCGCCATTATGATCACCTGAAAAGCAGAGAAGAAAGTGAATTCGACAGCAAATCAAATCCATCCTTCCACTGCTAAGTCAAGTGAAAGGGCGCGCAAAGGGCTGAGGACCACATCCCCGGCCTAAGCCCTAACATCAAAGGAAAAGCTGACACCTCCCCGCGAGGAGACACTCAAAGCCAATCATCCCGACCGAGGAGCTTCCCCGCACTCATGTCCAGTTTCCGTTTGAAGATTCGCCGGAAATCGCAAAGCGTCACCGGAATCTGGGTATGTCCTACCGAAAAACTCATCACCACTCAGATGATGAACAGACAAGGCGGTCGCACATGTGTAGCTGTCGCAACATCGCTGTGGACCACCCGCTCGCCGAAACATACTACTAACTCCGGCGACATGTCAGAGGTAGAAAAATGGCACAACCACCGTCCACCACCAACAATCGCTAGAAACTCACTCATTTCGTCCTCTAAACCTAGCCCTAACCACATGCAACCTACCATTGACAACAAAAGGGAGTAAAGCAAGCTCAAAATCGGAAACTTACTTAATTTAAGAAGACTGAAGTGGTTGCTCGGAGCTTGAAGCGGTGGTCGGAGTAGCAGACGGCGGTAACGGGCAGGAATGCTGAAGAAGGAGAAGAGAAATTAGAGCGAAAAAGTCCCAAATGAAATAGATTCTCGCCTTTTATACAGAGGGGCACGTGCAGTAGACGTGCTCGTAGGTCATGATGGCTATCAACTAGCCATCATTGCCTAGTAACTACTACACGGAGCTCTAAGTACACGTGGCGCCCCAACGTTTCCAATTCTGACTGACCTTTAGCCTCCCCGAACACCGGGAAACAAGGTCACGACCACGAATTCCACGAACACCAGGGGTCACAGGCGCATCAAGACAATCCTCCTCGTCTTCAAACGACGACTCCGTGCTAGCTCCCTGAAGCCACGAACTGTCCTTAAGTCATCACTCCCATGCTCGGGAGCAACGACTTGGGGGGCTCCTGTTCTGGACTGGAGCAATGGCTAGACATGGCCCAATCCACTTCTGCTACAGAGCGGCCCAAATTGCCTAAGTCCAATCCACAGAGGGGAAAAAGTTACCTTTCTGCCCCTCCAACCGGGCAAGGAATGCAATGTCCCTCCCCGGAATTACTGCCCGTCACGCACGGCTTCACTGCTCCCCGAACAGCTATGGACAGGTGCCCGGAACCACGCCTATGCCCGACATAACGGCTAGTTATGGGCACCCTGCCCGACATAACGACTAGTTTGGGTAGTTACCTATTCTTTGGAGAAAACGGTTATTTTGCCCCGAAAATAGGACCGTTGGCCACGCGCTGGGGGCTCTATATAAACCCTCTCGCTTGAGAGGGTCAGGTATCCAATATTCACCCTAAGAATTCATACTTTGTACTTGCCCCTTTTCTCTGACCCTTTCTTACTTGAGCGTCGGAGTACCTTGCAGGTACACCCACTCCTCTCCATACGACCAGCATCCCTGACGCACTTGGCGGCCTGATTCTACAGGATCTGATCCAGCCTTCACGATAAAAAAGGAATCAAGATAAGCTAAAAAACAAGCCAAAAACACATTCTGCATCAGGAGTAATCGATTACTTAATATGCTGTAATCGATTATACCATGTTCAAAAGCTATTCCAAGGAGCAGAAAATAGGGTGTAATCGATTACACCAGATGTGTTAATTGATTACACCTATAGAAACAGTAGAAAATCAATTTCAAAATCACTTTTCCAGCATCACTTCAATGATCAAATGCAACATGTAATAGCATGCAATTGTACACGAAAACAATTAGGATCAAATAAACACCTATTAAATCAATCAAACAATCAACAACATCAAGAAATTGAATCAAAGGATCAATCCACACAAAAACCACAAGGATCTACATTGTGAAAGTTGCAAAATAAGCTAAAATGAGTTTGGATCTAAAAATCACCAACCTACACAACTGAGATTTGCTTTGGTAATTGTTGCAAACAAAAATTGATGAATCAAACTAAGAAAACCAGAGATCCAAGAGATTCTTCACAAGAAAAGTTGAAGAAACAATGCAATAAGCTAGAATTGTTCCAAAATCACTTCAAGAAATTGCTTCCAAAATTCAGATCTAGATCCAAATCAACTTCTACTGCTGAATAAATTAATGGAAAAGCTGTGATGGAGGTTTAGCTCAAGGATTAACAAACTCCAATGAAGAATTTGTTAACTATAATGGAAGAGCTTTGGTGAGGTTAAAAATGAAAATGAAAATGGAGAGTGAGAGTGAAAAGTTCTGCATAATGTGAGAGAAAATTGAGAGTAAATTAAGAAATTATGCAGAAAAAATGATTAGTTCCCTTTTGAAATGAAGCAAATTAGCTTAAATAGCAATTAGGCTTGAAGTTCAAAGAGGTTTGGAAATTTGTTTTGAATGAGGATTGGATTTTTGGTTTGGAATTAGGAGTGGAAATTATTTGAATTATGGAGGGAAGATGAAATTAATTTAGAAATGAGCTGATATTTTACATCATCTAGACCCTTCCAGTGGTGTAATAATGAATCCAAGCAATTGAAATGAATCACAAACTGCTACAATGTTGAAAACATGTTGTTTTTGGCAAAACTGTTTGATGTAATCGATTACATGGAATGGGGTAATCGATTTCATGCTTCAAAATTTGAAAATGGCGCCTTATGAAGGGGGTGTAATTGATTACCATGATTTGGGTAATCAATTGCATCAAGGCAAAAATGCAAAAATTGCCCTGTGGCAACCTGTTCTGAGACCGACTTCGCATTTGAACCTTAGCCATTGGTAAAGCCCTTCAATAATGTCTAAAACTTGATAGATAGCATGTCTGAAACAAAATCATATGAACTTCGTGCTCTCTATTCTTGATTCTGAAATAATCAAACCATCTACTGATCAAAATAAATGCTTGAATACTCTGATGACTGTATGCTTAACTCTGAATGATACTGAAACACTTTCTGAAATAAAGAAAACTCTGAACCGCAAGAAATACATTGTGATCCCATGTCTTAGAAGCCCAGTGCAATGCATGATTAATGTCATTACGAATGTGTATGGATGCAAACACAAGCCAGATAAGGTTAAAAAACCAAGGGTAAATTTTGGGGTGCAACAGTTGCCCCCATTCAACCAACTTAAACCTAAAGGTATGAAGAGTGATGCCTTTTAGACATTCTAGGTGGAAGGGGATTGAATACCAAAAGCACCAAAAAATTTCACCCTGTAGGGGAAAAGAAACTTCCTCTGGGGGAAAAAGCAAACAAAACTGCTAAGAAAAGGAAACATCACAAACGAGTGATGAAGAACGATACACTTAACACGGACGAGAGTTGACAATGAAGACATACAAGTATTGAAAATAAAATGAACACAGACGAGTGTTCAGGGTCAATACGGACGAAGTATTGAAAAGAAAATAAACACGGACGAGTGTTCAAGGTCAATACAGACGGGTATTGAAGAAAAGAGTAAACACGACGAGTGTTGACGATTAAAATGGATGAGTGGTGACTGCACTTGGGATAAACACGGACGAGTGTCGAAGATCAATACAGACGAGTACTGATGAAATTGAAATAAACAAGGGCAAGTGTCGAAGATCAATACAGACGAGTATTAATGAAACTGAAATAAACACAGACGAGTGTTAAAGATCAATACGAACGAGTATTGAAGATCAATACGAATGAGATATTGAAGATCAATACAGACGAAGTATTGAAGAAATGAGTTAAACACAGACGAGTGTCAAATATCCATACAGACGAGTATTGATGAAACTGAAATAAACACGGACGAGTGTTTAGGGCCAATATAGACGAAATATTGATGAAAAGAGCAATAAACATGGACGAGTGTTTCCTGAAGCTAGGGATCACGAAAGGATTGAGGTTAACAGATCTAATACCCAATCGTTAGACTACTCTGAGGGGAAAGATTAACTGATTTACCACCCGGATGAAGGGTGAGAGGACGAGAATTCACAAAAAGATGACTCTGTAGGGGAGAAGAGAAGTCCTGGATAGATGACTTTGCAAGGGGATAAAGAGTCCCGACCAGACGACTCTACTAGGGAAGAAAAGACAAGCACATGTTAAGATTGACGCATCTACGACCCTAAGGATTGGCCATAACACCTGCTCGGGGACAAACCAACTGCTTTCTATGGGGTTACAAGAATCCCTGATGGGAAAGTGATTTGGAAAGGAGAGTACCAAACCTGGCTTATGTTTTGCATGCATGTTTGAATAATGGCGTAATGCTCCATACGAATGGAAATGCTATGCGTCTGAGGATGCGATGCAAAAATGATTATGAGATATAGAAAGGACACTCCAATGGGGAAAGTGCAATAGCCGAGTCCGTTGGGAATAAAGACATCTGAGCCTTTATTATGTGGGGAGAGCATGGATAACATACGATTGCTAGGGGAAGGGATCACCAGGATCTGAAATTTCGCGGGGAAATGACGAACTGAACTGTCAAGACTGACTCTGCAAATGTTGTTGGGGAACATCAAAAGGAGTTTCGATGATGATATCAACTCTGTTGGGGAAGAATATCGTGCATATTACTCTGTTGGGGAATGTCAATAACCATTGGGCTTTAATCTGCGGGGAATTATCACTCAAGACATTCAAAACTCAGGCAATCTCAAATGCATTTAGCACGCTATGTAAAGCTTCAATGTTTTTAAATGCAACGTTTATCAAAATACCGGACGTTTTTGTAAACAAAACAGTAAAATAAAAACAAGAGGAAAGCATTTGAATGAAAGGAAATTTTATTGATTGAAAATGGCCTATAAATAGGCATTTACATCTGGAAGCAATTCCTAAAAGAGGTAATTACGCAAACAAAAAGAGAATACACTGATTGGCAATGTGGAAATAGATTTCCATCAAGTTCCGACTCGGCTATGACCCGTATGTCTTCTACGCTCTCAAATACTCTGCTTTCTCAAGAGATTGATTGGACTGATTCCTATCGTTTAGAATTCTTTTTGTGGTCTAACGGGTGTCTTTTTATGCGAAGTATTTTTTTGACTGCGTCTGCGTTCACAAGGGATGTAAAATCTTCATCATCCATAGTTGAGAGCATCAAGGACCCGCCAAAGAAAACCTTTCCCACCATGTATGGTCCTTCGTAATTTGGGATCCACTTGCCCCTGTGATCTGTCTGAGGAGGTATGATCCTTTTCAACAGTAAGTCACCCGTCTGGAAACACCGAGGATGCACTTTGTGATCAAACACCTTCTTCATTCTGCTTTGATATAACCGTCCATGAGAAATGGCCGCCATTCTCTTCTCTTCAATGAGGTTCAGCTGATTGAACCTGACTTGAACCCACTCGACTTCATCGAGCTTTACATCTGTCATGATCCTTAAAGAAGGAATCTCAACTTCCAATGGTAAGACTGCTTCCATATCGTACACAGGGAGAAAAGGGTTGCCCCTGTTGAGGTACACACCAAAATACGATAACAATGCAAAGCAAATGGCAACATCTCATGCCAATCTTTGTATGTCACAACCATATTCTACACAATCTTCTTAATGTTATTGTTATCTGCCTCAACAACACCATTCATTTGCGGATGATATGGAGAAGAATTGTGATGCTCAGTCTTGAAGTTCTGGCACAACTCCTTCATCATCTTGTTATTCAGATTTGAACCATTTTCAGTAATGAGCCTCTCAAGGATTCTGTAACGACAGATGATGTCCTTCTTTATGAAACGGGAAACCAATTATTTGGTAATGCTTGTGAATGAGGACGCTTCCACCCATCTAGTGAAGTAATCAATGGCAACCAATATGAAACGGTTCCCATTGGAAGTAGTTGGCTCAATCCATCCAATCATATCAATGCTCCACATAGCAAAAGGCCAAGGAGAGGTCAACACATTCAAAGGAACGAGAGACATATGCACTTTGTCTGCATAAATCTGACATTTATGACACTTCCTTGCATACTTGAAGCAGTCAGATTCCATAGTCATCAGTAATAACCTACTCTCAACAACTTTCTGGCCATTACATGCCCATTGGCATGGGTACCAAAAGAGCCCTCGTGAACTTCTTTCATCAACATGTTTGCTTCGTGTCGATCCATGCATCTGAGCAAGACCATGTCGAAGTTCCTCTTATAAAACACGTCCTCATTCAAGAAGAAATTACCAGCCAACCTCCTTAGAGTCTTTCTATCTTTGTCGAATGCCCTGAATGGGTACTCTTGACTTTTAAGGAAACATTTGATATCATAAAACCATGGCTTCTGCTACTTCTTCTGTTGCAAAAACATGAGCAGGCCTGTCGAGATGCATGATTCTGATTTCAAGTACCTCATTCCACCGGTTCACCTTGTACATGGATGCTAATGTTGTCAGTGCATTCACCATCTGGTTTTCTGTTCGGGGTACATGATGAAATTTGACCTTATCAAAGAAAGGCAACAACCTTCTGGCATAATCTTTATAAGGTATTAGGTTGACCTGAAGAGTCTCCCATTCCCCTTTGATCTGGTTGATAACCAAATCTGAATCACCATACACATCAAGGATTTTGATCCTCCGATCAATAGCCTATTCCAACCCCATGACACAAGCTTCGTATTCTGCCATATTATTGGTACAATGAAATGTCAATCTTCCGGTGAAAAGGATATGAGAACCCTTGAGAGTGATGATGATTGCCCCAATTCCGTTGCCATAAACATTGACAGCTCCGTGGAAAATCATTCCCCAGTGGGATCCAGGTTCAGGCTCTTCATCCGGCAACGGTTTATCGCAGTCTTTATCCTTTCAGTACATAACATCCTCATCAGGAAAGTCGAATTTCACCGGCCAGTAATCATCGATCGACTGGTGACTAAGATATTCTGACAGGACACTACCCTTGATGGCCTTCTGGGTATCATATTGAATATCATACTCTGTCAGGACCATTCGCCAACGGGCAATCCTTTTGGTGAGAGCTTGATTTTCAAACACATATTTGATCGGATCCATCTTCGATATCAACAGGTTTGTGTGAGTTAACATATATTGCATCAAGCGCTTGGTTGCTCATGTAAGTGCACAACATGTTTTTGCCAACATCGAGTATCTCGACTCACAATTAGTAAATTTCTTGCTCAGGTAGTAAATAACATGTTCTTTTCTACTTGTCTCGTCTTGTTGACCGAGTACACAACCCATAGAATTCTAAAGAACTGTAAAGTACATTATCAATGGTCTTCCAGGTACTGGAGGCATGAGGATCAGAGGCTCCTGCAAATATTCTTTTATTTTGTCAAAGGCCTTCTGACAATTATCATTCCACCTGATAGCCTGATCTTTTTACAATAATTTGAATATTGGTTCACACGCGACCGTAAGATGAGAGATGAATTTAGCTATGTAGTTCAACCTTCCTAAGAAACCACAAACCTCTTTTTTAGTTCTTGGCTCATGAATTTCTTGTATCGCTTTTATTTTGGCAGGATCAACCTCGATACCTCGCTCACTGACGATAAAGCCCAACAATTTGCTAGATCTCACCCCAAAGGTGCACTTATTCGGATTCAACCTCAACTTGAATTTTCTCAACCTTTCGAACAACTTTTGCAAATTAACTAGATGATCCTCTTTAGTTTGGGACTTCACAATCATGTCATCAACGTATACTTCAATCTCCTTGTGAATCATATCATGAAAGAGAGTCACCATAGCCCGTTGATAAGTTGCCCCAACAATCTTCAGAGCAAAGGGCATCACTTTGTAATAGAAGGTTCCCCACAGTGTAATGAATGTTGTTTTCTCCATGTCTTCTGGGGCCATCTTGATTTGGTTATACCCAGAGAAGCCATCCATGAAGGAAAACACTGAGAATTGGGCAGTATTATCTACTAACACATCAATGTGAGGAAGCAGGAAATCATCTTTAGGGTTTGCTTTGTTCAGATCTCTGTAATCAACACACATTCGTACCTTATCATCTTTCTTAGGTACAGGGAAAATGTTTGCAACCCATGGAGGATAACTGGTAACAACAAGAAAATTGGCATCTAACTGCTTCTGAACCTCTTCCTTGATCTTGACGGCCATTTCTGGTCGAGTTCTTCTAAGCTTCTACTTGACCGGAGGACAACCCTATTTGAGAGGCAAACGATGCACAACAATATTCGTATCAAGCCTAGGCATATCCTGGTAAGACCAAGCAAAGATGTCGACATATTCCTACAACATCTCAATCAATTTCCCCTTAACACTTTCTTCCAAAGCAGCCCCGAATCTGACCTATTTTCTTGCATCCTTAGTTCCAAGACTAACAATTTCAACAGATTCTTGATGTGGCTGAATGACCCTTTTCTCATGTTTTAACAATTTGGCCAACTCTTCAGGAAGTTCACAGTCTTCTTCAACCTCCTCTTCGGCTTGGTAAATCGAATTGTCGAAGTCATACTGAGCCATAGCAAAATCGTTATTGATGGAACCTGGAGTAATGGATCCGCATGATTGATGGTTTATGCTTTATTTTAGAATGAGAAACAAAACAAAAAGAAGCATTTCCATTTTGAAAATATAAACCAAAAATGAAAGACAGGGAACAAAATATTTGAATGCAAAAACGTCCTTTATTCATGATAATCATTGCAAATATAAACATGAGGCCCTACAATGAATCACTACGTCTTGGGCAGAACATAAGACTTATCATATGCAAAAACAAAGGAAATTACTCTTCATGAAGAACGACTTGAATGATATCCTCGGAAGACCAATTAGTGAGCTCCGGTCCTAGGACGCAGGGACAGATTCAGTTGTCTAGGTCACAGTCACTGTCGACATCATCTTCCTCTATAGCATTGAACTGATCAAAAAAAACTCCGGCACTAGAGAATCTGATAGGACCCTGAATCTTCGGAATCACTTTTGCGGGCTTATATCCCGGACCAAATATGTCTTTCTTCACTGGCAAGTCCAGAACCTGACCCCAACTTCCAGAGTGACCAGCCTCAACCACAACCTTGGCTTCCTTCAATGACGTCATGGAAATCTCAGGCTTCATATCCTCCACGGGAGGATCATTGTTAACACGCACGGCTTCAAGCGCCTAGCACAAAGTCTCATGAATTTCTCCTTCCACTTCGACATACTTGAAAGAAGTCAGATGACTCACAATAATGTCTTCCTAGCCACATACGGTAACTACCTTCCCATCAATAACAAACTTGATCTTTTGATGCAAAGTTGAGGACATAGCCCCGACGGAATGAATCCATGGATACCCAAGGAGACAACTATAAGCTGGTTGAATGTCCATGACGAAGAAAGTTGTTTCGAAAACCTGAGGATCCACCTTGATGGGTAACACCACCTCCCCAAAAATAGAATGCTTTAAACCATTGAAAGCTCGAACGACCAAGTCACTAGGTCTGAGTACCATTTCCTCTACATCTAACTTCATCAGTGCTTTCTTATGTAACACATTAAGGGAAGATCCAATATTTACCAATACGTGGGATAACACAACACATTTACATTCCATAGAAATATGCAAGGCCTTGTTATGGTTCCTTCCTTCCGGAGTCAAATCAAAATCAGCTTCAAATGCTTTATGATAGCAATAATTGGTGCATAGTCCGTAAGATTGGAAACATGAACGAATATCAAGGTTGTTCTTAGCATGAGTTTCTTGTGTATCTCTCTCCGGAAGAGACCGTTAAGATTTTATCTTCCTCAAGAGAGTACTATGAAAGTTCTGATTGCTTGTTTCTCCCCAGCGAGGGTCTAGAAGTTTGCTTTCCTCGCGTTCGTTGTACTCAACAGGATCCACTCTTGTTGTTCTAATCAAAGGGGGTGTATATTTAAAGACCTACTTGCTAAGGGAACGCATAAACGAAAAAGGAGAAAATAAAACAAAAGGGGACTCGATAGGATCTCGCAATCCTATGCCTACGTATTCCCTCGTGCAATGGGAAAGTCAGAGTCATCGTAGTTCAGAGGACTATGGGTTGTGGGGAAGGTTGCTCGCCAAGGATTGGGGCCCTTGTGCCTACGTATTCTCAACAGGGATGAGAAAGTCAGAGTGTGCTTAGTGTTTTTATGGACAATGTTAATGTTCACATTCTAGCATTTTATATGTTTGCCGCTCGTTGTCGAGAGTCTTACGTGTTACCTGTTTGCGGTAGAACAGAAATAACATGCCCTTTCTAAAAATGGTTTGAAGAAGAAAATCCCGAAGGACAACATGGTTTGAATTTGTTGAAGTGTTTTAAAGAAGTGAATTAAATTGGTTTGTGATGTATATCATGCTAAAGTCTATGACGATAGGATCGAGCACTTTATACAAACGATCCAAAATGGCTCACGTATAAAGCTCTCTAGATGAGGTAAGGAGAGACTCCCGCTCATCACTTCCCATGTGCTTAAGGCTCGTGACGCACTATACGCATCACAATTATTAAGTGTTATGAGTTGGTTAAGAGGGAGAAGAGAAATGACACAACACCAGATCTAAGGGAGACTTAGCCCTATATGTTATCATGCAAAATAGTCCTAAGTTTAGGATTAGAAAACGATTCTATCCTAATATTGTCATGCAAGATGGCTCTAAGGTTGGTATTAGGGAGAATCTACCCTAATGTTGTCATGCTTGGATTAACAACCTAACGTGTATCATACTCCAATCTTAATCAAAAATGAAGTTGGACTAGGAAGCCCTAAGGGAACATGCAAGAGCAAGCAAAACAAGCTAAGAAAAACACAAACAACAGCATACGACAGCGCTTCAGTCAGAACAGTAGTATATTTACAGCAACATCACAACAGCATTTAACAACATGTATTTTCAGGACAGGCATGTATGCAACAACAACTGTGCACCCAATAAGAATCAAGCATGAATCAACACGTATTATGCAAGATCGAACAAAGTAGGCAAACATGTATCAAAAGATTAATCAATCATTATGAACATGCATCAACAATAAAGCAAACAAACATGCCTCATGGAGTTCAACAATCAACAATGCATATGAGCATGTATCAACATCAAGCATCAGGTATCAACATGTAGTCAATTAAGCATCGTGAACATGCATCAAGAATGCAAGCAACTCATAATCAACACTCGTGTATCAAAGATTCACATACGTACTGCAAATAGAGGCTAAACAGCTCTAAAAAATCCATAAACATCAAACATATCAAGTCATGAAAGTTCAAAGTGGAAAAAGGATCAAGATAAGCTAAAAAAACAAGTCATTAACACATTCTGCATCAGGTGTAATCAATTGCCTTATATGGTGTAATTGATTACACCATGTTTAAAAGCAGTTCCAAGGCGTAGAAAATAGGGTGTAATCGATTACACCTGTAGAAACAGCAGAAAATCAGTTTCAAAATCACTTTTCCAGCATCACTTTAATGATCAAATGCAACATGTAATAACATGCAAATGTACACGAAAATCACAGAAATTAGGATCAAATAAACACCTATTGAATCAATCAAACAATCAACAACATAAAGCAAATGAATCAAAGAATCAATCCACACAAAAACCACAAGGATTTACATTGTGAAAGTTGCAAAATAAGCTAAAATGAGGTTGGATATAGAAATCACCAACCTACAAAGCTGAGATTGCTTTGGTAATTGTTGCAAACAAAAATTGATGAGTCAAATTAAGAAAACTAGAGATCTAAGAGATTATTCACAAGAAAAGTTGAAGAAATAATGCAATAAGATAGAATTGCTCCAAAATCACTTCAAGAAATTGCTTCCAAATTCAGATCTAGATCTAAATCAACTTCTACTACAGAATAAATTAATGGAAAAGCAATGTGATGAAGGTTTATCTCAAGGAATAACAAACTCCAATGAAGAATTTGTTAACTCTAATGGAAGAGCTTTGGTGAGGTTAGGGATGAAAATGAAAATGGAGAGTGAGAGTGAATAGTTCTGCATAATATGAGAGAGAATGAGAGCAAATTTAGAAATTATAGAGAAAAAATGATTAGTTCCCTCTTGGAATGGAGCAAATCAGCTTAAATAGCAATTAGGCTTGGAGCTTAAAGAGGTTTGGAAATTGGTTTTGAATGAGTATTGGATTTTTGGGTTGGAATTAGGAGTGAAAATTATTTTAATAATGGAGGGAAAATGAAATTAATCTAATATTTTGCATCTTTTATATCCTTTTGATCGGTGGTTTTCATACGTTATTTCGCTATTTGTTTTAGTTAATATTTTGTCATTGTTTATTTGTTTTACATCTCTTTTACCACATTTCATGCCTTGGTTGTGTCTTTTAGTGTTTTCAGGTTCATACAAACATTCAAGAGGAATCAGAGCGAAAAATAATAAAAATCGCAAGTTTCAGAAAATTATGAAGTAGGAAGACAGCAGCCTGACACGGCCACCCGTGTCGCCTGACACGGCCCGTGTCAGGAGAGTACCTAGAAGAGGCAATGTGGAAATGTGGCAGGGAGCTGACACGGGTGCCCGTGTCAGCTACACGGCCCGTGTCAGCATGTCTGTAGCTAACAATAATTTGTGTCAAGTTGCCAGGGAGCCAACACGGCCGCCCGTGTCAGCTGACACGACCCGTGTTGGCTTGGACGCTATATCTTCTGATTTCTGTGGATTTTTGTGCTAAGTAACTTCGGAGGGTATTTTGGGCATTTCCTAGTGTTGTTATGTGATATGTGACTACTTAGGCTAATTTTTGGAACCGGAGAAAAGGACATTTGGACATTACGAACAAAGTTACGAATTTTATGCGATCAAGGGTTTTTGGAGAACGGAGATCATTCAACCGCGGAAGCCATTGAAGATCAAAGTGATCCAAATACTATTGTAATGGTTGTTTCTTATCTTTTGCTTGTTATTGTTTTTAGTTTGAACATGAGAGGCTAAACCCCCCAATGCTAGGGGGTGTCCCTGAATTGTGATGTATGAACCTATTTTGATTTAGTCAATGAGATTTTATTTTCTTGCTTTAAATTTTTATTATGCAAATTATAAAATATTTGTTGCAATCGGTTAAATTGGGAACGATTTACGATTAGGGATTTGGTCTGAAAAACCCAATCTATCATTTTGCATAATAACACTACGGTAGATATTGCCTAGGAATGGGGATACCCTGTAGTGACTTTTATAAACCTTGTCAGGACTATTGCTTGATGTTCTTTCTTGACCGCTAAGGAATTAGGGTCAAGGGAGAATATCAAAGGTTTTTCGATTAAGGAATTTAAGAAAAATATTATTAAGGTTTTGTAAAATTAAGGTTTGAGGCGTTTCTCTTTGATTGTAATTTAAGGTTCTTACTAAGCAATTTATACACCTTCCCTAGCATGTTTCATAATATTCGTAAAAATAACTTTTTCTAGTTCTGCTTATTTTACCTTGTTATTATAATTTTCTCAAACAAACAAACCCCAAAGAAAACTTTTGTTTAATTGAATTAGCATCTGCACTTACATTGACACGCAGTCCTCGAGAGATCGATTCTGGGGATAACCCCTACTATTACTACATCGTTAAAATAGTACACTTGCTATTTTACCGATCAAGTTTTTGGCGCCGTTGCCGGGGACTGCCAAAATATAAGTTTAATTGTAGTTCAATTGGAATTTTGTCGCTCTGCGACTAAAATTTTATTTTATTTTATTGTATTTTTTTCTTTGTTATAAATTTTAATTTTTGTTTCTCTAACAATTGTCTAATCTGTATACGCGAGGCCAGCCCTCAGCTGAATTAATTTTTGTACGCAGACGTAGATACCAACACAGAGAAATGTCCAGAAGCTGTTAAGATGGCTGCAAATCCGCCGCCAGCAGAGAGACTTCTAGGTGACTATGGGAGAGAAAATGCTCCAACAGGACGGTTGGCGATAGTAAATCAACCGATGAATGTTGATCATTTTCAGCTGCACCCATCTACAATCCGTCAGCTCGAAAGGAGACCTTTTTCTGGGAAAATCAATGAAGATGCCAACAAGCACCTCCAAAGGTTCCTTACTTTGAGCACATCATTAAAGATTGAAGGGCATTCTGAAGAAGCCAAACAGTTGGTGATGTTTCCATTTACTTTGTCCGAGGATGCTGAAGAATGGTTTTATTCTCTACCTGCTGGGAGTATTACCACTTGGTAAGAGATGGAGACAATGTTTCTCAATGAGTACTTTCCTGCTTCTATGTACATCCGTAAGAGGTATGACATAGTGAACTTTAAACAGAAGGAGGGAGAGTCGCTGGGGGATGCTTATAAAAGGTTTAAAAGGTTGTTGGTTTCATGTCCTACTCACAACATGGATGCAATAGAACAGATGCAGAATTTTGTGAATGGCCTCAAGTTGAAGACAGAGCAACTGATTGATACAGCAATCGGTGGCTCATCTAATTTTACAACAGCCACTGGTGTCAAAAAGATAATTGAAGCTATTGTGGCAAATGAGCATCTGGAATTATATGATCGCAGTGTGAGTCAACCTGAGGGAATAATTGATCTGAAGCTAGCAAATCAAGTTATCAAAATAGAAGACCAAATTGCAGCGGAAGTAGAAAGAAGACTCAAGAAGATGGATGTTGGTGCTCAGCCTGTGGCACAAGTTCAACAAGTTTAAACTGGTCATACGGTGAGTTGTGAGAATTGTAGCGGACCCCATTATATTGTGCATTGCATTGCAACTGCGCAACAAATTAAAGAGATAAAGTTTCTAAAGTAGAACAATCCCTATTCTTAAACTTATAATCCAGGGTGGAAGAATCATCCTAACTTCTCCTGGAAAGACCAGAATCAATTCCAATACCAACAACAACAACAGGCTCCCCAAAAGGCACAATGGGAGATAGCAATTGAGAAGATGGCAACTCACAGTATGCAATTCCAAGAAGAGACTAGAAATAATCAAAGAAATAATACAGCTTCTATCAAAAATCTTGAAGTTCAGTTGGGACAAATAGCACAACAACTCTCCATGCATGCTCAAGGATCCCTCCCGAGTGCAACAATACCGAATCCAAAAAATCATGAGAATGTTAATATTGTCACAACAAGAAGTCAGAGAGTTATTGAAGAAGAGGAAGAAATGGAAACAAATGATTATTAATGTATAGAGGTGGATCTGGAAGTGAGATAAAACAGGAAAGAACCAGAAAGAGCTTTACCACCCGTGAAGCCAACTGAAGAGAAAAAGAAAGAGGAGGCTAAACCACAGATTAAACTACCTTACCCTCAGAGAGTGACGAAGAAAGATCCTAAAGAGAAGGACTTTGAGAAATTTATCTCAATGTTCAAAAAGTTAGAAGTCCATATGCCATTCTTTGAAGCACTCAACCAAATGCCCTTGTATCAGAAATTCATGAAAGAAGTGATAACTAATAAAAGACCTATTAGAGATGAGCCAGTTGTTCCAAAGGAAAAGTGCAGTGCAATCTCGCCAGAAAGGAAGATCCCAATCAAGCAGAAGGATCCCGGATCAGTCGCAATACCTTGCACCATAAAAAACATAAATTTCAAGAAGGTCCTCATTGATTCAGGTGCGAGTGTAAGTCTCACGCCATTATCCATTTTTAAAAAGTTGGGAATTGGGAAGGTGAGTGATGGGAGAACAAATCTTAAATTTGCTGACCACACAACTAAGCAATCATATGGGTTAGCTGAAGATGTGTTGGTGATGATTGATAAATTCGTCTTTCCAGTTGATTTTGAGATCATGGATATTCCTGAGGATGAAGAGACTCCCATCATTCTTGGTCGACCATTCTTGCTCACTAGTAGATGCAATGTGGACATTGAAAAAGGTACTCTGACATTGAAATCTTTTGAGGAGGAAATAACTTTAAAAGTGTTGGATATCAAGAAGCAGGGTATAGGTGAAGGTAATCAAGCTTCAGTTGGAATGATCCAAATAGTGGGAAAAAGCAGAAGTGCAAGACCACCACCTGAAAAAGTCTCGGGCATAATCTCTAAGGTTGCAGTATCTTGGTCATCTATTGCACATGGCAACACTCCAAAGTCCATTCATGAAATCAAGAAGAGAAAGAAAAAGAAACATCAACGGAAGTATATGGAGGTTGGAGGTGACTTGAGGGACAAAGTAGCTCTTATCTCTGAACCTGACTGGTTTTCTGTGGCGGAAAAGTCAAGAGACAAGGTGTGTAAGCTGAAGTATCCCCCATAGCATTGGGGAGTAACCCGTCGAGCCATGCGACGTTAAACGAAGCGCTATGTAGGAGGCACCCCACGCTTTTCTGATTGATTACTTTCTTTTTGTTGTTTATTTTGTTTTGTTTGCAGGAAATAAATAAGACCTTACGGGTGCGAGCTATGATGTAGCAGTTGATGTTGCGTCACCGTCCGCCTCCTCAGTAAGGACATCTATGATTAACCTCTGTCGCTCTTGTTCTAACACATTGGGGCAATGCGCGGTTCAAGTTTGGGGGAGGATTTACTGTTTTTAGTTCTTTCGTTTAGACTTGTTATTTGTATTTTTGTATGTTAAAACCACTGTGAATTCCCCTCGAATTAGAGCCAAAAAAATTTCTTGTGAATTCTGTGATGTGTGAGGTAGTCAGGAAAGTATATAGAGTTTGAGGGAAGAAAAGTTAGAACTTGGGACAATGGGGAAGTTTGAAAACTTAGGAATGACCCGAACACCCTAGATTCCCCGGAGTAAGAAAATGAGTCCAACGTGTAGATTTGTGCCATAGTACTTGGACTTGAGAAGTATTCCCCGATTAGTTCATAGTGATAGTCCGGCATGACTAAAAAGAATTCCATGTATAAGGTTGATTGAGAGAATGACTTAAGGCACACAAAAAAGTGAATAATGGTGATAAAGACAACTAGTCCTTCTAAGTTGGGTAACCCTCACCCGGTTACTTAGCCTAATGGCGGTTAAGTCTCAATTATCATCCCCAAGTGGACTAATAAACGCCAATGAGCGAGAAAAAAAAGAGATAATGGTGCCTAGAAAAAGTTTCGATCAATCTTGTACATGTGAGGGAAAACGAAAAAATTGCCTTAATCTGATTATCCGAATGAAAGAGGTAGAAAATCGAAGAAAAGACTTAAGCCCAAAGCATAGTTGGAGAGGTAAACGAAAGGGGAATTTAGGTCCGTGGTTTTATCGCGGTATGTGTTTGTGTAATACCTTCGTTAACGGACGATTACCAAGAGAACTAGTTCAGCCAATCGGAACAAGGGCTCACGTATGAGTATCGACACACCTTACCTTCACAGGTCTTTAATTTGATATGTACCGTTTGATCATAAAAATATTTATGCAAGCTTGTTGCTTGAGGTCAAGCAACGGTTTAAGTTTGGGGGAGTTTGATTGGTGGTTTTCATACGTTATTTCGCTATTTATTTTAGTTAATATTTTTTCATTATTTATTTGTTTTACATCTCTTTTACCACATTTTAAGCCTTGGTTGTGTCTTTTAGTGTTTTCAGGTTCATACAAACATTCAAGAGGAATCGGAGCGACAAAACGATAAAAATCGCAAGTTTCGAAAAAGTATGAAGTAGGAAGACAACAGCCTGACACGGCCACCCGTGTCGCCTGACACGGCCTGTGTCAGGAGAGTACCTAGAAGAGGCGATTTGGAAATGTGGCAGGGGGCTGACACGGGTGCCCGTGTTAGCTGACACGGCCCGTGTCAGCATGTCTGGAGCTAACAATAATTTGTGTCAAGTTGCCAGGGAGCCAACACGGCCGCCCGTGTCAGCTGACATGGCCCGTGTTGGCTTGGACGCTACATCTTCTGATTTCTGTGGATTTTTGTGCTAAGTAACTCCGGAGGGTATTTTGGGCATTTCCTAGTGCTGTTATGTGATATGTGACTACTTAGGCTAATTTCTGGAACCGGAGAAAAGGACTTTTGGACATTACGAACAAAGTTACGAATTTTATGCGATCAAGGGTTTTTGGAGAACAGAGATCATTCAACTGCGAAAGCCATTGAAGATCAAAGTGATCCAAATACTATTGTAATGGTTGTTTCTTATCTTTTTCTTGTTATTGTTTTTAGTTTGAACATGAGAGGCTAGGCCCCCCAATGCAAGGGGGTGTCCCTGAATTGTGATGTATGAACCTATTTTGATTTAGTCAATGAGATTTTGTTTTCTTGCTTTAATTTTTTATTATGCAAATTATAAAATATTTGTTGCAATCGGTTAAATTGGGAACGATTTACGATTAGGGATTTGGTCTGAAAAACCCAATCTATTATTTTGCATAATAACACTACGGTAGATATTGCCTAGGAATGGGGATACCCTGTAGTGACTTTTATAAACCTTGTCAGGGCTATTGCTTGATGTTCTTTCTTGACCGCTAAGGAATTAGGGTCAAGGGAGAATATCAAAGATTTTTCGATTAAGGAATTTAAGAAAAATATTATTAAGGTTTTGTAAAATTAAGGTTTGAGGCATTTCTCTTTGATTATAATTTAAGGTTCTTACTAAGCAATTTATACACCTTCCATAGCATGTTTCATAATATTCGTAAAAATAATTTTTTCTAGTTCTGCTTATTTTACCTTGTTATTATAATTTTCTCAAACAAACAAACCCCAAAGAAAACTTTTGTTTAATTGAATTAGCATCTGCACTTACATTGACGCGCAGTCCTCGAGAGATCGATTCTGGGGATAACCCCTACTATTACTACATCGTTAAAATAATACACTTGTTATTTTACCAATCACCTTCCACTGGTGTAATAGTGAATCCAAGCAATTGGAATGAATCACAAACTGCTACAGTGCTGAAAACCTGCTTTTTTTTTGGCAAAAATCATTGATGTAATTGATTACATGGAATGATGTAATCAATTAAATGCTTCAAAATTTGAAAATGTCGCCTTCTTGAGGGGGTGTAATCGATTACATCCAGGCAAAAATGCAAAAATCACCCTGTTGCAACCTGTTCTGAGCCCGGCTTCCCATCTAAGCCTTAGCCACTAGTAAAGCCCTTGGGTAATGTCTGAAACATGATAAATAACCTGTCTGAAACCAAATCATATGAACTCTATGCTTTCTGCTCTTGATTCTGAAATAATCAAACCATCTGTTGAGCAAAATAAATGCTCGAAGACTTTGATGACTGTCTGTTTAGCTCTTAATGCTACTGAAATACTCTCTAAAATAAAGAAAGTTCTAAACTGCAAGAAATACATTATGATCCCATGTCTTAGAAGCCAAGTGCAATGCATGGTTAAATGCATATTGAATGCCTATGGATGAAAACATAAACCAGTTAAGCTTAGAAAATAAAGGGCAAATTTTGGGGTGCAACAATTGCCCCTATTCAATCATCTTAAACCTGAAGTTATGAAGAGTGACGCCTTTCAGACATACTAGGTGGGAGGGGATTGACTACCAAAAAAACAAAAAATTTGCACTCTGCAGGGGAAAAGAAATTTCCTTTGAGGGAATAGAGCAAATGAAACTGCTAAGAAAAAGGAAACATCACAGACGAGTGACAAAGAACGATACACTCAACATGGACGAGAGTTGAGAATGAATACAGACGAGTATCGAAAAGAATATGAACATGGACGAGTGTTGAAAATCAATACGGACGAGTGGAGGCTGCACTGGGGATAAACACGGACGAGTGTCGAAGATCAATACGGACGAGTGACGGCTGCACTAGGGATAAATACGGATAAGTGTCAAAGATCAATACGGACGAGTATTGATGAAACTGAAATAAACACAGTCGAGTGCTTGAGATCAATACGGACGAAGTATTGAAGAAATGAGATAAATATGGACGAGTGTTTAAGGCCAATACATATTAGTATTGATGAAACTGAAATAAACATGGATGAGTTTCGAAGATCAATACGGACGAGTATTGATGAAACTGAAATAAACACGGACGAGTGTCGAAGATCAATACGGACGAGTATTGATGAAACTGAAATAAACAAAGACGAGTGTTTAGGGTCAATACGGACAAAGTATTGATGAAAAGATCAAACACGACGAGTACTTAAGATCAATACGGATGAGTATTGAAAATCAATACGGACGAAGTATTGATGGATCAAAATAAACACGGACGACTGTTGAAAATCAATACGGATGAGTATTGATGAAACTGCAATAAATACGAACGAGTGTTGAAAATCAATATGGACGATTATTGATGAAACTAAAATAAACACAGACGAGTGCTCAAGATTAATGGACAAACACGGGCGAGTGTTACCCGAAGCCGGGGATTACAAAAAGATCGAGATTAATAGATCTAACACCCAATCGTTAGACGACTCTGAGGGGATTGATTAACTGATTTACCACCTGGACGAAGGGTGAGAGGACGAGAATTCACAGAGAAACGACTCTGCAGGAGAAAGAGAAGTCCCAAATAAATAACTCTATAAGGGGATAAAATAGTCCTAGACGGACGTCTCTGCTAGGGAAGAGAAGACAAGCACAAGGTAAGATTGACGAATTTACGCTCCTAAGGATTGGTCGGAGCACCTGCTTTGGGACAAAGTTAGCCGTTCCCTGGGGTTACATCAGTCCCTGATGGGGGAAATGATTGGAATGGAAGGTACCAATCATGGCTTATGCTACGCATGCATGTTTGAAAAATGTATGGCGTAATGCTCCATATGAATGAAAATGCTAGGCATTTGAGGATGCAATGTAAAAATGATTATGAGATGCAGAAAGGACACTCCACTGGGGAAAGTGCAAAAGTCGAGTCCGTTGGGGACAAAAACATCTGAGTATCTATTCTGCGGGGAGAGCATGAACAACATACGATTGTTGGGGAAAGGATCACCAGGATTTGAACTTCTAATACCGACTCTATAAATGCTGCTGGGGAACGTCAAAGGAATTTACGAACCCTGATGAAAGAATATGCCAATGATGACTGGGCTTTGACCTGCTGGGGAACCAACCACTATTAGGCTTCCACCTGCTGAGGGTATTAATAACTAATGATGATATCAACTCCGCTGGGGAAGAATACCGGGCATGTTACTCTGTTGGGGAATAATACCGAGCCCACTGTTGGGAAATGCCAATAACCATTGGGATTTAATCTGCAAGGAATTATCATTCGTTCTACTCTACGGGGATGACAACATCACTAGCGAAATTCCAATCAAGAACATCTTATGAGGGGAAGGGAGAACTTTATGCCTTGCCACCAACCTTGTCTAACTATAGATATCTGCCAGTTTACTCTGTTGGTCATACAAACATTCTACTGCTAATGATGAGGAAACACCCCCGCTGAGGAAACAAACTTGCTTAGAGAGCACAACTAATCCTGATCCTGGCTGGGGAAGGCAAACTTCTAGACTATCGCTGGGAAGTAACAAGCAATGAAAACTTTCATAGTACTCTTCTGAGGAAGATAAAACCTTGACGGTCCCTGCCGGGGAGACATACATGCTAAGAACGACCATGATATTCTTTCGAGTCTCCGATCTTTTGGACTATGCACCAATTATTGCTAGTAAAAAGAATTCTTGGAAGAGCAAAAATGTGTCCCAGGTACAACATGGTAACCTCGATTATCACTCAAGACATTCAAAACTCAGGCAATCTCAAATGATTTTAGCACGCTCTGTAAAGCTTCAATGTTTTTAAATGCAATGTTTATCAAAATATCAGACATTTTTGTAAACAAAACAATAAAATAAAAACAAGAGGAAAGCATTTGAATGACAGGAAATTTTATTGATTGAAAATGGCCTGTAAATAGGCATTTACTTCTGGAATCAATTCCTAAAAGAGGTAATTGCGCAACCAAAAAGAGAATACACTAATTGGCAGTATGGAAACAGATTTCCATCAAGTTCTAATTCGGTTATAACCCATATGTCTTCGACGCTCTCAATTACATTGCTTTTTGAAGAGATCGATTTGACCGATTCCTATCCTTCAGAATTCCCATTTGTTGAAATGAGACAAGAACGCAAATCACAACCTCTCGCTTTCAAATCCCTAATTTTTGTCTGGATCGCCTTCTCGGGTTTTCAATCCACTGGGATACCATTTTTTTTGCAAAAGTTGCCTTTTCAGGTTTTCAACTTTGCGGGTTTATTCAATTATTTTTATTTTTATCCCTAATTTTTTCCCGAACCTTCTATTTTTATGGTTCGCCGGGATGCCCATTTTTGCCTGAACATATTCTTTTTGTGGTTCAGCGGGTCTGTTTCATGCGAAGTATTTTTTACTGCGTCTGCGTTCATAGGAGATGTGAAATCTTCACCATCCATGGTTGAGGGAAACAAGGCCCTGCCAGAGAAAACCTTTCTCATAATGTATGGTCCTTCGTAATTTGGAGTCCATTTGCCTCTGTGATTTGTTTAAGGAGGTAGGATCATTTTCAACACTAAGTCACCCGTCTAGAAGCATCGAGGACGCACTTTCTGATCAAACGCCTTCTTCATTCTACTTTGATATAACCATCCATGAGAATGGCCGCCATTCTCTTCTCTTTAGTGAGGTTCAGCTGATCAAACCTGGCTTGAACCCACTCGGCTTCATCGAGCTTCACATTTGTCAAGATCCTTAAAGAAGGAATCTCAACTTCCAATGGTAAGATTGTTTCCATACCGTACACGTGGGAGAAAAGGGTTGCCCCTGTTGAGGTGTGCACCGAAGTATGATAACCATGCAAAGCAAATGGCAACATCTCATGTCAATCTTTGTATGTCACAACCATCTTCTGCACAATCTTCTTAATGTTCTTGTTAGCTGTCTCAACAACACCATTCATCTTCGGACGATATGGAGAAAAATTGTGATGTTCAATCTTGAAGTTTCGGCACAACTCCTTCATCATCTTGTTATTCAAATTTGAACCATTGTTAGTAATGAGCCTCTCAAGGATTCTGTAAAGACAGATGATGTCTTTTTTATGAAACGGGCAACCACTTGTTTGGTGACGTTAGTAAATGAGGCCGCTTATATCCATTTGGCTAAGTAATCGATTGCAACCAAGATGAAGTGATGCCCATTGGATGCAGTCGGCTCAATCCGTCCAATCATATTGATGCCCTACATAGCAAAGGGCCAAGGAGAGGTCAACACATTCAAAGGAACGGGCGACACATGCACTTTGTCCGCATAAATCTGGAATTTATGACACTTCCTTGCATACTTGAAACATTCGGATTACATAGTCATCCAGTAATAACCTACTCTCAACAACTTTCTAGCCATTGCATGCCCACTGACATGGGTACCAAAAGAGCCCTCGTGAACGTCTTCCATCAACATGTCTGTTTCGTGTCTATCCACGCATCTGAGCAAGACCATGTCGAAGTTCCTCTTATACAACATGTCCCCATTCAAGAAGAAATTACCAGCCAATCTCCTTATAGTCTTTCTATCTTTGCTAGATGCCCCAGATGGGTACTATTGACTTTTAAGGAAGCACTTGATATCATGGAACTATGGCTTATCGTCTGCTACTTCTTCTGTTGCAAAAACATGAGCGGGCCTGTCGAGACGCATGATTCTGATTTCAGGTACCTCATTCCACTGGTTCACCTTGTACATAGATGTCAACATTGCCAGTGCATCCGCCATCTGGTTTTCTGTCCGGGTTACGTGATGAAATTCGACCTTATTAAAGAAAGGCAGAAACCTTCTGGCATAATCTTTGAAAGGTATTAGGTTGACTTGACAAGTCCTTCATTCCCCTTTGATTTAGTTGATGACCAAAGCTGAATCACCGTACACATCAAGGATTTTGACCATAAGATCAATAGCCTCTTCCAACCCCATGATACAAGCTTCATATTCTGCCATGTTGTTGGTACAGTAAAATGTCAACCTTGCAGTGAAAGGGATATGAGAACCCTTGGGAGTGATGATGATTGCCCCAATTCTGTTGCCATAAGCATTAACAGCCCCATCAAAACTCAATCCCCAGCGGGATCCAGGTTCAGGACCTTCATCTAGCAACAGTTCATCACAATCTTTAGCCTTTAAGTACATAACACCCTCATCGGGAAAGTCAAATTTCATCGACTGGTAATCATCGATCGGCTGGTGAGCAAGATAGTCTGACAGGACACTACCCTTGATGGCCTTCTGGGTAACCTATTGAATATCGTACTCTGTCATGACCATTTACCAACGGGCAATCCTTCCGGTGAGAGCTTGCTTTTCAAGCACATATTTGATCGGATCCATCTTCGATATCAACAGGGTTATGTGAGTTAACATATACTGCCTCAAGCGCTTGACTGCCCATGCAAGTGCACAATATGTTTTTTCCAACATCGAGTATCTCGACTCACAATCAGTAAATTTCTTGCTCAGGTAGTAATATCATGTTCTTTTCTACCTGTCTCGTCTTGTTGACCGAGTACACAACCCATAGAATTATCAAGAACCATCATGTGCATTATCAATGGTCTTCTAGATACTTGAGGCATGAGGATCGGAGGCTCTTGCAAATATTTTTTTATTTTGTCAAAAGCCTTCTAGCAATTATCATTCCACCTGATAGCCTAATCTTTTCGCAATAATTTGAATATTAGTTCACACGTGGTCGTAAGAGGAAAGATGAATCTAGATATGTAGTTGAACCTTCCTAAGAAACCACAAACCTCTTTTTCTGTTCTTGGCTCAGGCATTTCTTGAAACAGTACAAGTACAACTTAGATATGGCTCCTACAAGGCTACAACTGCAGAATCAGTCTCAACGGACAAGTGAAACTTTAAAAGAATACGCAAAAAGATGGCGCGAAATGGCCTCTTGTGTGGGACCCGCTCTCTCTGATACAGAGTTGGTCGATATCTTCATGGGAATATTACAAGTGTTGTATTACGAGAAAATGGTGGGGAGTTCATCTTCTAACTTTGCTGATATTGTGACTATTGGTGAAAGAATTGAAAATGGGTTGAAGATTAGTAAGATTTCCAGTATCGCTACTCAACAACCAACCAACAAGAAACCTCAAAACAACTATGCAAAGAATAAAGAAGGTGAGGCGAATGCTGTAATGGCAAAATCTCCTCCTCAGTATCAGGTTCATATGGCTCCCATGCCATACTATCCATATCCTTATGTTGCTGCTGCCTAGTACCAAGAACCGCCATATCAGTATCAACCACAACAGCAGGCTCAGACTCCTCAGAATTAACAGCCGCAACGTCAACAAACTCAACAAAATAACATAAATCAAACCTAGAACAGACAATGGAATAACAACAATCAGAGCAACCGCAAGCGTCCCAAAATTTGACAAAATTCCAGTGTCGTACATAGAATTGTTTCCTTATCTTGTCCATCAAGGGGAAATTGTACCAAAGGAAATTCCACTTGCGCCTCTTCCGTATGGCCCGAAGCATAATCCTTATGCATCACGTGCTTACCATTCTGGGTACATAGGACATGCTATTGACGATTGTATTATTTTCAAGACCAAAGGACAAGATCTAATTCATCAGAAGATTTTGACATTCGCTGAAGAGCGTCCCAATGTACAGACTGCGTCCAAATGTGCAGACTAATCCTTTGCCTACTCATGGCGGGTCGGGGGTTAACATGGTTGAAGACAATGAAGGGGCTGAACTGATCATGGACGTCGACGAAGTGAAAACTCCAATGACTATTGTGATCAATAAATTAAATGAAGAATGCCCTATTTGTGAAACTAATCTTAATCAGTGCAGAGAACTGAAAGGTTGTGTTCAGATTCTAATAAACAGAGGTGTGGTCTGGTTTTTAGATCCAGAGTTATTGAGAAAGTTACGACAATCGAACCATTCACGATCATCTACAAAAGAATTCTTGTGGAAGCTCCAAAGAAGAAAATTCAGCCTATTATCGTTTATGTGCCTAAGGTTTTCCCTTATCAGAGCTCTAAGGAGGTTCCTTGGAGATATGATTCTACTGTGTACTCTAAGGGCCGAGAAATACAGTTTTCTGAATACGAGATTGTGAATATAACTGCTGCTGGAGGCATGACTTGTAGTGGACGAGTGTTTGCTCTAAAGGTTACTTCTAAGCCGGTGCAAGTACCAACTTTCGTCTTTCCCAAGGAGAAGGATGTTTCAATAACCCCTGTTATTCAGCAAGGGGCATCTACCTTATCTGTTCCGATGGCACCAGTTACTCCGTCTTTGGATGTTGCAAAAGGTAAAGAGGTAACTGCTGATGAAAATCAATAATTTCTCAAACTGATTAAGAAGAGCCATTTCAAGATCGTGGATCAACTGGGACAGACACCCTCGAAGATTTCGATCTTGTCCTTACTTATGAGTTCGCCTGCTCACATATTAGCTTTATTAAAAGTGCTGAATGTAACACCCCAAATCCCATCGCGGATAAATAATACATAATTAAATTCGAGTAAAAAAAATCTTTCGATAGAAATCAGGATGCCACATTCTAGAAAAACATAATCCACCTGCTCAAACTTTGATACATAACACAAAATGGAATAAATAACAACAGGAAACTTTTTCTAACAAAAGGAAAGTTCAATCATGGAATAAAGCGGAACGATCCATAATTGACTCGTTTTACAAAATAAGTTGTTTCATAACATCAACATATACATACAAGTTATCAAAATATATATATTCAAATATATAAACATAAATAACAAAAGCATTTCCCCCGACTCCCGTGTTACGTATCAGAGTAGACACCAAAGATCTAAGCAAAATGAAGATCTAACTCTTCCACTTGCCTCCACGCCTCTACAGCGGCTAATCTGCACTATGCCATAAAAAGCATATTCCAGCAGAAGGGTGAGAAATAACAACTAAATCAAGATTGTATAATCATATGTAAACATATAGTTCACATATATTATTCAACTCACCCACACACCACATGCTAACACATATAGCATACAAAGATATCATATAGTCATATACACAAGTTATGATATATATATATATATGTACTTCCCAAGTTGCACAGACACAAGAAACAACAAAGGGGTGAGAACTACATTCAATAATTAACGGTGTAAAATACATGTTAAGGAGTAGTAATCAAGCAATCACACATAATATGCACACATTCACGACACACTTGTCATTTCCATTTATAATTCAACAAAGACATAATAATGCCATGTGACTAAATGACACAATGCAATGCAAGTGGTACCACAACTGTCAAATCAATTCATCATAATACACGCAATTAAGGAAAATACCTCACGTGGCCTTAATTAGTTAATTATCTAATTAATCCATCCAAATTCTATTTTAAATCATTTATACTACCATTCCTAAATTCAACAAGTTCTGACATCTATCCCAACCTCTCAGACCAAAAAGAAACCGCATCGGACGCGAAATCGGGAAAGAAATCGCGAAACGGCAAAATTATGCACTCTCGCTGGTCATACGCGTATTGCCTTGGCCATTACGCGTACCATTACGTGTTTCAGCAGAAGGTCGTGTAAAAATGGGTTCCATACACGTAGCGCTCTCGTATCGCCCTTGCCATACGCGTATTGCCTTGCCCGTTACGCGTATGGGCAGCGAACACGCAGAATTTTCCTGTTTCCACACCAGTCCAAATTCTGATCAATTCTAGCACCCAAACTATAACCACATTCTATAGAAAAATTCAACATCGTATAAATATCCTAAAAGCTCCACTTTTATATGGCAATAGCACAACACACGACAAAATACCGACCGCACGCATTTAACGCGATAAGAACATCCGACAGCACGACTATTTCTCAAAACTACGAATTAATTAAATCATATTTTACCCTCCAAACTATTTTTAATATAAATAATATCTCATTAGCTTTCCAACACTTCGAACGAGGGTCAAAACGGACTTACGGATCAAAAGATATGAATTTTTCAAGATTTTCCAAAAGCAGAATTTTGGCCTGCGGACTGCTACGGGTTGCTGCAGTTTTTTCTCTAAAATCCACCCAATTCAATCATGTTTTATGAAATAAACACATATTCATTCATACCTAACATATAGTAATGATTTGGAACCATAAAACATGAATTCTAACACTTTGGTTTTGATCTCAAATCTCAAAATCTCAACATATCAAATGTTGTAATTTTTCATCAAATTCAACCAAACATGTGAAAACATACAAGCAAGCATGTCCAACTAATTCCTAATCTCGCCCGACTATACTACGTGATTTATACCGAGTTTCAACCGTGAAAACATCAATTTCCACTCAATTTACCATTTCTATCAAAGGTTAAAACCCTAACATTTTCAACCAAAATCAAACCAAACAAACACATACATATACATATACAATCGAAATATAATCGAAATTTCTTACCCTTACCCAATTAATCGTGATTGAAACGGAGATTTCTTCAATTTTTCCTCTTTCTCCTCTTCTCTCTTTTCCTTCTCTTCTTTCTCCCCTTTTTCTCTTCTTTCTTACTAAGAAATATATATATATATATATATATATATATATATATATATATATATATATATATATATATATATATATATATATATATATATATATATATATATATATATATATATATATATAATCCAATATTATATAATATAATCCGATATGGTAAAACATCTCCAATTGATATTTGTCATCTCAACTCAATTGATCAATTATTAGAGTTACCTTAAATACTCTTTTGAACTAATAATTATTAATTCGTCTCTTTAATAAAATAATTGATCTCTAGTTGCTCACTCTCTATTCCCTTTTTATAACAAAATATCTACCCCTCAAAAGACTATTTTACCCTTTTGCTCAGATATCTCCCCAACGCTCTCAAAAAGCGATAAAACATAAACAGCGATGCAAAATATATTAGGAATTAAAAGTTAATAAGAAAATATTATCAATTGCAATTATTTTATCTATCAGAGAAATTATTCAATTAACGGGTAAAACTCATTTAATTTACACAGTTCACAAAATTTCACATAGATGAAATAAATAAATACGATTAACCAAATTGGGGCGTTACAACTCTCCCCCACTTAGACATTTTCATCCTCGAAAATATAACTAAGACGAACAACTCCGGATACGACTCTCGCATCCGACTAACCCACTATCATGCCAACAAAAGGCACACCACGAATAACACAAACTGACAAACCACCTTGCTAACAGCAACTACAACAACGACAAGATGCAATGCCCATACAATGCACTTGACGACTAACTCACGACTCAAAGAATACCCAAGTTACGAACACATAGGTTCACTCTAGAACCAGAACACAACAAGATCGTTACCCTCACCATAGGTAACCCTCCCCTAATTCCCCACATAGGAATTAGCTACTCGCACTCGAACCATCACGATGGAAACGAGGCAACAACAAAAACAAAAACATAAAGTCCCACGACACAACATAGTTTCAACAACCTCTACATAACCATAATACCAACATCTTTGTCACACAACATTATTACAACAATGCTACAATTCACCAATCGAACATATAACCAAAACATCCATCTTCATAGTAACCCATGAATAATATTTAAACCTTTCACCTAACACTTTCATTCTGAAACGTTCAACGGTCTCATCATTCCTACATGTTTCCAATGTTCAACCTATGGACTCTTACAAGTCACACACGTATACACAAAATGTGCCACCTCATATTTTCGATGCGCACTCTGATTACTCGCAACAATCAAATCTACCAATTTCATATCCAACTTCTGACTCTCTCTATTATTTACCAGAAAGATCATAGTTCATTTCTAATATACCCAACCTCACACTCTACGGTGATATCTCACACACTAGACACAAGTCTCTGAACTGCTCAAATAATTCTAATCCTCTGACCATCAAAACAGACATGTATAAAAACTTTCGACTTAACTCATCAGGCACGACATTAACTTCACCAATAGGATAATCCCAGCTAAAGTCATAACTCATCAGGAATTCCAACCATCCTCGTTGTCTCATACCCTCTTATTTTCGACCAAACAGGTACTCAATATTCTTGTGATTACTAAACACTTCGGACTCAAAACCATAAAAATAATACATCCAGATTCTCAACACAAAAGTAACCGCAACCATATTGAAATCATGAATCCTCAATTGTTGTAAAGCATAAGCCACGAATTTACCATCTTGCATTAACACACTGACCAAACTCATCATAGACGCATCCCAATACCTCACAAACGGTTTATTAGGATCACGCAGAATCAAAACTGGAGCCGTAGACAAACTCTACTTTAGCCCTCTCCAACTTTCTTCACAATGAACATCCAAAGCAAACGACTTACCCTGTGCAAGTCAACTGAAGTAACGATAATGCTAACTTGGAAAAGCCTTCCATAACCTCCGGTAATAACCAACTAAAGTCCAAAAAGCTTCTAATCGCCTTAACTGACTTTGGAGCCTCTCATTGTAGAGCCGCATCTACTTCCGATGGATCCATAACACCACCATCATCAGAAATAACATATCCAAGAAAACTAACCTTTTTCAACCAGAATTCTCACTTGAATAACTTAGCATAAAAATTCCTTTCTTTCAACACTTGCAACTCGATTCTCAAACACCCTACATACTCTCCTTCTGATTTTATAATAGATCAGAATATCCCTAATGAATACCACTCCGAACTTATCCAATTAAATATGGAAGATACGATTCATATACTCCACAAACATTCCAGACACGTTCCTAATACCGAACAACATCATTGTACATTGTAAGGCCCAACTAAATTCCAAAAGATATAACTCCTTAAAGTTTTTGCAAATTTTTTTTCTTTTTCACTGGGTAACCGGTTACTCTGCTACAGAATTGAATAAAACCTGTCTTTATGACATAAAACCAAACCGAACCTCATCCAAACTTGTCCAGACTCACATACAAGCTTAACCGAGTAAATAACAACCTATTCCGATGATAACAAACATCTTAGTCTCATCTCCTAAGAGTTTTTCTACTTACTTAGCAGATATAACCTCAACTATTCACCTTCGTCCAATTTAAGTTCACTCTCTACTCTCTGAGGAGCAACCATCAATAATACCCGATCGTTCTCCCTCAGAGACATCCCGACTCGACCAACATACCAAACCCTCTAATCCGCCTACTCTTCCGATAAAATAATCTTCATCGACTCCTCAAAATAATCCGTAATCATTTTCTTAATCCCCGACAATTCATTGCACACCCTATCAAGGCCGGAAAGACACGTCTATTCCATCCAACATAATTACATCTACTATCAACAAGAGATTAAGGGTGATCAGTTCCTCAATTTGTCAATAGACAGCCGACAATCATGATGGGGCATAGACCATCGTTACCAGACCATAATAGGATTTCTTGCATCTTGTGCACAAAATTACCTAAGGCACAAATCCTTAGTCGACATAACCCTTACCTCCGCATTCCCTCTGGAATCGGGAACAACACTGTCCAAACAACACTTATAATCTCGCAAACAACGACACACTAAGCCAACGCTCCACAACTGAAGCAACTTAGAGAAGCACCAACTTCTCCCCCACTTATCTCATTCTCAATCCTGAAGACAAAGGATTAGAAAACCAGAAGGCACTGACAGTGTTTCACACACATATCACGTACTAAGGAACAAACAGCATCGACAGTATTCAACTATCATGCCACACCGACTCAACAACTTGGTCGGACGTACCGACCTGCTCTGATACCAATTGTAACACCTCAAATCCCATCGCGGATAAATAATACATAATTAAATCAGAGTGAGTAAAAAAAAAATCTTTCGACAGAAATCAGGATGCCACATTCGAGAAAAACATAATCCACCTGCTCAAACTTTGATACATAACACAAAATGGAATAAATAACAACAGGAAACTTTTTCTAACAAAAGGAAAGTTCAATCATGGAATAAAGCGGAACGATCCATAATTGACTCGTTTTACAAAATAAGTTGTTTCATAACATCAACATATACATACAAGTTATCAAAATATATATATATATATATATATATTCACATATATAAACATAAATAACAAAAGTGTTTCCCCCGACTCCCGTGTTACGTATCAGAGCAGACACCAAAGATCTAAGCAAAATGAAGATCTAACTCTTCCACTTGCCTCCACGCCTCTACAGCGGCTAATCTTCACTATGCCATAAAAAGCATATTCCAGCAGAAGGGTGAGAAATAACAACTAAATCAAGATTGCATAATCATATGTAAACATATAATTCACATATATTATTCAACTCACCCACACACCACATGCTAACACATATAGCATACAAAGATATCATATAGTCATATACACAAGTTATGATATATATATATATATATATATATATATATATATATATATATATATATATATATATATATATATATATATATGTACTTCCCAAGTTGCACAGACACAAGAAACAACAAAGGGGTGAGAACTACATTCAATAATTAACGATGTAAAATACATGTTAAGGAGTAGTAATCAAGCAATCACACATAATGTGCACACATTCACGACACACTTGTCATTTCCATTTATAATTCAACAAAGACATAATAATGCCATGTGACTCAATGACACAATGCAATGCAAGTGGTACCACAACTGTCAAATCAATTCATCATAATACACGCAATTAAGGAAAATACCTCACATGGCCTTAATTAGTTAATTATCTAATTAATCCATCCAAATTCCATTTTAAATCATTTATACTACCATTCCTAAATTCAACAAGTTCTGACGCCTATCCCAACCTCTCAGACCAAAAAGAAACAGCATCGGACGCGAAATCGGAAAAGAAATCGCGAAACGGCAAAATTCTGCACTCTCGCTGGTCATACGTGTATTGCCCATACTCATACGCGTATTGCCTTGGCCATTACGCGTACCATTACGTGTTTCAGCAGAAGGTCATGTAAAAATGGGTTCCATACGCGTAACGCCCTCGTATCACCCTTGCCATACGCGTATTGTCTTGCCCGTTACGCGTATGGGCAGCGAACACCTAGAATTTTCCTGTTTCCACACCAGTCCAAATTCTGATCAATTCTAGCACCCAAACTTATAACCACATTCTATAGCAAGATTCAACATCGTATAAATATCCTAAAAGCTCCACTTTTATATGGCAATAGCACAACACACGACAAAATACCGACCGCACGCATTTAACGCGATAAGAACATCCGACAGCACGACTATTTCTCAAAACTATGAATTAATTAAATCATATTTTACCCTCCAAACTATTTTTAATAGAAATAATATCTCATTAGCTTTCCAACACTTCGAACGGGGGTCAAAACGGACTTACGGATCAAAAGATATGAATTTTCCAAGATTTCCCAAAAGCAGAATTTTGGCCGGCGGCCTGCTACGGGTTGCGGCAATTTTTTCTCTAAAATCCACCCAATTCAATCATGTTTTATGAAATAAACACATATTCATTCATACCTAATATATAGTAATGATTTGGAACCATAAAACATGAATTCTAACACTTTGGTTTTGATCCCAAATCTCAAAATCTCAACATATCAAATGTTGTAATTTTTCATCAAATTCAACCAAACATATGAAAACATACAAGTAAGCATGTCCAACTAATTCCTAATCTCGCCCGACTATACTACGTGATTTATACCGAGTTTCAACCGTGAAAACATCAATTTCCACTCAATTTACCATTTCTATCAAAGGTTAAAACCCTAACATTTTCAACCAAAATCTAACCAAATAAACACATACATATACATATACAATCGAAATATAATCGAAACTTCTTACCCTTACCCGATTAATCGCGATTGAAACGGAGGTTTCTTCAATTTTTCCTCTTTCTCCTCTTCTCTCTTTTCCTTCTCTTCTTTCTCTTCTTTCTCCCTTTTTTCTCTTCTTTCTTACTAACATATATATATATATATGTATATATATAATCCAATATTATATAATATAATCTGATAGGGTAAAACATCTCCAATTGATATTTGTCATCTCAACCCAATTGATCAATTATTAGAGTTACCTTAAATACCCTCTTGAACTAATAATTATTAATTCGTCTCTTTAATAAAATAATTGATCTCTAGTTGCTCACTCTCTATTCCCTTTTTATAACAAAATATCTACCCCTCAAAAGACTATTTTACCCTTTTGCTCAGATATCTCCCAAACGCTCTAAAAAAGAGATAAAACATAAACAGCGATGCAAAATATATTAGGAATTAAAAGTTAATAAGAAAATATTATCAATTGCAATTATTTTATCTATCAGAGAAATTATTCAATTAACGGGTAAAACACATTTAATTTACACAATTCACAAAATTTCACATAAATGAAATAAATAAATACGATTAACCAAATCGTGACGTTACAACTCTCCCCCACTTAGACATTTTCGTCCTCGAAAATATAACTAAGACGAACAACTCCGGATACGACTCTCGCATCCGACTAACCCACTATCATGCCAACAAAAGGCACACCACGAATAACACAAACTGACAAACCACCTTGCTAACAACAACTACAACAACGACAAGATGCAATGCCCATATAATGCACTTGACGACTAACTCACGACTCAAAGAATACCCAAGTTACGAACACATAGGTTCACTCTAGAACCAGAACACAACAAGATCGTTACCCTCACCATAGGTAACCCTCCCCTAATTCCCCACATAGGAATTAGCTACTCGCACTCGAACCATCACGATGGAAACGAGGCAACAACAAAAACAAGAACATAAAGTCCCACGACACAACATCATTTCAACAACCTCTACATAACCATAATACCAACATCCTTGTCACGCAACATTATTACAACAATGCTACAATTCACCAATCGAACATATAACCAAAACATCCATCTTCATAGTAACCCATGAATAATATTTAAACCTTTCACCTAACACCTCCATTCTGAAACGTTCAACGGTCTCATTATTCCTACATGTTTCCAATGTTCAACCTATGAACTCTTACAAGTCACACACGCATACACAAAATGTGCCACCTCACGCTTTTGATGCGCACTCTGATTACTCGCAACAATCAAATCTACCAATTTCATATCCAACTTCTGACTCTCTCTAATATTTACCAGAAAGATCATAGTTCATTTCTAATATACCCAACCTCACACTCTACGGTGTTATCTCACACACCAGACACAAGTCTCTGAACTGCTCAAATAATTCTAATCCTCTGACCATCAAAACAGACATGTATAAAAACTTTCGACTTAACTCATCAGGCACGACATTAACTTTACCAATAGGATAATCCCAGCTAAAGTCATAACTCATCAGGAATTCCAACCATCCTCGTTGTCTCATACCCTCTTATTTTCGACCAAACAGGTACTCAATATTCTTGTGATTACTAAACACTTCGGACTCAAAACCATAAAAATAATACCTCCAGATTCTCAACACAAAAGTAACCGCAGCCATCTTGAAATCATGAATCCTCAATTGTTGTAAAGCATAAGCCACGAATTTACCATCTTGCATTAACACACTGACCAAACTCATCATAGACGCATCCCAATACCTCACAAACGGTTTATTAGGATCATGCAGAATCAAAACTGTAGCCGTAGACAAACTCTACTTTAGCCCTCTCCAACTTTCTTCACAATGAACATCCAAAGCAAACGACTTACCCAGTGCAAGTCAACTGAAGTAACGATAATGCTAACTTAGAAAAGCCTTCCATAACCTCCGGTAATAACCAACTAAAGTCCAAAAAGCTTTTAATCGCCTTAACTGACTTCGGAACCTCTCATTGAAGAGCCGCATCTACTTCCGATGGATCCATAACAACACCATCATCAGAAATAACATATCCAAGAAAACTAACATTTTTCAACCAGAATTCTCACTTGAATAACTTAGCATAAAAATTTCTTTCTTTCAACACTTGTAACTCGATTCTCAAACACCCTACATACTCTCCTTCTGATTTTATAATAGATTGGAATATCCCTAATGAACACCACTCCGAACTTATCCAATTAAATATGGAAGATATGATTCATATACTCCACAAACATTCCGGACGCGTTCCTAATACAGAACAACATCACTGTACATTGTAAGGCCCAACCAAATTCCAAAAGATATAACTCCTTAAAGTTTTTGCAATTTTTTTTTCTTTTTCACTGGGTAACCGGTTACTCTGCTACAGAATTGAATAAAACCTGTCTTTATGACATAAAACCAAACCGAACCTCATCCAAACTTGTCCAGACTCACATACAAGCTTAACCGAGTAAATAACAACCTATTCCGATGATAACAAACATCTTAGTCTCATCTCCTAAGAGTTTTTCTACTTACTTAGCAGATATAACCTCAACTATTCACCTTCGTCCAATTTAAGTTCACTCTCTACTCTCTGAGGAGCAACCATCAATAATACCCGATCGTTCTCCCTCAGAGACATCCCGACTCAACCAACATACCAAACCCTCTAATCCGCCCACTCTTCCGATAAAATAATCTTCATCGACTCCTCAAAATAATTCGTAATCATTTTCTTAATCCCCGACAATTCATTGCACACCCTATCAAGGCCGGAAAGACACGTCTATTCCATCCAACATAATTACATCTACTATCAACAAGAGATTAAGGGTGATCAGTTCCTCAATTTGTCAATAGACAGCCGACAATCATGATGGGGCATAGACCATCGTTACTAGACCATAATAGCATTTCTTGCATCTTGTGCACAAAACTACCTAAGGCACAAATCCTTAGTCGACATAACCCTTACCTCCGTATTCCCTCTGGAATCGGGAACAACACTGTCCAAACAACACTTATAATCTCGCAAACAACGACACACTAAGCCAACGCTCCACAACTGAAGCAACTTCGAGAAGCACCAGCCTCTCCCCCACTTATCTCATTCTCAATCCTGAAGACAAAGGATTAGAAAACCAGAAGGCACTGACAGTGTTTCACACACATATCACGTACTAAGGAACAAACAGCATCGACAGTATTCAACTGTCATGCCACACCGACTCAACAACTTGGCCGGACGGACCGACCTGCTCTGATACCAATTGTAACACCTCAAATCCCATCGCGGATAAATAATACATAATTAAATCAGAGTGAGTACAAAAAAATCTTTCGACAGAAATCAGGATGCCACATTCGAGAAAAACATAATCCACCTGCTCAAACTTTGATACATAACACAAAATGGAATAAATAACAACAGGAAACTTTTTCTAACAAAAGGAAAGTTCAATCATGGAATAAAGCGGAACGATCCATAATTGACTCGTCTTACAAAATAAGTTGTTTCATAACATCAACATATACATACAAGTTATCAAAATATATATATTCACATATATAAACATAAATAACAAAAACGTTTCCTCCGACTCTCGTGTTACGTATCAGATCAGACACCAAAGATCTAAGCAAAATGAAGATCTAACTCTTCCACTTGCCTCCACGTCTCTACAGCGGCTAATATGTACTATGTCATAAAAAACATATTCCAGCAGAAGGGTGAGAAATAACAACTAAATCAAGATTGCACAATCATATGTAAACATATAATTCACATATATTATTCAACTCACCCACACACCACATGCTAACACATATAGCATACAAAGATATCATATAATCATATACACAAGTTATGATATATATATATATGTGTGTGTGTGTGTGTGTACTTCCCAAGTTGCACAGACACAAGAAACAACAAAGGGGTGAGAACTACATTCAATAATTAACGGTGTAAAATACATGTTAAGGAGTAGTAATCAAGCAATCACACATAATGTGCACACATTCACGACACACTTGTCATTTACATTTATAATTCAGCAAAGACATAATAATGCCATGTGACTCAATGACACAATGCAATGCAAGTGGTACCACAACTGTCAAATCAATTCATCATAATACACACAATTAAGGAAAATACCTCACGTGGCCTTAATTAGTTAATTATCTAATTAATTCATCCAAATTCCATTTTAAATCATTTATTCTATCATTCCTAAATTCAAAAAGTTCTGACACCTATCCTAACCTCTCAGACCAAAAAGGAATTGCATCGGACGCGAAATCGGGAAAGAAATCGCGAAACGGCAAAATTCTGCACTCTCGCTGGTCATACGCGTATTGCCGATACCCATATGTGTATTGCCTTGGCCATTACGCGTACCATTACGTGTTTCAGCAGAAGGTCATGTAAAAATGGGTTCCATACGCGTAACGCCCTCGTATCGCCCTTGCCATACGCGTATTGCCTTGCCCGTTACGCGTATGGGCAGCGAACACCCAGAATTTTCCTGTTTCCACACCAGTCCAAATTCTGATCAATTCTAGCACCCAAACTTACAACCACATTCTATAGCAAGATTGAACATCGTATAAATATCCTAAAAGCTCCACTTTTATATGGCAATAGCAGAACACATGACAAAATACCGACCGCACGCATTTAACGCGATAAGAACATCGGACATCACGACTATTTCTCAAAACTACGAATTAATTAAGTCATCTTTTACCCTCCAAACCATTTTTAATAGAAAGAATATCTCATTAGTTTTCCAACACTTCGAACGGGGGTCAAAACGGACTTACGGATCAAAAGATATGAATTTTCCAAGATTTTCCAAAAGCAGAATTTTGGCCTGCGGACTGCTACGGGTTGCTGCAGTTTTTTCTCTAAAATCCACCCAATTCAATCATGTTTTATGAAATAAACACATATTCATTCATACCTAACATATAGTAATGATTTGGAACCATAAAACATGAATTCTAACACTTTGGTTTTGATCTCAAATCTCAAAATCTCAACATATCAAATGTTGTAATTTTTCATCAAATTCAACCAAACATGTGAAAACATACAAGCAAGCATGTCCAACTAATTCCTAATCTCGCCCGACTATACTACGTGATTTATACCGAGTTTCAACCGTGAAAACATCAATTTCCACTCAATTTACCATTTCTATCAAAGGTTAAAACCCTAACATTTTCAACCAAAATCAAACCAAACAAACACATACATATACATATACAATCGAAATATAATCGAAATTTCTTACCCTTACCCAATTAATCGTGATTGAAACGGAGATTTCTTCAATTTTTCCTCTTTCTCCTCTTCTCTCTTTTCCTTCTCTTCTGTCTCCCCTTTTTCTCTTCTTTCTTACTAACAAATATATATATATATATATATATATATATATAATCCAATATTATATAATATAATCCGATATGGTAAAACATCTCCAATTGATATTTGTCATCTCAACTCAATTGATCAATTATTAGAGTTACCTTAAATACTCTTTTGAACTAATAATTATTAATTCGTCTCTTTAATAAAATAATTGATCTCTAGTTGCTCACTCTCTATTCCCTTTTTATAACAAAATATCTACCCCTCAAAAGACTATTTTACCCTTTTGCTCAGATATCTCCCCAACGCTCTCAAAAAGCGATAAAACATAAACAGCGATGCAAAATATATTAGGAATTAAAAGTTAATAAGAAAATATTATCAATTGCAATTACTTTATCTATCAGAGAAATTATCCAATTAACGGGTAAAACTCATTTAATTTACACAATTCACAAAATTTCACATAAATGAAATAAATAAATACGATTAACCAAATCGGGGCGTTACACTGAACGCCGCCCGTGTAATGCATGACCTCACTGTTAACCAGTTTGATGACGTGGTTGCCAATTTAACCGCGAGTAGATATTTGGGTTTCAACGAATCTGAGTTGCCACCTGAGGGAACCGCACATAACAAAGCCTTACACATATCAATAACTTGCATGGATGCCCTGCTATCTCGTGTCCTTGTGAATGCCAGTTCTTCCCTTAATGTGGTGCCTAAGGGCACATTGAGTCAATTACTGGTGGAAGGGAGCGAGATGAGGACTAGCGCTTTGATCGTCAGAGCCTTCGACGGTTCTATAAGACGCGTGATCGGCGAGATGAGGTGTCGTTGCAATGTTTTAAATTCGAAGACGATAGCTCTACTTCTATCAATCAAGGTAAATCACCATAAATGACCATATCATCTGCTAAGAGTGCAAGAGAAGCTCTTGAGAAAGACGTCATTCATGGCTGGGGGCAAGTGGTAGATGTTGTGGAGAAGCTTGATTGTTTCAGACTGGGCTATCGTCTTGCTCAACAAGTTAACTCATGTGATCTAAAGAAGTTCAATCCGATCAAGTTCAATAGTGCCGATTTTCAGAAAGGCGGCAGTGTGGTTGTCATTGATGATGCAGGCAGTAGCATTCAGAACGCAAGATTTTTGCGTAAATGTCCTCTTGGTTTCAAGCTTACCAATTGGACAACTACCATGGTTCCTAGGGTTTTTCCCTTGAACATGTAATGCATTTTGCTTTCCTAATCCTTCGTCTTCGCCCGAGACGAGAGGATAGCTTGTAAAGGACCTCCTGTTTTAGACATATTATGTGATCAATAAATGAAAGTTTTTTTTTGCATTCAAAGCATGCTCTTTTGCTTTCTTTATTTTACTTCTTTTCCAAATAACAAATGGAAAAAGTTTCTTTTATTTTCACTTTTCAAATAGCTCATTCTAAGCGAAATTCATAAACATGCAGAGAATAAACGCATTGATAACAACATCATAAATATCTATTGTAACTTTGGGGCTCCAATTAACCAAGCCGAAGAAGACGGTGAGGAAGATTGTAAATTACTGGCTGAACTAGCAAGGCTCCTTGAGCACGAGCAGAAAGAGATTCAGCCTTACAAAGAGCCAGTGGAAGTCATCAACCTGGGTACTGATGAAGTCAGAAAAGAAGTCAAGGTTGGGGCATCTCTCGCCAAGCATGAACACTCCTAGTTGGTCAAGTTATTGCAAGAGTATGTTGATATCTTCGCCTGGTCTTATCAAGTTATGTATGGGTAGGATACCAACATCGTTGAACATCACTTACCACTCAAGCCTGAATGTCCTCCTGTCAAGCAGAAGCTTAGAAGGACCAGACCTGACATGACACTCAAGATCATAGAAGAGGTGAAGAAACAATTTGATGATGGGTTCGTAGCCACTTATGAATATCCTTAATAGGTTGTTAATATCGTCCCGGTTCCTAAGATAGATGGGAAGGTCATAAAGTGTGTGGATTATCGAGATCTCAATAAGGCAAGCCCGAAAGATGATTTCCCTCTGCCTCATATTAATGTCTTGGTGGACAACACTATGCAGTTCTCAGTCTTTTCGTTCATGGACGGTTTCTCAGGGTACTCAACGATATGGAAAAAACCACCTTTATCACGCCTTGGGGCACATACTGCTACAAAGTCATGCCATTCGGTTTTAAAAATGCAGGGACAACCTACCAACGCGCCATGGTAACCCTCTTTCACGATATGATACATAAAGAGATTGAGGTTTACATGGACGATATGATTGCGAAGTCCAAGACTAAAGACGATCACTTGGACCATCTAAGGAAATTGTTTTCTAGGCTCTGAAAGTTCAAGCTGCGGCTGAATCCTGCTAAATGCACTTTTGGGGACATTGACATGCGTCGCTAGCTCACGGGTAAAGGAGGCCTCTACTGATTTCCTATGAACGGTCTCCAGAGTCATAAGTTCTCTATGGGAATACTCTGTCATCTGCATGAGACACGCATGAAAAAAGATCTCCCAAGAAAACCTCGTCTGAATGTGGGTCTCGTGTCAACTACACGTAACAAGACAATACGCAAGTCAACACGACTATCCACTTTAATCTTGTGTGTATACTCAAGCTTGGGTAGTGGGCTTATCTCTCAGTAACAACCCATCCTAACAGCAAAACAATATCCAGAATAATGTGGAGCGAAACAAAATGCAATGCATGCAAACAAATAAGCAAGGAAATCATATAGATAAACACCCCAGAGAAAAGAAACAAACAAGAGTTAGGACTGACTCACATAGGGAACCAGAGTCCCCAGCAGAGTCACTAGTTGTCGCTACCGCAAAAAACAATTGGCAAAAACACAGAGTCGCCATTGAACTTTATTTATCCCAACGGGGAAAGGGAAACATTGAGAAAACCTCAAAAGGGAAAGAACAAGGTCTCCCAACCAAATTTGGGGTTTGAGAGTCGATTACGCCAAAGAGAAGGTATTAGCACCCCTCGCGTCTGTTGTACTCAATGGGATTCACTCTTGTTGTTCTAATCAAAGGGTGTGTATATCTAAAGACTACTTGCTAAGGGAACACGAAAATGAAAAGGGATAAAAAACAAAATGGGACTCGATAGGATCTCCCAATCCTATACCTATGTATTCCCACGTGTAATGGGAAAGTCAGAGTCAATGTAGTTCGGAGGACTACGTGTGGAAGGGAAGGTTGCGCGACAAGAATTGGGACCCTTGTGCCTACGTATTATCAACAAGGATGAGATAGTCAGAGCGTTCGTGGTTCGTGGGACCATGGGTTGCTTAGTGTTTTTATGGACAATGCTAACGTTCACATTCTAGCAATTTAGTTGTTTTCCACTCGTTGTCGGGAGTCTTACACGTTACTTGTTTGCGGTAGAACGGAAATAACACGCCCTTTCTGAAAATGGTTTGAAGAAGAAAATCCCGAAGGACAAAATGGTTTGAATTTGTTGAAGTGTTTTAAAGAAGTGAATTGAACCGGTTTGTGATGTATATTATGCTAAAGTCTATGACGATAGGAGAGAACACTTTATACGACCGATCCAAAATGGCTCGCGCATAAAGCTCTCTAGATGAGGTAGAGAGAGACTCTCGCTCATCATTTCCCATGTGCTTAAGACTCGTGACGCACTATACGCATCATATTTATTAATTGTTTTGAGTTGATTAAGAGAGAGAAGGGAAAGGACGCAACGCCAGATCTAAAAGAGAATTGGCCCTAGATGTTATCATGCAAAATGGTCCTAAGGTTAGGATTAAAAGACGATTATATCCTAATGTTGTCATGCAAGATGGCCATAAGGTTGGGATTAGGGAGAATCTACCATAATATTGGCATGCCCCCGTTAACAACCTAATATCTATCATACTCCAATCTTAATAAAAACTAAGTTGGACTAGGAAGCCATAAGGGAACATGCAAGAGCAAGCAAATCAAGCTAAGAAAAACACAAACAACAGCATACGACAGCGCTTCAGTCAGAACAACAGTATATTTCCAACAACAACACACCAACATTTAACAACATGTATTTTGAGGACAGACATGTATGCAGCAACAACTATGCACTCAATAAGAATCAAGCATGAATCAACATGTATTATGCCAGATCGAACAAAGTATGCAACATGTATCAAAATATTAATTAATCATTATGAACATGCATCAGCAATAAAGCAAACAAACATGCCTCATGGAGTTCAACAATCAACAATGCATATGAGCATGTATCAACATCAAGCATCAAGTATCAACATGTAGTCAATTAAGCATCATGAACAAGCATCAAGAATGCAAGCACTCATAATCAATAATCGTGCATCAAAGATTCACATACGTATTGCAAATGGAGGCTAAATAGCTCTAAAAAAAATCCAAAAATATCAAACATATCAAGTCATGAAAGTTCAAAGTGGAAAAGGAATCAAGATAAGCTAAAAAACAAGCCAAAAACACATTATGCATCAGGTGTCATCGATTACTTAATATGCTGTAATCGATTATACCATGTTCAAAAGCTATTCCAAGAAGTAGAAAATAGGGTGTAATCGATTACACCAGATGTGTTAATCGATTACACCTGTAGAAACAGGAGAAAATCAGTTTCAAAATCACTTTTCCAGCATCACTTCAATGATCAAATGCAACATGTAATATCATGCAATTGTACACAAAAATCACAACAATTAGGATCAAATAAACACCTATTGAATCAATTAAATAATCAACAACATCAAGCAATTGAATCAAAGGATCAATCCACACAAAAACCACAAGGATATACAATGTGAAAGTTACAAAATAAGCTAAAATGAGTTTGGATCTAGAAATCACCAACCTACAAAGCTGAGATTTGCTTTGTTAATTGTTGTAAACAGAAATTGATGAATCAAACTAAGAAAACCAGAGATCCAAGAGATCCTTCACAAGAAAAGTTGAAGAAACAATGCAATAAGCTAGAATTGCTCCAAAATCACTTCAAGAAATTGCTTCCAAAATTCAGATCTAGATCCAAATCAACTTCAACTGCAGAATCAATTAATGGAAAAGCAATGTGATGAAGGTGTAGCTCAAGGATTAACAAACTCCAATGAAGAATTTGTTAATTCTAATGGAAGAGCTTTTGTGAGGTAAGGGATGAAAATGCAAATGGAAAGAGAGAGTGAAAAGTTTTACACAATGTGAGAGAGAATTGAGACTACAATCAGAAATTATGCAGAAAAAATAATTAGTTCCCTCTTGGAATGGAGCAAATTAGCTTAAATAGCAATTAGGCTTGGAGCTCAAAGGGGTTTGGAAATTGGTTTTGAATGAGGATTGAATTTTTGGTTTGGAATTAGGAGTAAAAATTATTTGAATTATGGAAGGAAAATGAAATTAATTTGGAAATGAGTTGATATTTTGCATCATCTAGATCCTTCCACTGGTGTAATAGTGAATCCAAGCAATTGAAATGAATCACAAACTGCTACAGTGCTGAAAACCTGTTGTTTTTGGCAAAACTGGCTCGATGTAATCGATTACATGGAATGGGGTAATCAATTACATGCTTCAAATTTTGAAAATGCCGTCTTATGGAGGGGGTTTAATTGATTACCATGATTTGGGTAATCGATTACATCAAGGCAAAAATGCAAAAATTGCTCTGTGGCAACCTGTTCTGAGATCGACTTCGCATTTGAACCTTAGTCATTGGTAAAGCCCTTCAATAATGTCTAAGACATGATAGATAGCATGTTTGAAACAAAATCATATGAACTTCGTGCTCTCTATTCTTGATTTTGAAATAATCAAACCATCTGCTGAGCAAAATAAATGTTTGAATACTCTGATGACTGTATGCTTAGCTCTGAATGATACTGAAACACTTTCTGATATAAAGAAAACTCTGAACTGCGAGAAATACACTGTGATCTCATGTCTTAGAAGCTCAATGCAATGCATGATTAATGTCATGACCAATGCGTATGGATGCAAACACAAGCCAGTTAAGGTTAGAAAACCAAGGAAAATTTTGGGGTGCAACAAAGTGGATGAATCTATGAAAGATGATGTTAAGGTGTTTATGATATTAGTTTCTATGAAGGCTGAAAGCAAAGTTGTGATTGGTGTTAGATGTCAAACATGTTATATATTTGTATGCAATACTTGGCATTTTTCATTTCTTTCCATGTGTAATTTGTTAATTTAAGTGGTGAATTATGTTGTTGGGCATACATTGGAATACACTTGTGGTGCTTGTAATTTGTGTGCTAGTGTGCAGGAATAGGCATGAAAGGATCAAGATTGTGAGACACAAAGAATGGATGCAAGTTGCCATAGAAGGAAGAAAGCAACAGCAGCATTCGCTAGGCGAGTGATGGCGAAGTCACCAGCGAAGGTTCGCCTAGCGAACGTTGGTGAGTGTGCTGGCGAGGGGTGGCAGAAAATTGCAAAAAGTTACAGTAGGAAAAGTGGGTAAATTCGCTGTGGCGAGGAAGCCATCGAAGGCTCGCTGCTTTGCTCGCTAGGCGAAGGTGCCAGCGAAGGGTGGCCGAAAATTTCTTATTTGAAAACACCCAAACTTCGCTGGAGCGAAGGTTGTAGCGAAGGCTGCGTCGCGAATGATTTGGTTCGCCTAGCGAACCCACGATAACTCTTGTGGGCGGTTTAAGTCTGAGGCACTTAAAGTGCCATGTTTTAGTTCATTCGCTAGGCGAATGATTCCTTCGCTAGGCGAAGGTTGCTGAGATTTTGTGTGTATAAATAGATTTTCACTTTATTTGTAAAGGATCTTTTGCTCATTTTCACCCAAAATCATAGTTTTCAGTATTTTGATCATCTAAGAGTGGATTTTCACTTTGAGAAGCTGAAGTCACATCCATTCTCGATTATTCGGCGTGGATGTTCATTCATCTCCTCTTGAAACTTGTCATCCAAGCTACCATGAGAATGTGTAGCTAAACTCTTTTGTGTTGAGGTTAGAAGTAGTTGATCCTGATTATATGTATTTGTTTTGATCTATTGTGTATGAACAAAGTCTTTGATCAATATAAATGAAGTTATTTTCTCTTAATGCTTTATGTGTGATTTGTATTGCTCTAGACATAGATTCTACAAATCATGATCTAATAATTTCATCTCTTAAAAACCAAACTCTAGATATAGATTTGGGATTTGTTATTCGCTTTGTGTTGATCTTAATGATTGTTGTTTAGATTGTTAGCATGAGACATCATCTAACGGTCTAAACAACGATACTCACAACTTTGCTTTAGACATAAACTTAGTCGGGAGGATACACGGTTGTATTGGTCGGAAACCTTGTTCATGTGCTTGATTAATCAGATATATGTAAAACGGGTTACCAAAACCTAACCTTGACATGCTTTCCTAAAACTTTTACAAACTCTTTGTCACCAATTACTCTTTGCTACCAATTAATTTTAACAACAATTGAGAACCTTTTGAAACCATTGAACTTAAAACATCGCAACTATTGAAAGGCAAGCATCAAATATCGACAATCCCTGTGGAGACGATAAAAACACCCCCTAATACTTTTTCAACAAAATGGCGCCATTGCCGGGGATTGTTTAGTGATATTGCAAGCATTGCGATAGTTGTGTTGTTTTAAGCTTGTTAACCTTTTTCTTGAACTTGTTAATTTGTTTAGTTTAGTGTGCAGACTTAGTTTATGCGAGGGAAGCTACCTGCGGATCAACTTCTTTTCGATCCTGAGATTGAGAGAACCACGCATAGACTCAACATCCGTACTAGACGAAGGAGGCAGCTAGCAAGACAGAAGCGAGAACAAGAGGAAAGTACTTCTACACCACCACCACTTCCACAGATACTTCCAGTTATGGAGGCAGATCCACCACCACCACCACCTGCTTCTAGACCTTGCACAAACAATCCGAGACACAACGCACAGTTTGCTCGCCATGCACATAACGGTCGTCATTCCAAAATGAAGACCGGTATTCTCCAACTGTTATATCAAAGTCCATTTACGGGTATGGATCATGAAGATCCTTTCACCCATCTGACGAAATTTTATGAAATAGCGGGAGCGACTGGTGCACTTGAGGCAGAAGAGGAGTCTCTGTTCAAGAGACTATTCCCGCATTCCCTCATTGAGAAGGCCAAGGAATGGTACCTTGACCAGTCAACGGCCATAATGACGGACTGGAATGCACTGAAAGAGAAATTTTTAGAGAGATTTTTCCCACACACTCGGTTTATGGAGGCAAAGACCGACATCGCGGTGTTTACACAAGGAGCCAATGAATCTCTCAATGAAGCTTGGGAGAGGTTCAAATCAATGTTGAGAAAGTGCAAGGGCCATGGTTTTGATGAATTGTCGCAAATTCATATATTTCGAAATGGACTTCAACTTGTACATAAAACCTTGTTGGATGCCACCGCTGGTGGATCCTTGCTAAGCAAAACCGCAGCAGAAGCCACAACTATTATTGATAAGATGGCCTTGAACGACCATCAAGGTAGTCATAATCGTGGACCTTCTCAGCGGAATCCTGGAGTTCTAGAATTGGGAACAAGCGATGTTATACTTGCTCAGAATAAGTTATTATCCCAGCAGGTTGAGTTGTTGACGAAACAAATGTCTAAACTTCCTCAACAATTCAAAGAAATTCATGACTCCTCGAGTAAAAATGTACAAGTCTTGGTTTGTGAACTTTGTAGAGGCGACCATCCGACCGGATATTATCCTCCAGTTGTGGAGGAGGTAAACTAAGCTGGAAATCAAGGATACCAACCTCGACCTCCGTATCAACAAGGCAACCAAGGTTACCAACAATGGGCTAACCAAGGTTATCAACAACCGTGGAGACCGCAAGAAGCCGGACCGTCAAACCGTCAACAATACCAAAATTACACTCAACCTCCGCAAGCTCCCGTTGGAAATACAAAGATGGAAGACACTCTCACGCAATTTATGCAAATGTCAATTTCCAATCAAAAGAATACAGATACGGCCATAAGGAATCTTGAAACACAAGTCGGGCAATTATCAAAACAATTGGCCGACCAACAAAAAGGGCACTTTACGACAAATACGCTTCCAAATCCTAAAGATTGTAAGGCGATTCTAACAAGAAGTGGAAGAGAGATTGACAAGGGTGTAGGTGAAAGTGTAGTGGAGGAGGAGGTTGTAGTTGAAAAAGAAAAAGATAGTGATGAGATTGAAGTAGAAAAAAATGTTGAGGGTGTTTTAGTTGAAAATGAGAAGGAAAAAAGTGAGGATGAGAAAAAAAGAGAGATAGAAGAAAAAGTGAAGAGAACTAGGAAGGGAAAAGAATCGGTGAACAATATTCCGATCCAACATTTACCATATCCTCATGCTCCTACAAAGAAAGATAGTGTGAGGCACTATTCTCGGTTTATGGATATTTTCAAACAATTACAAATAAATATCCCATTTTCCGAGGCTTTGGAGCAAATGCCAAAATATGCGAAATTTATGAAGGATATCCTCACGAAAAAGAAGAGGTATACGGATCAAGAGACCATTATGGTAGATGCTAGCTGTAGCGCAATCATTCAACGTACTCTCCCGAGGAAAGAATGTGATACGGGACGAGTCACCTTGTCGGTCACTATAGGAAACATCTATGTGGGCAACGGATTGATTGATTTGGGCTCTAGTATCAATTTGATACCTTTGTCGATTGTGAAATGGTTAGGACACATGGAATTGAGGTCCACTCAAATGACGTTGCAACTCGCAGACAAATCCACGACCCATCCTCACGGTGTATCGGAAGATGTGTTGGTCAAAGTGGACAAATTTTTGTTTCCGATAGACTTTGTGGTCATTGAAATGGAGGAGGATGAGGATGCTCCTTTGATTCTTGGAAGGCCTTTCATGAAAACTGCCCGAATGGAAATTGACATGGACGATGATCTCATGAAAGTGAGAGTCCAAGATGAAGAGGTGTGTTTCAATCTCTATGATGCCATGAAGCACAAGAAGGATAAAGGTGATTGTTTCAGAATCGATGCAACGGAGGAAGTGGGTATTGATGTTACAAAGCAAATTCATGTCATTACCCCTTTACAAAGAGATTTGGATGATTCCTTGGAAGTATTCTCAGTTGAAGAAGAGCAAGCTCTTGAAGAGTGTTTGTTGGAGCTTGAAGCTTCGGAAGAATTACAACCTTGGGAGTATGAAGAGGAAATTCTAAAAAAAGTGGTGAATAATGAAAAATCCAAGCTTGAACTGAAAGTGTTGCCTTCAACCTTAAAGTATGCTTTTCTCGATGACTGTGGTAATAAACCGGTGATCATAAGCAGTATTTTATCTGAAAACGAGGAGAGCCGCTTAATTCAAGTGTTGAGAAAAAATCAGGATGCAATGGGATGGACTTTGTCCGATCTCAAAGGCATAAGCCCTTCATATTGCATGCACCGAATATTTATGGAGGAAGATTTTAAACCGGTTGCTCAACCGCAACGCCGGTTAAATCCTATCATGAAAGAGGTGGTTAGGAAGGAAGTGGTAAAAATGTTAGATGCCGGAATGATTTATCCCATTTCTGACAGCCCGTGGGTTAGTCCGGTGCATGTGGTACCGAAATAAGGCGGATTAACGGTGGTCCGAAACGAGAAAAATGAGCTCATTCCAAAAAAAACCGTGACCGGTGGAGAATGTGCATCGATTACCGTAGGTTAAACAAAGCTACGCAGAAAGATCATTTCCCTCTCCCGTTTATGGATCAAATGCTCGAAAGGCTTTCCGGTCAACAATTCTACTGTTTTTTGGATGGTTATTCGAGGTACAACCAAATTATTGTGAACCCAGAGGATCATGAAAAAACCGCTTTTACATGTCCTTTTGGAATCTTCGCTTATAGGAGGATGCCGTTTGGATTATGTAATGCACCGGCAACTTTTCAACAGTGTATGCAAGCTATATTCTCGGATTTGATCGAAAAGACAATTGAGGTCTTTATGGATGATTTCTCAGTTTTTGGACAATCGTTTGATATTTGCTTAAAATATTTGGATACAGTGTTGGAACGGTGTGTGGAAACCAATTTGGTACTCAATTGGGAAAAATGCAACTTTATGGTGAACAAAGGAATTGTGCTCGGTCACAAAGTTTCTTCAAAGGGCCTTGAAGTGGATAAAGCCAAAGTGGACGTTATTGAGAAGTTGCCACCACCGTTTAATGTCAAAGGCATAAGGAGCTTTCTCGGGCATGCAGGATTCTACCGGCGGTTCATTTAGGACTTCGCAAAGGTAGCAAAGCCATTGAGCAACTTGCTCATCCAAGGTAAGATTTTTGACTTTTACGAGTCTTGCATGTTCGCGTTTAATTTTTTAAAACAAATTTTAACTACCTCACCGATAATCATTGCACCTAACTGGAAATTGGATTTTGAACTAATATGCGATGCAAGTGATTATGCGGTTGGGGCTGTTTTGGGTCAGAGGAAAACGAAAGTTTTTCACGCGATACATTATGCGAGAAAAGTTTTAAACGAGGCTCAAATTAACTATGCAACAACTGAGAAAGAGTTGCTTGCCATAGTGTATGCGTTGGAGAAATTTCGTTCCTATTTGATTGGGTCGCGAGTCATCGTTTACACGGACCACACGGCTATAAGGTATCTGCTCACCAAGCCTGATTCTAAGAAGAGGCTTATTCGTTGGATCCTTTTGTTATAGGAATTTGATCTAGAAATTCGTGACAAAAAAGGATCCGAGAATTTGGTGGCGGATCACTTATCCCGCCTGGTAAACGTTGACGTGACCAAGAAAGAATGTGAAGTCAAAGAGGAGTTCCCTGATGAAAAATTGTTTAGGGTGCAGGTTAGACCGTGGTTTGCCAACATGGCTAACCACAAAGTCGTCGGATTGATACCGGACGGTCTAACGCACCATCAAAAAAAAATTTGTCGGATGCCAAGTCCTTTGTATGGGATGAACCTCATTTGTTTAAACTTGGTGTCGACAACCTCTTAAGAAGTTGTGTGTCGGCAGAGGAAGCCACGAACATTCTGTGGCATTGTCATAACTCTCCGTATGGAGGACATTTCGATGGGTTAAGAACGGCCACAAAAGTCCTTCAATCGGGCTTTTATTGGTTGTCGTTATTCAAAGATGCGCATGCGCATGCCCTAAGTTGTGACAAATGCCAGAGAAGTGGAGGAATTTCACGGCGGCACGAAATGCCTTTGCAAAATATGTTAGAAATTGAAGTTTTTGATTGTTGGGGGATCGACTTTGTCGGTCCATTCCCATCTTCATTTTCTAATGAATACATTTTGGTCGCTGTGGATTATGTTTCTAAATGGGTTGAGGCGATAGCTTGTGCTAAAGCCGGTGAAAAACCGTAGTGAAATTTTTGAAAAGAAACATTTTTGCGCGTTTTGGTACTCCGAGAGTGTTGATAAGTGACGGAGGATCTCACTTCTGTAACACTCAGCTTGACAAAGCTCTGGAGCAATATGGTGTGAAGCACAAGGTTGCCACACCATATCATCCTCAGGCTAACGGTCAAGCAGAGGTGTCAAATCGTGAAATAAAACGTATTTTGGAAAAAACTGTTTCAGCCTCAAGGAAAGATTGGGCAAACAAGCTTGGTGATGCTTTGTGGGCTTATCGGACGGCTTTTAAGGCTCCGATTGGTCTCACGCCTTTTAAAATTGTCTATGGTAAGAATTTCCATTTGCCGGTGGAGTTGGAACATAAGGCGTTTTGGGCCTTAAAATTTTTAAACTTTGATCCAACTCTTAGCGGTGATAAAAGAAAAATACAATTACACGAATTGGATGAATTACGCCTCCAGGCGTATGATTCCAATAAACTGTATAAAGAGTGTGTAAAGTCTTACCATGACAGAAAAATTGTGATCAAATAGTTTGAAGTGGGACAGCTGGTCCTGCTCTTCAATTCTCGGTTAAAATTGTTTCCAGGAAAGCTGAGGTCTAAATGGTCGGGTCCATTTCGGATTTGAGAAATTAAGCCTTATGGAGCAATTGTAATTGAAGACACAACATCAAAGGAGAATTGGACTGTCAATGGGCAAAAATTGAAAGTGTATCTTGGAGGAGATTTCGAGCGGAATCCCGCCATTGTTCCTTTCTGCGATCCTTGAGGTTGCGGTGGACCGTCGAGCTTAGCCGACGTTAAACAAGCGCTTATTGGGAGGCACCCCAACATTGTAAGTATTACTGCCTTGTTACTGTTTTATTTGTGTTTTGGTTATAATTTTAAAGCCTTAAAAGATGTGGTCAATTGCAGAAATTTTTTGAAAAATTCTGTCATGTTCGCTGGCGTTCGCCTAACGAGCCTGGGGCGAGCATTCGCTGGCCCTTCTCTTCACGAACCCAGCGAGACAGTCCAAACTAATTTGCCACATAAGTTAAAAATAGAGTGTGGGTGGGCCAACCAATTGGGCCCATGACCCAAATTGAATCAGAATTTTGAGGGGGAAACCCTAGTCCCTTTGACACTATTTCCATTTCCACCGTTTTTGTGTTTTCCTCTCCTCTCCTCTCAATAGCTTGGCAAGATATCTCTCTGCTATTTCCATTCCCCCTAGTTCCTTCAGTAACTTGCGAAGTTCAGGTTTGCTCACTCTTTCATTGTTTATTACTGTAGCATTAGTTTAGGGAATGAATTATATTTTTGTGGTAGATCAATTAGGGTTTGAAAAATTTTGGTGCCTCTGTTCATATTGCTTGTGGGTTGCATGTTATAAACTACCAAGGCATTATGAATGGGTTGATTATTTCAAAATGAGATTGTTGTTGGACTGGTTTTTGATATTTTTTTTCTGCATTTTCGCGGGTTCGCTGCTGTGTTCGCTTCGCGAGCCTGCACGAGCATTCGCCGGCATTCGCTTCGCGAGCCTGGGGCGAATGTTCGCCAGACTTCGCCTAGCGAACCTGGAGCGAACAAATGGAATTTAATTTTTTTTTATGGAATGTAAGTCTTTGGCTGGTTTGTTTTGGTTCACTAATGCGTTGGTTTGTCGTTGGTTTGTTTTATTGTTTGTTATGTGCAGATGGAACCAAAAATGGCAATCTACGCGGCTAAGAAAAGAAAAGCTTCAACTTCAAGACAGGTACCCGTTCGTTTTGATAAGGATAGATTTAGGGGAGCAAAGCAGGCAGCCCGCTACGAAACCTTAGAGAGAAAACATATCTTGGCTGAGAAGAGATTCATACTTAGTGACCGTGGAAGCTACCGAACAATTAATGCACTTTTTGTGGAGAAGAAGTGGGATCGGTTGATGACACCTCTGGATGGGTATAATGCTGAAATTGTTCGGGAGTTTTATGCGAATGCCTTACCTGATGATGGAGAGAGATTTAGCTGGACCTCTTTTGTAAGAGGGGCTGTTGTGAGATTTGACCGGAGGATGATTAACACTGTTTTGGGAGATCCTTTGCCATTGACTGGTAGTGAGTTAGATGCGTATCATCGGGACCTACATCTTCACCGAGACATTCCAAAGATGACCCGGGATTTACTTCTTCCAGGTAAGGAGGTTGAGCGTAATTCGTCCGGGGTTGAAATTAGATTTCGAAGGGTGGACATGCAGCCTTTGGTCCAACTCATCTTGCTGTTTGTGCTTACCAACATCTCTCCCAGGTCACATCATAGCACCGTTCCTATTCCTTTAGCTCATCTTATTCATAGCATTCAGATGAATGTTCAGATTGACATGGCCCGCATTATTGCAGATGAGATCAAGGAAATCGTTCTAAGTGGTTTAGGAGGTACTGCGGTGCGCAAGAATGCCCTGCTTACTTTTCCATGTCTCATTATGTCTTTGTGTGCTCATGCTGGAGTTGATATACCAGCACGCAGGCAGGTCACGATTCCGTCGGCGATTGATGATAAATATGTGGATAAGTTTTGTAAGGCAAGAGGGGCTGGTGGAGAGTCTTCAAGAGCTGGTGCTGAAGCTGCCGCTGGGGCTGGTGGAGGTTCTGAATCGGTGTCGCCGGCCTTTTATCCGTTTCAGCAGGAGATTTGTCAGTACAACTGGGATTGGATGGCTGCTTCACAGCGTGCCATGACTGACCTTCATGATTCTATGCAGGTTCTCCAATTGCAGATCCGTGACCCTTCTTCTGAGCACACGATGATGTCTAGGGAGCAGTTCCTAGCATATGCTGGTTGGCCTGAGGGCAGGCCAATTTTCAGAGGGGGTGAATATGATGCTGAGGATGAGGAGGCTGGCGAGGAGACTGTTGGTGATGATGATCAGGAGGAAGCTACTGGTTCTGCTGGCGGTGATGAGGATATTGAGGTGTCCGATGAGGACTGATTTTGTGGTTTTCAGATTTTTGTACTTCCTTTGATCACCAAAGTGAAGTTTTCTTGTATTCAGTATTTTTTCAGCTTTTACTAGTGTATTTTATCCACATGGTGGAATATTTTGGGATATTGATGTACTTGTACCCTTGAGGTACCTTTTTGACTATGTAGGTGTTTCTACACCATGCACGTTATTATTATTATGAGTAATGTTAGTTGTTTCAAAAAAATTTGTGTTCACTTTTACTAATATTTCGGTTTTAGTTATAGTAGTAAGAGTTGAATTCGTCAGTGATGAATGTGCAGCTCTTCAAATTGTTTATATGTGTTATGTGGTATGCATGTAAATATTTAATGGTTAAATATGTTTTTAGTCCCTATAAAGTTTGAAATTTCATTTTTAGTCCTTCCCTACCTTTTGGCAACGGTTTTTACAAAAAAACCGTTGCCAAAACCAGCTAAAACCGTTGCCAAAACCCAGGAGGGACTAAAAATGAAATTTCAAACTTTATAGGGACTAAAAACATATTTAACCCAATATTTAATGTTCTTTTCTTTTATTGATGGAACTTTGGAAGTTAGGTTGGAGACTCTTTATTTTAAAGGAAGATTCCTCCAAGATGTGATGGCTATGATAGTACTTTAAGCTTACTGTTGTGACAAGGTACATCGTTACCTAGTTCGAGAATTGTGCATGTATTAGAACTTTGTGTCTTGGTGCGATTGAAAATGTTATTTCATGTTACAACTCTCTTTGAATGCTTGTGTCATTTAGGATCAAAAATCACTAAAGTGAGAAGCCTCCAAGTTTTACTATATGCTAAGGATTGATGATAAATGTTGTTTTAAACTTTTAATTCATGCCTTATCTTGTGATGTATGTGATTTTGTGGAAGTATTAGAAGTGATCAAGGCACTTGTTGAAATTGAGCACAACCATTTCCATATAGTAATTTACCCGTGAGGAGCGAGAATTTGTTAGCCCCTTTGTGCCAAGTTGTTAGATCTCTTTTAGTGATGAACTGTGGATTGTACATATTTGAAAAGTCGAGTTCATCATTGAATTTTTAAGAGCTTCTAACATGTTTTCTTCTTGAACCTTTGAACTGTTGTTTAAATTGACTTCCTTGCCTTAAAAAAACAAGGAACATTCACTTTAGGCTGAGTCGAAAATAGGTTAGGGAGAATGAAAAGAAGATGGGTGCATTACTAAAAATTTTGAAAAAATTCAAGCAAGCATGCAAAGATAAGAGTTGTGAATATGTTGTACTAATGCGAGAAGGCTTGCTTGAATGAAAAAAAATAGATTCAATAATTGTGCACGGTAGTTTGAGAAGGTGTGATGAAAAAAAATTGGTGAATGAAGTTGAGATGTGTGAATATGGTGTTTAGTGAATGTTCTTTTGCATCGGCAATTTCGTTTCAATGGCCATTAGAAATATCCTTTTTTGTCTACCCGACCAAGATACAACCTTGAAGTCCTTAGTGATCTTTTGCTTCCATGATTTCTTTTGTGATCATTGAGATATTGTATGAATTGCTTAGTATTTGCATCATTTGTCATTTGAGTGTAATTGTCCCGTGCTTGTATGCACGTTTTCCTTCAATCCTTTTTCGAAGAGGAGTGTTAGAATGGCATGTGCATGATGAGTTAGTTGTCTCTTGAAACATTGTTTGAAGTTGTTTAAGAGTCAAGTTCTTTTACGTTGTAGTTTCTTAGATTGTGTAATTGTTGCTTTGTTGTGATCATTGTTTAGTTGACCCGTTTATCATGTCTTGGTTGAATTGAATGCTCGAGCAAATCCTCTTGGGAGGCATACTTTGCTTGAGGACAAACAAAGAGTTAGTTGGGGAGAGTTTGTTAGATGTCAAACATGTTATATATTTGTATGCAATACTTGGCATTTTTCATTTCTTTCCATGTGTAATTTGTTGATTTAAGTGGTGAATTGTGTTGTTGGGCATACATTGGAATACACTTGTGGTGCTTGTAATTTGTGTGCTAGTGTGCAGGAATAGGCATGAAAGGATCAAGATTGTGAGACACAAAGAATGGATGCAAGTTGCCATAGAAGGAAGAAAGCAACAGCAGCATTCGCTAGGCGGGTGATGGCGAAGTCACCAGCGAAGGTTCGCCTAGCGAACGTTGGCGAGTGTGCTGGCGAGGGGTGGCAGAAAGTTGCAAAAAGTTACAGTAGGAAAAGTGGGTAAATTCGCTGTGGCGAGGAAGCCAGCGAAGGCTCGCTGCTTTGCTCGCTAGGCGAAGGTGCCAGCGAAGGGTGGCAGAAACTTTCTTATTTGAAAACACCCAAACTTTGCTGGAGCGAAGGTTGTAGCGAAGGCTGCGTCGCGAATGATTTGGTTCGCCTAGCGAACCCACGATAACTCTTGTGGGCGGTTTAAGTCTGAGGCACTTAAAGTGCCATGTTTTAGTTCATTCGCTAGGCGAATGATTCCTTCGCTAGGCGAAGGTTGCTGAGATTTTGTGTGTATAAATAGATTTTCACTTTATTTGTAAAGGATCTTTTGCTCATTTTCACCCAAAATCATAGTTTTCAGTATTTTGATCATCTAAGAGTGGATTTTCACTTTGAGAAGCTGAAGTCACATCCATTCTCGATTATTCGGCGTGGATGTTCATTCATCTCCTCTTGAAACTTGTCATCCAAGCTACCATGAGAATGTGTAGCTAAACTCTTTTGTGTTAAGGTTAGAAGTAGTTGATCCTGATTATATGTATTTGTTTTGATCTATTGTGTATGAACAAAGTCTTTGATCAATATAAATGAAGTTATTTTCTCTTAATGCTTTATGTGTGATTTGTATTGCTCTAGACATAGATTCTACAAATCATGATCTAATAATTTCATCTCTTAAAAACCAAACTCTAGATATAGATTTGGGATTTGTTATTCGCTTTGTGTTGATCTTAATGATTGTTTTTTAGATTGTTAGCGTGAGACATCATCTAACGGTCTAAACAACGATACTCACGACTTTGCTTTAGACATAAACTTAGTCGGGAGGATACGCGGTTGTATTGGTCGGAAACCTTGTTCATGTGCTTGATTAATCAGATATATGTAAAACGGGTTAGCAAAACCTAACCTTGACATGCTTTCCTAAAACTTTTACAAACTCTTTGTCACCAATTACTCTTTGCTACTAATTAATTTTAACAACAATTGAGAACCTTTTGAAACCATTGAACTTAAAACATCGCAACTATTGAAAGGCAAGCATCAAATATCGACAATCCCTGTGGAGACGATAAAAACACCCCCTAATACTTTTTCAACAAAATGGCGCCGTTGCCGGGGATTGTTTAGTGATATTGCAAGCATTGCGATAGTTGTGCTGTTTTAAGCTTGTTAACCTTTTTCTTGAACTTGTTAATTTGTTTTGTTTAGTGTGCAGACTTAGTTTATGCGAGGGAAGCTACCTGCGGATCAACTTCTTTTCGATCCTGAGATTGAGAGAACCGCACATAGACTCAACATCCGTACCAGACGAAGGAGGCAGCTAGCAAGACAAAAGCGAGAACAAGAGGAAAGTACTTCTACACCACCACCACTTCCACAGATACTTCCAGTTATGGAGGCAGATCCACCACCACCACCACCTGCTTCTAGACCTTGCACAAATAGTCCGAGACACAACGCACAGTTTGCTCGCCATGCACATAACGGTCGTCATTACAAAATGAAGACCGGTATTCTCTAACTGTTATATCAAAGTCCATTTACGGGTATGGATCATGAAGATCCTTTCACCCATCTGACGAAATTTTATGAAATAGCGGGAGCGACTGGTGCACTTGAGGCAGAAGAGGAGTCTCTGTTCAAGAGACTATTCCCGCATTCCCTCATTGAGAAGGCCAAGGAATGGTACCTTGACCAGTCAACGGCCATAATGACGGACTGGAATGCACTGAAAGAGAAATTTTTGGAGAGATTTTTCCCACACACTCGGTTTATGGAGGCAAAGACCGCCATCGCGGTGTTTACACAAGGAGCCAATGAATCTCTCAATGAAGCTTGGGAGAGGTTCAAATCAATGTTGAGAAAGTGCAAGGGCCATGGTTTTGATGAATTGTCGCAAATTCATATATTTCGAAATGGACTTCAACTTGTACATAAAACCTTGTTGGATGCCACCGCTGGTGGATCCTTGCTAAGCAAAACCGCAGCAGAAGCCACAACTATTATTAATAAGATGGCCTTGAACGACCATCAAGGTAGTCATAACCGTGGACCTTCTCAGCGGAATCCTGGAGTTCTAAAATTGGGAACAAGCGATGTTATACTTGCTCAGAACAAGTTATTATCCCAGCAGGTTGAGTTGTTGACGAAACAAATGTCTAAACTTCCTCAACAATTCAAAGAAATTCATGACTCCTCGAGTAAAAATGTACAAGTCTTGGTTTGTGAACTTTGTAGAGGCGACCATCCGACCGGATATTATCCTCCAGTTGTGGAGGAGGTAAACTATGCTGGAAATCAAGGATACCAACCCCGACCTCCGTATCAACAAGGCAACCAAGGTTACCAACAATGGGCTAACCAATGTTATCAACAACCGTGGAGACCGCAAGAAGTCGGACCGTCAAACCGTCAACAATACCAAAATTACACTCAACCTCCGCAAGCTCCCGTTAGAAATACAAAGATGGAAGACACTCTCACGCAATTTATGCAAATGTCAATTTCCAATCAAAAGAATACAGATGCGGCCATAAGGAATCTTGAAACACAAGTCGGGCAATTATCAAAACAATTGGCCGACCAACAAAAAGGGCACTTTACGACAAATACGCTTCCAAATCCTAAAGATTGTAAGGCGATTCTAACAAGAAGTGGAAGAGAGATTGACAAGGGTGTAGGTGAAAGTGTAGTGGAGGAGGAGGTTGTAGTTGAAAAAGAAAAAGATAGTGATGAGATTGAAGTAGAAAAAAATGTTGAGGGTGTTTTAGTTGAAAATGAGAAGGAAAAAAGTGAGGATGAGAAAAAAAGAGAGATAGAAGAAAAAGTGAAGAGAACTAGGAAGGGAAAAGAATCGGTGAACAATATTCCGATCCAACATTTACCATATCCTCATGCTCCTACAAAGAAAGATAGTGCGAGGCATTATTCTCGGTTTATGGATATTTTCAAACAATTACAAATAAATATCCCATTTTCCGAGGCTTTGGAGCAAATGCCAAAATATGCGAAATTTATGAAGGATATCCTCACGAAAAAGAAGAGGTATACGGATCAAGAGACCATTATGGTAGATGCTAGCTGTAGCGCTATCATTCAACGTACTCTCACGAGGAAAGAATGTGATACGGGACGAGTCACCTTGCCGGTCACTATAGGAAACATCTATGTGGGCAACGGATTGATTGATTTGGGCTCTAGTATCAATTTGATACCTTTGTCGTTTGTGAAACGGTTAGGACACATGGAATTGAGGTCTACTCAAATAACGTTGCAACTCGCAGACAAATCCACTACCCGTCCTCACGGTGTAGCGGAAGATGTGTTGGTCAAAGTGGACAAATTTTTGTTTCCGATAGACTTTGTGGTCATTGAAATGGAGGAGGATGAGGATGCTCCTTTGATTCTTGGAAGGCCTTTCATGAAAACTGCCCGAATGGAAATTGACATGGACGATGGTCTCATGAAAGTGAGAGTCCAAGATGAAGAGGTGTGTTTCAATCTCTATGATGCCATGAAGCACAAGAAGGATAAAGGTGATTGTTTCATAATCGATGCAACGGAGGAAGCGGGTATTGATGTTACAAAGCAAATTCATGTCATTACCCCTTTACAAAGAGATTTGGATGATTCCTTGGAAGTATTCTCAGTTGAAGAAGAGCAAGCTCTTGAAGAGTGTTTGTTGGAGCTTGAAGCTTCGGAAGAATTACAACCTTGGGAGTATGAAGAGGAAATTCTAAAAAAAGTGGTGAATAATGAAAAATCCAAGCTTGAACTGAAAGTGTTGCCTTCAACCTTAAAGTATGCTTTTCTCGATGACGGTGGTAATAAACCGGTGATCATAAGCAGTATTTTATCTGAAAACGAGGAGAGACGCTTAATTCAAGTGTTGAGAAAAAATCAGGATGCAATGGGATGGACTTTGTCCGATCTCAAAGGCATAAGCCCTTCATATTGCATGCACCGAATATTTATGGAGGAAGATTTTAAACCGGTTGCTCAACCGCAACGCCGGTTAAATCCTATCATGAAAGAGGTGGTTAGGAAGGAAGTGGTAAAAATGTTAGATGCCGGAATGATTTATCCCATTTCTGACACCTCGTGGGTTAGTCCGGTGCATGTGGTACCGAAAAAAGGCGGATTAACGGTGGTCCGAAACGAGAAAAATGAGCTCATTCCAAAAAAAAACCGTGACCGGTGGAGAATGTGCATCGATTACCGTAGGTTAAACAAAGCTACGCAGAAAGATCATTTCCCTCTCCCGTTTATGGATCAAATGCTCGAAAGGCTTTCCGGTCAACAATTCTACTGTTTTTTGGATGGTTATTCGGGGTACAACCAAATTATTGTGAACCCAGAGGATCATGAAAAAACCGCTTTTACATGTCCTTTTGGAATCTTCGCTTATAGGAGGATGTCGTTTGGATTATGTAATGCACCGGCAACTTTTCAACAGTGTATGCAAGCTATATTCTCGGATTTGATCGAAAAGACAATTGAGGTCTTTATGGATGATTTCTCAGTTTTTGGACAATCGTTTGATATTTGCTTAAAATATTTGGATACAGTGTTGGAACGGTGTGTGGAAACCAATTTGGCACTCAATTGGGAAAAATCCAACTTTATGGTGAACAAAGGAATTGTGCTCGGTCACAAAGTTTCTTCAAAGGGCCTTGAAGTGGATAAAGCCAAAGTGGACGTTATTGAGAAGTTGCCACCACCGTTTAATGTCAAAGGCATAAGGAGCTTTCTCGGGCATGCAGGATTCTACCGGCGGTTCATTAAGGACTTCGCAAAGGTAGCAAAGCCATTGAGCAACTTGCTCATCCAAGGTAAGATTTTTTACTTTTACGAGTCTTGCATGTTCGCGTTTAATTTTTTAAAACAAATTTTAACTACCTCACCGATAATCATTGCACCTAACTGGAAATTGGATTTTGAACTAATATGCGATGCAAGTGATTATGCGGTTGGGGCTGTTTTGGGTCAGAGGAAAATGAAAGTTTTTCACGCGATACATTATGCGAGAAAAGTTTTAAACGAGGCTCAAATTAACTATGCAACAACTGAGAAAGAGTTGCTTGCCATAGTGTATGCGTTGGAGAAATTTCGTTCCTATTTGATTGGGTCGCGAGTCATCGTTTACACGGACCACACGGCTATAAGGTATCTGCTCACCAAGCCTGATTCTAAGAAGAGGCTTATTCGTTGGATCCTTTTGTTATAGGAATTTGATCTAGAAATTCGTGACAAAAAAGGATCCGAGAATTTGGTGGCGGATCACTTATCCCGCCTGGTAAACGTTGACGTGACCAAGAAAGAATGTGAAGTCAAAGAGGAGTTCCCTGATGAAAAATTGTTTAGGGTGCAGGTTAGACCATGGTTTGCCAACATGGCTAACCACAAAGTCGTCGGATTGATACCGGACGGTCTAACGCACCATCAAAAAAAAAATTTGTCGGATGCCAAGTCCTTTGTATGGGATGAACCTCATTTGTTTAAACTTGGTGTCGACAACCTCTTAAGAAGTTGTGTGTCGGCAGAGGAAGCCACGAACATTCTGTGGCATTGTCATAACTCTCCGTATGGAGGACATTTCAATGGGTTAAGAACGGCCACAAAAGTCCTTCAATCGGGCTTTTATTGGTTGTCGTTTTTCAAAGATGCGCATACGCATGCCCTAAGTTGTGACAAATGCCAGAGAAGTGGAGGAATTTCACGTCGGCACGAAATGCCTTTGCAAAATATGTTAGAAATTGAAGTTTTTGATTGTTGGGGGATCGACTTTGTCGGTCCATTCCCATCTTCATTTTCTAATGAATACATTTTGGTCGCTGTGGATTATGTTTCTAAATGGGTTGAGGCGATAGCTTGTGATAAAGCCGATGAAAAACCGTAGTGAAATTTTTTAAAAGAAACATTTTTGCGCGTTTTGGTACTCCGAGAGTGTTGATAAGTGACGGAGGATCTCACTTCTGTAACACTCAGCTTGACAAAGCTCTGGAGCAATATGGTGTGAAGCACAAGGTTGCCACACCATATCATCCTCAGGCTAACGGTCAAGCAGATGTGTCAAATCGTGAAATAAAACGTATTTTGGAAAAAACTGTTTCAGCCTCAAGGAAAGATTGGGCAAACAAGCTTGGTGATGCTTTGTGGGCTTATCGGACGGCTTTTAAGGCTCCGATTGGTCTCACGCCTTTTAAAATTGTCTATGGTAAGAATTACCATTTGCCGGTGGAGTTGGAACATAAGGCGTTTTGGGCCTTAAAATTTTTAAACTTTGATCCAACTCTTAGCGGTGATAAAAGAAAAATACAATTACACGAATTGGATGAATTACGCCTCCAGGCGTATGATTCCAATAAACTGTATAAAGAGTGTGTAAAGTCTTACCATGACAGAAAAATTGTGATCAAATAGTTTGAAGTGGGACAGCTGGTCCTGCTCTTCAATTCTCGGTTAAAATTGTTTCCAGGAAAGCTGAGGTCTAAATGGTCGGGTCCATTTCGGATTTGAGAAATTAAGCCTTATGGAGCAATTGTAATTGAAGACACAACATCAAAGGAGAATTAGACTGTCAATGGGCAAAGATTGAAAGTGTATCTTGGAGGAGATTTCGAGCGGAATCCCGCCATTGTTCCTTTCTGCGATCCTTGAGGTTGCGGTGGACCGTCGAGCTTAGCCGACGTTAAACAAGCGCTTATTGGGAGGCACCCCAACATTGTAAGTATTACTGCCTTGTTACTGTTTTATTTGTGTTTTGGTTATAATTTTAAAGCCTTAAAAGATGTGGTCAATTGCATAAAATTTTTGAAAAATTCTGTCATGTTCGCTGGCGTTCGCCTAACGAGCCTGGGGCGAGCATTCGCTGGCCCTTCTCTTCACGAACCCAGCGAGACAGTCCAAACTAATTTGCCACATCAGTTAAAAATAGAGTGTGGGTGGGCCAACCAATTGGGCCCATGACCCAAATTGAATCAGAATTTTGAGGGGGAAACCCTAGTCCCTTTGACACTATTTCCATTTCCACCGTTTTTGTGTTTTCCTCTCCTCTCCTCTCAATAGCTTGGCAAGATATCTCTCTGCTATTTCCATTCCCCCTAGTTCCTTCAGTAACTTGCGAAGTTCAGGTTTGCTCACTCTTTCATTGTTTATTACTGTAGCATTAGTTTAGGGAATGAATTATATTTTTGTGGTAGATCAATTAGGGTTTGAAAAATTTTGGTGCCTCTGTTCATATTGCTTGTGGGTTGCATGTTATAAACTACCAAGGCATTATGAATGGGTTGATTATTTCAAAATGAGATTGTTGTTGGACTGGTTTTTGATATTTTTTTTCTGCATTTTCGCGGGTTCGCTGCTGTGTTCGCTTCGCGAGCCTGCACGAGCATTCGCCGGCATTCGCTTCGCGAGCCTGGGGCGAATGTTCGCCAGACTTCGCCTAGCGAACCTGGAGCGAACAAATGGAATTTAATTTTTTTTTATGGAATGTAAGTCTTTGGCTGGTTTGTTTTGGTTCACTAATGCGTTGGTTTGTCGTTGTTTTGTTTTATTGTTTGTTATGTGCAGATGGAACCAAAAATGGCAATCTACGCGGCTAAGAAAAGAAAAGCTTCAACTTCAAGACAGGTACCCGTTCGTTTTGATAAGGATAGATTTAGGGGAGCAAAGCAGGCAGCCCGCTACGAAACCTTAGAGAGAAAACATATCTTGGCTGAGAAGAGATTCATACTTAGTGACCGTGGAAGCTACCGAACAATTAATGCACTTTTTGTGGAGAAGAAGTGGGATCGGTTGATGACACCTCTGGATGGGTATAATGCTGAAATTGTTCGGGAGTTTTATGCGAATGCCTTACCTGATGATGGAGAGAGATTTAGCTGGACCTCTTTTGTAAGAGGGGCTGTTGTGAGATTTGACCGGAGGATGATTAACACTGTTTTAGGAGATCCTTTGCCATTGACTGGTAGTGAGTTAGATGCGTATCATCGGGACCTACATCTTCACCGAGACATTCCAAAGATGACCCGGGATTTACTTCTTCCAGGTAAGGAGGTTGAGCGTAATTCGTCCGGGGTTGAAATTAGATTTCGAAGGGTGGACATGCAGCCTTTGGTCTAACTCATCTTGCTGTTTGTGCTTACCAACATCTCTCCCAGGTCACATCATAGCACCGTTCCTATTCCTTTAGCTCATCTTATTCATAGCATTCAGATGAATGTTCAGATTGACATGGCCCGCATTATTGCAGATGAGATCAAGGAAATCGTTCTAAGTGGTTTGGGAGGTACTGCGGTGCGCAAGAATGCCCCGCTTGCTTTTCCATGTCTCATTATGTCTTTGTGTGCTCATGCTGGAGTTGATATACCAGCACGCAGGCAGGTCACGATTCCGTCGGCGATTGATGATAAATATGTGGATAAGTTTTGTAAGGCAAGAGGGGCTGGTGGAGAGTCTTCAAGAGCTGGTGCTGAAGCTGCCGCTGGGGCTGGTGGGGGTTCTGAATCGGTGTCGCCGGCCTTTTATCCGTTTCAGCAGGAGATTTGTCCGTACAACTGGGATTGGATGGCTGCTTCACAGCGTTCCATGACTGACCTTCATGATTCTATGCAGGTTCTCCAATTGCAGATCCGTGACCCTTCTTCTGAGCACACGATGATGTCTAGGGAGCAGTTCCTAGCATATGCTGGTTGGCCTGAGGGCAAGCCAATTTTCGGAGGGGGTGAATATGATGCTGAGGATGAGGAGGCTGGCGAGGAGACAGTTGGTGATGATGATCAGGAGGAAGCTACTGGTTCTGCTGGCGGTGATGAGGATATTGAGGTGTCCGATGAGGACTGATTTTGTGGTTTTCAGATTTTTGTACTTCCTTTGATCACCAAAGTGAAGTTTTCTTGTATTCAGTATTTTTTCAGCTTTTACTAGTGTATTTTATCCACATGGTAGAATATTTTGGGATATTGATGTACTTGTACCCTTGAGGTACCTTTTTGACTATGTAGGTGTTTCTACACCATGCACGTTATTATTATTATGAGTAATGTTAGTTGTTTCAAAAAAAATTGTGTTCACTTTTACTAATATTTCGGTTTTAGTTATAGTAGTAAGAGTTGAAATCGTCAGTGATGAATGTGCAGCTCTTCAAATTGTTTATATGTGTTATGTGGTATGCATGTAAATATTTAAGGGTTAAATATGTTTTTAGTCCCTATAAAGTTTGAAATTTCATTTTTAGTCCTTCCCTACCTTTTGGCAACGGTTTTTACAAAAAAACCGTTGCCAAAACCAGCTAAAACCGTTGCCAAAACCCAGGAGGGACTAAAAATGAAATTTCAAACTTTATAGGGACTAAAAACATATTTAACCCAATATTTAATGTTCTTTTCTTTTATTGATGGAACTTTGGAAGTTAGGTTGGAGACTCTTTATTTTAAAGGAAGATTCCTCCAAGATGTGATGGCTATGATAGTACTTTAAGCTTACTGTTGTGACAAGGTACATCGTTACCTAGTTCGAGAATTGTGCATGTATTAGAACTTTGTGTCTTGGTGCGATTGAAAATGTTATTTCATGTTACAACTCTCTTTGAATGCTTGTGTCATTTAGGATCAAAAATCACTAAAGTGAGAAGCCTCCAAGTTTTACTATATGCTAAGGATTGATGATAAATGTTGTTTTATACTTTTAATTCATGCCTTATCTTGTGATGTATGTGATTTTGTGGAAGTATTAGAAGTGATCAAGGCACTTGTTGAAATTGAGCACAACCATTTCCATATAGTAATTTACCCGTGAGGAGCGAGAATTTGTTAGCCCCTTTGTGCCAAGTTGTTAGATCTCTTTTAGTGATGAACTGTGGATTGTACATATTTGAAAAGTCGAGTTCATCATTGAATTTTTAAGAGCTTCTAACATGTTTTCTTCTTGAACCTTTGAACTGTTGTTTAAATTGACTTCCTTGCCTTAAAACAACAAGGAACATTCACTTTAGGCTGAGTCGAAAATAGGTTAGGGAGAATGAAAAGAAGATGGGTGCATTACTACAAATTTTGAAAAAATTCAAGCAAGCATGCAAAGATAAGAGTTGTGAATATGTTGTACTAATGCGAGAAGGCTTGCTTGAATGAAAAAAAATAGATTCAATAATTGTGCACGGTAGTTTGAGAAGGTGTGATGAAAAAAAATTGGTGAATGAAGTTGAGATGTGTGAATATGGTGTTTAGTGAATGTTCTTTTGCATCGGCAATTTCGTTTCAATGGCCATTAGAAATATCCTTTTTTGTCTACCCGACCAAGATACAACCTTGAAGTCCTTAGTGATCTTTTGCTTCCATGATTTCTTTTGTGATCATTGAGATATTGTATGAATTGCTTAGTATTTGCATCATTTGTCATTTGAGTGTAATTGTCCCGTGCTTGTATGCACGTTTTCCTTCAATCCTTTTTCGAAGAGGAGTGTTAGAATGGCATGTGCATGATGAGTTAGTTGTCTCTTGAAACATTGTTTGAAGTTGTTTAAGAGTCAAGTTCTTTTACGTTGTAGTTTCTTAGATTGTGTAATTGTTGCTTTGTTGTGATCATTGTTTAGTTGACCCGTTTATCATGTCTTGGTTGAATTGAATGCTCGAGCAAATCCTCTTGGGAGGCATACTTTGCTTGAGGACAAACAAAGAGTTAGTTGGGGAGAGTTTGTTAGATGTCAAACATGTTATATATTTGTATGCAATACTTGGCATTTTTCATTTCTTTCCATGTGTAATTTGTTGATTTAAGTGGTGAATTGTGTTGTTGGGCATACATTGGAATACACTTGTGGTGCTTGTAATTTGTGTGCTAGTGTGCAGGAATAGGCATGAAAGGATCAAGATTGTGAGACACAAAGAATGGATGCAAGTTGCCATAGAAGGAAGAAAGCAACAGCAGCATTCGCTAGGCGGGTGATGGCGAAGTCACCAGCGAAGGTTCGCCTAGCGAACGTTGGCGAGTGTGCTGGCGAGGGGTGGCAGAAAGTTGCAAAAAGTTACAGTAGGAAAAGTGGGTAAATTCGCTGTGGCGAGGAAGCCAGCGAAGGCTCGCTGCTTTGCTCGCTAGGCGAAGGTGCCAGCGAAGGGTGGCAGAAACTTTCTTATTTGAAAACACCCAAACTTTGCTGGAGCGAAGGTTGTAGCGAAGGCTGCGTCGCGAATGATTTGGTTCGCCTAGCGAACCCACGATAACTCTTGTGGGCGGTTTAAGTCTGAGGTACTTAAAGTGCCATGTTTTAGTTCATTCGCTAGGCGAATGATTCCTTCGCTAGGCGAAGGTTGCTGAGATTTTGTGTGTATAAATAGATTTTCACTTTATTTGTAAAGGATCTTTTGCTCATTTTCACCCAAAATCATAGTTTTCAGTATTTTGATCATCTAAGAGTGGATTTTCACTTTGAGAAGCTGAAGTCACATCCATTCTCGATTATTCGGCGTGGATGTTCATTCATCTCCTCTTGAAACTTGTCATCCAAGCTACCATGAGAATGTGTAGCTAAACTCTTTTGTGTTGAGGTTAGAAGTAGTTGATCCTGATTATATGTATTTGTTTTGATATATTGTGTATGAACAAAGTCTTTGATCAATATAAATGAAGTTATTTTCTCTTAATGCTTTATGTGTGATTTGTATTGCTCTAGACATAGATTCTACAAATCATGATCTAATAATTTCATCTCTTAAAAACCAAACTCTAGATATAGATTTGGGATTTGTTATTCGCTTTGTGTTGATCTTAATGATTGTTGTTTAGATTGTTAGCGTGAGACATCATCTAACGGTCTAAACAACGATACTCACGACTTTGCTTTAGACATAAACTTAGTCGGGAGGATACGCGGTTGTATTGGTCAGAAACCTTGTTCATGTGCTTGATTAATCAGATATATGTAAAACGGGTTAGCAAAACCTAACCTTGACATGCTTTCCTAAAACTTTTACAAACTCTTTGTCACCAATTACTCTTTGCTACCAATTAATTTTAACAACAATTGAGAACCTTTTGAAACCATTGAACTTAAAACATCGCAACTATTGAAAGGCAAGCATCAAATATCGACAATCCCTGTGGAGACGATAAAAACACCCCCTAATACTTTTCAACAAAATGGCGCCGTTGCCGGGGATTGTTTAGTGATATTGCAAGCATTGCGATAGTTGTGCTGTTTTAAGCTTGTTAACCTTTTTCTTGAACTTGTTAATTTGTTTTGTTTAGTGTGCAGACTTAGTTTATGCGAGGGAAGCTACCTGCGGATCAACTTCTTTTCGATCCTGAGATTGAGAGAACCGCACATAGACTCAACATCCGTACCAGACGAAGGAGGCAGCTAGCAAGACAGAAGCGAGAACAAGAGGAAAGTACTTCTACACCACCACCACTTCCACAGATACTTCCAGTTATGGAGGCAGATCCACCACCACCACCACCTGCTTCTAGACCTTGCACAAATAATCCGAGACACAACGCACAGTTTGCTCGCCATGCATATAACGGTCGTCATTACAAAATGAAGACCGGTATTCTCCAACTGTTATATCAAAGTCCATTTACGGGTATGGATCATGAAGATCCTTTCACCCATCTGACGAAATTTTATGAAATAGCGGGAGCGACTGGTGCACTTGAGGCAGAAGAGGAGTCTCTGTTCAAGAGACTATTCCCGCATTCCCTCATTGAGAAGGCCAAGGAATGGTACCTTGACCAGTCAACGGCCATAATGACGGACTGGAATGCACTGAAAGAGAAATTTTTGGAGAGATTTTTCCCACACACTCGGTTTATGGAGGCAAAGACCGCCATCGCGGTGTTTACACAAGGAGCCAATGAATCTCTCAATGAAGCTTGGGAGAGGTTCAAATCAATGTTGAGAAAGTGTAAGGGCCATGGTTTTGATGAATTGTCGCAAATTCATATATTTCGAAATGGACTTCAACTTGTACATAAAACCTTGTTGGATGCCACCGCTGGTGGATCCTTGCTAAGCAAAACCGCAGCAGAAGCCACAACTATTATTAATAAGATGGCCTTGAACGACCATCAAGGTAGTCATAACCGTGGACCTTCTCAGCGGAATCCTGGAGTTCTAAAATTGGGAACAAGCGATGTTATACTTGCTCAGAACAAGTTATTATCCCAGCAGGTTGAGTTGTTGACGAAACAAATGTCTAAACTTCCTCAACAATTCAAAGAAATTCATGACTCCTCGAGTAAAAATGTACAAGTCTTGGTTTGTGAACTTTGTAGAGGCGACCATCCGACCGGATATTATCCTCCAGTTGTGGAGGAGGTAAACTATGCTGGAAATCAAGGATACCAACCCCGACCTCCGTATCAACAAGGCAACCAAGGTTACCAACAATGGGCTAACCAAGGTTATCAACAACCGTGGAGACCGCAAGAAGTCGGACCGTCAAACCGTCAACAATACCAAAATTACACTCAACCTCCGCAAGCTCCCGTTAGAAATACAAAGATGGAAGACACTCTCACGCAATTTATGCAAATGTCAATTTCCAATCAAAAGAATACAGATGCGGCCATAAGGAATCTTGAAACACAAGTCGGGCAATTATCAAAACAATTGGCCGACCAACAAAAAGGGCACTTTACGACAAATACGCTTCCAAATCCTAAAGATTGTAAGGCGATTCTAACAAGAAGTGGAAGAGAGATTGACAAGGGTGTAGGTGAAAGTGTAGTGGAGGAGGAGGTTGTAGTTGAAAAAGAAAAATATAGTGATGAGATTGAAGTAGAAAAAAATGTTGAGGGTGTTTTAGTTGAAAATGAGAAGGAAAAAAGTGAGGATGAGAAAAAAAGAGAGATAGAAGAAAAAGTGAAGAGAACTAGGAAGGGAAAAGAATCGGTGAACAATATTCCGATCCAACATTTACCATATCCTCATGCTCCTACAAAGAAAGATAGTGCGAGGCATTATTCTCGGTTTATGGATATTTTCAAACAATTACAAATAAATATCCCATTTTCCGAGGCTTTGGAGCAAATGCCAAAATATGCGAAATTTATGAAGGATATCCTCACGAAAAAGAAGAGGTATACGGATCAAGAGACCATTATGGTAGATGCTAGCTGTAGCGCTATCATTCAACGTACTCTCCCGAGGAAAGAATGTGATACGGGACGAGTCACCTTGCCGGTCACTATAGGAAACATCTATGTGGGCAACGGATTGATTGATTTGGGCTCTAGTATCAATTTGATACCTTTGTCATTTGTGAAACGGTTAGGACACATGGAATTGAGGTCTACTCAAATAACGTTGCAACTCGCAGACAAATCCACTACCCGTCCTCACGGTGTAGCGGAAGATGTGTTGGTCAAAGTGGACAAATTTTTGTTTCCGATAGACTTTGTGGTCATTGAAATGGAGGAGGATGAGGATGCTCCTTTGATTCTTGGAAGGCCTTTCATGAAAACTGCCCGAATGGAAATTGACATGGACGATGGTCTCATGAAAGTGAGAGTCCAAGATGAAGAGGTGTGTTTCAATCTCTATGATGCCATGAAGCACAAGAAGGATAAAGGTGATTGTTTCATAATCGATGCAACGGAGGAAGCGGGTATTGATGTTACAAAGCAAATTCATGTCATTACCCCTTTACAAAGAGATTTGGATGATTCCTTGGAAGTATTCTCAGTTGAAGAAGAGCAAGCTCTTGAAGAGTGTTTGTTGGAGCTTGAAGCTTCGGAAGAATTACAACCTTGGGAGTATGAAGAGGAAATTCTAAAAAAAGTGGTGAATAATGAAAAATCCAAGCTTGAACTGAAAGTGTTGCCTTCAACCTTAAAGTATGCTTTTCTCGATGACGGTGGTAATAAACCGGTGATCATAAGCAGTATTTTATCTGAAAACGAGGAGAGCCGCTTAATTCAAGTGTTGAGAAAAAATCAGGATGCAATGGGATGGACTTTGTCCGATCTCAAAGGCATAAGCCCTTCATATTGCATGCACCGAATATTTATGGAGGAAGATTTTAAACCGGTTGCTCAACCGCAACGCCGGTTAAATCCTATCATGAAAGAGGTGGTTAGGAAGGAAGTGGTAAAAATGTTAGATGCCGGAATGATTTATCCCATTTCTGACAGCCCGTGGGTTAGTCCGGTGCATGTGGTACCGAAAAAAGGCGGATTAACGGTGGTCCGAAACGAGAAAAATGAGCTCATTCCAAAAAAAAACCGTGACCGGTGGAGAATGTGCATCGATTACCGTAGGCTAAACAAAGCTACGCAGAAAGATCATTTCCCTCTCCCGTTTATGGATCAAATGCTCGAAAGGCTTTCCGGTCAACAATTCTACTGTTTTTTGGATGGTTATTCGGGGTACAACCAAATTATTGTGAACCCAGAGGATCATGAAAAAACCGCTTTTACATGTCCTTTTGGAATCTTCGCTTATAGGAGGATGCCGTTTGGATTATGTAATGCACCGGCAACTTTTCAACAGTGTATGCAAGCTATATTCTCGGATTTGATCGAAAAGACAATTGAGGTCTTTATGGATGATTTCTCAGTTTTTGGACAATCGTTTGATATTTGCTTGAAATATTTGGATACAGTGTTGGAACGGTGTGTGGAAACCAATTTGGTACTCAATTGGGAAAAATGCAACTTTATGGTGAACAAAGGAATTGTGCTCGGTCACAAAGTTTCTTCAAAGGGCCTTGAAGTGGATAAAGCCAAAGTGGACGTTATTGAGAAGTTGCCACCACCGTTTAATGTCAAAGGCATAAGGAGCTTTCTCGGGCATGCAGGATTCTACTGGCGGATCATTAAGGACTTCGCAAAGGTAGCAAAGCCATTGAGCAACTTGCTCATCCAAGGTAAGATTTTTTACTTTTACGAGTCTTGCATGTTCGCGTTTAATTTTTTAAAACAAATTTTAACTACCTCACCGATAATCATTGCACCTAACTGGAAATTGGATTTTGAACTAATGTGCGATGCAAGTGATTATGCGGTTGGGGCTGTTTTGGGTCAGAGGAAAACGAAAGTTTTTCACGCGATACATTATGCGAGCAAAGTTTTAAACGAGGCTCAAATTAACTATGCAACAACTGAGAAAGAGTTGCTTGCCATAGTGTATGCGTTGGAGAAATTTCGTTCCTATTTGATTGGGTCGCGAGTCATCGTTTACACGGACCACACGGCTATAAGGTATCTGCTCACCAAGCCTGATTCTAAGAAGAGGCTTATTCGTTGGATCCTTTTGTTACAGGAATTTGATCTAGAAAGTCGTGACAAAAAAGGATCCGAGAATTTTGTGGCGGATCACTTATCCTGCCTGGTAAACGTTGACGTGACCAAGAAAGAATGTGAAGTCAAAGAGGAGTTCCCTGATGAAAAATTGTTTAGGGTGCAGGTTAGACCGTGGTTTGCCAACATGGCTAACCACAAAGTCGTCGGATTGATACCGGACGGTCTAACGCACCATCAAAAAAAAAAATTTGTCGGATGCCAAGTCCTTTGTATGGGATGAACCTCATTTGTTTAAACTTGGTGTCGACAACCTCTTAAGAAGATGTGTGTCGGTAGAGGAAGCCACGAACATTCTGTGGCATTGTCATAACTCTCCGTGTGGAGGACATTTCAATGGGTTAAGAACGGCCACAAAAGTCCTTCAATCGGGCTTTTATTAGTTATCGTTATTCAAAGATGCGCATGCGCATGCCCTAAGTTGTGACAAATGCCAGAGAAGTGGAGGAATTTCACGGCGGCACGAAATGCCTTTGCAAAATATGTTAGAAATTGAAGTTTTTTATTGTTGGGGGATCGACTTTGTCGGTCCATTCCCATCTTCATTTTCTAATGAATACATTTTGGTCGCTGTGGATTATGTTTCTAAATGGGTTGAGGCGATAGCTTGTGCTAAAGCCGATGAAAAACCGTAGTGAAATTTTTTAAAAGAAACATTTTTGCGCGTTTTGGTACTCCGAGAGTGTTGATAAGTGACGGAGGATCTCACTTCTGTAACACTCAGCTTGACAAAGCTCTGGAGCAATATGGTGTGAAGCACAAGGTTGCCACACTATATCATCCTCAGGCTAACGGTCAAGCAGAGGTGTCAAATCGTGAAATAAAACGCATTTTGGAAAAAACTGTTTCAGCCTCAAGGAAAGATTGGGCAAACAAGCTTGGTGATGCTTTGTGGGCTTATCGGACGGCTTTTAAGGCTCTGATTGGTCTCACACCTTTTAAAATTGTCTATGGTAAGAATTGCCATTTGCCGGTGGAGTTGGAACATAAGGCGTTTTGGGCCTTAAAATTTTTAAACTTTGATCCAACTCTTAGCGGTGATAAAAGAAAAATACAATTACACGAATTGGATTAATTACGCCTCCAGGCGTATGATTCCAATAAACTGTATAAAGAGCGTGTAAAGTCTTACCATGACAGAAAAATTGTGATCAAATAGTTTGAAGTGGGACAGCTGGTCCTGCTCTTCAAGTCTCGGTTAAAATTGTTTGCAGCAAAGCTGAGGTCTAAATGGTCGGGTCTATTTCGGATACGAGAAATTAAGCCTTATGGAGCAATTGTAATTGAAGACACAACATCAAAGGAGAATTGGACTGTCAATGGGCAAAGATTGAAAGTGTATCTTGGAGGAGATTTCGAGCGGAATCCCGCCATTGTTCCTTTCTGCGATCCTTGAGGTTGCGGTGGACCGTCGAGCTTAGCCGACGTTAAACAAGCGCTTGTTGGGAGGCACCCTAACATTGTAAGTATTACTGCCTTGTTACTGTTTTATTTGTGTTTTGGTTATAATTTTGAAGCCTTAAAAGATGTGGTCAATTGCAGAAATTTTTTGAAAAATTCTGTCATGTTCGCTGGCGTTCGCCTAACGAGCCTGGGGCGAGCATTCGCTGGCCCTTCTCTTCACGAACCCAGCGAGACAGTCCAAACTAATTTGCCATATCAGTTAAAAATAGAGTGTGGGTGGGCCAACCAATTGGGCCCATGACCCAACTTGAATCAGAATTTTGAGGGTGAAACCCTAGTCCCTTTGACACTATTTCCATTTCCACCGTTTTTGTGTTTTCCTCTCCTCTCCTCTCAATAGCTTGGCAAGATATCTCTCTGCTATTTCCATTCCCCCTAGTTCCTTCAGTAACTTGCGAAGTTCAGGTTTGCTCACTCTTTCATTGTTTATTACTGTAGCATTAGTTTAGGGAATGAATTATATTTTTGTGGTAGATCAATTAGGGTTTGAAAAATTTTGGTGCCTCTGTTCATATTGCTTGTGGGTTGCATGTTATAAACTACCAAGGCATTATGAATGGGTTGATTATTTCAAAATGAGATTGTTGTTGGACTGGTTTTTGATATTGTTTTTCTGCATTTTCGCGGGTTCGCTGCTGTGTTCGCTTCGCGAGCCTGCACGAGCATTCGCCGGCATTCGCTTCGCGAGCCTGGGGCGAATGTTCGCCAGACTTCGCCTAGCGAACCTGGAGTGAACAAATGGAATTTAATTTTTTTTTATGGAATGTAAGTCTTTGGCTGGTTTGTTTTGGTTCACTAATGCGTTGGTTTATCGTTGTTTTGTTTTATTGTTTGTTATGTGCAGATGGAACCAAAAATGGCAATCTACGCGACTAAGAAAAGAAAAGCTTCAACTTCAAGACAGGTACCCGTTCGTTTTGATGAGGATAGATTTAGGGGAGCAAAGCAGGCAGCCCGCTACGAAACCTTAGAGAGAAAACATATCTTGGCTGAGAAGAGATTCATACTTAGTGACCGTGGAAGCTACCGAACAATTAATGCACTTTTTGTGGAGAAGAAGTGGGATCGGTTGATGACACCTCTGGATGGGTATAATGCTGAAATTGTTCGGGAGTTTTATGCGAATGCCTTACCTGATGATGGAGAGAGATTTAGCTGGACCTCTTTTGTAAGAGGGGCTGTTGTGAGATTTGACCGGAGGATGATTAACACTGTTTTGGGAGATCCTTTGCCATTGACTGGTAGTGAGTTAGATGCGTATCATCGGGACCTGCATCTTCACCGAGACATTCCAAAGATGACCCGGGATTTACTTCTTCCAGGTAAGGAGGTTGAGCGTAATTCGTCCGGGGTTGAAATTAGATTCCGAAGGGTGGACATGCAGCCTTTGGTCCAACTCATTTTGCTGTTTGTGCTTACCAACATCTCTCCCAGGTCACATCATAGCACCGTTCCTATTCCTTTAGCTCATCTTATTCATAGCATTCAGATGAATGTTCAGATTGACATGGCCCGCATTATTGCAGATGAGATCAAGGCAATCGTTCTAAGTGGTTTGGGAAGTACTGCGGTGCGCAAGAATGCCCCGCTTGCTTTTCCATGTCTCATTATGTCTTTGTGTGCTCATGCTGGAGTTGATATACCAGCACGCAGGCAGGTCACGATTCCGTCGACGATTGATGATAAATATGTGGATAAGTTTTGTAAGGCAAGAGGGGCTGGTGAAGAGTCTTCAAGAGCTGGTGCTGAAGCTGCCGCTGGGGCTGGTGGAGGTTCTGAATCGGTGTCACCGGCCTTTTATCCGTTTCAGCAGGAGATTTATCAGTACAACTGGGATTGGATGGCTGCTTCACAGCGTGCCATGACTGACCTTCATGATTCTATGCAGGTTCTCCAATTGCAGATCCGTGACCCTTCTTCTGAGCACACGATGATGTCTAGGGAGCAGTTCCTAGCATATGCTGGTTAGCCTGAGGGCAGGCCAATTTTCGGAGGGGGTGAATATGATGCTGAGGATGAGGAGGCTGGCGAGGAGACTGTTGGTGATGATGATCAGGAGGAAGCTACTGGTTCTGCTGGCGGTGATGAGGATATTGAGGTGTCCGATGAGGACTGATTTTGTGGTTTTCAGATTTTTGTACTTCCTTTGGTTACCAAAGTAAAGTTTTCTTGTATTCAGTTTTTTTTCAGCTTTTACTAGTGTATTTTATCCACATGGTGGAATATTTTGGGATATTGATGTACTTGTACCCTTGAGGTACCTTTTTGACTATGTAGGTGTTTCTACACCATGCACATTATTATTATTATTATGAGTAATGTTAGTTGTTTCAAAAAAATTTGTGTTCACTTTTACTAATATTTCGGTTTTAGTTATAGTAGTAAGAGTTGAATTCGTCAGTGATGAATGTGCAGCTCTTCAAATTGTTTATATGTGTTATGTGGTATGCATGTAAATATTTAAGGGTTAAATATGTTTTTAGTCCCTATAAAGTTTGAAATTTCATTTTTAGTCCTTCCCTACCTTTTGGCAACGGTTTTTACAAAAAAACCGTTGCCAAAACCAGCTAAAACCGTTGCCAAAACCCAGGAGGGACTAAAAATGAAATTTCAAACTTTATAGGGACTAAAAACATATTTAACCCAATATTTAATGTTCTTTTCTTTTATTGATGGAACTTTGGAAGTTAGGTTGGAGACTCTTTATTTTAAAGGAAGATTCCTCCAAGATGTGATGGCTATGATAGTACTTTAAGCTTACTGTTGTGACAAGGTACATCGTTACCTAGTTCGAGAATTGTGCATGTATTAGAACTTTGTGTCTTGGTGCGATTGAAAATGTTGTTTCATGTTACAACTCTCTTTGAATGCTTGTGTCATTTAGGATAAAAAATCACTAAAGTGAGAAGCCTCCAAGTTTTACTATATGCTAAGGATTGATGATAAATGTTGTTTTATACTTTTAATTCATGCCTTATCTTGTGATGTATGTGATTTTGTGGAAGTATTAGAAGTGATCAAGGCACTTGTTGAAATTGAGCACAACCATTTCCATCTAGTAATTTACCCGTGAGGAGCAAGAATTTGTTAGCCCCTTTGTGCCAAGTTGTTAGATCTCTTTTAGTGATGAACTGTGGATTGTACATATTTGAAAAGTCGAGTTCATCATTGAATTTTTAAGAGCTTCTAACATGTTTTCTTCTTGAACCTTTGAACTGTTGTTTAAATTGACTTCCTTGCCTTAAAAAAACAAGGAACATTCACTTTAGGTTGAGTCGAAAATAGGTTAGGGAGAATGAAAAGAAGATGGGTACATTACTAAAAATTTTGAAAAAATTCAAGCAAGCATGCAAAGATAAGAGTTGTGAATATGTTGTACTAATGCGAGAAGGCTTGCTTGAATGAAAAAAAATAGATTCAATAATTGTGCACGGTAGTTTGAGAAGGTGTGATGAAAAAAAATTGGTGAATGAAGTTGAGATGTGTGAATATGGTGTTTAGTGAATGTTCTTTTGCATCGGCAATTTCGTTTCAATGGCCATTAGAAATATCCTTTTTTGTCTACCCGACCAAGATACAACCTTGAAGTCCTTAGTGATCTTTTGCTTCCATGATTTCTTTTGTGATCATTGAGATATTGTATGAATTGCTTAGTATTTGCATCATTTGTCATTTGAGTGTAATTGTCCTGTGCTTGTATGCACGTTTTCCTTCAATCCTTTTTCGAAGAGGAGTGTTAGAATGGTATGTGCATGATGAGTTAGTTGTCTCTTGAAACATTGTTTGAAGTTGTTTAAGAGTCAAGTTCTTTTACGTTGTAGTTTCTTAGATCGTGTAATTGTTGCTTTGTTGTGATCATTGTTTAGTTGAGCCGTTTATCATGTCTTGGTTGAATTGAATGCTCGAGCAAATCCTCTTGGGAGGCATACTTTGCTTGAGGACAAACAAAGAGTTAGTTGGGGAGAGTTTGTTAGATGTCAAACATGTTATATATTTGTATGCAATACTTGGCATTTTTCATTTCTTTCCATGTGTAATTTGTTGATTTAAGTGGTGAATTGTGTTGTTGGGCATACATTGGAATACACTTGTGGTGCTTGTAATTTGTGTGTTAGTGTGCAGGAATAGGCATGAAAGGATCAAGATTGTGAGACACAAAGAATGGATGCAAGTTGCCATAGAAGGAAGAAAGCAACAGCAGCATTCGCTAGGCGAGTGATGGCGAAGTCACCAGCGAAGGTTCGCCTAGCGAACGTTGGCGAGTGTGCTGGCGAGGGGTGGCAGAAAGTTACAAAAAGTTACAGTAGGAAAAGTGGGTAAATTCGCTGTGGCGAGGAAGCCAGCGAAGGCTCGCTGCTTTGCTCGCTAGGCGAAGGTGCCAGCGAAGGGTGGCAGAAACTTTCTTATTTGAAAACACCCAAACTTTGCTGGAGCGAAGGTTGTAGCGAAGGCTGCGTCGCGAATGATTTGGTTCGCCTAGCGAACCCACGATAACTCTTGTGGGCGGTTTAAGTCTGAGGCACTTAAAGTGCCATGTTTTAGTTCATTCGCTAGGCGAATGATTCCTTCGCTAGGCGAAGGTTGCTGAGATTTTGTGTGTATAAATAGATTTTCACTTTATTTGTAAAGGATCTTTTGCTCATTTTCACCCAAAATCATAGTTTTCAGTATTTTGATCATCTAAGAGTGGATTTTCACTTTGAGAAGCTGAAGTCACATCCATTCTCAATTATTCGGCGTGGATGTTCATTCATCTCCTCTTGAAACTTGTCATCCAAGCTACCATGAGAATGTGTAGCTAAACTCTTTTGTGTTGAGGTTAGAAGTAGTTGATCCTGATTATATGTATTTGTTTTGATCTATTGTGTATGAACAAAGTCTTTGATCAATATAGATGAAGTTATTTTCTCTTAATGCTTTATGTGTGATTTGTATTGCTCTAGACATAGATTCTACAAATCATGATCTAATAATTTCATCTCTTAAAAACCAAACTTTAGACATAGATTTGGGATTTGTTATTCGCTTTGTGTTGATCTTAATGATTGTTGTTTAGATTGTTAGCGTGAGACATCATCTAACGGTCTAAACAACGATACTCACGACTTTGCTTTAGACATAAACTTAGTCGGGAGGATACGCGGTTGTGTTGGTCGGAAACCTTGTTCATGTGCTTGATTAATCGGATATATGTAAAACGGGTTAGCAAAACCTAACCTTGACATGCTTTCCTAAAACTTTTACAAACTCTTTGTCACCAATTACTCTTTGCTACCAATTAATGTTAACAACAATTGAGAACCTTTTGGAACCATTGAACTTAAAACATCGCAACTATTGAAAGGCAAGCATCAAATATCGACAATCCCTGTGGAGACGATAAAAACACCCCCTAATACTTTTTTAACAATTGGTGAATTTCCAGTGGTGTTTGATTTTCCAGAAGTGTTTCTATATGATATCAGTGATTTGTCGCTAGAGCGCGAGGTTGAGTTCGCCATAGACTTAGTACCTGGTACGAGTCATGTATGGATGGCGCCGTATAAAATGTATGCTTCAGAGTTGAGTGCGCTGAAGAAACAATTGGAAGAGTTGCTTGAGAAAAAGTTTGTTTGACCGGGTGTTTCACCGTGGGGGAAGCCAATGTTTCTAGTCAACAAGAATGATGGTAGCATGAGGTTGTGCGTTGACTATCGATAACTAAATAAAGTTACAATTAAGAACAAGTATCCTCTTCCTAGAATTGACGATTTGATGGATAAGTTAGTGGGTGATTGTGTGTTCAGTAAGATTAATTTGTGGTCGGGTTATCATCATATTCGTGTGAAGCCAGAAGACATTCTGAAGACTGCATTCAGAACGAGATATGGTCATTATGAGTATTCAACAATGGCGTTTGGAGTGTCTAATGCGCCCGGTGTGTTTATGGAGTATATGAATAGGATTTTCCATCCTTACCTAGATCAATTTGTGATTATGTTCATCGATGACATCCTAATATATTCTAAGTCTGATGAAGAGCGTGTGGAGCCCCTGAAGGTGGCATTATAAACCTTACGAGAGAGGAAGTTTTATGCCAAGTTGTCCAAGTGTGAGTTCTGGTTCAAAGAAATGAGTTTTATTGGGCACGTGATTTCTAGTGGTGGTATTATTGTGGATCCGTCAATGGTTGATATAGTGTTACAGTGGGAGACCCTGAAGTCTGTCACTGAGATCATAAGTTTTCTAGGTTTGACTAGTTATACAAAAGGTGTATTGAGGCCTTTCAAAGTTAGCATTGCCTTTGACTCAATTAACTAGAAATGGTCAAACTTATGTGTTGGGGTGTTTAGTGCGAAGAAAGTTTTCAAGAACGCAATAGGAGGTTGACGTCTGCTACAATTTTGATTTTGCCGAATCCAAGCAAACCCTTTGTGATGTATTGTGATGCTTCGAAGATGGTTTTAGGTGGTATGTTGAGGTAGAATGGTCAGGTGGTGGCTTATGCTTTGAGACAACTGAAATTTCATAAAAGGAATTATCCTACACATGATCTAGAGTTGGCATCCGTGGTGTTTGTGTTAAAAATACGGAGGCATTATCTATTTGATTCTATGTTTGAAGTGTTCAGTGATCACAAGATTTTGAAGTACTTGTTTGTTCATAAAGAGTTGAATATGAGGCAGAGGAGGTGGCTCGAGTTTATGAAGGATTATGACTGTGGTTTGATTTACCATTTTGGTAAAGCCAATGTCGTAACTGATTCTTTAAGTAGAAATTAGTTGCATATGTCGATGCTTATGGTTCGAGAATTGGAGTTAATCGAGCAATTCAGATATCTGAGTTTGTTATGTGAAAGGACTCATAACAGTGTGAAGTTAGGTATGTTGAAGATGACCAGTGGTATTCTAGGAATGAGGCATTTATAGAGGCATATGGGCTCGAGCTTAGGGGTTCTCAAGAATAACAATCGTCCACCTAATCACGGTAGTGGAAAGTTGAATCCTTATTTCTTATGGAGAGGCGTGGTTTATTCCCTTGACTTTTTTCGAGTTATCTCTGACCAAGACATGTCATTTCCCATATTTTCCTATATTTTCCGAGTAGGGAGTGTGCCGAGCGAGGTTATTTCCCTTGTGGGCGAAAGGATTTTATTGCTCCTTGTTGTCGGCATGGTTTCCTCGCCCTTGGTGGGCCCTTCACAAATATATCACTACACTGCACTTCCCATTTTCAGGAGTGTGACAAGATGATAGTTATTCCCCCTATTTATGTTGGGGAACGTGGCAGACTACCTTCATTTTCTACTTAGGATCAAGCCTCTTTGGAGAAATGCAAAAGGCAACAAGTGATGTCTAGATCATCTTCAGAAGTAGAATATATAGCCTTGAATAATATATCTTGTGAAGTTCAATGGCTATTATACCTATTGAAGGATTTTTTTTATACCTCACCCCAAACCTGTCACCATTTTCTGTGACAATATTAATGCCATCCACATAGCAACGAAACTAGTTTGTCACAAGCATACAAAACACATCGAGCTGATCTGTCTTATAGTCAAAGACAAAATTCAAGCCAAAACCATACACTTAATGTAAACTGTCTCTCAAAATCAAGTTGCTGACCTTTTTACTAAACCTTTCCACCTTGGTCCCTTCACTACTTTAGTTTGCAAACTTGGAATGTTGGACATCTATTCTAGTTTACGGTGGATGTAACAATTTAAAAGCTTTTATTTAATTAGTAACTATTTTAGTTTGTTAATTGGTCATTGTTTGTTAGAACTTTTTATTGTAATTGTTGATATTTGTAAATATATATATATAGTGTTAAGAGTATTTGTATATAGAATAGTCTCACATCGACTATATCATGTAATTAGTTGTAATCTATCTATATATAATAATGTCTCCGTAGTGCTTTTCAAAACACACGGTTTATTCATATGTCTCTTAGTCTCTTGTATTTCAACATGGTATCTAGAGCCTGCTAAGAGGCAATTCTTTTTTCGCCGTGCTTTACCTAGTTGACCCACTGTCTTCCGGTGAGAAATTTTTTTATTTTTTTTGCAAACCGTGTTGTCACTCCGGTTTGCCTCTCACTTTTCAAAATTCTCTGGTAACTACCCTGCCGCCGTTACTGTTCCTACGACGTTTCGGAAAGCTGACCCCACCATCAGTTTTCAATATTCTCCGATCATAATTGCATAGCCGTCGTCGCTACTATTTCCGGTGATCTTTCGGCAAACTTTTTCATAAGCAGAACCCTCCACACGCGTCACCTCCGTCTCCGCGCGTGGGTATCACACGCCGCCACCTGAACCGCACGTGACAACACGTTCGGTGGCCGATCTCGTGATATTTTCTCTCTTTAGATACTCATGGCTACTCCTCATAACTTTACGCCAAACTACGATGATTTCCTTAGGTGGTATCAGAATTATCAGAACTCAGATTCTACTATCACGGTAGCATACACTGGTAATTCATCTGTTTGCCTCTCTCAATCATCTCCTCTTCGACCTTGGGTCCTTGATTCTGGTGCGTCTGATCATGTTACTGGTAATAAAAATCTTTTCTCTTCCTTCTCTACCTCTGGTTTGTTACCTGCCATAACTTCTGCCAATGGTTCTCAAACCCGATCCAAAGGGATTGGTACGGTTCAAATTCTACCTTCTCTCTCTGTTACTTATGTCCTCTATGTACCTAATTGTCCATTTAATTTACTTTCAGTCAGTCGTTTAACTCGTTCTCTTGATTGTAGTGTCACCTTCACTAACAATAATGTTACCCTGCAGGATCGGAGTTCGGGACGGACGATTTGCGTCGGATATGAGTCTCAAGGCCTTTATTACCTCTCATTGTCATCTCAGACATGCTCACCCAAAGATTCTCCACTCACTATCCATGCTCAGTTAGGTCATCACAGTCTTTCCAAATTACATAAATTGGTGCCAAATTTATCGAAGGTATCTAATTTACATTGTGAGTCGTGTCAGTTAGGGAAACGCACTCATAGTCAATTTCCCAATCGAGTCAACAAACGGGCTTCATCCCCTTTTGCTTTAGTTCACACCGATGTTTGGGGTCCCTCGCGTACTGTCTCTACTCTTGAGTCTAGGTATTTTGTCACCTTTATTGATGATTTTCACGTTGCACGTGGTTATTTTTAATGAAGAATATATCTGAATTATTTTCTATTTTTGAATAATTTTATCGAGAAATAAGAACTCAATTCGGTGTGTCTATTCGTACCTTAAGAAGTGACAATGCCCGTGAATATTTATCCCAACAATTTCAAAATTTTATGTCACACAATGGTATTCTCCATCAAACATCTTGCCCTCACACACCTCAACAAAACGGTGTAGCCGAACGCAAAAATCGGCATCTCGTAGAAACCACTCGGACCCTACTTCTCCATGGTAATGTTCCACTTCGTTTTGGGGGGATGTTGTGCTAACGGCATGTTACCTTATAAATCGCATGCCCTCGTCTGTCCTTAACAATAAAATCCCTCATTCAATCCTTTTTCCCAATTCTCCACTTCACCCAATTCCTCCCCGAGTCTTCGGGTCCACATGTTTTGTACACAATCTCTCCCCTGGTCTTGATAAACTATCAGCTCGATCACTAAAGTGTGTCTTTCTTGGTTATCATCGATCCCAAAAAGGTTATCGTTGTTATTCACATACTCTACAACGATACCTCATATCGACCGATGTTACCTTCTTCGAGTCTGTTCCATATTTCGAGTCCAGCCAAGCAACTCAGAAACCCCTTCAGGAAAGTATTCCCACACCTCTTCCAGAAGTCCCATCTGTCATTATCCCCCATCATTCTAGGGAACCTGACCCACTAGATACCCCTACGGTTGATCCCCCTACTCCTCACCCACTTCAAACATATCAGCGTCGTCACCCAACGTCTGTCGTACCTGTCCCTGAAGTCGTATCTGTCCCTGAAGTCGTACCTGTCCCTGAAGTCGTACCTATCCCTGAGGTCACTACGGACTCTCCTCCGACGCTCTCTCCATCACCGGATCCGATCCTGCAACCTGAGTCTGATCTTCCGATTTCCCTTCGTAAAGGTATACGTCAAACACGAAATCCTTCTCCACATTATATTGATTTATGTTATCATCGTCTTTCCCCTTTGCAGTATACTTGTTTGTCTTCTTTGTCTTCTGTTTCTATTCCTAAAACTCCAGGTGAAGCATTATCTCACCCTGAGTGGAGGCAAGCAATGATTGATGAAATGTGTGCTCTTCAAAGCAGTGGTACCTGGGAACTAGTTCCTCTACCCCATGGGAAATCTTTAGTAGGTTGTCGTTGGATTTATACAGTGAAGGTTGGTTCAGATGGTAAGATTGATCGATTTAAAGCTCGTTTGGTAGCCAAAGGATACACTCAGATTTTTGGGTTGGATTATAGTGATACCTTTTCGCCTGTAGCCAAGATGGCATCTGTTAGACTTCTTCTAGCCATTGCAGGCATTCGACATTGGTCTCTTCATCAACTTGATATCAAAAATGCATTCTTACATGGTGATCTTGAAGAGGAAGTATATATGGAGCAACCACCTGGGTTTGTTGCTCAGGGGGAGTTATCGAATATGGTTTGTAGGCTACACAGGTCTCTTTATGGTCTTAAACAATCTCTGAGAGTTTGGTTTAGCAGATTCAGCACTGTAGTACAGCAGTTTGGTATGATCCGTAGTGAAGCTGACCATTCTGTTTTTTATCATCACTCGCCCCAAGGGTGTATTTATCTTATTGTGTATGTTGATGACATTGTCATAACTGGTAGTGATCAGCAGGGAATACTCCAGTTGAAACAACATCTCTCGAAACAATTTCAGACAAAAGATCTTGGTAAACTCCGCTATTTCTTGGGTATTGAAGTAGCCCAATCAAAAGATGGTTTGGTGATTTCTCAGCGGAAATATGCTATGGATATTTTGGAAGAAACAGGTTTGTTAAATGCTAAACCAGCGGATACTCCTATGGATCCAAGTGTTAAACTTCTACCCAATTAGGGGGAGCCTTTATCTGACTCAGGAAGGTATAGGAGATTGGTTGGAAAGTTGAATTATCTTACAGTCACTCGTCCGGACATTTCTTTTGCAGTCAGTGTGGTAAGCCAGTTCTTAAATTCCTCTTGTCAGGAACACATGGATGTTGTTATCCGGATTCTGAGATACATCAAATGTGCTCCAGGAAAAGGTCTTGTGTATGAGGATAAAGGACATACCCAGATAGTTGGATACTCTGATGCTGATTGGGCAGGGTCATCCATTGATAGACGATCCACCTCTGGGTATTGTGTACTTGTTGAAGGAAACCTTATATCTTGGAAAAGTAAGAAACAAAATGTAGTTGCAAGATCAAGCGCCGAGGCAGAGTATAGGGCCATGGCAATGACAACATGTGAACTTATTTGGTTAAAACAGTTGCTCAAGGAACTTCAAATTGAAGAAGCAAGACCAATGACACTTATTTGTGATAATCAAGCTGCATTGCACATTGCTTCAAATCCAGTCTTCCATGAGAGGACCAAACATATTGAGATAGATTGTCACTTTGTCAGAGAGAAGATCGAGTCAGGCGACATCGTCACAAGCTTTGTCAACTCTAATGATCAATTGGCATATGTGTTTACAAAATTCCTACGAAGCCCTAGAACTAACTATATATGTAACAAGCTTGGTGCATTTGACTTATATGCTCAAGCTTGAGGGGGAGTGTTGATATTTGTAAATATATATATAGTGTTAAGAGTATTTGTATATAGAATAGTTCCACATCGACTATATCATGTAATTAGTTGTAATCTATCTATATATAATAATGTCTCCGGAGTGCTTTTCAAGACACACGGTTTATTCATATGTCTCTTAGTCTCTTATATTTCAACATGGTATCAGAGCCTGGTTTAAGATCCGGTGGGCCACCTTCTATGGTTTCCGCTATCGGGTCACCCACCATTTATTTCCACGCTCCAGATGTCCAGGCCTGGCCGTGAGGGGGTGTGTTAAGAGTCTCACATCGGACAATATATGGCATGAACATGTGTTTATAAGTGGGGGCAATCCTCACTCTATCAACCGGTTTTGTAGGGTTGAGTTAGGCCCAACCACACTTTCTTAACATTAATAAATTATATATATATATATATATATATATATATATATAAACGTACGTCCAACTTATGGATGCGATTGTTTTGAGAGAGATAAAGAAGAGAGTCAGTGAAGAGAGAAAGAGAAGATAAATACCACACTTCTCTTGATTTTTTAGGAGAGAAATAGAAAAGAGATATCCAAAATAAATGGTTTCACCGTTTTTTCATTTCTCTCCTCAATGAAAAGAAAAGGCAAAGAAACACCTCTTCATTTTTTAAATGTCTATTATACCCTTTCTCTAACAAGTTAATTAATTCTTATTTTTGTTGGGAAATAAGTGTCAGTTGTGTGAAGAAACAAGTGAGTTCTAAATCCCGCATTGATTAGAAAAGTGGAGGTTAAACACTTTATAAGTAATAGGACACATACACCTATCATCTTAAGGTTTTGGGTAAATATGTGGTCTCTCTCACTTGTTAAGTGAGTCTTTGACCTTTAGGTGAAGGAACCGGCTCCTTGTGTCGAAAGTCTACTTGACAAGGTGGTCAGGCGGCGTGTTCCGTTGAAGTGTCTATGACAAGATAAAAGTGTCTCTCAACGGCGGTACACGCATGTGGATGAAAGTAAGTCCCACATTACTTAGAAAAGTGGAGGTTAAGCACTTTATAAGTAAGAGGACCCATACACCTATCGCCTTAAGGTTTTAGGTGAATATGTGGTATCTCTCTCACTTGTTTAAATGAGTGTTTGACCTTTAGGTAAGTATTTGATTCAATATAAATGTTTCACCCTCGTAATGACCCATCAATTTCTTTTATCACTTGCTTTACACTCTATGGCGAAGCTCTCTCTTCATGTATGGTGGTGATTTTTCTTTCTTTTGTTTTATGCACATTGTAGCACCATGAAAAAAGTGGAATATCAATTATGTTAATTTTTTTTAAAAAAATAAATAAAAACAAATTGAGAGAAAATGTTTGTTTAATTTAGATTAATAATTGAAAAAATTGATTAATTATTTTAAATAAATTATTTAATTATTTATATCAGTTTAACTAATTAATTTTAATCATTCATTTTTTACTTTTAAAAAAATAATTACAATATCTATTTTTCAGGTATTCCTCTCATACCAAACATTACTTTATATCTATTATATTATTTTATTTTGTATTTTGAAGAAGGTCATGAACATTCTCTTCAATAGTCACTATTTTATTAAATAAAACACACCTTAGTCATTCATTTTAAAAATGGATCTCACATATAATAATAGAACTCACATGTGTTTTATGCGTATCAAAATAGTCTAAAAAAGAATAGCATTCCTCTCCTTAGGAGTGAACAAATTTGAACCGACCGATTGAAACCAACTAATTCATTGTCTTTTTTGTAAATGGATTGGAGTGGGTTGGGTGTCAGGTTAATTCAGTTGCTTAATTTATAATATAGATTTACTTCGGCCGAACTCAAATGTTTATTTTGGACCCGTCGAAAACCGAAACCGACCGCCCTACCTCTTGTTACTATTTCTCTCTTCTAATACTCTCTTTTCACTTCCACTCTACAACCACTTTCTCTGACATGCAGTATTTAAATTATTTGGCGGTATGGCTGTTATTAACTAATTACTCCGAGCAACATGACACATTGAGCCATAGCAGCAAGTGGCAGAAGCTAATAAAGGAGTTTGTTGTGTTGTTCATTTCTAGTATTAATAGTAGAAAAGAAAAGAGAGGAGAAAAAAGATCATGTGGAAGTTGAAGATAGCAGAAGGAGGAGAAAAGTTGATTTCAGTGAATAACTTCATAGGACGTCAACACTGGGAATTTGATCCAACTGCAGGAACACCAGAAGAACACCATGAGATTGAGAAACTGCGCAATCAGTTCACAAAAAATCGATTTTCCATCAAACAAAGTGCTGATCTCCTCATGAGAATGCAGGTAACTCATTCATTATTACTATAACATTATTTTTATTTATTCATATTGGTCAAGAATACAACTATACTTATAAAATTGAATTAATCTAAACCAAACCATAGATGAATAAGCTTTGCTATAATTATGTAAAAAAAACAAAAGTTTGATGCAGTTTGTAAGAAAGGCGCAGAGATTTCTAAAAATGGTAGTTGAATATTGACTAGCAATATAAATGCAGCTAAGAAAAGAGAATGAATGTGGTCCGATTCCAGCAGGAGTTAGAGTGAGTGAGGAAGATAAGATAACAGAGTTTGCATTGATTACTACTATTAGAAGGGCTATCAGTTACTATTCTTCAATTCAGGCCCATGATGGCCACTGGCCTGCTGAATCTGCTGGACCTTTGTTTTTCCTTCAACCATTGGTCAGTCACCCTACTCATACTCATATTGCTAATGCTATGCTCATATTCATATTCATATTTCTAACCAACTAACAACTATTACTATCCATGCAGGTGATGGCCCTCTATATTACAGGATCCCTTCATCAGGTTTTAGGACCTCATCATAAGAAGGAAATTATTCGCTACTTGTATAATCATCAGGTCTATACACTTACTTCTATTCTAAATAACAATATATTTAAGACTCAAATATTTGTTTGCTTTCTCTTCATGTAACTATTTTTATTCAAAAACTAGTTTTCATAATGACAGAACGAAGATGGTGGATGGGGATTCCATATAGAGGGACATAGCACAATGTTTGGATCTGCATTGAGCTATATTGCATTGAGGTTACTTGGAGAAGGACCTGAAGATGGCGAAGATAGGGCAATGGACAGATGCAGAAAATGGATCCTTGACCATGGTGGTTTATTGGCTATTCCATCATGGGGAAAGTTTTGGGTCACGGTAAGCTAATCATAATTATAGTAGTGCATCCTATTCTAGACAAGTTTGCATAAAAATAAGCAATTAAATCATACTATATATAGGTGCTTGGAGTTTATGAGTGGCAAGGCTGCAATCCACTCCCACCAGAGTTCTGGTTTCTACCAAAATTCACCCCTATTCATCCAGGTGCGCGTCTGAGTTGGTTAATCTTTATTTCTTTATGCAATCATTATCTTATCTAATTCCTTGGTCAATATAAATATTCATGCAGGGAAAATGATGTGTCTCTGTCGGTTAGTTTACATGCCCATGTCATATTTATATGGGAAGAAGTTTGTGGGCCCTATCTCTGACCTAATAAGATCACTAAGAGAAGAGATGTACAACCAGCTTTATCATCAAATTAACTGGAACAAAGCCCGGAACACTATTGCTAAGGTTTGTACGCGTGTGGAACCAATCTATATATAGTATTTGATTTGATGCATTAAGCATGCATATATAAATATGAAACTGACAATAGCATGCAATTCCAGGAGGATCTATACTACCCACATCCTATGATTCAAGATATATTATGGGGATTTCTTTATCACGTGGGAGAGCCTATTCTGAACTGCTGGCCATTTTCTAAGCTTAGACAGAAGGCATTAGAAATCGCAATTAATCATGTGCGTTACGAGGATGAGAACAGTAGATACCTTTGCATTGGAAGTGTAGAGAAAGTATTATGTTTGATAGCACGTTGGGTTGAAGACCCGAACTCAGAGGCATACAAACTTCATTTAGCCCGAATCCCGGATTACTTCTGGCTCGCAGAAGATGGCCTGAAAATCCAGGTTAGTATTGTATTTAATTTATTACTTAACCAACTAAGGCATGCAACACTTCATTTAATAGTATGTAGTTGAGCCAGCACTTTAACAGTTGTTAAATAAATGTATAAATAATAATGGGTGTAGAGTTGTGGAAGTCAAACGTGGGATGCAGCATTTGCCATACAAGCAATACTTGCTTGTAACGTGAGTGAAGAGTACGGTCCTACGCTTCGAAAAGCACATGACTTCCTGAAGGCCTCGCAGGTAGTTGAAAATCCATCTGGTGAGTTCAAAGAAATGTACAGACACATATGCAAAGGATCGTGGGCATTCTCAATGCATGACCAAGGCTGGCAGGTCTCCGACTGCACAGCAGAAGGACTCAAGGTTCTATTAATTATTTTATTGGTTTTTCAAAATATATACGCATGCATAATGTGATATTCATGACAACATACACGCAACACATGCAGGCCGCACTGTTACTGTCAAAAATGCCAAGTGCTCTCGTTGGAGAAAAATTAGAAACAGGGCGATTCAATGATGCTGTTAATGTCATCCTCTCTCTACAGAGCAGCAACGGTGGGTTCACTGCTTGGGAGCCTCAAAATGCTTACAGTTGGTTAGAGGTATGTTATGAAGTTACTCGTCATCGTCAAGAAAAATTTATAAGAATGACTAACAACTAATTATATGCATGTCTGCTGCAGAAATTCAATCCAACTGAATTTTTTGAAGACACGCTGATTGAGAGGGAGTAAGATATATAGCAAGATCAATCATAAACAAACATTCTTGACGCGTATATAAATTTCTCACTTACTGCATATCTGTGTTCCTTGTGAAATTAATAGGTATGTTGAGTGTACTGGTTCTGCAATGCAAGCCCTGGCTCTCTTCACAAAGCTACACCCGAATCATAGAACAAAGGAAATACAACATTGCCTTGCCAAAGCAATTCATTACATTGAAAACACACAAAATCCTGATGGCTCCTGGTATTCTATCTTCTATCCTCACTGATAGATATAAACCGCCTAATCATCGATTATGTGTTAAACATGAGAGGCTTTCTTTAAATTTAACTATTTAAGTAGCATGCCGCAGCTATGTATGGTTCATAATTTAGTATTTATATATATAATTAGTACTTTCAATGAAACACAGGTACGGGTGTTGGGGAATTTGCTATACATATGGTACGTGGTTTGCTGTAGAGGGGCTAACGGCTTGTGGAAAGAATTACGGTAATAGTCCCTCCTTGCAAAGAGCTTGTCAATTTTTGTTGTCCAAGCAGCTTCCTAATGGGGGATGGGGAGAAAGTTACCTGTCAAGTCGAAACAACGTATATACAAATATAGAAGACAAGCGTGCAAATTTGGTTCAAACCTCGTGGGCTTTGTTGTCCCTTATTGGTGCAGGGCAGGTTAGTAAAGCTAGCTTGGTTCCTGCGTCCATAATGTGCTTTTCTAATTATGGATGATGAATGTTTTTGTTACAAAATAGGCTGAGATAGATCCTACACCCATACACCGTGGAATGAAGCTAATAATCAATTCACAAATGGAAGATGGAGACTTCCCACAGCAGGTAATTTGCATATCACTTCTCACGTCTTGTCAATTCGTGTTTTATTAGTTAACGACAAAAAAACTAAAACATGCAACTGTACAGGAGATAACAGGAGTGTTTATGAGGAATTGTACCCTAAACTACTCATCGTATCGAAACATCTTTCCAATATGGGCTTTGGGAGAGTATCGTCGCCGAGTCCTGTCTGCACAAACTCCAAACGCTGCAGCTTGACTTGTAACTTGTAACTACTCAATACCCAAGTGCTAATTGTTTGTGCGCATCAAGTTGTGAAACTACAATTTGATTACTATTTTTATGATTTTGATTTTCCTGCAAATTTGTAAAATCTGTCAATGTGGTTCTTTTTACAATAAGCCTTTCTTCAACAATCTCATTTGAGAATTAATTAATTAGTTAGTTAAGTTTGTTATGCTTAACTTTTATTAGCTATAAAAAAGTTCTATTGATCACTTCCATTTCTTTATGAGAATATACATCCAACTGGGACCTAAAAGCTGGCCTATTTATAACTTGGCTCGGCCTGACTCTTTCAATAAAAAAATCATTCTCCGCAACTCTTAAAAATGCAATGCACAACATGGTAATATTTCTAATGAGCACCCTTACAAAGCCGTCAAAATAATTCGGTCATCATTTTGTACCAAAATTAGTAGTAATTCTTGTAAAAGATTACCATCAGAAAAATTCACCTAACACAGCGTTCACTTACTCACAAAATGCATACAACTAAAACCAGCTTCTAGAGTTCAACCAGGAACGAGATGTGTCCCAACTGAAAATGGATACATGATTTTTATGTCAAATAAAACAAATTTTATTAACTTTCGGTGATCGTACTCCACATATGATCTAATTTTATTGCTAATTCAGCAGCACGTCTCCTTTCTGCATGGCTGATAATGTTCAAGTTCACAACCTCTTCAATTGCATATAAAAGCTGCTCCTTAACTTCAATAGAAAGAGCAATGTAATTTGGTCCATGGACAGTGCTCATTTCAACAACCTAAAACAAGAAAGACTAACATAAATGAACAGATATACTTACCCAGGTTATTTAATAAATGTGGCTAACAAAATGATATCCTACATTGAACTATCAATGATCATTAAACAAATTTTAGCCCAAGCTTCTGCACACCGTATTTTTCACATGGCATGGAAGAAAAATTAACAATCAGAAGACCATTGAAACCTGTAGTAAAATTATTTAAACTATAGCAGTTCTACCATTTCAAAAAGAAATTGCATTCGATACTATTACTTTAACAACTACTCAATGTATTTGGTCCATGGACTAAATACATTTTGACTTCACTTATATTTAAAACCACGGGGATTACCACTCACGAATGAGAGAAAATCTCAGCATCTTCATTTCATGATTCTGCATTTGTAGTTTAAAAAGCTATGAATTCCATTTAAGGTATGCCACAAAGATACAACTTTTGTGTTTACTATTTCTTTAACCATTTTTCAATTCTTCTACATAATATATCCTACATTGCACTTCTAGTTTAAGGTATGCCACAAAGTTTCCGTAAATTAAAAAACTATAATAAAAAATTGGAAAGAGTAAGTGAACTTGCCTGCTGCAGCCACGGGATAATGGTATTAAAAAACTTTCCTTGCAGAAGATATGGTGCTAAAGTACTAAAAAGAACATCGACAGTTTTCACTGACAAACTTTCTATAACTGGACCAGTTTTATTCAGAAGCTCAACAAGAATAAGTTTATCACCGGAACACAACGCTTCCATATATGCAGAGTTTAGATCCCCTTCACATACAAGACGATTCACACGTTTCCAGTAGTTTGTGTTACTCTCAGGACAACCATTTCTAGAATTGGTTCTGGCTGCAGAGGAAATGATACTGCCATTCTTACTCAGTTGGGCAGAACTCATGCTCTGTCTATCTTCCCCTAAGCTGTTTATAATATCCTCTGTAAATTTTTTGGCAGCCTGAACTTTGTAACTTTTCCACTTATCCACACTATCTCCGGCATGAATCCTCGGCTGGCTCCTTGAAAATGATTTTTTTTCCAAACTTTCAGCACTGGTCGAAAACAAGCCTGATTGTTTAGTACTAGTTTCTGAAGATGGCTTTGGAGTGCATACGGAGATCCTAGGAGAAACCATATTTTGGCTCTGCCTCGCAAATTTGGAGTTTTCTGAAAAAGAATGTCTTCCTCCTTTTAAAGATTCTTGAGATAATCTATCAATTACATTCTCCAAGCCTACCATTCTTGATTGGATTGTAGAAAGGGCATCCATTATGCCAGTTGTAAAAATCTGAAAAAAGAGTTGAAGTGTGCTGAGTAAAACATATATACCACATACCATGCGACACATAACAAGAACCTCTTCAGAAAGCACTACAAATATGTGTGAGCACTGAGCACGCTCGTGTGACAAAAGTTACAGAAATTAAATTTTTATTGTGATAAATCAGATAAATGTTGAATACACTTTAGTGATTTTGTTATTAGTCGGTGTTTGAGAAAATCATATAAAACTTACCCTTCTTAGTGAAAACACTTCAAGTGTTATCATGTTGTGAAAAAGGAAACAAGGGAGCTAATGTTTATAAAACTACTGCATTTAGGAAAATGTCTAGCAGCTTTAGGACTCATAAATTTAGAAATAGACCAGTACGGCAGTACGTATTTATGTGTATATCCATATAGTATGCATAATATTAATACCTGTAATTGATGCATCATGTTTGCTTGTTTGATTTCAATATCTGAAAGCTGATTCCGAATACATGTCATTTCATTTGCCCTTTGTGCACAACATTCATGTGTAATTTGGGGACTTGGTTCGGTGACTGTAGAAGCAGAACTTTTAGGATTCTCCATCTTTAGGGAGTACATTTGTTCATTACAACTTACTTCTTCACCGAACTGTTGGCTTCTCATAATTGGCTTTTGTAGTCCATTGTTTACAAAGCAATCATGGGAAGTTAAAAACTTGGTTTCATAGTTAGAAACAGAAGAGCACTCCTGCTTATCATCCATAGGCACATATTCATAACCCACATCCTGCATGCTTGAAACATCAGCACTCACTGCTTCTAGTTGCTTGGTGACAGAACTAGTCTCAAATTCTTCATTAGGGAATTCCACTATAGAATGTGTTCTGGGGACTGCAACTTCAACGTGCCAATCATCTGATTTAGGATGCAGAAGTTGTCCATCATTTTGACATGCTTTTCTTACAGATAAAGGAATCCTTCCTGTAATTGATTTCATATTACCTTTTTGGAGTCTGGCATCCCTGTGTCTGGATTCAGTAGTAGTAGTACTACTGAGATCGACGGAGTCACCTCCGCAGATATTTTCTGCAGGAAGCATAATAACAACTTAAGAGCATTTCAATGAGTAAATGAATAGCAACCTAAATGGTCCTCACAGATTCACAATAAAAGATGACGATATTATCATATTATTGTTTTATTCTTGTGCTCAAGGTTAATGAAGATGAATATTAAACAAGATTAGTATCTAATCGGGACATAAAGTACTACCAAATCTATGTATCCTTATTCCAACCAATAGTAATTTTGATATCAAAATTCAAAAAGAATGAGCAAAGGTAAACCTTTTAAGGAGGATCCAGTTTCAGAAGGCTCGGTAGTAGAATGACCAGGAAGTATTTTCCAATATTTAAGAGCTTGCAAAACAGCATCCCTAACTGGTTTGACCTATAACCAATTATCAATATAAGTTTAACAAGAAACATGGAAATTGAGAAACATATTAGTGCAAAAATTGAGAGTCGGAAATCACCTTGTCAAACCTTGAGGAGTCAAGAGAATGAATACAAGAAGGCCTTAAAGACGACAAGAAAGAAGCACGACTCAAAGCAATTTGTCCCAATGCTACAGAAGCCGCTTTCCGTGTTTTCCAGTCAGTATCTTTTAAGGCCTCCCTAATACCAGCAACAGCGGTCGTCAAAACACTTTGCGTAGAAGCTCCCCCAGCCTGAATGATACTCCTATTCAACTCAATGAGTGCAGGTTTAGCCATAAAATGTGGATTTTTAAGCAACTTAAGAATCCTAACCAACATGTTATGCAAAATCGAAATAGGAGGACTATCCGTGTTGTGAATAACAGTAGCAAGACAAAAAGCAGAAGCAGACTGAACATGCTTATTCTGTTCCCCAACCAGCGCTTCGAAAATTGGACTAGCCAATAACACAAACACCTTATCTTCATTACTTAGATTACCCAATTTAGAAGCAACCACCGCAACCATTTCAACACAGGCTTCTCTAACCGAAGAATCCGAATCCCTAAAGCATTTCACAACTGTGGCAACCATTTTGGGGAGATGTGGAAGGACTAGAGCTTCGTAAACTTCTGCCAATGTTCCCATGAGTTTGATACATTGTTTTCGGATAGAGGTTTTCTGTTCGGAGTGAATGTCGAGTATGCACGAGAGGAATGGGGATATAGATTGAGGATTTAAAGAATTGAGGATCGCGTGAAGCTGATTGGTTCCGATTTGATGCGTATCGCGGTCACCGACTTTGTTTAATGCAGTGAGTACTCTTTGTTTCATGTCAAAATTGCTCATTCCTTGTTGCTGTGAATGTGATTGTTGTGACTTCAACTTGTTCTTCATTTTCTGTGATTACTAAAATTGAATTTGTGTGTTAAATCATCTTTGTGATTCAAATAGATTTGATTTTAAAATAGGAGTAATTGAAATTTGAAAATGGAAAGTGAGAGAATCTGAACATTGACATCGGTTTCAGCAAAGTTACTAATCATGATATCATTTATTAATTCAAATTTTGCGCGCCCACCGTGTCAATTCAAATTTCGCATATTGTGGGCCCTTACCCTCATTTTTGGTTTAACTTACATTATATTTTCGGTTTAACTCATCTCTCCTCTCAAGAAATTTCATTTTTTAAGAAATATATGCATATGGTAGTAATTTTTCCAAAATAAAAGTTTTTTTCATTAATAAAATAAAGATTGCAGGCGAGGAAGGTTGACTCAGTTGATAAGAAATTGACTCACATATTAAGAAGTTGTGGATTCAACTTCGATTGTCAATATAAAAATATTTTTAACAAGTGATATATAAATATCTCTATAAATGTTCTTTGAGTCTTGAAGTCTTTCCTGACTCGACTCTGATAAACTCAGAGCTCAACTCACCTAAATTTTGTTATAATAAAAAAATAAAGATCGTAAAAAAATAAAAATAAATAAACAAACAAGTTCGTTATTTTTTTAGTTACAAAATCAACCATTCTTAAAAAAGTAGTATATTCATTATGCTGTGAGACATAGAGTGCCTTTGTTTTAAGTTATGAAATTATTTTTTTGAGTTATATTCTTTGATTATTATTTATGTGTTAGGACAAAAATTATTTTAAAAAAAAATGTTATACAATAATTTAATTTAAAATTTATAAAAAAAATATAAAAAAATAAAATATTTTTATAAGTGTTCTTTGAACTTTGAGACATTTTTAATTATGATGAGCCTCTGGATGCCAACTCACCTAAATTTTATTATAATAATAAAATAAAATAAAAATATACATAGAAATAATATACAAAAAAACAAGTTTGTTATTTTTTTTTAATAACCAAATCAATTCTTTTAAAAAGTTAGTATTTCATTATCCAATGAGACATAGAGTGTCTTTGTTTTAAGTTATGAAATTATATTCTTTGATTATTATTATTAGGAATAATATGTGTTTGGACAAAAATTAAATTTTTAAAAAAATATTTATAAAATCATTTAATTTAAAAATTATAAAAAATGAAAATAATAATTTAAGATTAGTAGCAAGAAGTTATAAGTATTTGAGTTTATTCTATGAGAATATTGAGTTTTCATTCTTTAATCATTGGAATAAACTAGACGTGGTGCACGGTTATGTTTTATTTAAATATTAATGATAAATATTATAATTTAAAAAATATTAATATGAACAATATTTATATTGGTCGCATCTTTCGTTTATAATTTATAGATTTTTTCTTTAGAATAACCATGTTATTCAAAAAAAAATCTAAAATAACATAAGATTCGTTAGAATTATCAAAATGACGTGTTTTTAAAAACCTATAAACTTGCAAGCGTCATATGGTATGGCGACCCAGTACAAGAGGTTGTGTCCTAATTTTCAAGTTCAGGGGCGACGTCATACCATATGGCGCCTCAGTTCAATTTTTTTTTTTTTTTTTAAAAGCCATTTATATGTTATTTTTTTTAATTTATAATTTTTTTTTAAATGGGTAGATACAGAATTTCTAGTGGCTATAAATAAGACTTCACTCTCATTTGTTACTCCACAACACTTGTCGTAGTACCCTAATCTCTCCCTTCCCACAATGTCTGAGTGTTTAAATCGGCGTCCATCATCATCATCGGAGGAACCGCTTTCAACATTTCCACTTATGAAAAGAAATGCCCTAGTTGTATTCTCAGCAACCACGCCTCCGATAAAGGTCCTACTTTGGAACACGCAGACCTTGGAGCATTTGCATAGGGAACTGTATCGCTGGCTAGAAGGAGAATTTGCTGCAGGTGAAAAGATCAGGAAGATTGAGAGGCTGATTGAAGAGTCTAGTCCAAATGGAGTTACCCGTACTTGGAGAAAAGTGGAAAATGATGTTGGTGTCCTTATGATGATGTTAACATCAAAGAAAATTAACTTAATGGTTGTAATATCCTAGATAAGTTGATTCATTGAGTTGTTTCTTTTGGGTATGTTGTTGTTATTTTCTGATTTGGTATTAGGTTTTGTTGTTGTTAATTGTTGCTGTTGAGCTATTAAGTTATGCTTTGTTAGGTTATGTCGTTGTAATATGCTTGCAATGAAATGAAATTTGTTGTTGTTATAAATAGACAATGTTACATTTGAAACTATGATGTTGTGCTTGATCCCACATTGGGACATTTGGTACGATTGTGTCCCGGCTGACGGCACGAACCACATAATCTCACCATTTTGTTTGTTGCATCCATCTCCGTTCGAATACGGGTGCTATTAGGGCGACCATTTTTCTTTCGTCGCATCAAATCATTATGCCAGACTATTTCGCCTTCGTATGGAGGCCAGTAGTCCTCCTTTGCTACCACCTGAAAGCTAGTGTTGTAGATATTGCATAGAGTAATGACTTGGTGAAGAACAGAAAGATAGTTGGTTGGGTCCAGCCGAGCCTTCGAACATGCTGCTATAACATGGGAGCAAGGCATACGAAATGCTTGAAACTTTCCACAGTCACACCAACTGCTATCCAGTTCCACTCGGTAACATCCCCTAGGCCTTCCTTCATTGTGATCAATAGACTCTGCAACACTGAGCCAACCTTTAACACGGTCGAAGACTGTGACCACGTGTGTGTTGGCTTTTGCAGCTTCGTCCTTCGTAAATGTTATTGAACTATTACTGAACAGCTGCCCAAATTGCAAGACAGAACCCCACTTTGTACGTCTTGTATCAAAAAGTGCACCGAGCCTAAAATATGTTGATCTTACCAAAGCGGTTACTGGTAGGTTTTGGATGCCCTTGAATACAGAGTTCATTGATTCAACGAGGTTTGTTGTCATGTGGCCCCATCGCTGCCCATTGTCGTATGCCCTTGTCCATTTCTCCAGTTGAATATTGTCAATCCATCTCAATGCATCTGCGTTTGTCAGTCTGATTTCGTCACGGTAGTGTCTGAAGGTAGGCTCTGTTAGTGCATAGCCGGCGTTAATAACCTTCGTCCTTAGCATTTTGTCTTTGATCTCCCGCCTAAAATTTTGCGCGATGTGTCTAATGCAATACACATGGCTTGAGGGAGGATCCTGCCAACCGTTATCAAGATTGTTGTATGCACTATCGATTGATGAGTGTCTATTAGAGATCAAACATAAGTTAGGTTGGGGAGCCACGTATTGTCGGAGATTTTTTAGGAAAAAACTTTAACCTTCAGCAGTCTCCTCTACAACTGGAGCGAAGGCGATTGGAAAAATGTTGTTGTTGCCATCTTGTGCCACGACCATTAGTAGCGTGCCCTTATATTTCCCGTACAACCATGTTCCATTAATTTGAATGATAGGTTTACAATACACAAATCCTTTGATGCATGGTTCAAACACCCAGAAGAGTCTGTGGAAAATGCCATTTCCATTGACACAATTCCCGTCTGGCGTATACGCCGGCAATGTCTCCAAGATGGCAACTGTCCCTAGGGCATAATGTTTAAGTGCCACCAGTTATTTTGGAAGTTCTTTGTAAGAGTCCTCCCAATTTCCAAACACTGTTTCAACCGCCTTAGTCCTAGCTATTCACGCTTTCCTGTGCGAAGGAGTATAGTTGTATCTTTGAACCATATGCGTGATTATGGCACTCACCTTCAAAGAAGGGTTGTCGCTAATGAATGATAGAATTTCGTTGCATATCAACAAACCCACCCATTATTTGACTATCAAACACCACAACAACCATTGCATCATTTCCAAAATGATTCAATGCACCAATTCGGCCAACCATACCGTCCACACCCAACCCAACCCCCTGTCCCAACTACGAAAACATGGGCATTCAACTGGATTACGGAAGCGCTGTTGGCGGCAACCCCCCCCCCCCCCCGGCTATTGGGGACATATGCTTCAAAATTTGTCTGATACGCCAGGACCATCTCAACAAATGCCTCTTCCACAGGTCAACACGCAAAGGCCAGAGACACCTCAACAAAATCGTGGTAGACCTAGACGTCGCGCAAGAGCCCCGACATGTGGAACCGGTAGACGTTTCGATAGACACGACCATTAAATTTTTGGTGTCCATCAATTGTACAAATTTTTATATTTTGAACATTGTTATATAATTTTTGCTAGCCTTTTTTTACCATTTAATTTATCAATTTCCAATTTAAAATAATAATTAAAAAAAATATGAACTGAGGCGCCATATGGTATAGCGCTTCCCCTGTAACGAAAAATGGAGAAAAAAAATTAGGACAAAGCTTTGAACCAATGCGTCATTTCATATGGCTTTTGGCATTTTCTTTTTGCCTGAGGCGCCATATGGTATGGCGCCAGCAGGTTGCTTTTTTTTAAAACATAGTCATTTTAGTAATTCTGGCGAATCTTTATGTTATTTTGGATTTTTTTTAATAACATGGTTATTCTAAAAAAATTCTAATTTATAAGTTAGTTGTGTTTGATGTTTTATAGTATTGTTTAATTACTTAAAATGATTTTTTTTATAAAATAAATAACTAAAAATTATCAGCACATCAAATTAATAATTTGAATAAAAAATAATAGAGTTGTGAAATTAAAATTAAAAAACACAAATTTCATATGTGCTTGAAGATAAAAAAATTGTGTAGAGCTCAATGACATAAATTACAAAATCACAATATAATTAGAAAGAAATAATTAAGATCATATATATCGCCGATTTCTTTTAATTCATTTTCTTTTTAAACAAAGAATATATATATATATATATATATATATATATATATATATATATATATATATATATATATATACGTGCAATTAAACAAATTATGAGTTTTTTTTAAATAACTTACTTTCTCAATTTAAATACTAAAATAACTATGTTTTCAAATTATTTACCAAGGGTTAAAGAGGATGCGCCAAATGAAATGGTGCATGCCCTTATTTTTGTACTCATGCGTCATTTGGATTGACTTGTACATGTTAGGAGTGGACATCGGTTCGGGCCGGTTCGGGTTCGGGTTCGGGCCCAAACCACCAAACCGGCCAAACCGTCGGTTGATGCATGCTGGCCCATTCCCGACCGGTTCATGAATCGGTTTTTTTCGGGTTCAGTTTTTTTCGGGTTCGGGTACAAATATCGGTTTTTTTCGGATTTAAATATGACTGGGCCCAATAGAAATTAAATCCAGATTTTTTATTTCAACTTGGGCCAACGATGGCCCAATTTTATACACTTTTTTTTTATTTTTAAATATACTCTTTTTATATAGTTTTTTATGGTTTTTTCAATTTGATCTTTTTTTAAAAATATACTATTATGGTTTTATAGTGGCCAGAAAAAAAAAATCCTTTCAAAATATAAACTAAATATAAAAGTCAGTCACATTAACTCAATTAAATTGAGTATCTAGAAATAAACTTAATCCTTTCAAGAGGATATAAAATAGTCACATTAACTAAAAATAAACTAAAAATTCAGTTACATTCTCCCAATATAAACAACAAACACAACCAAACAAAAATATGTCAAAACAACCAACATAAAATATAATTTGTCTTCTTGAGCTCCATAATCACAATGCATAATTGCACATGATTCATTAAGCTATACATAATTGCACATGAGATCAATTTGCTATAGATTCATTAAAGCAAACTCAATAAAAACATAAATAAACACAATGCTACCAGCTTCAATGAATAAACACAATGATGCCTGCTTCAAACAAAACTAGTATAACACTAAACAAATTACATATTTACCAATCCAAAGATGCTCCTATACTTGCAAAATTGTGCACCCAAACACATATACTAAGATCTTATATTATCAGTATATATTAGATTTTATCAAGTCCAACAACTTTCAGTCCAATAACAAGTCCTTACAATAACAAGTCCCTTACAAAATTAACATCCTTTTATAATGTTGATAGCATAATCTACTCCACAATTATCTAACCTGCAACTTAAGAAACATGACAAATAAATAGGATGAAAAACAAATGAGACAAAAAATAAGATCTATGTGAGCATGATTTTCTTCTACACTAAAAACCATGACAGGGACAATTTTTTCCAAGAAGATTAATGTGAAGTCAAATTTTCATCCTACACTAAAGAAACGTGTTCATTAAAAATTACTTCACTAATTTCACTATATAAAGCACTACAATAGTTTTGCAGTAATCTAAAGCACTCTAATATAAAAATTACTGCACCAATTTTCTTATATAAAGAACTACAAAATTACTAATTTACACAACAATAAAAACAGTGTTAATACTACAATTAGAACTTAAATCCAAATCTAACTGTAATATTTTAATAAGTTCAGTCACAATGATATATGCTCAAAACCTAAATCTAACTGTAATATCTTTTTGCATTGAAAAACACTTTCCAACTTACAATAACTTGTTCACAGCTCCTCCAACTCACAATGGCTTTCTGCAAATTTAATAGCAAACACTTAGTTATGAAAACATAAAGAATATAATTACCAATGTACAATATTAACAGTATAATAAGATATGGGCAAGAAAAAAAATAAAATCATATAATATTTGTACTAAGATTAAAATAAAATAAAAATAACCAGAACAATTTCTACATCATATAATAATTAAATGTTGAAGACATTGGCTTATCCAATAGCTTACCATTTAATGTACAAGGAAGCCTGTCAAAATCAGGTCTCTGCAGGTGCTCAATGAGTGGAAGCTCCAAACAATTGATTTCATGTTTGGCCTGCACTTGAAATTGGAATTACCACAATAATTTCAGTGAATGTGATAAGAGCACTTGAAATTGGAATTACCACAATAATTTTTCTAAAGATCCTCTGAATGTCACAAATAGGTGCACTATAAGATAAAGCAAGGCAAAAATATAAGAGCAAAAAAAAGTAATGTGGTGCAAATAAAAAATATTTACTGCAATAATGAAGAGTTAAAAAGTATTGCAAAAAATACTTTGATGATCTCAACAAGCTGACAAACTCCACTCTCAATAGGAAACAATGGCTGGAAAAAGTAAATAAATTTTTTAATTAAATGTTCTAAACACAACCAAAACACAACCAACAGACTATGCATAAATAATTGTAGTATTTTCACTTGCTCCAAAAATAAGCTCAGGTGCTCTGTAATATCTTAAACATATATATTAAAGAAAACTATCAAAAAGTAAACTACAAACTCAAGATTGAAGAAAAATTAATGAAGGATGTAGGAGACATGCAGACACACATAAATATAAGATAATGCTCTAAAGATCTGCAAGATAATAACAAAATCATTACAACCACAACATGAAGGGTGACTGGCATACCTGGTATGTATAGAGTTTCACATAAATAGATTTTATTTCTAGTCAAATAGGAAGCTGAACAGTTATAATACCAAAACCCTAAAAATTTGTTTTGTTTTTACAATGATATGTCCAGTCTCCGTTCCATTGCCGCTGTCAACAACAAGAGCTTCCATTTCCTAAAACAGTATAAAGTTGTAAGCAACACTGCCTAAAATTTAACATCAAACAACACAACAAAAATAAAACTAATGAACAGAATGAACACCATACCTTATCATCCCTAAATTTACAAAAACAAAATTAACGAACTGAGAGAATTAACACATACAAAAAGAAATAAACAAACATCAGTTGCATCAGAGTTAACAACCTTAAAAAATTAAAAACCAACAAAAATGATCCTTTTGCAGAGTTTCATTTTACCAGAGTGTGGTAGATCCAGCTCTCGTAGCTTTAAATCAACAAAAATAAGGAAGGGTGAAGGAAGATTGGCACGGCGGCGGAGAAGAGGAATACGACGAGTGAGAGAGTGAAAGAAAAATTTTAGGGTTTTTTTCATCTGTTGAGAGAGTGAGAGAAGGAACAGGGTAATAATTGTAATATATACTAATTGGAATCGGTCGGGTTCGGTGACCGACGAGCCCAATATTTCCATCCGAACCGAACCGAAATAATCCTTGTTAAACCGAAACAATCACCCGCATAAACCGCTAACCCGATATAAACCGACCCGGAAGACCCAATTTGATTCGGACCGGTCGGATAACGTCGGATGGTTTTACTTTGTCCAGCCCTAGTACATGTAGATCAAGCCATATGAAATGGCGACTCCACTTTAACACATAACTCATGCGCCATGTAAGTTCTGTGGTTTTTGGATTGACAATATTTTGGTAAAACATGTTATCAGTAAGATGTTAAGTCAGATGTTCTGCTATGAGAGTCAGACATCATGTTCAGCATGATGTTGTGACATGTGTCAGGACATGTTATAGCAGAAAGTTAGGGCATGATTGTTTTTGTATTTTTAGTGTGAGTTTTGAGTGTGTTTTAATTCACACGTTTGCGTTATTCAATGAGGGATATTGTGGGAACTTCTGTTTTGACAAATTGTGTTGGTTTTCGTAAAAAGGATCTTTGAACCTTTTTAGGAAACTTTGCATTTTGTTCCTATTTTTGTGCAGGAAATTATGTTAATGATTGAAAGCTAATTCCTAGTGATTTGCATTTTATTTTAAAGCCCAAGCCCACGAGGATTGAAGGCTATTTAAATAGAAGACCTAAACTTAGACATGGCTTGGATTTGAAGAAATTAGGATTAGCCGTGACTTGGAGTCTCTTTAGTGTTTATTGCGTTTTGTTTGTATGTCACTCTTGTATCTTTTGATGCATTGAGTTGACTGATTGTTAATTGTTAATTGTTCACTCATAAGCTTTTAAGGACGAGTGTATTGTTCTTAGTTGAAGCTTTTAAGCAAAACTAAGTATTGTACTTGGAAGGGTTGGTACTTCTATTTTAGGTTGTTGTTGAATTGTCACTGGTTTGTGACTGATAGGAAGTGAGAAGGGGATCTTATATCTAGAGGGTGTCTAGGTAGAAGTTGCACAAGATAGTGATTAGGAGATAAGTTATAAACGAGGGAGCTTAGCTTTGAACTAATACTCTCGTACTGAATTTCCTTCCTGGTTCGGTAGCCCCTATATGTAGGTGACGTTGCACCGAACTGAGTTAACAACTACTGGTGTTATTTATCCTTCCGTATTTTATTTTTTTTACATATCTGTGAGTGCTCAAACTGTCTTGATCCTAGTGTTGTGACATCTGTCTCGACATCTGGTATCTGCATGCCTGAATTTTAATTGGCATCAGAGCAGGTCACCCTGTTCTGTTTTGGGTGAGCTCTAGGGATTTTTGTTTTTTTTTCTGGCACTATGGACAATGAAGGAGGAGGAAATATAAACAGACCACCCATCTTGGATGGATCCAACTATGACTATTGGAAGGCACAAATGGTGACATTCTTAAAATCCATAGATATCAAAACTTGGAAAGCTATCATCAAGGGTTGGGAACATCCTGTGGTAAAAGATAAAGATTGGAAGGAGTCTTTGAAATCTGAAGAGGACTGGACCAAGGAAGAAGATGAGACTGCTCTTGGAAACTCCAAAGTCTTGAATGCCTTATTCAATGAAGTTGATAAAAACATGTTTAGGTTGATCAACACATGCATTATGGCTAAAGATGCTTGGAAAATTCTCAAGACAACTCATGAAGGTACATCCAAGGTAAAGATGTCTAGACTTCAGCTGTTAACTACAAAATTTTGAAAAACTAAACATGAGTGAAGATGAAAGTATTCATGACTTTCACATGAATTTTCTTGAAATAGCTAATGCCTTTAGAGCTATGGGAGAGAAAATATCAGAAGAAAAGCTGGTAAAGAAGATCATTAGGTCTCTTCCTAAGAGATTTGACATGAAGGTCACAACAGTTGAAGAAGCCTAAAACATAAGCAAACTAAGGGTAGATGAACTCATTGGGTCTCTTCAAACTTTTGAACTAGCTATGAGTAACAGATATGGACAAGAGAACAAGAACATAGCTCTAACTTCGAACATCAATGATGAAAAGGATAGTAAAGCCATTATGCTACTTGGAAAGAAATTCAATAGGATTCTGGAAAATATGGATAGGAAAATTGAAATAGAAGTCAAGGACATTTCATCTGACATCAACAAGAATAGTGGTCTTCAGAGAGAAATCAAAACAGAGAAGAAACAAAATCCAAGCAGGGTTATCCATTGTCATAACTGTGAGGGTTTTGGTCACATTAAATTTGAATGCCCAACATCTACCAAAAACCAAAAGAAATGGAACCCTACACTATAGACTGACGGGTCTGAAGAGAGTGATGATAAAAATGCCAAAAATGTTAATGCTCTTACTGGTAGATGTAGCTCAGATAAAGACTCGTGTGATGAAGAAATCACCTATGAAGAAATAACTGCCTCATACAAGGAACTCTATATAAGAAGTGAAAAAGTGTGTAAGCTAGGAGAAAAACAGAAGAATTTTATAGCGCATCTCCAGAAGAAAAAAAGAGTCTTCTAGATACCATATCTAATCTTCAAAATTTGGAGAACCTATTGACTCATAAGGTAGAAAGTCTGACAAAATTCAGAATGTTGAACAATGGATCTGATATATTGAGTGAAACTCTTCAAGTTGGAAAAGAAGGTAAGGTTTTCACTAATATAGGGTTTAACTATTAGAATGGAAAAAACAAAGAAAAACTAGCGTTGCTTTGTTTTCTCCTGCTAAAGAGAAGGATGAGTTTGTAATGTCTGACCAAATGTTAAGTCATACTGCCAGACATCAAAAAGCTCATACCAGAGGCAAGCACCAGCCATGGAAAAGTCATTAGTGTGGAAGTATGGTCACATAAAACCATTATGGTACAAATTGTATGGATACCCTAAACACTTTCCTAAAACTAGAGTTAATCATGTAGGGATTAAAGACATAAATGAGTCTGGTGCTGAGGGCATGGTCCTTAGTTTATTAGCTCATATGTCTCGAAAAGACTCTTCTCAAGAAAACTGGTATGTTGATAATGGGTGGTCTACACATATGACATGTGATAAAAACTATCTGGTTTACATTAAGTCCTGTCTCACCAAGTCTGTCACATTTGGTGGTGATACAAATGAAGAGAATGAGGTTATAACCAAGGATGATTGTTGCATTCTCAAACAGGAAATTGTGGCTAAAAAAGGACTACATAGATACTCTTATACTGAGAACTGAGAGGGAACACATGATGTATACCCAGGAGTTGGAACATCTCAACCAAACCGAAAAAGTCAGGGTCCAACTTGGAATTTGGTTCTATGAGGAATTAGGGAAATTATTAGTATGTGCGCATGGAAAGTGATTTTTCTCTTTCCAATTAATACGACACAATTCTCGTTCTTATGATGGTTGTTCTTAACAAATCAATCGAAGATGGAAAAACAGTTGTCAACGACGAGGTTGAAAAAAACCAAATTCCAACCGGTTCATTAGGAATACCGAGAGACAAGGAATACGAATATGAATTTGGTTTTTGCATTCGAGGTGATGATGGGCGTATATAGGATGGAGAAAGGGGCGGTGAGCAGTGTTAAGGTTTGTGGGGAAAAGAGAAAATTCGAGAGAAAAAACAAGAGAGAAGTGTGGAAATCAAAAAGTGTGGAAAGAGAAAAGAGGGAATTTAAAATTGAAATGAAAATTTGACAAATAATAAAATGACACGTGTACTACAATGTGTTATGGAGGAGTGTTTTAATTGGTACATTTATTAATTAGAGAAGAACCTTTTAATAGCGTAAATTTTATGAAAATAAAGGGTGATTTTGGAATTGCATGCAATTGAATTGTTATGGTTAGATACTAGACGTCGGGCTCATAGTAAAGTTGTCAAAATGGGCCAGCCCATATAGGCCAGCCCGCCAGGCCCGAAAAATCATAGGGCTTGGGCCTTAAAATTAGAGCTCATATTTTCAGGGTTTTTTTTAGCCAAGCCTTAAAAAATCCGCTACCCATTAGGGATAGTCCATATGGACCGTGAGTAGCCCATTAGGCTCACATCGCTATAAATTTTAAAAAATTATATTAATACTTATATTGTCTATTCAATATTTCTCTTTTAAATATTATACATTAATATAATCAACATTCTTTTCTCGTATTCTATTAATTTCTCTTATGTTAAATATTCGAGTATTATTTTGTAATATTTAAACATGTATTGTATTTAAAAACACATTATAGTATTTATAAAAAATAATATAGTACTTAAAAATTCATTATGTTTAAAATAATATAAATTTTAATTTTATTTATATTAAATATTATGATATTTTTATTTTTATTTTTTATTTAAAAAAATCCGTTTAGGGCTGAATTGCCCGAAGCCTATCAAGAGCTGGACTCGGATAGTACTTTTCAAGTCCATATTAAAAATGGTTTTTTTTTTGCCAAATCCTAAAAAGGCCGAACCCACCAAGGCCGGTCCGTTTAGGGCCGGGTAATTATTTTATCAGCCCTAGCTGAAAATTTTACCTCATACCCCTACTTTTATTCCTATACCCCTATATTTTATAAAAAATACCAATTTTGCCCTTATATATTTTGAAGTAATTTATTATTTTATTTTTTAAATATTATTTTGTGTATCGGAAGACTTTGCAAAAGAGTTCTGGTAGTCATTTTTTAACCTATTTTTTTGTACCAGAAGACTTTGCAAAAGAGTTCCGGTAGTCAATTTTTGTGTACCGGAAGACTTTACAAAAGAGTTTCGGTAGTCATTTTTTTTAACTTTTTTTTTGTACCGGAAGACTTTGTAAAAGAGTTCCGGTAGTCAATTTTTGTGTACCGGAGGACTTTATAAAAGAGTTCTGGTAGTCATTTTTTAAAATATTTTTTAACTTTTATTTTGTGTATCAGAACTCTTTTGCAAAGTCTTTTGGTATGCAAAATAAAATTTAAAAAATAGAATAATAAATTAGTTAAAATATATAAGGGTAAAATTGATATTTTTTTATAAAATGTAGAAGTATATAAATAAAAGTATGAATATAAGGTAAAATTTGCGCTCTAGCTGATAGAATTTGACCCATTTTGCCAGCTCATAGGATTTGACCCATTTACCCCTTTAGCAATAGATCCGAGAGAGAACACCCAAAACCCATGTTTTTTGTTTCTTCTTCATAAACGCACAAACTCTCCATCTCACAGCCGATTTCTCTCCCCTATCTCCGGGCACAGAAGACCAATTTCGTGCTTTTTAATTGCTTTTCCTTCTCTCTCTCAGCTGAGAAATCCATTATCCTAGTAAACTAACCGTGAAAATGGGTGCGGTGGCAGAGAACAGTAAACCGCAGAGTACACCTGAAACGACGGCGGAGAACATCGAAGCCTTGCTCGAGGTAACAGTGAATGCTCTCACGCTTACACCGTTTAACCTAACATGCATAGTCTATGATTAGTTAACCTAATATGTTTTGACATTTGACAGGCCGCAAGATATGATGACATGGATGATGTTGTGAGCTTAATATCCAATGGCGTTCCTCTTCATTCCAAAGACGCTCAAGGAAGAACAGGTCTGTATGTGTATCCATACAACTTGTCTGCGCCCTTTACTCGGTTCATTAGTGCTTAAGCAAATTTTATGATTGAGGTTAGGGATTAGTATATTTGTTTTTCTGCTAGGGAATACGGATACTGATACGGAATACGGCATTTTTAGAAAAACCAAGGTACGGGTACGCGAGTATAAATTCATATGTGCTATGATTTCTCTCCGCAGAAGACGAAGTACTTGGTTGTGCAAGGAGTTTCAATGCAATGGATTGAAGTTTAGATATTAAATATTCATAAGTTATCCACCATTCCTTTGATTTCAAGATCTGTCGATTTTGCAACGAATCAAATTGGCCAAACTCTACATCAGCACTTGAGAAGCCTATTTTTAAAAAAAGCCTATAATTATATCATTAGAAGAAAAAAATTAAGTTCGCGTACCCAATATGTACCCGCTGAAGTACCGACTTAAAAAAAATATAAAAAAAAATAGGTACAGTGTCGGTACGTACCATACGAGTACCGTACGCGTACCGATACCCGGTACCGGTACTTTGCCTAAAATGGAGTATCCATACTTCACAGATATAGAGACACAACTCCAAGAGAAAGCTAAATGGTGCAGCCAAAGCATTTTGCTTGCCATCAGCAATTAGTGCCATGCTGGCGCCTTAGGCTGCAATGGCATGTTTATATGGCTGATTTAGGCTGCCCTTCTGCCACTGCCACTGCCACCAACAACACTTAAACCAATTCTATACATCACATAAATGGTAAGTTGCTAGTTAGGTTTAGATTTTTCGACTCATAGAGACTAGACTACGAGACAGTTGGACAAAAATTTGTATCTAAGCTCAGCTGTAGGGGCATCTTCATAGTCCTCAGTTCATTAATATGCACCGATCAATGTTTCACGAGACTGTCAGAGACATGTTGCCTTTGATAATTATTGGTATGAGGCTTTACCTTCTAATCTCAATTAACTGTGCTCGTCATGCTCCATTGTTCTCCTACATTCTGTTGAACATTCCACTACAAAGTATTTTGAAGGTAAAGGTGGAAAATAGGCTTGTAAAAAGGAGTAATTTGATGAAAAGGATAAAATAGGTATAATGTTGTGTGCGTTGTTCCTGCAGCTCTCTACTTAAAAGTTAAAAGATAGTATAACTGTCACCAACAATTTTGAAAATGTGTGAAAAAAAGTCTCTTTGTGAGAGGAACTCTGTAAGCACGTGACTTATGGTACTGTGTAGGCTTTGTTTGGATTGATGGAATTGGATGGAGCGGAGTGGAATGAGATGGAATGGAATGATATTCCATTGTTTGGATCATTTAAAATTCGATGGAGCGGAGCGGAATGGAATGGTATGGATTCCATTCCATTCCATCACTTACCACCATATTATTGATTGGATCAATTTTCTGTGAAGTGCAGCATCCTTTGCTATCTGGGCCGATTTCCAAACTACATCATGCAAAGCAGGTGGATAGTGTTTCTTGTATACTGCATGTTGCTGAAAATAATAAGTTTAGAGGACTTTCTTACACAAAATTTGCCTCAATAAAGCCTTAATATCCAAAAGTTTGTTGCCATAGTTCTTAGTCTCAATTCAAGTAGAACCGAAACCTAATATTTAGAAGATAATAGTCACGCTCACATGTTATGTGCTATATAGCTTCCATTCTATAAATTTGTTCCAAAGATTTAGTCCATGCAAGGAAGTTCACTGTAAATATGAAAAATTATTTCAATTTATTGCTTACTAGGTGGAGGCACAACATTGGTTTATTACATCTCTATTATTATAACAAGTTTTGAAATCTATGCTTTGTAATTGTTGGAATTATAAAATAAATTGGAATTTGTTTAGGAGATTAATAACTAATTAAATGCCTAGTAAATCACATTCATGCACTTAGGAACTAGAAACTACATTAATGTCCTTGTAACTCTCACATTGTATTTAATTTCTAGTGTATATAAGCAAATCAGCTGAGTGGAATTTCACTCGAGCATTCCATAATAATTCAGTATTTTAACATGGTATCTAGAGCCTCTTCAGGGTCACTATTGTCTCTGGTCCAGCAGTACTCAAAAAAAGAAAATTCTCTCTGTTTTAGTCATTTAAAAGGTTGGTCTTTCACACTTAGTCTTTTCTATTTGCTGTCCTGTTTCTGGTTCCAGGATCTACTTTTCTGGTTATTTGGTCCTCTGTTTTTAGTTATTTCTCACAACTCTAACAGTCCCAAGTATTTAGATGGCCCCAAACTCTTCAAAAAATGATGGACCTACTTTCTCTTTTTCTGGAACACCAACAATCACTTCAGAAAAATTGAATGGAAAAAATTATTTAGCTTGGTCTGCTTCAGTAGAACTTTGGTTTCTTGGTCAAGGATATGAGGAACATCTGAAACAATCATCGGAACAGATTTCAGCGGAAAAACGTGACCAATGGGAAAAACTTGATTATCAACTTTGTTCTCTTCTATGGCAATCTGTGGAGCCAGCCATCTTGACAAACTTTAGAGCCTTTAAAACTTGTCACTCTTTTTGGAAAAAGCCTCAAAGTGTCTTTGCTAATGACATTCAACAATTGTATGATGCTGCACAAAAATTGGCCACTCTAAGACAAACTGATCATGACATGGTTTCTTATGTTTCAAAAGCTCAATCTGCAGTCGAGGGGTTAAAATTATCGGTGGAAGCTAACACAATTGAAGATATGAAGAAAAAACTTGATAACTTGTATATGGTGCTGGTTCTACGAGGAATGCATCCAGATTTTGATCATGTTCGTGATCAAGTCTTAACTTGTCAAGAAGTTCCTTCATTAGAAAGTTTAATAACTCGACTCCTTCGAGTCCCCTCGTCAAAAACAGAAGTGAATTCGGTTGATATCATAGAAACTTCTGCCTTGGTTTCCAATCGAGGGGGACGAGGAGGTCGTGGAAGCCGAGGAGGACGAGGCGGAAGAGGAGGCCGACCTCAATGCTCTTATTGCAAAAGACTGGGCCACACTCAAGACACTTGCTACTCTATATACGGATTTCCTGGAAAGTCTGTAAATGTTTCTAAGGCTGAAACATCAGAGATGAAGTTTTCAGAAGCTGACTATCAAGAATACCTTTAACTAAAAGCTGCCAAGGAATCTGCAAGTTCATCTGCCATAGTTGCTCATAACTCTACTGCTTGTATTTCTCAATCTGGAAATGATCTAAGTTCATGGCTAATTGATTCAGGTGCCTCCGATCACATTGCCGGTAATGTCTCTTTATTTTCTACTATCTCTCCTCCCAAGATTCCTCATTTTATTACTCTAGCTGATGGCTCCAAAGTTGCAGCAAAAGGTATCAGTCATGTGTCACCCACTACTTCCCTATCCTTAAACTCTGTCTTATTTATACCTGGCAGTCCTTTCAATTTGATTTCTCTCAGCTAACTTACTCGTTCTCACAACTGTTCAGTAACCTTTGATGCTGACTCATTTGTTATACAAGAACGTGGTACGGGTCGGACGATTGGCGTAGGACATGGATCTCATGGTCTTTACTATCTCAAGTCTGATTCTTCTTGGATTTGCAGTGTCGCTGCCTCACCAAAACTTATTCATGAACGATTAGGACATCCTCACCTGGCCAAACTAAAAATAATGGTTCCAAGTCTTGAAAAAATAAAAACTTTGTCATGTGAGTCATGTCAATTAGGAAAACATGTTCGATCATCTTTTGTTAGACATGTTGAAAGTCATGTTGATTCACCGTTTTCAGTTATTCATTCAGATATATGGGGCCCTAGTCGTGTGCCTTCTATGGGTTATAGATATTTTGCTACTTTTATTGATGAATTTTCTCGATGTACTTGAGTTTTCTTAATGAAAGAACGATCTGAAATTTTGTCCATATTCACTTCTTTTGTTAATGAAATTAAGACTCAATTCAGTAAGACAATTTGTATTCTTAGAAGTGATAATGCAAAAGAATATTTCTCTTCTGCCATTACTTCTTTTTTGGCATCACAGGGCATTCTCCATCAATCTTCCTGCCCACATACCCCTCAACAGAATGGCATAGCTGAAAGGAAAAATAGACACCTCGTTGAGACTGCTCGAACATTGTTACTTCATGGAAACGTACCAGTCCGTCATTGGGGTGAGGCAATTTTGACTGCTTGTTTTTTAATTAATCGGATGCCTTCTTCCTCTCTTAATAACAAAGTACCTCACTCCATCTTATTTCCTAAAGAACCTTTGTTTCATGTCGCTCCACGTGTTTTTGGAAGTACTTGCTTTGTTCATGATCTTTCTCCAGGTTTAGACAAGTTGTCTCCCCGAGCCATCAAATGTGTTTTTCTTGGATACTCTAGATTGCATAAAGGCTATCGTTGTTACTCTCCAGTTCACAACCGTTATTATGTTTCTGCAGATGTAACTTTCTTCGAAGAAAAACCATATTTGCTACCTTCCTCAGTTGAATCCAATACCATTCAAGAAGTTTTTTCCATTCCCTACTTTAGTTCACCTTTTTCTCCCTTGCAGCAATCAGCTTCAACTATAGATTTTACTCCAAATAATCCTTCACCCACGCCATCTCAAAGACCAATCATTACATACCAGCGACGCCCACGTGTTCCTAATGGTGAATTTGAGGGCACTGAGAGACCAAGTGAATCATGTCCTACTCCAGCAGCTTACCTTACTACAGACCTGCCTGACGAAAATCTTGATTTGCCCATTGCTCATAGGAAAGGTACTCGATCAACTCGAAACCCTCATCCTATTTATAACTTCTTAAGTTATCATCGTCTCTCTCCTTCTTATTGTTCTTTTATAGCATCCTTATCTTCTATCTCCATTCCTAAAAATGTTTGTGAGGCACTTGATCATCCAGGATGGCGGCAGGCCGTGATTGATGAAATGCAAGCTTTGGAGCATAATAATACTTGGGATCTAGTCCCTCTTCCTCCGGGCAAGAAACCTGTTGGATGTCGATGGGTCTATGCTGTTAAATTTGGGCCGAATGGAGAGATTGATCGTCTCAAAGCTCGTTTAGTGGCCAAGGGTTATACCCAGATTTATGGCCTTGATTATGGTGATACTTTCTCCCCTGTGGCAAAAATCACCTCTGTTCGTTTATTTTTAGCCATAGCTGCCATAAGTCATTGGCCGTTGCATCAGTTGGATATTAAAAATGCATTTCTACATGGAGATTTAGAAGAGGAGATTTATATGGAGCAACCACCTGGATTTGTTGCTCAGGGGGAGTCTAGCTTGGTTTGCAAACTACGACGCTCTCTCTATGGACTTAAACAGTCCCCGCGAGCTTGGTTTGGGAAATTCAGCTCAGTTGTTCAGGCTTTTGGAATGAAACGTAGTGAAGCAGATCATTCAGTCTTCTATTGCCATACCTCTCCAAGTAAATGTGTTTATTTGGTGGTTTATGTAGATGATATAGTCATCACTGGAAATGATCAAGAAAAAATTTCTCAACTGAAGGAACATTTATTCCGACATTTTCAGACTAAGGATCTAGGAAGGTTGAAATATTTTCTTGGAATTGAAGTTGCTCAGTCAAAGAATGGGATTATCATTTCACAAAGGAGTTATGCATTAGATATACTCAAAGAAACTAGTATGTTGGATTGTAGACCAGTTGATAGTCCTATGGATCCAAATCAAAAATTGTTGCCCAACCAGGGGGAGCCTTATTCTGATCCTGAAAGATACCGAAGATTGGTTGGAAAACTCATCTACCTTACTATTACAAGGCCGGATATTTCTTTTGCGGTTGGAGTGGTAAGTCAATTCATGCAATCTCCTCATAAGGATCACTGGGATGCAGTAATTCGAATCCTAAGGTACATTAAAAGAAACCCTGGACAAGGATTGCTTTATGAAGACAACGGAAGTACTCAAATAGTCGGATTTTGCGATGCAGATTGGGCAGGTTCACCAATTGATAGGCGTTCTACTTCAGGGTATTGTGTGTCTATTGGAGGAAATCTTATATCATGGAAGAGCAAGAAACAAAATGTGGTTGCAAGGTCAAGTGCAGAGGCAGAATATAGAGCTATGGCTGTAGCCACGTGTGAGCTCATTTGGATTAAACAACTTCTTCATGAATTAAAATTTGGAGATACTCAACAAATGAAACTTTGTTGTGATAACCAGGCAGCGCTACATATAGCTTCTAATCCAGTGTTTCATGAGAGAACTAAACACATTGAGATTGATTGTCATTTCGTCCGGGAGAAAGTCCTTTCTAAAGAAGTTGTCACCAAATCTGTTAGTTCCAATGATCAACTAGCAGACATCTTCACTAAATCTTTAAGAGGGCCGCGGATTCAAAATATTTGTTCCAAGCTTGGAGCATTTGATTTATATGCTCCATCTTGAGGGGGAGTGTTGGAATTATAAAATAAATTGGAATTTGTTTAGGAGATTAATAACTAATTAAATGCCTAGTAAATCAAATTCATGCACTTAGGAACTAGAAACTACATTAATGTCCTTGTAACTCTCACATTGTATTTAATTTCTAGTGTATATAAGCAAATCAGCTGAGTGGAATTTCACTCGAGCATTTCATAATAATTCAGTATTTTAACAGTAATTATACTTTTATTTAAGTGTTGATCATAATCTAGGCTATTTGAAAACTCATTCTCCTTTATGATCTTAAGAAAAACACATTATAAGACATGAGTCACGAGACGTCGATTAACTTCCACTCTCAGTTAGCAGCACATGTAATGGTACTGATAATCTGTATCACTTCCTAGCTACATTCATCACTTCCTTTCAGAGGAAGGAATCAAGGTCTAGTGTTAGAGTAATCAATTCAAACCAAACTGTAAGGTATTGTAAGATGAGTTTTGATATAAAGTTAGGCTTTTAGCTTGTCATTGATAAGATTGTGAACATAGGGGCTTTTATAGAAACAACTCATTTCATAAGGGCTTATTGATTAAGCTGTTTAGTTTGATTTAAAAGGAAAATAATTAAGATGCTGAAATAGATAACGGCTTTGGAAGGAAAAGATAATTTCATCTTAATCTTATGATCAAATCTAAAAAATAAAATAGGTTTCACCCATTGCTACTTTGTTTGTGCTTGACTTTTCTCTTCCAATTTGTGTATACAGCTCTTCATATGGCTGCAGCAAATGGACATGTTGATATCGTGGAGTATTTAATCAGTAGAGGAGTGGTGGGTAGCTTTTTTTATCACATTTTTTTATTTTTTTAACTTTTCTGCACATGCTATTGGATAATTACTAGAAGATATTTCTCGTCCAATAGTTAATCACTTTGTTGAATAAAAGATGGTGATATACTTATACATCTTTTTTTCTCCATTTCATGCCCTCTGAAAAATTATAACTTCATAAATGCTTCACAGTCCAAAACTTGATAAATGATGCTCAACCCATAGTTAATAATTTGGGACCTGCGTATGCTTTTTGCAGGGGAGAATATGGAGAACTTTAAAAAATAGTAAAACTTCAAATTCACAACATGTTACTTGAATTTCTTTAGTATTTTGATAAATTCATATCACTGACCGATCCTTCATAAACTAGAGAAGTGAAATGTGTTGGCATGAATGGTTCTGGAAAACCCGTCTTTAACCGTTTTGAAGTTCAATACTTTGTGCCTTGTTACTATAGAAGTTATCAAGATTAACCATTATTACCAAAATTGCTTGAACAATCATATTTAATACCAAAGTACCAAATTGAGTATTTGAAACCAAAACCTGTTGAAAAGATGATGGAAATTCACTTGAGCTGGTTCGGTCAAATTAGAAGAAGAATAACAATGGTCCTATTGCAAAAAGTAAATCAAATTAGCAGATATCGTAGGGGAGTTACTTTATTTTAAACTAATATAGGAATATATCTCTCATCCCTCCGATCTTGCACATATCTGAGCAGGATCTTAATTCAGAAAACGAGGAAAAGAATACACCGCTTCATTGGGCGTGCCTCAACGGGCATGTTGAGGTAAATACTGTGCTCTTTTAACGACATTCCTCCTTATTTTACATATCATGGTTTTCCTTAACAAACTGCTGCTGTTCAGGTTGTGAAGAAATTAATCATGGCTGGAGCTAATGTTAGCGTTCTAAACAGGTCTGTTATATCAACTGATCTGAGTCTCAAGTATTTTAAAAGGTGTTTAAAGTTTCTTACGATTTTTCAATTTTAACAATGCAACTTTCCAGTCATGAGAGGACTCCGGTGGATGAAGCTGTAACAGGAGGAAAACTTGCAGTGATGGATGCTATTAATGAAGCAGAGGCACTAGTTGAACTACGCAGTGCTCTGGTTTCTTCAAAGGAAACTTAAATGTTTATGGTACTCTAAGTAGCTTGTAATGTGAAACTTTAATTATAGTTATTATACCTGTCTTTTTGTGGTGTTTTCTTGCTCAGTATGACAGGATCACAAATTTGCTTCTCCTTCCATTTCCCATGCTGGAATTCCTCTTTGGAAAATGAACTTTAAGGCGTTGCGTTTTGTGTACCTAAAAGTGAAGTTGGTAATTATTTTTGAAAGTATTCATACAATCAGAAGGAGAAACATCAATTCTCTAAATGATCATTTTTAAGGTTTAAATATGTTTTTGTTCCTTTATTATTCATTCAAAAATCATTTTATCATTTATTTTGAGATTCATTTTAGTACTTTATCTTAACAACATTATACAATTTGATCCTTTTAGTCTTTGTTTGGGAGTTTGGAGGGAAATGGAGGAGAGAATTTTGAAAAAAAAAGGAAAGAATTGAGTGAAAAAATAGAAGGATTTTGATGACGAGGATTTTGGAAGACTTATTTTTATTCAAAAGCTTAAATTTATGTAATTATGGGAAACTAAAAAATTGTATTAGAGGAGGGGTCAAATATAATTTATGTTTTTATAGTATTCCAAAATTTAAAATATATTAATGATAAGTATTTTTTTAAATTATTTTATAAAATAAATTTAAGAAAAATATTAAAGATTTTTCTATTTTTTTAAAATTGTTTTTTGAAATCCTCCTCCTCTGTAAACTTACTAACAAAATCTAACTCTTCTCTAAAATCACTTATGTGGTCGTCTTTTCCCTAATACCATTTGCTTATATTAAGTTGATTTTCCAAGTTAGTTACTAATCCTTGAAATCATAAGCACCCATCCTAAGCTTGTTAGCTTTATCATGAGTATTGACTTTAAAGAAATTTTTTATCATTAAATAAAAAATGTCACAGCACTTCATTTATTTACGGTAAAATTCTTATTATTAAATAAAATATATCACTAGTAATAAAAAGTCAAACATGTTATAGAAATTTAAACAAAGAAACTCTGGTTGTGGATTCAAACATAGGACATTTCATTTATTTAAGGTAAAATTCTGATTAAACTATTAAACTGTTATATAAAAAAATCACAATATATGACCAGTTTGTTTTTGACTTTTTTTTTTAAAATGATTTTTATAGTGTAACAAAATTATGTGAAAAAAAAAATTTACAAAGAAACTTTTCATGAAAATTTCAAATGAAAATTTAATTTGAATAGTTATTCTTAAAATATTATTTTAAATATATCAACATTTTATCGAAAATTATTTTGAATATCAAAATTTCGAAAAACCACTTAATTTTGAAGCTATTTCAAATAGTTTTGCATAAAAATAATTTTTGAGATACAACTTTTTTCAAAAATTAAGATTTCGACTATGTTTTGATCTTAAATAAAGTATGTTTATGTTGTATGATATTAAAATTAGTCTTGCAATTTAGAAAAAATTAATATAGAAAAACTTATAATATTTTAAAAAACGGTTTTACAAAATCTATTTATGAAAATACAAAGAAAAAATTTATACTTTTAAAGTTAAAACAAACAGACTCATAATAAAGTGATTGATTTATAAATTGATTTTAAAACCAAATTGCTATGATAACTTATATAATTCAGTCGCTAAACAAATGATCACCAGTGGTTTCACCGTCATTATAAATATAATTGACAAAATTACATAAGTAACATCTCCGATATTTATTATAAGAAAAAAAATCTATTTTAAATATATTGAATAATCAATCTATCTAATTCATATAGGCCAAATATATGATGACTTTTTTTTTATAATAAGAATCAAAATTGTTGGTGTACAAGGTGAAAATAATGATGAAAAGAAGATAATATATTATATTGAGAATGACGGCTACAAATGATAAGGATACAATGATTGGAATGACATCTACACTACCCTATTTATAAGCTAAAAACTAGGGCTACAAAGCAACAATAAAATACTAAAATACCCTCTAACAAACTTGGTCACCAAGTTTGTAAATATAAAATAAAATATAAATTATTATTCTAATACCATCTCTTAAGTTATATTTCCTCAAAACTAACAACTCCAATTCCATCCCTTAAGCGAAGGAATTGATCAGTCTTGATAGCCTTCGTCAGAGCATCTGCCAACTGCTTCTGGGTGCTACAGTGCAGAACTTCTAACACTCCATTATGAACTTGACTTCTCAGATAGTGATACTTGGTCTCAATATGCTTGCTTCTCCCATGCAACACTGGGTTTCTGGCAAGATTGATTGCAGACTTGTTATCAATCATCAGCTTCAGAGGTTTGTCAACTTTGATCTTCAGATCCTCTAGCAAGTTCAGAATCCACACAGCTTGGCATGCAGTAACAACACCTGCAATATATTCAGCTTCACAGGTTGACAACGCAACAGCAGGTTGCTTCTTAGAACTCCAAGAAATAGGACCTCCCAGAAACTTAAACAAGTATCCAGAAGTACTTCTTCTGTCAACTCTGTCTCCACACCAATCAGAATCTGAATAACTCAGAAGTTCTGATCCACTCTTTCTCCCAGAAGGGAATAGCACTCCATACTTCAGAGTTCCCTTGATATACCTCAGAATCCTGACAGCAGCTTGGTAATGGGACCACATGGGTTTACTCATGAATCTACTAATTATTCCAACTGCATAGCAAATATCAGGTCTGGTATTACACAAATACCTCAGAGAACCAACCAACTGTTTGAAGGTTGTAGCATCCACATCCTCACCATCAGAATCAGAATCTAGTTTCTGGTTTGTATATGTAGGTGTGATAGCAGCCTTACAATTCTGCAGCTTAAATCTCTTCAGAAGTTCTCGTTCATACTTCAGCTGATGCAAAATGATACCTTTCTCAGAATATCTGAACTCCATCCCTAGAAAGTATGTCATTTTCCCGAGATCAGTCATTTCAAACTCATTCATCAGCACCTTCTTGAACTTAGCTAATTCTTGTTCAGAACTTCCGGTCAGCAATATGTCATCAATGTACAAACACACCAGAATCATATTGCCTTCAGAAATATGCTGAACATAAACACCGTATTCCATCTCACATTTCTGAAAACCCTGCTTCTTAAAAAATGAATCAATCTTCTGATTCCAAGCTCTGGGCGCTTGCTTCAATCCATACAAAGCTTTATGCAGTCTGTACACCATCCCTTCCTTATTCTCTTTCACAAATCCAGGAGGTTGTGACACATAAACTTCTTCTTCTAATGGACCGTTCAGAAATGCAGATTTCACATCTAAATGCATCAGAGGCCAATTCCTGTTAGCAGCTATTGCAATCACCAATCTGATTGTTTCATGTCTCGCTACAGGTGCAAACACTTTAGAATAATCCAGCCCAGGTTTCTGCAGAAATCCTCTTGCTACCAACCTCCCTTTGTATTTGCCAATTGATCCATCTGGCTTTAGCTTCTGCTTGAAAACCCATCTGACACTGATGGCTTTCTTGTCCTTTGGAAGTTCTGTCAGCTTCCAAGTCTTGTTTCTTTCTATGGCCTCATATTCTTCTTTCATGGCCTTTAGCCAGAACTTCTGCTTGAGAGCCTCTTCCGTACTTACGGGTTCAGAGTCTACTAACATGGCACACTGAATAATTTCTCCTTCAGAATCTACTTCAGTGTCTTGCAACATGTCAAACTCTTCAAATCTTCTTGGAATGTTTCTGATTCTCTGTGGCCTCTGACCTCGTTCAGAAGTTTCTTCGGATGCTTGAACCTCAGAAGTTCTGTCCTCAGAAGTTTCTCCTTCAGAAGCTCTTGCTCCAGAAGGTTGACTTCCTCCAGAACCTTGACCACCTTCAGAGTCTGGCATATTCCCAGAGTCTGAATCACCACCAGAATCTTGATCATCATCAGAATCTGGATCATCAGAATCACCTTCATCTTCTGAGTCTCCTTCAGAGTCAGAATCACCATCAGTTTCAGAAATTCTTATTTCTGACCTTTCTTCAGAAGTTCTCACATCAGAATCAGATTGAGACTTATCCCAATTCCAAACTTCTGATTCCTTCACAATAACGTCTCTGCTGAACTCAACTTTATTAGTTTCTGGACAATAAAGCTTGTACGCACCTGTACTGTGGTACCCCACCAGTAACATTACTTTGCTTCTATCATCCAACTTCTGTCTTCTAGCTTCTGGAACATGTTTGTAACAAACAGAACCAAACACCTTCAGATGACTAACACTTTGCTTTTCTCCCGTCCACTTCTGAATAGGAACTATTTCCTTCAGCTTCTTCGTTGGACATCTGTTGAGCACATATGCTGCGGTGGCACCAGCTTCTCCCCAGAAGTTCTGAGGAAGCTTCTTCTCCTTCAGCATGTTTCTCACCATATCAAGCAAAGTACGATTTCTTCTTTCAGCAAGACCATTGTGTTGAGGAGTGTAAGGAGCAGTAACCTCATGCTCAATTCCATTCTCCTCACAGAACTTCTGAAACTCTTTGGAGTTATACTCACCCTCACCATCGGTTCTGAGAATCTTCAGAGTCTGACCACTCTGATTCTGAACCTTCATTCGGAACTTCTTGAATTCAGCAAACACCTCGTGTTTGAACTTAATAAGGGATACCCATATCATTATCGTGAATTCATCAATAAATGACACGAAGTATTTATTTCCTCCGATCGATGCTACTGGAAATGGACCACACACATCAGAATGTACTACTCCCAAGGCATGTTTTGCTCTTGGAGCAACTTCTGACGCAAATGGCAATCTTGGTTGCTTTCCTTCCATGCACACTTTGCATGACTTCTCAGGCTTCTTAATTGTAGGAATTCCATGTACCAGCTTCTTTGAATTCAGGTTTTCTAAGCTTCTGAAATTCAGATGACCAAATTTTCTGTGCCACAGCTCACTTTCTTTCACAACACTTGTTGCACTAAGACATTCAGAGTCAGAAGTTCTGACATTCACCTTGAATGTTCTATTCCTTCCCTGTTCTGACTCCATAATCAACTTTTGATTACAGTCATACAACTTCAGAAGATTGTCCTTCATGGTAACTGAAAAACCTTTCTCAATTAATTGTCCCACGCTCATCAGATTGCTTTTGATGCCAGGTACATACCACACTTTCTGAATCAATACTGTTTTCCCATTATTCAGAACAACTCTGACATTTCCCATACCTTCAGCGTTAAGATATTTGTCGTCAGCACATCTGATCTTTGTCCTCTTCTCAGAATCAAAATCAACCAGCCATTTCTTATTTCCAGTAAGATGATTTGAGCAGCCAGTGTCCATATACCACCAGTCTGTCAAATTCATATCATCAGATTCAGAAGCCATCAGTAGCACAGATTCATCATCAGAACTTATGGCTATATTTGCTTCTTCTGGCTTCCTTTCCTTGTTTGACCAACAATCTCTAGCAAAGTGACCAAACTTCTTGCAACAGTAACATTGGATCTTCTTCTTGTCATACTTCTCTTTTCCCTTCTGAGCATTGTTTTGCCTATCAGAAGTTGAAGTTTCTGACTTCTGACCACCATCAGATCTTCTCTGCTTCTGATGCTTCTTATCAGAAACTGCTTTCAGAGCCTGCTGCTCCACTTCCCTTTCAGAAGTTCTCTCAGTCAGACGCAACTCTTGCGCTTCTAGACTACTTTGCAACTCTTCAATTCTCATGGTGCTCAGATCCTTAGAATGTTCTAATGCTACCACAATGTAATCAAACTGAGGAGTAAGGGATCTCATACCTTCTCAATGATTACTTGTTCAGAAAGAGTTTCTCCACACGCCTTCATCTCATTAGTGATCAGAATCACTCTAGAGATGTACTCATAAACTTTCTCATTGTTCTTCATGTTAAGATTCTCGTACTGCTTACGTAGAGACTGAAGCTTCACCTTCTTCACTAATGCGTCACCACTGTAACATCTGACCAGTGTGTCCCACGCCGCCTTTGCCGTCGTTGAATCTGCAATCTTCTCAAACGCATTCGCATCCACACACTGATGGATGTAGAACAATGCTTTCTGATCTTTCTTCCTTGTATCCTTCTGTGCGTTCTTCTGTTCCTCCGTCGCATCTGCTGCTACCGGAACATAACCTTCAGTGACAAGATCTAGAACATCTTGAGCACCGAACAGTACACGCATCTGAATCATCCAACGATTCCAGTTTTTGCCATCAAATACTGGAAGCTTGGTGTTCATGCCACCGTTGCCGTTCATCATCTTCAACCTTATACAGTACACTCAGAACTTACCACACACAGTGTTTCCCAACTCACAAAATCAAAAAATTATGATTCTGATCAGAATTTTGTTCTAGATTCAACACAAATCAAGAACCAAAATTCAATCACACAAGAATCCTCACGTTTCACTCGTGTTTCCCGTGTTTTCCCGTTGATCCGAACCGGAGCTCTAGATACCAATTGTTGGTGTACAAGGTGAAAATAATGATGAAAAGAAGAGAATATATTATATTGAGAATGACGACTACAAATGATAAGGATACAATGATTGGAATGACATCTACACTACCCTATTTATAAGCTAAAAACTAGGGCTACAAAGCAACAATAAAATACTAAAATACCCTCTAACAAACTTGGTCACCAAGTTTGTAAATATAAAATAAAATATAAACTATTATTCTAATAAAAATAAGTGGGCATTACTCAATGTATTTTTAGTGGTGCTCACACATTTTAGTGAAAAATTATAAATGTCCCTCGAATACGGAGACATACTTTCGAATCAAAAGTCTACATCACAAGAAGCACGAAGTGTGCCACCTCCTCAACCACGGAGTAGTGCATTCACCTACTTTTAATGGTATTTTAAAATGTCACATCCTTACATGACACCGAATGCTCAAAGATATTCACTTAAGCCAGCTCATCAAGAGATATTAGAGAAGGAACATGTTAAGGCAGATCATGTCGTTGATATGTTATCTGCATATCAATGTATTATGGATATTACGCGACCAAGTATAGAAGAAGAAGAGTTTTCAAAAGGCACTCCCGTGATGGCCACTATAAAGGCTATACTAGCCGAAAAAAGTGAACAAGGGGATGACTGTTAGACAAGTCACACAGTGCTACATTATACCAAATCCCTCCATATGCATTGTCTTGATTCATTAGACCCGGTTACTAACTACATATATCATATGTAATTAGAGTACATGATTTTACTTTTATTAGTTTCCTTATTGGTAGCTTGTACATTAAGTTAGATTGATTCTTGGATCGTGATTGATCCTTTTTCTCTTCTATATGTACTGTGACTTGTAATGTTAATATGTATCTTTTTGACCATTCTATTTGTCTTTCTCACTATGACAAACAAGATACCTCAACAAAGTTTTCTATTGTTAAAAAAGACCATCTATCAGACCATATTCTTGGAGATATCAAAAGAGAGAATTTTGTACCATAATGCGGGTAAGTTTGAGATGCTCCTAATGAGAGAACTCAATTATTTCTCAGGCTTACAAATCAAGAAAATGAATAAAGACATGTTCATTATCCAGACAAAGTATTGTTTAGAGGTGCTCAAAAAGTGTGACTTGAAGGTCTCTAAATCCATATTTACGCCAATGACTTCAAACCTTTTCAATGATAAAGATGAACAATGATTGGAGATCGAGATCACCAAATATAGAAGTATATATGATCTCTGCTTTATTTAACGGAAAGTCGCCCTGAAATCAAGTTTAGGGTATGTATGTGTGCTAAACTTTAGGCTTCTCCTACAGGAATCTCACTTTACGAGTGTTCAATTAATTTTAAGGTATTTTAACAAAATCTCAAACCACGTTCTTTGGTTTCCCAAAGGAAGTGAATACAACTTTGTAGACTTCTCTGGTTCTGATTTTGCAAGGTACAAATCAAATAGAAATAGTACCAGTGGTATTTGTCACCAATTTAAAAATTGTTTAATTTCTTGATACGACAAGAAGCAACACAAAATTACTCTTTTTATGATCAAAGTCGAATATATAATCGTTGACAACTGTTGTGAACAAATCTTTTGACTAAAACATGCAACAACTATTACAATATAATTTAAATCTTGGTTGCAATTCAATTAAGTGTGATTAATCTCACTAAAAATTCAATTTTACATTCACGCATTAAACATATTGAAATTATGCACAATTTTCTAATAGATAATGTTAAAAATGTGGCATAAAAAACACAACTTATGAATATATACATTCAAATTATAGATAATTGATTTTACAATCCCTACTTTTTTTAATAAAAATAAATTATAGCAATTTTTTTTTAGGAATTAAACACTTAACTTCTAATAAATTATAAACTAAAAATAATTATACTTTTTAGGGTTAAATACACAACCCCCCTGCAATGTTAGCGAGTTCTCACTTTAGCCTCTGTAAATTTTTTTAAACACCCCCTCATCTTAGTTAGATTCCCTCAGAAAACCCCCCAAAGGCCAAGTGGCATTGAAGATTCCGTTTTGACCATTAAAATTTGTCCATGTTGGCATTTTGGATTAAATTTCTTAGCTGGTTGGGTATATATTTTTGAAACACCCCCTTGTAATAGTTAGGGTTCTTGAGACGAAGAACACCAAGAGGATTCATCTGCGAAGGCGATTCTGATGCGACGGAGATTCATCTGCGAAGAACTTACATAAACGAAGACGAAGAAGGTTGTCCACGAATACATTTCCTTAATCGAAGGTCGTAATGAGTCAGGTATGTATATTGGTAAACTTGATGGAATTTTTTGTATCTGAATGTTGATTTTGAAATCTTGATGGAATTATTAGGGTTTTTGATAAGTGGTAATGATTATTTCACAGGAATTCAAACCTTTTGATGTTACTTTTCACCACGGGGGTGAATTTGTTAGGGTTAATCCGGATGAAATTATTTACAGAGGGGGGTTGATTCGACTGTAATTGGGTTACATGTTGCGAACTGGACAATGGATAACATTGTCAAGCTGTTGAGTAGGTGGGTATAAGGAAGGTTCATTTAGGTTATGGACAAAAGTGTTAGACATTCAAGAGGGATTTATTATAATTAGAAGAGATGATGATGCATACGACTTTGCTACATACTTCAGTGCAATGGAAGTTAATGGTGATATATTTGTGGAACATTGTCCAGAAACAATGGATTGTGAGGATATAGAACCTAGGTGTGTTAATGAGAAGATGAGTGAGGATATAGAAGATGAGGATGTTGAAAGGTTAGATGATAGTGAAGATTAGAGAGCTAGTGGTCTAGTTGATGGCTTTGAAGGAATTGATGAGCCAGTGCCCATAAAAGTAGATAAAAGCAATCTTGATACAAGTATGGGTGGGCTTAATGTTAGGCCCAAAAAGAAAATGGACCAAGATGATTACTATAGTGATGAATTGAATAGTTCTGATCCAGATGATTCATGTGATGATGAAAGGCCCAAGTATGAAAGATTTAGGAAAGAGCACCTCAACAAGGACTATAAGTTCAAGTGGGGCATGGAATTTAATTCACTTGCTGACTTTAGGGATGCTATCCGTGAGTGGTTAGTGCTCAATGGGAGGGAAATATCTTTTGTGAAAAATGAGAGCTATAGGGTAAGGGTTTAGTGTAAGGCTAAATGTGGGTTTTTAGTCTTATGCTCTAAGGTGTGCCACAAACACACTTTTGCTATAAAAACACTCAAAGACACCCATACATGTGCTAGGGTTTTGAACAACAAATTTGCAACATCAAAGTGGGTGGCTAAGCATGTGGTAAAGAGGATGCAAACATGTGACACAATTAGGATAAGAGATATCATACAAGATATAAGGCAAATATTTTCTGTGGGTATTAGTGTTGCAAGAGCATGGAGGGCTAAGTTAATTGCAAAGAGGATAATAGAAGGTGATGCTGATAATCAGTATGCATCCATTTGGAGGTATGCAGCTGAGTTAAGAAGGGTAAATCCAAGCAACTCAGTCAAGATTAATGTTGAAAGACCTAATCCATCCATACAACCAAGGTTTGGATCATTCTATTTTTGTTTTGATGGTTGTAAGAAAGGCTTTATAAATCAGAACCAACCACCAACTGTTATGAGTCAAATTGGATCTTGTGTTGTTGATTCAATTAAAAAGAAGAAAGGAAAGAAACCAGTCATTACAAGGAGAAGGCAGAGTGAAAGGATCAAACTGTCTTGGTTTAAAAAACCAATTGTAGGAGAAGGATCTAGTGAACAACCAATCACACTACCAGACAAAGAGGCCAAATCAAGTTCAAAAAAGTCTTCCCTTGGATTGCAAACTAGGTCCATGAAGACATGGAAGTCCAAGAAAAAAAGAGACTGAGTGTTATGTTTTGTATTCCCAATTTTAATTTTGTGTCATTTTGTTGCCTTTGCCAATGAAGTACTAAGTAGTGTGTGTCATTTTGTACTATGTCTCATTTTGTACTATGTATCAATGATGTACCAGACATATGCACCAAGTGTGCTTTCTTTATGTATCAAACAAATTACTTTTAAAGAATTTCCAAGTCTGCACCAAGAATTGCAGAATTTAATGTAACTGTTTTGTGTAACATTTGAAGTATTTATGTAACAGACAACTTACATTGATAACAAACAATTCATTGATAAGAAGCAAACAATTCAACTTACATCAAACTTTAACAGTGATACATAACAAATGCTTTCATTGATAAGAACAATTCAACTTACATTGATACATAACAAAAGCTTTCATTGATAACCACAATTCACCTTACATCAAACTGTAACATTAAACAACTAATCCCAAACATCCTAAACAACTAATTCCAAACAACCTAACAACTAATTCCAACCAACCTAAACAACTAAATCTAAACAGAGCTTATTACATGGACATAAACATTACTGCAACTATAAACCATGACAGACCAAGTACAATCGACATCCATAAATTTGTCCTCTTTTCCATCGAATCTTTCTTTTCAATTTTTCTGTCTTGATAATGCTTCCATCTGCACCATACTTCTTCAAAACTTTGCCTTCAATTTCCTGAGCAATCTCCTTTGCAAATTCTCTCAAATAACCCTTTGTGCCTTCACAATCACAACATCTTGATTGATTCATGTCGTTCGATGATACCTTGTTAACAAAATCATCCCACACAAACAAACCGCAACCATTCTGCAAATTAAATCAAACCAATGATTAAGACATAGTCAGGAATTAACAAATCGAATTAACATATAGATTTAACAAGATGAAACTAAACTCACCAAAGAATTTCAACATTTCCAGAATTTTCTACTTGGATTTTCAACGGTGTTTGATACAAACATCTTCATCGTATCATTGCAACCACATCTTGGCAAACACTTTCCAAAATTTCCCCCAGACGATGACCTGCTACCACCCATGTACAAGACGACGGTGGATGAAGAAGATAGAAAAAGGGGAGACAAACCCTAACAATTGCAAGGGGGTATTTGTAAACACAAAAATATATACCCAATCAGCTAAGAAATTTAATCCAAAATGCCAACATGGACAAATTTTAATGGTGAAAACGGAATCTTCAATGCCACTTGGCATCTGGGGGGTTTTCTGAGGGAATCTAACTAAGATGAGGGGGTTTTTAAAAAAAAAACTTTACCAGGGGCTAAAACGAGAACTCGCTAACATTGCAGGGGGGTTGTGTATTTAACCCTACTTTTTATTACAATTTACTTTTTTTTAAATAACTACAAAATCTATAACTTATTCCATGCAATCTGGTATTTGTATATCACACACATAAATGAAGATAAAAAATAAATTTTGGAGATTTCTTATCCCACCTTAAGTGGTAGAAAAATATCCTATGAAAATTTTAAAATGTCTCAGATTTTGGAGATGCATCTTCGGATGCATCCTTGTCTTAAGTCAAAACGTCAAAACTGAGCCACATCAACATATTTTGTAAAAAATAATTTAAAAATGCATCTCCGAAATATTTGAATATACATTTCATGCATCCCCATCTGAAAGGGCCATTTTAAACATAAATTGTCCCGGAGATGCATCTTCGTATACACACCAGATGTATACGAAGATGCATCTCTCTAATCAGACAAAACAATAAATGTTAGGTTTGTTTTATTGATACTCAGATGAAATTGACGATATAGTAAAGATATATTATGATGAGCATTAAACCATATAATCGATATGAAAAAATGACATATATAAGTTCAGATGGTCAAAATAAGTCATCAATTGATACACACAATGAAGTCGAAATACATAATAAAATTGAAATAAGTCAAAATAAAATACAATCAATAATAAATTCAAAGTACAAATACTATATATTATTGTGTATGATGGAATCAAGCTCTTCGGGCTCCTCGCCCCCTGTGTGCCTACTATGCCTCGTGTACATCATTGTCTCTCGTACTTCCCTCATCATGTCATTTAAAACGTCCATCACCTTAGAGCCATCTGGAAAGATACCTTTGTCAATACCCACCTACCCAATCTCCACAATACAACGACATCTAGGTAACACATCATGAGCATGATTTGCCCTAGTCTGCTCCTCCTCTATTATCTCCTAATGAGTTAGTCTCGGTGGATCTCCTATAGCATACCCTATCATATATGGATGTAACACCCTAAAGAACCACCGGATGTACTTGTCTCCTTAGCTCCAGTCGCTCTCAGCTAAGGTACTTTGTGCCTCCTCTGGTACCAGATGATTAAGATAATCATCAAACATAACATCCATATCTCTACGTGTTATAGCGGGAGGAGCAGAGACAACAGGGTGTTTGAGAATAGATTGTATGTAGCTGAACTGCCGCATGACGCACTCCGGAAGATGATGAAACATCAGACCTGAACCACAAGTTAACCATCTTAAGTATAAGACTATGTCGTCAAAGGGTCGCGTCTCACGGTGATCGACGTACGTATGAAAGTTTATATCCTCTGCTACCAAGCAGTTAAGACACACTATAAATGACTTTGTCGCTCGGATCCTTCTAAACGGGGCGAATGCAGAAACATGTGGCATATCATCAGTATAGGTCGGTACACCCTACCATCCAGAGATGTGTGAGAAGTGTCGGAGGATCTAAGCCTGAAAAGTGTTGGAACACGCAATCATTAATAAGGACATTGCAAAAGTTTTATGAAATGACACAGAAATACTAAAATACCAATATATATTACCGTCAATAGTGTGATGTTGCCTGTCACCTGTTTTGTCTTCCACACACAGTCTTCGGATAACTTAGAGTACAAATAGACCAAACAAGCAGCCTCTAGTTGCACTCATGGATCCGCTTAAAGTCCTCGAAGTATCGTAGGTAGATGACATCCACATAAGTGACACTCTTGTCCATAAAAATGGCAGTGCCAACCAAATACAACATGTATGCTCTCGCAACATATTCTTTATGCTGCTCCACCTACTCGTCATCACCACCAACCTGCTATGCTCTAACTAGCTCATATGTATAGACCTTTTTCCAGGAATCAAAACCTAGCATGGCACCCTCGGGTGGCTTCAAACTCCCTCATGGCAGCCTCGAGTGCTTCATCTCTGCTAATCCTCCCATGATCTGAAAGTTTTCTCCTAATCGGAATATACAGCAGACATGAGACATCGTCAAGTGTGATAGACATCTCACCATATGGTAGATGAAATGATGACACCTCTGTGTACCATCTATCTACAAACGCATTAAGTATCTAGTGGTTCACCGTAACATAACCGGTCTTGCAGAAGTCCTTCATCCCAAATAACTGCAAAGCATCCTGAAACCACTGCTCAATAGGTTGTGTTAAGCCAGTAATCTTTCGCCCATGGTTGATGAATTTCAGCGCATCACAGTCCTGCAGAAAAACAAATCATCGTTAGAAACTTTTAATATACTAACAAACATAATTTAAAAAGAATGAATCTAACTAATTTTACCTCTTTGTCCCAGATATGTCTGGCACTATGGTTCGGGTAAAAAGGCAACAATGATAAGTATAACGAGCCTTCTCCAAACACCATGGGTGTCTCTACTTCCTCCTCGGTCTGAGGTATCTCGGGTACCTCTGATGCCATTAGTATCTCTAGTCACCGAGGTACATCTGATGACTCGGGTACCTCTGCTGCATGAGTATGTGAAACTTGTCGCCTACGGGAAGATAGAAGCAGTGATGTATGACTAGGTGACACCTGTCTCATACAGGAAGAAGAATATAAAGATACATGAGCCCTAGGAGTCGATGTCTAGAGATAACTGGAGCCTACGATGATTGACTCTTTTCCTTTCGAACAAATACATGATGTGCAATCCTGTTGTACCTCGATTTGTCTTCTCTCAGCCATAATGCATGTAAATAAACGACACAAACGTCACCCAAGGACTACAAGCAAGAAAAGCCAAAGAAAAATTGTCGAATGATAAACTACGAAGATGCATCTCCAATTCCTAGAAATCAAAACGTTGAAAAACTATGGAGATACATCTCCAGATTTTTCTACAACTCACACATTCGTCAATGACACTAATGCAGACCACCAAAACACCAAAAATAATGCATTGATAAATACTTTTACCTATCAAATACGTTTCTGATTATGTATTAACTATCATGCATACAAAAACTCTATTTCATAACATAATCATCAATTCCTACAAATTTGTACAAAAACTAAAAAAAAATATAAAAACTTACAAATTGTTGAATAAGTTTTTTGATGTACTTTATGTTGATAGAAGAATCTTTGAACTCAATTGGTTGCTTTTGAAAAAAATGTGAGTTGAGAGAGTTCAAGAAAAATTTAAAGTCGTTTTTTTTAGATGTGGGGATGGATAATGAATTCTGGTATGTTTTTGAACAAATAATGTCTGAAGATGTATCTTCGTATTATGCATGAAGAAATGTCTCCATAGTTTTAACATTGACTTAGTCTAATTCAAAAATTCTATTGAGTTATAATACATCGGGAGATACATATCCGTAATTTAGAAATATTGTTTTTTGTATTTTTAGGTGGTGTAATAATAATTCATAAGTTGGATTAAAAAATCTCCTAAATTTATGTAAAGTAGAAAGATCATATAAAAAAATAGTTTAAACGATACTTCAGCTAACCAAAAAAAAACAGTATAAGCCAATTTAAAAACATTGCGAGGCAATAAGAAAATATTAGTTCCAATCACATCTATTTATCTATCTAACTTTAGGTATAAAGCTTATTCGCCATCAAAGAGACGGTTTGTCCTGTTCTGTGATACAGAGTTGGTCTTATAAACGACTCACAGAACTACTCATAAAAATATCTAGTGTTCAATAATATAATAGTACCAAATTAACTTTATTTTTTCCTACTTTCTTCTTACATATACCAACCACGTTAAAATCTCTTCCCATTGTCCATTGGATTGAACACAGACTATTTGAACATGACTAAGAACGCATAACTGAGCTCCTTGTGCTAAAAAAAGGGCAACACAAAAAGTTCCAGTAAATTTAGTTGCACTCGGTTTAGCAGGATGCCAAACTCATAAGTTATAAACCTTTTCAAGAATAAAACCGTGGAGGAAGATAAAAGGTCGAAATAATTTGAATGGTGACCTAAATAAAGCGATACTAGCAGGCCTGCAATACACGACGGTATTCTCCCAACGCCCATATGGGGAATATGCATCTGTATGCAGCATAAGTGATCATGCAATTCTTGTTGAAGACTCCCATTATTTCCTGAAATGATAAAATAGTAACATGATTTGAAATACATGCATTTGTAAAGAGGGATTAAAAGCAAAGTTATATGGTTTTCAACAATACCTCTTGCGGAAAGTCACCATTCTCCAATTGGGAATTTATCAAGCATACAGCTGCACGGTGCAGTGGTGTTGGATCTCTCTTTGCCTGTTTCATTTTATTGAAATGGATATCATTTTTATTCTTCTTCAACAGAATCATGATTAGATCATTAGATGTACGGGTGCAATCAAATGCAATGTTTTGACCAAGTATTCAATCATTTGTGAAAACGCCTAATCACGTGACTGGTATAGAAACCCAAGATGTAGTGGCAAACAGCAAAGCAATCGTCTTCATTCATGGTGGCAAGCTTGACAGGAAAGTAAAAAAGCCTTGATTATCATATACTAAGTTACTATCATGAATTAACCAACACTTGTATCATGTTTGAAGTTTGAAGATAGACTGTTCGCCTCTAATCTCCCTGAATTATTTAGCCTATAGACTATTGGTCTCTCTATACCTATAAATATTTTACTATCATGTATCTATTCAACCCTCTGCACAATTGTTTTTTTTTTTTTTTCTCAAAACATGCCCAAATCACCGAAGACATGACTCTACCAACTTTAACAATAGGAGCCAGTGTTATTGAATATTAGCAATGGCGGCACCACGAGGGATACAGTAGTGGTCTTTGGGCTGGCCGCAATGGACTGCCATCTGCCATCAACAACATTGATAGGCGCTAACCTAGTTTTCTCTCAAATGATTGTATTCCTAATCCAAAATGTCTTGCGTAATATTCTTCTCTATGCCAAGCTTACTTGTTAGCTTTTTGCTGCTCAATATTCATACCCATACAACATTACAAGTCTTATGGCTGAGAGAAAGTTTGAGTTGTATTTTTCTACCGCTAACTATACTCAAACATGGCTCCATCTTATTAACCCTACTATTGCCTTCTAGTTGACATCTCCTATCTCCCCAACATTTTGTCAGGTAAGTTCAAAGTACTTTAAATATGATATTTGTGGTATATTAGGCCAGAACTTTTCTAATTATTCTTAAATCAATAAAAGTCATGCCAATCCCACCTAGATCTCTCCACCAGTCCTTGCATCACATATATAGCTTCCATTGTTGATCTCCTCTTAATCTAGGTTCAATCTACCAAAGTTCCATAGGTGACTCGTGACATCAGTTTCATTCATCTATAGTTTCATCCAACAAATTATTATCAGTCACACCTCTCATAAAGGATTTGAAATCTGTAAAACTAAATAGCATCCTAAAACAAATGAAAAATGTTGGAAATATTAGCACAATTAAATAATCATATCACTATTACCAATTTATTTAGCCAGAAACATCGGCACGTCTAAGCTATTTCATTGATTTAACTAGACTGTCAATATGACTAACTATCCTAAAACAAATAAAAAATGCTTTTGTGCAACATTAAACTAAATCAATATAGGGGCAGCACTACAAAAGTCGCAAAGTTTGCTTTATACCTGTTCAGCCTCAATGAGAGCCAGCATAGCCCACCCAGTGTTTACTACATGGGACCTGTTGCCTTCCAAATTTGAATACACCTGAACAGAGACAGTGCTAAATAAATGACTCGAGATAGCATTACATAGTCAAATGTAATCAGATATTCTCACTCTAGTATTTTAAAGATTTGGTGCAAAAGTACATTTCCTAGAACCAATTTCCTAAATACTCTTGGGTGTAGAGTGCTCGTTTAAATCAAACTGATATTCTATGAAAACAGTATAATTAATTAATCATTAAAAGGATAACGAAATACTAAATGAACTAAAATTCTAGACAAATAATTAGATGCATAATCTTAAATATTCCTAAATGAGAGATATCAATGTCGTAAACCACATAACTATCAACGTGTGAGAAACTCTCCTCCAGAATGTAAAAGAATGTTATCTAAACAAGCCAGATCTAGCTGAAAAAAATATCCCAGCTATCCATGTAGCATTTGACACAGGACTGTACGTTCATTATACTAGGTAGCAATGAAATGGAGCTGCCAACATACTCATCATCCATTAAATAGGATATATAATGGTGGCAACCATGCGGGACAAAGGGAGTAGAAAAGTACAAAGAGGGATCAATTGTGATTATTTTAAGAAAAAAGAAACCAGAAGCTGACAAAATTTAGGAGCTATAAACAATAATTTCCCAATTTTGTGAGACTAAATATATTTAACCCAACTATGAAATAACTGCATAGGTATGAATGTCACTGGTTGACATCTGTCTTCATGCCAAACATTCATTTGATGCAAAACTAGAAAGACAGTGGAGATAAAATGCTGTTGGGATTAAAAATTAGGGTCACTGCTCAAGAAGAATCTTGACTTTCTAATTCTCGGAGTGCCAAGCAAGATAATGGACACTGTATGGGATACACACAGATATGCTAAAACCACTGCTGCAACAGATCCAATACGCTGTGATGTGTCAAAGGAGTATCCAATTTTTTTTTTAATTTAAAAATAAAAAATTCTGAAACATCGCTATACGGCGTCGACACACCGCCGATACGTATCCGAGACCCCATGGATAAGGCAAGTTTATCTCATGACTTTCATTTTTCCTGTGCATGAATCAAACTTTCCCCTGCTCAACTACTTTTCTCTCAATTTTAATTACTTTTTATCTCTCCTACGAAATTTTTTATGCACCCATTTAATATTCTCTCACTTACCAATTTTCAAGATTGGTTTCTTTTTCCCATTATTTATTTACCAATTATCAGTTGTTGCAAAGTTATTTTCACATGTTAGTGGGTTACTTATTAGTTACTTATTAATTGTGAGATTTTGGGTCAAACTCTAGCTCTGTCGAGAGATAGCTTTCATGTGTTTCAACAGGAGACAAGCATGAAGTCGAAGATGGTTCGCATGCTGATGTCGAAGGGTTACATATTGTAGTCAAAGTCAGTTCTAATATGTATTGTCGAAATGTTATATTGAATTGGGCCTTGTGTTAGGGATTCAATTGTTTAAGTTATCTTGTACCCTAAGTTAGCTTGTAATGGGTAATTTGTTAAAGGCCCATTAGTTTAGTGTGCTAGGTTTTATTATAAATAACATGCTAGTCTCTCATTCTGAAGTGTGACAAACTAATAAGGGTGAGAGAGGTTAGTTTGTTATTCTTGTATACTTGTAATCCTTGTTTTAAGGAGAAAGGAAAGAATAGCAGTTTATAACCAATCCTTGTTGTTTTTCCCTTATTTTTCCTGTTAGCCCTAACCCTTGTGAGTTTCTTGTGTATAAAGAAACCGAGTATACTTTGTTTCAAGGCATCCTTATTCACAACAAATTGATGCGGTGAGTGTGGAGAAGATGTCTTCAACAAAGTATGAGATTGAAAAGTTCACCGGAGTGAACGATTTCGGTCTGTGGCGCTTGAAGATGAAAGCCCTACTGGTTCAGCAGGGTTGTTTGGAAGCGTTGAAGGGACAGGCAGCCATGGACGCTGCGTTAACGGAAAGAGAAAAGACGGCCATGATCGAGAAAGCCCACAGCGCAATACTGTTGAGCCTTGGTGATAAGGTTCTTCGACAGGTATCAAAGGAGACTACGGCGTCAGGATTATGGGTGAAACTCGAAAGTTTGTATATGACCAAATCCCTGGTGAATCGACTATACCTGAAGCAAGCTTTGTATTCGTTCAAGATGAGTGAAGACAAAGCCTTGGCTGAGCAGTTGGATATGTTCAACAAGCTGGTTCTTGATCTTGAAAATATTGATGTGAAGATCGATGACGAAGATCAAGCACTGTTGCTGTTGTGTGCTTTGCCCAGAACACATGCTCACTTCAAAGAAATTCTCTTGTATGGAAGGGAGTCCCTGAGCTTTGAAGAAGTTCAATCAGCCTTGTATTCTAAGGACCTGAACGAACGAAAGGAGCATAAACCTTCGACGGTTGATGAAGGTTTGGCCATTAAGGGAAATTTCTTGCGAAAAGATGCTAAGTTCGACAAGAAGAAAGGTAAAAGTCAGCAGAAGTCTTATAGTGGCGAAGCATCTGGTTTTCAATGCTATCATTGTAAGAAGGAGGGTCACACAAGAAAGGTGTGCCCTGAACGCCTGAAAGATCATGGAGGTAAGGATAATGGCAACGCAGCCATTGTTCAAGAGGACTTCGACTCATCTGATGTCCTTGTAGTTTCAAGCGGCGACTCAAGAAAAGAGTGGATTATGGATTCAGGTTGCACTTGGCACATGACTCCAAACAGAGAATTGTTCGAGGAGCTATGTGATCAAGATGGTGGATCGGTGCTGCTGGAAAACAACAAATCCTGCAAAATTACAGGTATTGGATCTGTGAGATTCAAGCTCCATGATGAGTCAATAAGGTTATTGACTGAAGTCAGGTACGTACCTGACTTAAGAGAAATTTAATTTCTCTTGGTGAATTCGACAGAAAGGGATATGTTTTCCAAGGAGAGAAAAGTAACTTAAGAGTCTTGAAGGGGTCGAAGGAAATCTTGAGAGGCGTGAAGAAACAAGGCTTGTATACCCTTGAGGCTGAGGTTGTAAGTGGTTCGACAAATATTGCATCCACGGAACCTGTGTCGAAGACAAAATTATGGCACATGAGATTAGGCCATGTCAGCGAAAGAGGTTTGGTCGAATTGGGGAAGCAGAACCTGCTAGGTGGTGACAAAGTCGAAAAGTTGGAGTTTTGTGAATCTTGTGTATTTGGAAAATCTTGTAGGGCGAAGTTTAACAAAGGCATGCAAAGAACACATGGTTCCCTGAATTACATTCATGCTGATCTTTGGGGGCCTGCAAGGAATCCGTCACACTCAGGTGCAAGGTATTTTCTATCCATCGTTGATGACTATTCCAGAAAGTTATGGGTATTCATTCAGAAGACGAAGGATGAAACTTTTGAGAATTTCAAAAGTTGGAAGGTTCTAGTCTAAACTCAAACTGGCAGAAAGGATAAGAGGTTGAGAACCGACAATGGCCTTGAGTTCTGCAACAAAGCGTTCGACAGTTATTGTGTTGAGTCTGGGATTGCAAGGCATAAGACTGTAACAGGTACTCCTCAACAAAATGACTTAGCTGAGCGATTTAATAGAACAATCCTTGAAAGGGTTAGATGCATGTTGGTAAGTGCTGGATTGAAGGTGTTTTGGGCAGAGGCTGTTTCGACAGCAGCTTATCTGATAAATAGATGTCCCTCGACTGCCTTGGGAATGAAGACACCTGAAGAAGTTTGGTTGAAAAATCCACCGAGTCTCGACAGACTGAGAGTATTTGGCTGTGTGGCCTATGCTCACATTAGGCAAGACAAGGTCGAACCTAGAGCTATGAAGTGCATGTTCATGGGATACCCTGAAGGAGTCAAAACTTATAGGCTATGGTGCCTAGAGCCAGGTCACAGGTGGTGTATCACCAGTCGAGATGTAGTTTTCAATGAAGCTGAGATGGCTTTCAAGAAAACTGATGATGCTGACGAAGAGCTGGAACAGGAAGAGATTCCTGTTGAGGTGGAGCATGTTGATGCTGAATTGCGTACCCCAGATGAAGTCGAAGAAGAAGCAGAAGATGCTGTCGAAGAAGAAGAGACTGATAATGACTACCTGCTAGCAAGAGACAGGTCGAGAAGAGTCACCAATTGTTTAAGTTAGCTTGTACCCTAAGTTAGCTTGTAATGGGTAATTTGTTAAAGGCCCATTAGTTTAGTGTGCTAGGTTTTATTATAAATAGCATGCTATTCTCTCATTTTGAAGTGTGACAAACCTAATAAGGGTGAGAGAGGTTAGTTTGTTATTCTTGTAATCCTTGTTTTAAGGAGAAAGGAAAGAATAGCAGTTTATAACTTTTAGCCCTAACCCTTGTGAGTTTCTTGTGTATAAAGAAATCGAGTATACTTTGTTTCAAGGCATCCTTATTCACAACATTAATATTATCAATTTTCAAGATTGTGACCCATCTACTAAGAGTGCATGAACACATGTTTATAAGTGGGGGCAATCCTCACCTTACAAACTGGTTTTTCGGATAATATGTGGCATGAACATATGTTTATAAGTGGAGGCAATCCTCACCTTACAAACCGGTTTTTTAAGGATGAGTTAGGCCCAACCCAAAATCTAAGTTGTTAAAATATTATAAAATATTTATAATATTCTAAAAATAATATCCCACACAAGACCACTTTTGATCGAAAGGTTAGTAGAGAATACAGAGAAACTCACTTAAACGTATAGTATCTTAAACGTATCGTATCCTACATTTTTCAATGAGTGAGATTGCAATATCATATATGTATCATATCCGACGCCCATTTTGTGCTTTATCAAGTCTTCCTATTCTTACTTGTGCATACAATAGATTCTTGATTTAAATCCATTCTTAATTTTGAATATTTTTTAACACCCATATGCTTCAAATCATTGCAATTATGCTTGCATGTACGAGAGACCATGAGAACATACAAGTTCCAAGGTATTAATTTTTTAGAAAGAAACTTTGGTTAAAATAGATCAACAAACAGTTGCTTATTTACAGCTTCTGCAATATAAAAAGGTGATATTGACATTCGGAATGGAAATTTGACCTTGTTTTGACATGACAGATAGCTTTCTGCCCAACCACCAGATGGGAGCTGCTTAGACAGCAGAAACTCACAAGCTTTACGGATGCTTAAACAATTACTGAAATTCTTTCCAGCAGCAATTAGCCCTTTTATCCCAAACCATGTGCCATAAGTAAAGCAAACTCCCCAAGAACCATACCTGTTAAGCAGTTTGAGTAGTTAGTGGTCACCTAAACCAAGTTCAATTCCAATCCGAAATTGACTCTGACAAAAATATGCTTTACACATAATATTAATAGAAATTATTATTGAAAAAGTGGTTTCCCAAAGGGGGAGCAAACCATGAACCATCTGAAGCTTGAATTTTTTCAATAAAGGTAACAGCTTTTTCTATACAACGTTGTATTTCTTCTCGACGATGCCCGGGATATAGTTTCCCAAAGGCTGCTAAAGCTTGAATTGCTGCTGAGGTACATTCCACGTAACTATAGAGCAAAGAATAAGGAAATACAAAAACAAAACAAAAATTAAAATTTGAAAGGATGGAGTGGATGAATGGAAGAGGTTAAACAACTGATATTCAACAAGTACTTGATAGCTTACGGATAATCAATAACGATGTCACCAAATGTTTCAGCAGGATTGATTATCTGACAATAGAGAAGGCATTACCAACATCAATATTGTGTATTAATGAATTAAGTTTAATACAAAAACACCTTGACAATGACCAGGATCAATAAGAACCCTAATCTGAAATGTAATGAAACCACAAAAGATTCGTTCTTAAATAGTGATTCAATATGCAGCCACTTTTGTAGCATCAATCCAAAACTCGTGCTTGACAAACTGACAAATGAATGAATAAAAGTAGTTGTGGTTCTAATCAAAGTTAGTTCATTTCCACTTTTTAATGATAATTGATATGAACATAAATAGATTATAGCCAAACTTCAAGTGAAATCAAAGGAAGGTAGATTATACTTAAAACTTATCTACGAGGTAAGACATTTCACGACATATAAAGGGAGCTCGAGGAGCTTTGCTTTTAAATTAAAAGATTGAAACAAAAACAAAGTATATATTTTGTTCTTTCTAAAACATGTGCCATATGCCATCACATACTTCACATTTCAAATCAGATAAACATAAACAAATGATAACAGGCCTATTAATGAGAGAAGACTACCTCCAACCAGGTATAAGATCGTGTGAGCTCATATGTTGCAACGCCACCATTTTCATTCTGCAATGATTGGAAAAGACAAATACATTTTACACATAAACTTAGTATTATGCAAATCAAATTGATAATCATCTCAAGTTGCAGTTAAAACTAATTAACCTTTTTATAAGAATTAACACTATACTTTTTAATATTTTATAGGAAAAATTGTTCCTTCAGTCCTTTAACTTATTTTATCGTACTGGATTAGTCTTTCATGTTTCTTTCTCAAGTAGGTTCTTTAACTCTCGCAATGTGAATGCCAGACTTTTTTTTCAATTTTGTTTCTCCATTAAAAAAAAGCTTATGTGGCTGTAATTGTGCATGCGTGTCTGTTATAATTTGCTTTGCGGAGACATATACTTGTTGAGTCATTATTTTAATTAATTTTTCATTTAAAAAAAAAAAAGCAAAAAACATGTGATCTCCTCTTTAACAAAAATCAAGGTTCTTCAAAAAGCCTGGAAATTCCATCCATCAGAATATTAGAGGAAGCGTCTAGTTATTTTAGCGATGAGAAAAATGAAGGTGGTGATAAAAAGAAGGCTGAGGTTCCACCATAAAGAAACTGTTTGGGTAAAAAGGATTCAAATGACAATGAGGGAAGGCCTTTAAAAAATAGAGGTGGGCACATTCTTGGTCTTTTCTATTCAAAGATACTGCAAGCAAAGGAAAAGCTAAATCATTTTGCTTGGTTTGATAAAAGTTCTCTGATGCTTTTTCCTGTGGTTGAACAGAGTAGCTTGGTTTGTTATATAAAAAAAGAGTAGTTTGGTTTGTTCTATAATGACAAATATCTAGTTTAAAGGTTGAGATATACCCGCAAATGTTTTTCTGGATTTACAAATTGATATTTATAGGTTTCTTGAAGAACACCAATTCATGATAAGTACGGTCGGAACCAATAGCATAAATAATCACCATGATTTATTTTCTAGGTCAAGCATTCAGATAATATGATTTGAACCATGAGGGATCTAGCTACCTGTAATGAGAGAATAACATTTACAGCATCATATAATCTCTTTGCATCCAATGGTTCACCAACAATCTCAGGTGCAATTTTAGATAGCAATAGAGCAGCCTGAAAAATGAAAATAGAAGTTAAAATAAAATAAAGAATCAAATAAGCAAGTCTAGTTTTTTCAGAAATAATTACTTTCAGTCCTTCTGCTGTGCAGTCAGATATTGGCCATCCATGGTCTGCAGTTGAAAAAGGCCAAGCACCTTTTGAAATGTGACGGTACCATTTATCAAGATCCCCTGGACAATCTTCCGAAACCTTTTAAGAAAGAGAAGAGGAGATTCTGGTCAACACAGGCAAACCGATGTAACTTTTAATGATAAATAAAAACAATTACCTGTGAATTCTTAATGAATGCATGAGCCTTTTTTAGAGTTGGACCAAATTCGTCAATTAGGTTAGTTGAAATAATTGCTTGTGCGGCAAATGCAGTATCCCATAGTTGACTTCCATTGTAGCCCTGCAAACAAAAGTGGTTATGCATAAATTTGTAGTATTAATTTATTTTATTAGACTTTAACTTAGAAAAGCTTGATTATGCTGTGACACTGGTTCCACATAATCATAACAAGACAACAGTTATGTTCAATTAAATAAAAAAATCACTAGATAACTCCAGCAAAGGGAAAATAAGTTGACTTGTATGTTGACCTGCATTTTCATGCCATCTTCAGCAACCCATAGATAATCATAGATCCTGGGAAGATGCAACTTGAAAGCCTCTGAATTTGGATCTTCCACCCAGCAGCAAAGCATATTTAACACCTAATAATAAACATTGGGAATAACAATAACTAATTAGTATTAGTATTTCTTAGCATCCTAATTGTTTGGCTGGAAACATAAAAAAAATATAAGTGGAACATCATGCAAGGGAAGCTCAAAATCCAAATAAAAAGTATAATTAATACAGTAAAAGTAAATAAAGGAGGTCAAGTAAATAAATGGTCGGCACTCAATGAAGGAAAACTAGCAACCATTGAACAGTATGTTAATTTTCTCCTCCTTCTCAAAGATTGGAAAGTAATAGACAATGAATAGTTGAAGGGACTTCCATAGAAGCTTGCCCCCTCTCAAGAATTACCTTATTTACAGGACCAATGCAAATATAACGAGTGTTCTCATCTTCATAATGTATATGCTCAATTGCATTCTTGATAGCCTTTTCTCTCAACTTTTTGCCAGGCCAATTCATGAAAATAGGCTCAACAAACTTGTGTAGAGTTGCCCAAAGAATATCTTGCACAAGCGGATGAGGATAATATAAGTCTTCCTGCACAAAAACAAAGGTAATTCTTTTGTAACTCTTACTTAACTCTAGCTCAACTAAATAGATACTTGAATAGTAAAGAAATTTAATGCCAAGTCCAATTTGTTAGAGGTGTGAAATTATTCACGAGTCTTCACTTAATAGCTCAAGCTTTTGGAAGAGTTAGTCCATGACATTGTATCAAAGCCCCAAATGAACAAGTGGTCAACGCTTTAATCATGAATGCCCAATTATTCTAAATAAAAGTCATTATTAAGTGTACGTGTTGTCCCACTGGCAAGCTTAAAGGGCTCTTCTTAAGAGAGCAAATTAGAGATATAAAATCATTTGTGAGTGTTTTCACTAAACAGCTTAAGCTTTAGGGCAAATTGGTCAATGACACTGGATATAATTGTTTAGAGTGATGGATGGTTACAGAGGGAGCAACTTTTGTACCAAGGATATGACTGCCATTGCAATAAAATTGAAATCTTGGCAATGAATTGGTTGTGCAGTAGCAAAACAAAGTAATGTATGAGAATGTGGTAATAGCAACAACATTCAGGTTCAGCCTATTCTAGTTGGCCCTCATAAATTATAAAATCCAGGTGAAACTATATATATTTAAGGTTTTCATAGGACCAGTTAAGCAGTTTCACTAACCTTTGCACACAAATTGCGAGCCTGATTCCAGTCTATATCATGGTATGGAACAGTAAAAAGCTCTTTTCTCAAAGATAATATTGTTGGTGTGATTGGACCGACAAACCTCTTGCCATACAAGTAGGACATTGGCAAATAGACCATCCGGCAGTGACACCACATCCTTCCTGTAATGCGTAAAAGGTAATTTATTTTCTGTTGTAAGTAAAGAATGAAAGGCATAGCAAACAATGTTTAAGACTAATACAGACAGCCAATTTAACAATAAATTAGTTCATATGAATTGAAGAATATTACCTAAAAGCATATGCTACATGAAGTCACAAACATATGATGCACTCGTTCAGAAAAATGTATATAATTATTATAGTATTTATTAACTTATGAAGACTGTATTTCTTGTTTCCCTACAGCATAAAATTACACATCAAATGATAAAAGGTTCTCTAAATGATTGAATAACCAAAAAATATTTTGCCTCTTAGTTGGGTTTGCTACATAGAGCAAACAGTGGTGGTATAATTCCCTGCCAAGGCACAAAGTTTATTTAATAAATCCTTGCAGTTTGCACACATTTAAGTAAGGCACCTTGTTAGGCCTAAAATCAACATAACCTTTCATCACCAACGCACTTGAGTTTCTTTATTAAAAACAGAACTTTATCACCGTTCTTATTCCATAAACGAATCATTCTTTTAAACTTGCCTGATTTGGGAGGGAAATGTTTCAAACAATGATGCATAAGCTGATCTTGTTGATCAGAACACTTACCCAGTTGTAGAATTATTAACAAGAAAGTAGAAGTACTTAAATGTAAAGGATGGAAATTTCTTTGAACAGAATAAATAATTTAAAAAATTACAATAAAAAAAGTTCTTGAAAAAAATAATTTATAACTTAAGAAACAACTCTAAATGATCCAACAAATTTTATAAACCCTAGGATCTCTTATTTTACCTAACCTTGTGAGAACAACTGTTGTTGCTAGCGGTGCAGTATGTATGACTCGTTTACATTATTAACCACTTAAGTGGCTAGTATTTCGAACTCTAGAAGTGTTTTTTTACCAAAAGATTCCTTCTATTTAGTAAATGTACTATAACTAGATATATTCTCTCTAAGCAAGTTGAAATGGAAGGAGCAAGAACCTGGATGAACCGGAAGCGCGTATGGAAGGAGCCATATTTCAGGAGGGAGGGGATTATTTCCAGACCACTCAAACACTCCAAGTACCTACCAGCAACGAGATTAGAAATAAATAAACCACAACACCGTGTCTATTAATAAAATCATCAAAATAAGGCTAGGATAGGATCTTAACTGATAGCCACATTTTCCCCCACGATGTTATATGAGTAGCACCACCGTGCTCAAGAATCCAGTCACGTCCCTTCTCCATATCCCCTTCTCCATCATTAGGTCCCTCCCCTAGCAATCTTAGAGTAACATAACACAAGACAGAGCCAAACATTGTGCTTGGACCTTCTATATGCAAACCCCACCCACCATCCTTGTTCTGCAATTACATTTAACTAATTAGAAAAACTGTGGATTAGTGCGAAAGATAGAGTGAACCTCTTACCTGATGATTATAGAGGTAACGACGCATTTCCTTTTTATGCTCCTCTGTCAAGACCGCATTCAAAGCCCCGGTGACAGACAGAGTAATAACCTGTTTAATCATAGAGTTATTGTCATTATCAAATATCAATGAAAAGTGAAAACAAAAACTAAATGAAAACATCCAAATTTTGAAGGCAATAGTTGTGATTCAAGAAATTCGGAAGAATATTACCAATCCAGGCATGAGAAACATGGGACCTCCATAATCTCCCGGCCAGTGTCCATCATGACTCTGGATAGTCGAATAGAAATTCAATCCTCTTCTTAATGTTGCAGCAACAGCCTCTTCCGTCACATCCTCAACATCTTTGACTTTCACTTTAGGTAAAACTTCCTTCATCGGGTTCTCTTTCGCAAACTACATTGTTTTAAACCGAAACGAAAAATCAAAATCACAGAAACTTAGAAATCACTAGTAAAACACTGAATATGAATGGAATTGAAGAATTGAAAGTAAGGAAATGAAATATGAAATATGAAAACCTGAAGGCGCATAAGTAGATCATCACTGTGTTTGTGAGTGAAGCGATTATCGTGGAAATTGCGGCGAGCGGCTTCGATATCGTCGAGATCTTGCGGCGATCCGGAATGAGGATCGAACTCCCATACCTGTCTTCCGACGTGGTTGTTCAATGTCCGGAGCCATGGAGTACCTCCTTCCGCAACCTTGAGCTTCCACATTTTTGTAACAAACTGAATTACGGTGTAAGGAGTAACGAACCTGTATGTGTGTGAAGTAGATTTAGGTGTTATATGAGAGTTGAGTTGAGAGAGTGTGTGGATTGAGCAATGCCAGATGGAATGGGGCGAATGGGGACCGACGGACGGAGCACGCCAAGTGCCTAGCTGGCTCAAAAACACTCACATTTATTGCGGATGAAAATACTCGTGACATGTCAGGAGGATACATTCATGGTAAATATATTTTCTGAAAAAGATATTCAATTTTATGACATTACCACTAAAGTGCACTCCTTTTATGTTATCTAATTTATCGCATCAACTTGTATTCTTGCTTTAACATGTAGAACTTTTACCAAAAGTAGATGTTAGGAACACTAGATCCAAAAACTTAGTTTCCGATATCTCATTTGTTTACTTTGAAAAGTGAATTTGAATTATTAAACTAGTTGAAGTTAAAAATAAAATCAATTTATTTTTTTCTATTCCAATAGTATTAAGTTTAATATGTTTTATATAATAAATTATACTTTTTATTTGATATTTGTTGTGTGGTGTCCTAAAATTTCTTCTATTCCAAATGAGCATAATGGATTTGCTTTTAGTGTGTCAACCGCAAGGCGTCTAGCAAGGACAGTGAGATGGGTGTTGGATTTTTTTTTTTTTATTTCGATTTTGCCTCATCAATGAGGTGAATAGACTAAGACCAACTCCAACGGAAGTTTTCCATAAAGTTCTCCAACGTGGCAAACGGATTTTTCAATTTTTCTGCCATTGGAGTTGGTCACTCTGCCCATCCGTAATAAAACATTACTACGTTGCTTTAGAATAAAATAATAATAATTACATTTGCTGTACTGAAACATTTATTTTAAACATTACTTTAAATATTATGGAAAAATCCGTAGTAACTACGTTGGCCACTCAATTTTTCAATTTATGATGATGGAAAAATATTATTTTATTTTTTACTGAAGCATTACTTTACTGAAACATTTGCTTTAGAATAAAAAAATAAAATAATTACATTATTTTAATTATTATTTTAAATTATAAGTTTAATTTAAATTTTATTTATTTTATATCAATATTAACTTTAAATAATTAAAATTATTATTTTAAGTGATATAAAATTTTATATGAATAAAATATTAATATATAAAGTAAAGTTGTGGGACCCAATATGAGTTCTTCAGAGTTGCACCATTGGAGTGAAAAACTAGTTGAGTTGCTTTAAGCTGACGTGACCTAATATGTCCCACAAAGAACCCAAAAATAGATTCACAGTTGGAGATGCTCTAAGAGGCATGTGTTTGGAGAATCTGAGACGCTTAACAAGATGTGCGACGGTTAATCTTAAAGATAAAAAGGAGAGGATTTTTAGCACTAGAAGTTAAGTGTTCATTATGAATGACAATTGTATCTATTTTTAGTGGATTTTTGTAAAAATTATTCATAATGGATAAGATAAAAATCTTTAAAATGGATATGAAAATATGTATAGACAACTATCCATTAAAAATAAGTGGATACAAGTACCTTAGTATTCACCCGCCTTATATCCATACAATATATATTTATATATTTTTTATTATTATTATTATATACACATTTGTGCTCATCAATATTCTTAAATACATCAATATTAAACGTACACACATTTAAATATAATTTTTGTTTATTTCTTAGCTTAATCATTGTTGCGTTCGGAAACTAGAAATGAGTGCTCTACCTCCTTTTAGGAACTAGATATGGAGATAGTTGGATAATTAGTGATCTTGAACGATGGCTCTGATCTCCTTTACAGTGGCGCATAGTGGACAATACATGGTTAACACGCCAACGCCTAAGTCAGTTCAAGATTCAAGATGAGTATAATGAAAATGAAGATCATCGATTGTATCTTGTTCTTAGCATGTGAGCTATTTTTATATTTTGGGTCAAGTAGAGTGCATTTGAGATGGATTGCGCCTTAGTCAATTGGGCCTTTGGTCGGTCTACCCCGAGGCTTTATCGGGCATTGAAGGAGTCGGGGGAAGCCTTAAGGATCATTGATCGGCCTCCATGTCGTGGTCCGATGTGGAATGGAATTGAAACGCTTGGGATCAGTTTTGAAAAAAGTAACGGGGAGCAAACACATTTAATGTGGTTCCATCATTGAAATACTTCGTCACCATTTTATGACATGTGCAGTGTGACTAGCTAGGGTGTGACGCTGATTACAAAGTACTTGAGTGCACTCGAGTTTACGTGTATCCATGAGTGGAAATCTACCAGTTGATCTCATGATTTCTTTCATAATTGATCTTGATCTTGCAACTGCAATCGCTTATAAATAGATTCAATTGAGTATTTGGAATTTTTCGCACCCTTTAGCTTTCAAGCTTGCAGTTACTTTCCAGAAAAATTGCTTCGTTCCTTCTTCTCTAAGAGTATCACTAGAAGCGATTCAGCGTTTCACATACATCTTTCACATTTTTACATTCCTTTTGCTTCATCAATACCATATAACTGTGTACCTTCTTAACCCAAGCTTTATCTTTGGCATGCCTTATTTTCTAGTTAGGATAAGTGATATCACGATTGATTTAGTAAGTGATTCAGAAGTAGAAACTTAATCTGCTTCTACTCTGTGAACTTCACCTTATCTTCATTTCCCTTCTCTTAGTAGCGATCACACAGGACCATAAATTATACTCATATTTGACAATTTTGGGTCAGAAAAGGTATTTGGGAATTCCTTGGAGAAAGAAACTTCTTCTTCTGGGTCGTTAGATGCCCTTTTGTCGAATATTTGTGGAGGAATAAGTCGAGTGAAAATCCCAATGCCTCTCCTGTCTTGTTCGAAAAGGAAATACAATCTAATTTGTAAAGGAGGGAACAAGCTAGAAATTTCATTCGGCTTCAATTTCAAGGTTCATCGACCTCAACAAGACGTGCCTTAAGGATCCATGCCTATTATCATGCATTGATAGGCTCATTGACGGTGTGTTCAGTTTCAAAACATTGAGATTCATTGACGCCTATTTTAGGTACAATCAAATAAGGATGAGCCAAACAATGTTTCGAAGATAGTGTAAGTTCTGTAGTTTTTGGATTGGCTGCATTTTGGTAAAACAACATGCTGTTAAGCAAGATGTTGAACCAGATGTTCTGCCATGTCAGTCAGACATCATGTTCTACATGATGTTGGGACATGTTCTAGGACATGTTATACCAGGTAGTTAGGGCATGACTATTTTGGTAATTTTGGTGAGTTTTTTTAGTGTGTTCTGGTGCACACGTGGGGCGACTGTTATGGGAGAATATTGTAGGAATTTTTGTTATTGCAGATTCGGTTACTTTTCATAAAAAGGATCTTTGAGCCTTTTTAGGAAAGTTTGTATTTTCCTTCCATTTTGATGCAGGTTGATTTGCAGCCAGTTTATACTGATTGCTGTTATTTGTACGCCTCAAGAAGCCCAAGTTCAGTAGGTCTAAAGGTTATTTAACGAGAAGAAAAACCCTATTTGAAATAGGAGAGCATAACATGAGAATTGTGTAATTAGGATTAGCCGTTGTTTTGGTTGGTCCATGGGGTTTTCGTTTGTTCATTGTGTGCCACTCATGTATCTTCTGATGCATTGAGTTTGACTGATTGTTCATTGTTCACTATAAGCTTTTAAGCAAAGAGTGTATTGTTCTTGGTTGAAACTTTTAAGAAAAACTGAGTATTGTTTTGGAAGTGAGATGGGTTTCTCATATCTAGATGGTGATTTCTAGGTAGAAGTTACACTGGGTAGGGATTAAGTGAGAAGTTGTAAAATGGGATTGTTTAGCTTCGAATTAAAACTGCTAATTATAATACCCCATATTATCTAAACACTCAATTGGATATCAGATGAGATCAGATGAGGGTATATGTGCTCTATCTTGATCAATTAGAATAATGAGATTCTTTAAGTATTGTTAATTGGGATCAATAGAGCAACGAGTGAACTCTAAAGAGATTAACTATTTAATAAAAGGATAGATCAATGTTATTAGTTCAAGAAAGTATTTTAAGGTAACTCTAATAATTGATCAATTGGTGTTAGACGATAAAATATCAATTGAAGATATTTTACTCAATTGGATTATATTGTATAATATTAGTATTATATATATATATATATATATATATATATATATATTGGGTAAGAGAAAGAGAAAGGAAAAAGTGGAGAAATAGAAAGAAGAAGAAAACAGAGAAAAGGAAGAGCAAGAGAAAAGGGAAAAGCTCAAGGAAGAAGCGAAGCTCATGGATCATCATCATTATTCATCATCTTCTCCAACCTCCTCTTCTATCTCTAAGGTGGGTTATAGGTAGAACTTTAAGTGTAGAAGTTAAAGTGATTTGAGTTTAGGTTAGAAATTGATAAAATGAGTAAATTCGCTAAATCAATGTTTCTAACGGATAAAACGTGAAATAAGCTGCGTAATATAGTCGGGTTATATGTGGTAATAATCGGGAATACTTGTTATTATGTTGGAACATGTTTTGGTTGAGATTAGATTGAATTTGTACCATAAAAACAGGTTTTTATTGTTTCTGGTTCAGTGGTAACCGGTTACATGTTTGAGGTAACTGGTTACCTGGAAAAAAAAAAAGGTTTTTACGTGAAACAGAGGTGAAGTAATCGGTTACATGTTTGAGGTAACCGGTTACCTGAAGGTGTCTCTAACTAAGATTTAGGTTCTGTGTGAACAGTGACACTTGAAGTAACCGGTTACTTGTTTGAGGTAACCGGTTACCGCTGCTTTGATTTTTGAAAAATGTTTAGAAAATTCATAACTTTTAGATCGTGACTCCGATCGAAGCGTAGTAATAGTCGTTGGAAAGCTATGGAAATATCCTACGCAATGAAAGTGAAAAATATTGATTTTGTTACCTGATTAAATAAATCGAAGGAAGTTCAAGAAACGTGATAATTATGAGTTGAATTATTCCATGTAGTTTATTATACTATTGTGTTATGCCATGTCTGACTAATTGTTGTTAAGTATGATTGAGAGAATATGCATGCTTAAAATGAATTAGGAAGAGTGAGGAAACCTTACCCTAAAACCAAATGATATGATTCTAGGTTGTGACTAGGATTGTGATAGAAACCTAGATGGCGATGCTCACGTATTCGATGTATAGATGTACATCCTTGATGAGTAATGGTCTAGAGTAGAGAACCTAGATGGCGATGCTCGTACATTTGATGTATAGATGTGCATCCTTGATGAGTAATGGTCTAGAGAAGAGTGAAACACTAGTATGGAACATGTGTGTAAACCTTTGTGTTTTATGAGGAAAAGGCGAATGAGCCTTAAGGCGAATGTGGCATTGTGATTGTCAAATACAATCACATTTGTATGTGAGATCACGTAATCGGAACCGTTTCGTTGATATATGTCGTTCCATGAGTAACGAGCTCCTCTGGAATGTATGCATGATTACTTTGTAGGTTTGATTCCCATGTATAGTACGAATAAAGCCTACGGGTAAAGTGACTTGTGATGGGGTACAACCCATGTGAAGTGACGATTTGTAAGGTGATAATATGTCCCTTAGTTTTCGAATCCATTTCGTATGCCAAGTAATATATGAGGATCCATAACTCGTGCCGACTTCTAGACGTAGAAGAGGACGGGAAAAGGGGATGCCTTAATGAGGTTATCGATTAATGATATTTTGAGTTAACAGGCTCATGAACATGTTTCCATATAGTGTGAGATTGTGAACTCAAGGTCATTTCCCTTCCCCTTGACTTGAGTTAGGATATGCTAGAACCCTGTAAAGCCGAGAGAATCCATAAGATAGGGAACTCACTGAGATTAATATCTCACCCCATTGTTGTTGCTATTTTTCAGGCGTTGTTTGCAGGTTTGTTTTAAAAGTGGAGCTATGCTTGGATGTTTCAAGAGAAGCTTAGCTTTAGTATTCTGCTGTGTATTTGTTGTATACAATTGAGGATATTGTATATTGATCTTAGTTTTTATTGTTTTGGCTAGTTTCCATATCTTGTACCATAGATTGTGTTTATGTTTTTAGAATGGTCAAGTATGTGAATTACGCCATTAGGCACTTATGATGGTGTCAGTACCAATTAAAACACTTGTATAGCATTATTCTATGCATATATTATACAGGGCGCTACAGCTAATAGTGGATTTTCTTCCTAGTCTGGTAGCCCCCATATGTAGGTGAGTTGCACCGAACTGGGTTAACAACTTTTGTGTTATTTACTTTCTGCAATTTACAGTTTTTGGTTGTGTGTATACAAACTGTGTTTTGATCGCAGTGTTGTGACATTTGTCTCGACATCTGGTATTTGCGTGCCAGAATTTTAGATAGCCTTCATGACAAACATGAACAACTATTATTATGATGTTATGTCGTTCAGGGATAAAAGTGCAGAAGCAATATACCAAAGACTCATGGATACTATGTTCGCCAAACAAATAGGTCAGAAGCTAAAGGTTTCTATCAATGACAAGGTCGTAAAAACTCCTGACAAAGGGTGACATTGCGGTGATATGAAAGAAACACTATCTTCGGTAAGAGGTTCAACATACAGCTTAATCTGAACAAGTGCTCGTTCGAGGTACATGCAAGAAAGTTTTTATGTTTCATGCTAACCAGATGAGGGATAGAAATCAATATGGACATGTGTCAGGTGATTATCGATATGAGGAGTCCAACCTCAATTAAAGAAGTTCAATAATTAAACAGAAGGATATCGACACTCTCTATGTTCTTATCTTGCACATGCGATAAATTAGTACACTTCTTTGCCACACTCAAAAGGGTAAAAATAAATGCAGTGGATATAAGGTTGTGAGGAGGCCTTCTAAGAGTTTAAGAGTTTCCTTTCAGCCTCACCAATTCTTATACGTCCAAAGGAATGGGCAACATTATTAAAACCGATTATCCGATCAAGCAAGCATTAAAGAAGCTAGATCTGAAGGGAAGAATGATGTCTTGGTTAGTGGAACTATTTGAATACAACATAACGTGCATAGTCAGAAGTAGTATAAAATCCCAAGTCTTGGTGGGTTTCTTGGTCGAATTCAGCACACTCGTTGAAGCAGAGTCCTTATGACTTTGTTTTTTTATTAGTGGATGAATCCTTAAAAATTAAAGGGAGTGGAATGAGTATCATGTTAAAGGGGTCAGCTAAGGTACTCTTGGAAAAATATTTTATGTTTCAATTTCCAGGCCAGTAACAACCAGGCAAAATATGAGGATTTCATATATGGAATGAAATCCGCCCGTGAAGTAGGAGTTACCCACCTCAGAGCCAAAAGAGATTCTTAATTAGTCAATAACCAGATACGGTGAGATTATCAAATAAATGAACCATTGCTAGATAAATACTTTGAGACTTTCAAAATAATACATGTAGGGGGAGATTGTCAAATAAACGTACAACAACTCCAAAACATGTCAAAATATTTCGAGACTTTCAAAATAATACATGTACCCTGTGAGGAAAACATCTTGGTAGATCTATTGGAAAACCTCGCCAATATGAAAAGATTGGGTCTGAATAGGACGATAATTCAGAAGATCCTCGACAACCCGAGTACGGAGATCAAAGAGATCGTAATGACCGAGAAGGAGAAAATTTGGATGACCCCGATCTTTGAATACTTAACTAATGAACATTCGCCAGAGGAAGAGATACATGCCAAGAAAATCAGAGACTCTCCACCCGTTATGTAATGGTAGCATGAAAACTCTACAATATGGGCAGGGCAACACCCATGTTGAGGTGTATTGCTGAGGAAAAAGTAATCTTGGTTTTGGTCAAGGTTCATAGAGGTATTTGTGGCAGCCACATAGGAGGAAGAGTCTTGGCAAGCAAACTTCTAAGGGTTGGAGATGCTCAAAGACAACGTGAGGTTTATCAACAAATGTGACAAGTGCCAACGATACATGTCATTCATCCACACCCTTGTCGAATTGCTTTGTTCAATTATCTCACTGTGGCCATTTTACAAATTGGAGGGGGTGGACATAATGGGGCCATTCCTACTAGCACTAAGACAACTAAAGTTCATATTGGTTGGGGTTGACTACTTTACCAAATGGGTGGAGGCGAAAGCAATGGTTAAGATAATTGAGGAGAGAATCAAGCATTTTTATTAGAGGAATATTATCTATCATTTTTGTAACGCCCCGATTCCAATTATTCCCATTTTGTTGAGTCTTTTATTTTAATTGGGTGATAAATTATTTTAATTGTGAATTTGGTATGTTAAATGTTATTTTATCGTTTTGAGAGTTTTCGGGGAAATTATAGTGGAGGGTATTTTAGACTTAGAAAAGTGTTTAAGTGTTGAATTTTATGAGAAAATGAATTAAATTGAATGTGAGTGGAAAAAGAAGAAGATAGAAAAGAAATAGGAAAGAAAGAAATAGAAAGAAAAGAGATAGAAAGGATATATAGAAGGAAAAATAGTAAGAAAGGGAATTAGAGAAAAGGAAGAGAAAGAAAAAGGAAGAAGAGAAAAGAAAGAGGAGGAAGAGAAAACAAGGGAAAAAACTTAGAAATTCATCAAGATCAATCACAGAGCAAGTTGGAATCCGGGTAAGGGTGTGAAATCTTGTTATCTTAGCAATGTGTATGATTATGTATGATTGTATTATTGATTTTGCTGATTTTCATGAGTTTTGGAACTAAACCCATTTGTGTAGAAAATGGTAGAAATCGATGTTTTCGCGGATAGAAATCGATATAATTTGTGTTGTATGATCTATATGTGTGTATGAACCACTGCTAGTAATTATTTTGCTGTTGAAAATGATTTGGGGAAGAAATGGGAAAAATTGGAGGTGTGGAACAGTGTTCACGCAGCAGAATTTTTCTGCTTCTGGTGCTGAGCGCCGGGCGAAAGGTCCTGAGCGCCGGGCGATGCGTCCTTTTCGCCGGGCGGTTCGAGAGGCGCAGAGGTGCCAAGCTTCTGCCTCTTTGAATTATTTTGGGGATTTGGTGTCGCCTGTGCTTCGCCGGGCGAAGCAGAGGCGAAGCACGTTTCGCCGGGCGGTGAGCATGCTTCGCCGGGCGGTTGTTCTGTTTTTGAAATTTTTTTTTTTTTTACAAAATTCATAATTCTCGAACCGTAACTCCGATTTAGGCGTTCCTTATATCGTTGGAAAGCTATTGAGCTGTACTTTGTGATTATGATGGTGTGGAAATCGTTGGCCGATTAAATAAGTCAAAAAAGTCGAGAATAGTGTTATTTAGCGACTTTTGTCGTTTGCATGTGTGTTTGACTGTGAATCATACAATAGTGCATTGATGTGAATGTGTATAGATTGTATGTGATTTTATGAGATGAATGCATGAATATATTATGAATATGTATGCATTTCAAGAATGTCTTGAGTCCTTATCATGTGTAGCATAATGATGTACATTCTTGTGTTGAGGGATTCTAATGAGAATCCGCCATAACATTGTGAGCCTCTCTTGGTGGAGGTGTGAGCAATCTGGTCGTGAGCCTCTCTCGGTGGAGGTGTGAGCGATGGTTATAGACGATTGTGAGCCTCTCTTGGTGGAGGTGTGAGCAATCGGATTGTGAGCCTCTCTTGGTGGAGGTGTGAGCAATCGGGTCGTGAGCCTCTCTTGGTGGAGGTGTGAGCGATCCATAAACACTGTGAGCCTCTCTTGCTGGAGGTGTGAGCGATGGGTGAACATTATAGGCCCGACGGGGAGTTACTTTGGTAACGAGCGATGGTTCCAGCAGAAATTCCTGAGTAAACTTGAGATGATTGAGTCGGTACCGCATTGCATTTGCATAGAGTCGTGAGTCGGTCTCTATGATTTGCTTTTCTCATCTTTAAATGATGCATTGGTGAATAGACATTTGTGTATGTTTATGTGGAATGATAAGGAGTGTGAAAGTATGCCTGATGTGTATGCTTGGTTTTATAAATATATGGATACATTGCGATGTATGTAAGTGAGTTGTGATGAATTGTGGTGAGAATGTGAAATATGTGTAAGTTTATGCTGTTATATATATAATTATATGCATTGTTATTATGATAATATTGCTCACCCTTCTGCTGTTTTATAATGCTCTATGAGGCATTGCAGAGTAGGTATGCTGGAGGTCTTTTGTGGAGCGTGTCTCCATTCTTTTGGTCGGTTGGCTCTGATATGTAGCACCGGGTAGCTAGGTTGTATGTTATTCTTTTGTGATACATTTGTACATGTATCTTGTGGATAAATGTTGATGTAAACATGAATTATGTTGGTGAAGTATATATCTCTGTATATATATATGTTTGAATGTGGTTCAATGTTTAGATTTTCCGCTTTTATTCTAAATATTGAAATGTGGGTGTAAGGACAAAGTTCCTCTGTTGCAAAGTTACCCCACTGTTGCATATCAATGTGATGAGCAGGTGTTGTATGTTTTAATTTCATAATTGATGTGACATACCTCTTTTATACCATGTTTATAATTATACTCTGACGAAATTTTTAATATGTGCCTAAAGGATTATGTGATTATTTGGGGGTATAGAAATGGGGTGTTACAATTTTAGCCAGCCTAAAACCATTATGTCAGACAATGGATCCCAGTTCGCTAGCTCGACTGTGGTGGAATGTGCTTAAATCTTCAGATCCAAAAAAAATTCATATTCGTTGAGCATCCATAAGCCAACGAGCAAGTCGAAGCGGCAACCAAAGTCATATTGTCGATAATGAAGAAAAAGTTAAACGAGGCCAAATGGTTATGACCTGAATAACTCCAGTGGTATTATGGTCATACACCCAACCCCATACTCCTCGACCATGGAAACCCAATTCTTAATGGTATATGAATGTGACACACTGATCTTGGTAAAAATTAACCTCCCTAAATGGCAGATGGAACAATTCAATGAATATGACAACCAGACCGAATTAAGAAGCGAAGCAGACCTGGTCGAAGAAATCCGAGAAATTTCTCCCATTGAAGAATATGCCACGAAGCAAAGAGAAAAATTAAAATACAACATCAAGGTATGACCAAGGGCGATGGAAAAAGGGGATCTGATTCTGAAGTGGATGGTGGACCCATCCAAAAAGGGAAAACTACATCCCAACTGGAAGGTGTTAGACAAGTGACTTCATGTACAATAGGAAGTGAATTGTGGTATTCAAAATTCTCGATTAAAATTACATTTTTATTACTTAAGAAGTGAAAAATGTTAGTATTTTTAAGATTAGAATAAATAGCAGCAAAAATTAAAAGCAGTAAAGTAAATTGCAGAAAGTAGATATAAGGTTAGAGAGATGGCACCTGAGAATTATCCAGGTTCTGAAGGACGTTGAGTTACTTATGTCCCCAAGAGATGTGTTTGAGATTTGACTATAAACTTGAGCTTTTACAGATTATGCCCACAAGCCTTTGATACAAGCAGATCTGAAGATTTTACAATGGCTTATCCCCGACTAAAATATAACTTTTCCATGGACTGAGCCAACGAACTAATTAGAGATTTTCCAGGATGATCTCAATAACCAAACAAAACTTTTCCATGTTGAGTTCTAGAACCAAATAAAGATTTTAAGATTCGTTAATCTTAAGAAACAAACTCGATTTCTCACAAGTATCACACTCTTTTGAGTAATAACAATGGCACATCACCAGTACAACTTCTTCCTCACAAGTAGTTTTCACTCAATAGGTAATAAGGCAACTTTGGTGAAAATAACATATATATATATATATATATATATATATATATAGAGATAGAGAGAGAGAGGGAGAGAGAAGAAGGAATTTGAAGGTTATCCTTCCAAGGAAGAATACGAGTTAGGTGTTCTGAAGTTAAGCATGTAACTTGGATCGTATATGGGACAGAACGATTGAGATAAGTGGATTTAACTGAGAAGCGTGGCATTTTCTTCGAAGGTGTGTATACGTGTGGAGTGTTGTATGTGAGTTGGTGAGTAGTGTGGAACCTCACAATTGCGCTTTAGATGGTTTAAGTTTTGTTAAGTGGTGACTCACATATGATTGAAGTTTCGTGATGGTGTTACGTTGTTATTGGTTGAGAGCTTATGTCAACAAGAAACCTTGAGTGAGTCGGAAACCCCGTAAGAAGAATTGATATGGAATGAGAAAACCAGAACCGGAAGTTGATAAACTATTTTGGATATATTGGTTCGAGTTTAGAATGGATTTGGAGTTGTATATGTTATGGTTGTAACAGTGTAACTCCTGCATCTTTATCGTCTAGAGAGTGTTGGAAAGATGTTAAAGTATTGTGCGTTGGCGAAGAAATTGTTCTACCATAGGATGTCAGTAAATTTCTTGTACCGTTAGTTAGTAAGGACCCCAGTGGATAAGTGTGTTTCTCCACCGACAGTTAGCTACCTGGTAATGCTTAAGAGTTTGTGGTATTCCATTGTTAGAATCAGAGTTGCGCAGTGGAAGGTGACAGATGAAAGAGTTCAGTCGGATTTACAAGAATCAGAGTAGGAATTGATTGTAAGATTGGAAGCAAGAAGATCTCGTTCTAAGTGTGTTACCTTTTGGTGTGATACGAAAGAGATGAAATATCAGATATAGATGGGTACAATGTATATCGTCAGATCGAGTGGAAACTAGTAAGGAGTCGTTTGACGAATTATGAAGTGGTTTTGAATGTTAAAGGACTTATGAAATGATAGTTGTTGGTAATTGCATTAAGATAAGGAATGACTAAATTACCATGTGAGGATTTAATGAGTGTGTTATCCTAAACTAAGATAAGGTATTATGGTTTTGTGTTGTAACTCAGTAGAAGAGTATAAAATGGTATTTTTCCTTCCGAATGTAGGATGCGACTAAGTCTTTTAGTGTGAAACAACAGATGAATTATAGAAAAGCGAGTTGAAAGTTAACATAATATTATAACAAGAGTACAATTAAGGACGTGACGTTTGATAATTTGTGAAAGCAAGGATTTTGGTCTGTGAAGTCAAGTTGGAATTGGAATACGTCAGAAATTTTAACGGAAGTAAAGTTAAGTGTGGATCTAAGACAGTGATACAAGTTGTGGTTTTGTTGAGTGGAGGAAATTCGGGGGGGAATTTCAATTTAAGGGGGGAAGAGTGTAATACCCCATATTATTTAAACACTCAATTGGATATCAGATGAGATAAGATGAGTGTCTATATGCTCTATCTTGATCAATTAGAATAATGGGTTTCTTTAAGTATTGTTAATTAGGATTAATAGAGCAACGGGTGAATTCTGAAGAGATCAACTATTTAATAAATGGATAGATCAATGTTATTAGTTCTAGAAAGTATTTTAATGTAACTCTAATAATTGATCAATTGGTGTTAGACGATAAAATATCGATTGGAGATATTTTACTCGATTGGATTATATTATATAATATTAGTATTATATATATAAATATATATATATATATATATATATATATATATATGTGTGTGTGTGTGTGTGTGTGTGTGTGTGTGTGGTAAGAGAAAGAGAAAGGAAAAAGTGGAAAAATAGAAAGAAGAAGAAAACAGAGAAAAAGAAGAGCAAGAGAAGAGAGAAAAGCTCAATGAAGAAGAGAAGCTCATGTATTATCATCATTATTCATCATCTTCTTCAACCTCCTCTTCTATCTCTAAGGTGGGTTCTAGGTAAAACTTTAAGTGTAGAAGTTAGAGTGATTTGAGTTTAGGTTAGAAATTGATAAAATGAGTAAATTGGCTAAATTAATGTTTCTAACGGATAAAACGTGAAATAAATTGCGTATTATGGTCGGTTATATGTGGTAATAATCGGGAATACTTTTTATTATGTTGGAACATGTTTTGGTTGAGATTGGATTGAATTTGTACCATAAAAACTGGTTTTTATTGTTTCTGGTTCAGTGGTAACCGGTTACATGTTTGAGGTAACCGGTTACCTGAAGAAAAAAATAGGTTTTTACGTGAAACAGAGGTGAAGTAACCGGTTACATGTTTGAGGTAACCGGTTACCTGAAGGTGTCTCTAACTATGATTTCGGTTCTGTGTGAACATTGACACTTGAAGTAACTGGTTACTTATTTGAGGTAACCAGTTACCATTGCTTTGATTTTTGAAAAATGTTTAGAAAATTCAAAACTTTTAGATCGTGACTCCGATCGAAGCGTAGTAATAGTCATTGGAAAGCTATGGAAATACCCTACGCAATGAATGTGAAAAATATTGATTTGGTTACCCAATTAAATAAATCAGAGGAAGTTCAAGAAATGTGATAATTATGAGTTGAATTATTCCATGTATTTTATTATACTATTGTGTTATGCCATGTCTAACTAATTGTTGTTAAGTATGATTGAGAGAATACACATGCTTAAAATGAATTAGGAAGAGCGAGGAAACCTTACCCTAAAACCAAATGATATGATTCTAGGTTGTGACTAGGATTGTGATAGAAACCTAGATGGCGATGCTCGTGCATTCGATGTATAGATGTACATCCTTGACGAGTAATGGTCTAGAGTAGAGAACCTAGATGGCGATGCTCGTGCATTCAATGTATAGATGTGCATCCTTTACGAGTAATGGTGTAGAGGAGAGTGAGACACTAGTATGGAACATGTGTGTAAACCTTTGTGTTTTATGAGGAAAAGGCGAATGTGGCCTTGTGATTGTTGAATACAATCACGTTTGTATGTGAAATCACATAATCGAAACCGTTTCCCTGATATATGTCGTTCCATGAGTAACGAGCTCCTCTGGAATGTATGCATGATTACTTGGTATGTTTGATTCCCGTGTATAGTACGAATGAAGCCTACGAGTAAAGAGACTTGTGATGGGGTACGACCCATGTGAAGTGACGATTAGTAAGGTGATAATATGTCCCTTAGTTTCCGAATTCGTTTTGTATGCTAAGTAATCTACGAGGATCCTTGACTCGTGCCGAATTCTAGACGTAGAAGAGGACGGGAAAAGGGGATGCCTTGATGAGGTTATCGATTAGTGATATTTTGAGTTAACGGACTCATGAACATGTTTCCATATAGTGTGAGATTGTTAACTCAAGGTCATTTCCCTTCCCCTTGACTTGAGTTAGGATTGGCTAGAACCTTGTAGAGCCGAGAGAATCCATAAGATAGGGAACTCACTAAGATTAATATCTCACCCCATTATTGTTACTATTTTTCAGGCGTTGTTTGTAGGTTTATTTTACAAGTGGAGCTATGCTTGGATGTTTCAAGAGAAGCTTAGCTTTAGTATTCCACTGTGTATTTGTTGTATACAATTGAAGATATTGTATATTGATCTTAGTTTTTATAGTTTTGGCTAGTTTCTATATCTTGTACCATAGATTGTGTTTATGTTTTTAGAATGGTCAAGTATACGAATTACGCCATTAGACACTTATGATGGTGTCAGTATCAAATAAAACACTTGTATAGTATTATTCTAGGTATATATTATACAGGGCGTTACAGATAATAATGGATTTCCTTCCTGGCTTAGTAGTCCCCAGATGTAGGTGAGTTGCACCGAACTGGGTTAACAACTTTTGTGTTATTTACTTTAAGCAATTTACAGTTTTTGGTTCTGTGTATTTAAACTGTATTTTGATCCCAGTGTTGTGACATTTGTCTCCACATCTGGTATTTACGTGCCAAAATTTCAGATAGCCTTCATGACAAACATGAACAACTATTATTATGATGTCATGTCGTTCAGGGATAAAAGTGCAGAAGCAATATACCAAAGACTCATGGATACTGTGTTCGCCAAACAAATAGGTCAGAACCTAAAGGTTTTTATCAACAACATGGTCATCAAAACTCCTGACAAAGGGTGACATTACGGTGATATAAAAGAAACACTATCATCGGTAAGAGGTTCAACATGCATCTTAATCAGAACAAGTGCTCGTTCGAGGTACATGCAAGAAAGTTTTTATGTTTCATGCTAACCAGATGAGGGATAGAAATCGATATGGACATGTGTCAGGTGATTATCGATATGAGGAGTCCAACCTCAATTAAAGAAGTTCAATAATTGAACAACAGAAGGATATCGACACTCTCTATGTTCTTATCTTGCACATGCGATAAATTCATACACTTCTTTCCCACACTCAAAAGGGTAAAAATAAATGCAGTGGATATAAGGTTGTGAAGAGGCCTTCCAAGAGTTTAAGAGTTTCCTTTTAGCCTCACCAATTCTTACACGTCCAAAGGAATGGGAAACATTTGTGTTGTATTTGATTGTTACTGAGAAGGCCCTGAGCTCAATTTTGGTCCAGGACGACGAGGAAGGAGAAAAGTCGGTTTATTTTTGTTAGCAAAGTGCTAAAAGGAGCTGACTAATATATATAATGTTTAACTCTAGTGTTGTGATTACGACTAGAAAGCTAAGACCATATTTTCAATGATACCCAATCATTATTAAAACCAATTATCCGATCAAGAAAGCATTAAAGAAGCTGGATCTGAAGGGAAGAATGATGTCTTGGTTAGTGGAACTATTTGAATACAACATAACGTGCATAGCCAGAAGTAGTATAAAATCCCAAATCTTGGTGGGTTTTTGGTCGAATTCAGCACACCCGTTGAAGCAGAGTCCTTATGACTTTGTTTTTTTATTAGTTGATGGATCCTTCAATATTAAAGGGAGTGGAACGAGTATCATATTAAAGGGGTCAGCTGAGGTACTCTTGGAAAAATCTTTTATGTTTTAATTTCCAGGCCAATAACAACCAGGAAAAATATGAGGATTTCATAGATGGAATGAAATCCTCCCCTGAAGTAGGAGTTATCCACCTCAGAGCTAAAAGAGATTCTTAATGAGTCAATAACCAGATACGGTGAGATTATCAAACAAAGGAACCATTGCTAGATAAATACTTTGAGACTTTCAAAATAATACATGTAGGGGGAGATTGTCAAACAAAGGTGCAACAACTCCAAAACATGTCAAAATATTTCGAGACTTTCAAAATAATACATGTACCCCGTGAGGAAAACATTTTGGTAGATCTATTGGAAAACCTCGCCAATATGAAAAGGTTGGGTCTGAATAGGACGGTAATTCAAAAGACCCTCGACATCCCGAGTACGGAGATAAAAAAGATCGTAATGATCGAGAAGGAGGAAATTTGGATGACCCCGATCTTTGAATACTTAACTAATGAACATTCGCCAGAGGAAGAGATACAGGCCAAGAAAATACAGAGACTCTCCACCCGTTATGTAATGGTAGCATGAAAACTCTACAATATGGGCAGGGCAACACCCATGTTGAGGTGTATTGCTGAGGAAAAAGTAATCTTGGTTTTGGTCAAGGTTCATAGAGGTATTTGTGGCAGCCACATAGGAGGAAGAGTCTTGGCAAGCAAACTTCTAAGGGCTGGAGATGCTCAAAGACAACGTGAGGTTCATCAACCAATGTGACAAGTGCCAACGATACATATCATTCATCCACACCCCTGTCGAATTGCTTTGTTCAATTATCTCACTGTGGCCATTTTACAAATTGGAGGGGGTGGACATAATGGGGCCATTCCTACTAGTACTAAGACAAATAAAGTTCATATTGGTTGGGGTTGACTACTTTACCAAATGGGTGGAGGCGAAAGCAATGGTTAAGATAATTGAGGAGAGAATCAAGCATTTTTATTAGAGGAATATTATATATCGTTTTAGCCTGCCTAAAACCATTATGTCAGACAATGGATCCCAGTTTGCCAGCTCGACTGTGGTGGGAATGTGCTTAAATCTTTAGATCCAAAAAAAATTCATATTCGTTGAGCATCCATAAGCCAACGAGCAAGTCAAAGCGGCCAACAAAGTCATATTGTCGAGAATGAAGAAAAAGTTAAACGAGGCCTAAGGGTTATGGCCTGAACAACTCCAGTGGTATTATGGTCATACACCCAACCTCACACTCCTCGACCATGGAAACCCAATTCTTAATGGTATATGAATGTGACACACTGATATTGGTAAAAATTAACCTCCCTAAATGGAAGATGGAACAATTCAATGAACATGACAACCAGACCGAATTAAGAAGCGAAGCAGACCTGGTCGAAGAAATCCGAGAAATTTCTCCCATTAAAGAATATGCCACAAAGCAAAGAGAAAAATTAAAATACAACATCAAGGTATGACCAAGGGCGATGGAAAAAGGGGATCTGATTCTGAAGTGGGTGGTGGACCCATCCAAAAAGGGAAAACTACAACCCAACTGGAAGGCGTTAGACAAGTGACTTCATGTACAATAGGAAGTGAATTGTGGTATTCAAAATTCTCGATTAAAATTACATTTTTATTACTTAAGAAGTGAAAAATGTTAGTATTTTTAAGATTAGAATAAATAGCAGCAAAAATTAAAAGCAGTAAAGTAAATTGTAGAAAATAGATATAAGGTTAGAGAGATGGCACCTGAGAATTATCCAGGTTCGAACGGACGTTAGGTTACTTATGTTCCCAAGAGATGTGTTTGAGATTTGACTATAAACTTGAGCTTTTACATATTATGCCCACCAGCCTTTGATACAAGTAGATAGGGGTGTTCATTGGTTCGGGCAAATCCGAACCAAACCGGAATCCAAACCAAACCATGGTGTTTGGGTCGTACATTTTTTTAATTCGGGCAAAAACCGAACCAAACCAATGAAACCCGATGTTAATTGGTTTGGGCAACGGATTTTCAAAATTCTACCCGCGAGCCCGTCTACCCGAACCAACCATATTAATTCATATAATTTATATCATTATAATGGAAACTAGTATAAGATATTCAACTTTAAAAAGGAAGAAAAATGAAACATCATTTGAAACATTCACAATCTATATGAAAACACGAAAATAAATAAAAAAATATATTATCATAAAAAATTAGTTGATGTAAAGTAGAAAATTTTAAAAATATTTTCGCATATTTGTTTCTAATGCATCCGATCAATCTAACCCAAACCAACCCGTTATTTCTCGGTTTGGGTTTTATAGAAAAAATATGAAAATCCAATCCAAACTAATCCATATATTTTTGATCAGTTTGGGCATCGGCTACAAGCATATCTGAAGATTTTACAATGGCTTATCCCCGAATAAAATATAGCTTTTCCATGGACTGAGCCAGCGAACTGATTAGAGATTTTCCAGGATGATCTCAATAACCAAACAAAACTTTTCCATGCTGAGTTCTAGAACCAAATAAAGATTTTAAGATTGGTTAATCTTAAGAAACAAACTCGATTTCTCACAAGTATCACACTCTTTTGAGTAATAACAATGGCGCATCACCAGTACAACTTCTTCCTCACAAGTAGTTTTCACTCAATAGGTAATAAGGCAACTTTGGTGAAAATAATATATATATATATATATATATATATATATATATATATAGATAGATAGAGAGAGAGAGAGAGAGAGAGAGAGAGAGAGAGAGAGAGATTCTAAAGAAATAGAGAAAGAATTAATTTTGGTGTGAAATAAAAAGGAGAGGTACCTCATTTATATAGGAGAAGAATTGGCTAAAAAAGGAAACAATCTATGGGTTAATTAAATCATCTAATCGATTAGGTCCTAATCCTAATCGATTATATACCTCAATTAATCGATTATTTGTGTCCATTTTGGAAAGTTTTGTTAGAGAGTCATTACCAATCATTAAGATACTATCATAATTGAATGTATAATTGATTTTTCTACTTCTAATAAATTATTTTTAGGATATAATCAATTAGATTGTTCGAAAAATGCTTTTAATGAAGCTGACAGTTTCCTAATCAACTGGCTAAGACTTGAAAATAGTTTTTTGGTGTTTTGTTAGTTAAAATGAGGTTTTAAAAATGCTTTAAGTGTGTGTGTGTGTGTGTGTGTGTGTGTGTGTGTGCGCGTGCGCGCATATATGTGTCATTTGTGTCAGTATCTTAGGAGTTACTCTTCCATTTTTACAAGACTCTGGTCACTCAGACAGACATGGCCAAACGAGCTTACACACTTCCTCTCTTTTACAATTATGTGACTTTCAAGTTCCTCTGCCATATACACCGATCATATAAGAAATTCAATGAAAATTTGAGTATCCTACTTGATGAGGCCTGATATGTCTTCAAGAAGTGTTGTGAAAACTAGACCAGACCGGCCGGTCTGACCGGAAACCGACACCCCATCCGAACTGGTTCATTCTTTGGATCGCCCTCGTCATTGGACTGTGGAAAACCGGCTTGGACTGCTAAAACCGGGAAAACTTGTGGTTTGCGTAAACCGGCAGTTGAACTCCATTTTTTTTTAATTTTCCTCAAAACGACGTCGTTTTGAGTATTTAGAATTAAAAAAAAAATGAAAACACATTTTAGTAGGGCAAAAGAAGCACATCGCAGAGTAAAGATAGAAACGCAGCATCCAAATCCAAATCGTTTAGTTTCATCGCAAAATCCAAATCGTTTTGTCATCTGCATTGTTCTCTCCATTTCACAACATCCTCTGCGTTCGTTCTCTCCTTTTCGCAACATCCACCGCGTCTTTCTATCCTCCACATCGTTTCTATTTCGATTTCCAGGTTCGTCGTTTTTGTCATAGATTTTATTCTTTGTACTTTTGAATCAATCATGTGATGAGACTGTGAGTGGAAATTTTTGTGATTCTGCATCTTTATGATTTTTGTGAGTGGAAGTAATGATTTTTGTGCGTGGAAATTTTTGTGATTCTGCATTTTTATGATTTCTGTATCGTCCAAACTAGTAACCAATCCTGAAATAATATAATATAACAGATTTTCAATTTATGTTATCAAAGAGAGGATAGGATTGATATTTGTGAAAAGCCATTTTTTCTGTTGAATTTGTATATCTTATATTTTAGAATTAACTGATTTCCATTATATATATATATAGACTTGTAAATTTTATTATTTAGAATAATGTTACTATTTGTATTATTTTAATTATTAACATTAAAACTGATTTTCTATATTTAAAATTTCTTATATTATTGTTTTTTTTTCTTATTAACATCAAATCTGACTAGTTTCACCTTATATTTTATTTTTACTAATAACTAAGACTAAAATAGTTCATTGAGATACAATCAGTTATACTGTATTTTTGTGATTTTTATGATTCTCTTAATTTGTGATTTTTACAACACTGCTCTTGAATATGTCTATAAAGTATAAACTATTGAATGTGTCTATAAAGTATAAAATATTGAATGTGTCTATAAAGTATAAACTATTGAATTATGAATATGTCTATTGAATATGCGACTGCTGTTTGTTTGTGGAAACTGGAAAGTATCAAAAGGATTATTATTTCAACAAGATTATTATTTTAGCCATGCTTCAAAGATGATTGAAGATGGAATTTTATTAATAGTTTGTTGGTATCATTGGCATGGAAAAGTTAACAGTAAGAACTTTTAAGATTATTATCACATGTGAAAAGTTAATTGTTGGTATTTCTCCATCTAAGATTTTATTAATTGTTTCAACAAGATTATTATTTCAGCCATGTTTCAAAGATGTTTGGTTCTACCATTTTTTTTGTAAAATCAAATGCATCGTTATTTATTACATGTGAGAACAATATCTTGTAGAAATATAATTTGTTACATGTGAGAACCTTGGAATAATATCTCTTACTTGTAGAAATATATTGAAGTATATAATCTATGTGTGACCAAAGTGTATTTGAGTTTGACAATTTTAAACTGTTTTACAGGAAAATGACATCTTCTGAAATATTATCATCACAACCACCATCACAAGAAGCCTCTTCAGCTTATAGTTTAGTTCAAAATAATGTTAGAGGAAAGACTGATATAGCTTGGGCACATTGTACTAAAAGTCCTGATGGAAAATGTCTTGTTTGTATCTACTGTCACAACTTTTGGTGGAGGTGGAATTCACAGGGTAAAGCAACATGTGGCTAGAGTAGTAGGAAATGTTGAAATTTGTAAGTCAGTGCCTGCTGAAATTCGTTTTCAGATGAAACAACATATTAATGAGTGGAGCAAGAAAAGAAATTTTTTAGATGTGGCTGAAAGCGAGTCATTTACTAAGGAAGGAGGTGAATTGCAAGTACAAACGAACCCACGAATTGGTGCATCTAAAAAGAACGACACTCGCATTGGTACTTATTTTTTTACCCAGAACAACTCCTGGAGCTCAGCCTACTTTAAAAAGTGTGATGCAAAGTAAAGAAGTGGTAGAAAAGTGTGATCTTGCTATTGCAAAGTGGTTTATTGATGCATCTATTCCTTTCAATGCTGCAAATTCGCCCAACCTGCAATTGACGCTCTTTGTTGCATGGGTGTTGGATATAAAGTTCCTACTATGCATGCTCTTCGTGGTAATTTGTTAAATAAGTGGGTTGTGATGTGAAGATACAGATAGAGCAATATCGTTCTATTTGGAAGGATACAGGTTGTACTCTTATGGCAGATGGGTGGACTGATCGTTGTAGGAGAACTCTTATCAACTTTTTAGTTTATTGTCCTAAAGAAACTGTTTTCATAAAGTCTGTTGATGCCTCAGTTGCTTCTAAAACTGCAGACACGTTGTTTAAGCTTTTCAAGGAAGTAGTGTTGTATGTTGGCCCGAAAAATGTTGTTCAGATTGTTACAGATAATGCTGCGAATTATGTTGTTGCTGGAAAGATGTTGGAAAAGGAGTTTCCTAAGTTGTATTGGCTCCTTATGCAGCACACTGTATTAATTTGATGTTGCAAGACATAGGGAAGTTAGAGGAAGTAAGTAGGGCAGTGTCACATGCTTCAAATATTACAAAATACATATATAATCATTGTTTTGCATTGTATTTGATGAGACAAATTACAGGTGGAAGAGAAATACTTCGTCCTGCTCCAACCCGCTTTGCTACTAATTTCATTGCATTGTAAAGTATTTTGTCTCATAAAGATGCATTGAGAGCCATGGTAACATCCAAAGAGTGGACACACAATATGTGAGTTACAATTATAACAATTAAGAATGCTAATATTTTATTTAAAATAGGAAAATTTATATAATTATATCTACGATTGGTGAGATTACAGTTATACAAATTAATAGTTATCACTTAATTTTCCAGAACAAAACTCTCAAAATAATAAGATTTCTAATATACTCATAAAACTAATTTTTTATTTATTTATCTAAGTATATAAGAAAATAATTTATGATAATAAATAAAGAGTTTTTAATTTAAAATATTCTAAAAATTTAATAATTTTATATAAATTCACTTTTTATATTAAAAAAAAAAGAGTAGACAATATTAAAAACAAATGTATACTTATATGCAATTATATAATTAATCACGTGATATTAAAAATATATTAGGACTAATTTCGAAAAATGTGACATTCTTCCTTGTAAGTAGAGTCATTGATCTTTATCGAATTTCAAAATATTGTAATATCATCTCAAAATTGATTATAAGTAGAGAATAAATCATTATATCAAAATATAATACTCTAAACATAATTTAATAATATAAAATTAAAATCATTAAAAACATTCTTGCACAAAACTAGAGTAATTGGAGTATATAATGATTCTAAATTTATTTTAAAATAAAGAATATTAAATTGATTAATTATAAAATAAATTCAAATGAATTATTTGAGATGAGACATAAGTGAGATGAAAAATATATATAACAATGTCATAAACAAATAGGATATATTAATTTAAAGGGTCATGCTAACCAGTGCCCCAGGGTGGGGCACTGGTTAAGAATTATAAATAAGGAAAATATTAGATGTTTAGTTCATTAAATACACATAAGATTCTTAAAAAAAGTTAATTATTTATGTTTTCAATGCATTGAATATACATATTTAAAAAAAACATGTATTTATAGTTTATTAAAAGATGTTCAACTTACCTTTTAAATCTCTTAACCAGTACCCAGGGGCACTCGTTAGCATTTCCCTAATTTAAAAAGCATTCATATATATAAGTTTTCGTCTGAAATTTTTGAGATTAAAATATTTAGAATTATGCTTTATTTTAGAATAAATAAATGGAAATATAGAGAAATACTCAATGGTGTGACAATATCTTAGCACTTTAACAAACTTCTTTACTCACCCCTCATCAACATGATGTGTATTTTGTCAAAATGATTGTAACTTCTTTAAATAACACATCTCATAAATATATTTAGATGTCAAAACATTTTAAAAGTGATACCAAAAATAATTAAAATATTAAATAACAATTATTTAGATAAAAATAAATAAAATTTGGAATCTTCAAACATCGTTGGACCTATGATTTCGTATTAATGAAATTTTACTCCGAAATTGAATATATTTCAACACGTCTTTATTACTACTATATCATAATAAATATAAACACGAATTAAAAGAACCCTTTTATGCAATATAATTGAAGGATATATAATTCATATATTGAGGTTAATGGTAGTGCACTGTCAGTGTAAGACAGTTTTACACATGCAACTAATCAAAATGTTTACAAATGCCATGTATTATCAGTATTTTTAAAATAAAAATATGTTTTATTCTAATACATGATTGTAATTGGTTGACAGTGTAAAATATTTTACACTGTCAGTGCATTTCCTTTTTTTTTCTCTTCATATATTTTCATGTCAAAATCACGGATACCATATGAAAGATCAATTAAATAAATATTCATCAAACATAGTATTACCACAATAGTAGTTTAATCATATGGTATATTATTCATGTAAAATTGGACACTTTCATGAACCATGCAATATCAACTATATTTTTCTATTCATATTCATATATTTAAATCCCAATATGCATCATTTTATAAAGTATTAATAGCTCTAAAATATATATCAACCGACTCTGATACTAATTGATGAATTTAAAATAATTGATAAATATAAATAATGACATTATTATATCAAAGAATATCAAAAACGGTAAGAACGATATATCTTGTAGGATTTGAGAGATAGTCATCGGAAAAGTGAGTGTAAAAGGATTATTATCCTCATTGCCGTCTAGGATTTTCAAAGTACGTTAACTATTCAATGAGACAACACTTAAATAGCTAAATGGTTGAGGGCGGAGACCTCTCATTGACCTTAGCTGAATGATTCAACGCATCACGATTCATTCAGTCACAAAATCCAATTAAATAATTCATCAATAATTAGTGTTTAATAACAATTGACCATACCATAATTAATAAATAATTAATTATGTCAATCCATATTTGATTAATTAAATAATTAATCTAACACTAAACTCATCTTCAACCTCTAGTAAGATTAACATCATTATTACTTCTCAATTCTAGGGAATGTGAGATCTATTGTAGAGGAGGTTCATTCATGTTGATGTTTATGAAGTTCTTGAGTTGCATGTCAAGATTCAGATTGTGTGATGTTGTTGGAGTTTAGCAATCCAGTAGGAAAATGAAGAATTATTTTCTTCAGGATTACTTCGGTAGAGTTATGTGGAAGCCTACAGACGGAGTCAAAGTTTCTGTATTATTCTTCAGACATATCAATGTTCAAGGACCGATATGACCGAGTAAAGGTGTCAGCAGAATGGAGACTTGATAAAATTATTGTTTCTGGAAGATTTAAGTCAAAATCAGGTGGATCTTGGAAGATTGGCGAAGTAGACGTCGTATGCAAGAGAGGATCAAGATAAAAAGATTAGTTATTTTCAGGAGTATCTTGTATCAAGTGGTTGTATAGTTTTTATAAAACAATTTTTATATTATCAATATCATTATAGTGGAAGAAAAGAATTTCCAACAGGAAACCATCGAAGAATGGAATAAGTTCCCGCGGGACGATAGAGTTGAACCACTATATATTTGGTGTACTCTTCTTCTTCTTTTTCCTTTCTCTCTCTCTCTCTCTATCTATCTATCTCTCTAGATCACTAGATCTCTCTCTCTCTCTCTCTCTCTCTCTCTCTAATTTTCTGCATAGTTTTGCATGCTTAGATTTGTATTACTTTCGTATAATAACATGTTGTTAGGCTCTTTCTGCTTATAGTGATTTTGTAATTAAAGTTTAGAGAAGAAGGCTTGCATTTGAACATTCACTCTTTGGATTATTGTTGCACAAACTCTTGCTGTTAGATTGATCATTCAATTAATCAAATTTAATTTGAGATGTATGTGAAAATTGAATTATGACAATTGTTGAATTGCTTGTTTAAGAAAATTCATATTTCTCCGCTGTTGTGATTACTAATAATTTGAGTTAACTATAATGTGCATTTTTAAGCCTCACCGCCAAAATGCACATTATAGTTAATGGATGGAGTAGTAGTAGCTAACGAAATTGTGGATTATGCTTCGAAGGAGAAGAAGGCTTGCATATTATTCAAGGTGGATTTTGAAAAAGCATACGACAAAGTTAATTGGGAGTATTTCAAATACATGATGAGAAGAATGAGATTTGGCACCATTTGGCTAAACTAGATGGATTCTATCATCTTCACGAGTTTTATGTCGATGATGGTTAATGGGAGCCCTACGAGCAAATTTAGAGTGGGAAGGGGTTTAAGGCAGGGCGACCCATTATCCCCATTTCTGTTTGTCATTGCAGCAGAAAGGCTAACTGGTCTGGTAAAGAAGGCAGTAGACAGTGGTGGTTTATCAGGTTTTAAGGTGAAGAATCTTTGCATGGTGGATATTTTTCAGTTCGTTGACGACACATTACTATTTGGTGAAGGAAATTGGAATCAAGTTTGGTCTCTCAAAGCTTTCCTTAGAGGGTTTGAAATCGTCTCGGGTTTAGGAGTGAACTTCTTCAAAAGCAAACTTATCGGAATTAACGTAAGTGATCACTTTTTGTCTGCTGCTGCATCTTTTCTTTCTTGCAGGATTGAAGGAAAAAAGTTCTCGTTTCTTGGCATTCCGATTGGAATTAACCCCAGGAGAATTACACTGTGGAATTCGTTAATGAGCAAACTCAAGCTTTGCCTTGCAAGTTGGAAAGGGAGATTGCTGAGTCTTGGTGGCAGAATCACTTTACTGAGGTGAGTTTGGAGCAGTTTATATATTTTCTTCCCCTCTTTCTACAAAGCGGCGATGTCGATTTGTAGAGAAATCATGAAGTTATAGAATAATTTTTTGTGGGGTGAAGTAGAAGGTAGCAGGAAGATTAATTGGGTAGGATGGGAGAAACTTTGTATTCCTATTGTAAAAGATGGTCTTGAAAGAATTGAGGATTTTAACATCTCTTTACTGTTGAAATGAAGATGGTGGATTATCAAAGGTAAGTATTCGTTGTGGCTCCAGGTTTTGAAAGCTAGATACAGAAATTTGGTAAGTCATGTGCGTAATCCGATTTGCTCTAGAAGGAACTCCTTTTTCTCTTCTTGGTGGAAGGATATTTTGTTGCTAGAAAGGAGAATTGATATGGAGGTATTTAGAGATAATTGCGCTTTCGTTTTGGGTAAAGAAAATACGATTCCGTTTTGGCATGCTATTTGGGTCGGAGAAGTGAGTTTGAAAGAGGTGTTCCCTACATTATTTCTGTTGACCTCATCTAAGAATGTGAGCGTTTCAGATATAAGCATTCTGAGTTTTGAGATATGAAAATGGGGAGATTTCGGCGTTCCCGCTATTGCTAATGCTGATGCGATCTGGGACGTTCAAGCCTTGAGGCTGCTTCTTTCGTCTTCAGCCCCCAGTCTGGATCAGTTGGATTCAGCAGTGTGGAAGCCTGAACCGGAGGCAGGGTACACAGCAAAATCGGGTTATGAATTATTGTCTTCGTTGCAGAATTTGTAGGTTCAGTAACAGGTTCTGAGAGAGCCTTTTTGCTGTTATGAAGGTCGTCGATTCCGTTTAAAGTGAGGACCTTCAGATGGAGGTGCTTTTTGGATAGGCTCCCGACGAAAGATCAACTGTTTCGCTGTGGCATTATTGATGTTCCGGACTCTGTCTGTGTTTTCTGTACTTTGGAAACTGAATCATTAACTCACATTCTTTTTTATTGTAACATTTCTAAGTTGATTTGGAGGGAGGTGGCTGCTTGGATCGATATGGAATCGACCCCTGTTAGTGACAGGTGGAGGAACTTTCTACAATGGACATAATTCTTTTTGAAGAAGAAGGCGAAGAGTGGTAAGGTTAGCAGCTTGTGACTGGAGGTTTGCTGGTGCTTGTGGAACTCGAGGAACAGAATCGTTTTCAACAACGAGTCTTGTGATGTTTTCGATATTTTGTGGAACATCAAAACGTTGGCTTAGAGGTGGAATTTCATTGAAGAAATTAATAGTCCCAATTGTAACTTTTACGAATTTTGTCAGTTTCCTTTGCATTATTTTGTTTAAGTCTCAATTAGTTTTAATTTCTTTGATTGCCCGGGAATTGTTTTCCTGGTTTTTGTATACGGGTTAGAGTACCCCTAGTACTCTTTTAATCCATTCCTTGCTTACAAAAAAAACTATAATGTGCATTTAATCACATGCTTTATAAAATTGTCACTATCTTTTGCTTCCATTTGTTATATGCTCTTATTGTACAACAATTGGCCTCTGAACATGTAATCTGTGCATCTGTTGGAAAGCTTTGATTTTCTAAAAGAAAATGTTTTTAAAAATGATTTTAAGAAAAAAAATTATTCATTCCCTCTAGACCATTCGATCTCCATATCCTCCGAAAAAAATTGATTGGCCAAGATGATTTATTGAAGAGATAATTGACATTCTAACTGAGGTATGTCGCCTTTGTTGTTTAAGGGTGGAATCACCATCGTATTACTATGTCCCTTGATAGAAAGTAGACTTAACGGATATACATAAGATGATGGCAAACTAAATTTTTCATTATTTGTGACATTTCATACCTGATTTAATTTTTTATATAAAAGTTTAATCAATATTTTTAACTTTAACTTGAGTGAGAGAATCATTCTCCAAAACAAGTTTCTGAACAACACATAAATCCGTATCAAAGCACGCTACGCAACATATAGCAAGAAAACTCTACCTAACATAATCTTTTCAATTAAATATGTCAAATATTACATCTTTAGTGTTTTAAGTGAGACGTTTTTAACGAGTCTATTTTAAAAGCAGCCCCACACCACAAGTTTATTATTCACAAAACAGACAAGTAGCATTTTCTTCCATTAATGTAGTACTTTCAATGAGCACTATTATTAGGTGATAAATAAATATCAATACTAAAGTCCAAACAATATAGTAATGATTGAAGAAGGTGAATATGAAAGAAAGAAAACAACACCAAATATACAAGTTGGAGTTGTAACTATCTGCTAGGGATAGTTACATGAAAGAAAAGTCACATTATTTTTCTTAACGAGGATATACTCAACTTGGTTGACATTTTAATGGAGTATTCAATTTTTTGCTGAACTATAACTTCACTTACAAGTTAGGTTAGGTGTCATATTTTTCAAACAATTATTGGAAGGAAACTGTTCCATGCATATTTTTCTATAGAGACAGGTTTGTTATATTTTTCTATCAATTATGATTTAGACTATTATTACACTTGATTTGATTTGTACACCATAACAATATCTATAGAGACAGGGAGTAGGTTTCTTAACTAACAAGTTTGATGTCATATTTTCCTTACAATAATTGGAAGGAAAATGTTCCATGTATATTCAAATACTGGTTATATTTTTTTTGACTTTTTTGCTGTTCTGTTTTAAATGTGATTTTTTTTTAAATGTGGTTTTTTTTTAAAATATGTTCCATTTTGAATTTTTTTTTCAGGATACCTCTTTTAGAGTGTGTGTTCGTCCATTCATTTGAAAAGAACCTGTACGAATTTTTTTTATGGTGTGTGCTCGTCCATTCATTGGCCGAGTATGGAAATATTGTTTTTTTTTGTTTTATTATTAATTCAATTTATATTAATATTATAATTAAATTTAATAATAAATATATTAAAATAAATTATTTTAATCATATAAAATTGTTTTTTTTAAAATAAAATTTAGACTATGATTATTATTTTTTGCAATATATTTATAATTGTGAGAATTATGCGGTAAATAAATTTAAAGAAGTAAAATACTTTTTATTGATTATAAATAAATAATATACATATCATTGATTATAATGACCGTTTGTTCCATACCCGGTGTTCTTTTTTGTTCGCTTTTCCTTGTCCAACTCTTGAGTTCTATTTCTTGAAGGTGATGAAGATGAATCGGAAGACAATTCTTGATTGTGATGTGTTGCAGGGGGGTCCGCATGTGTTGTAGGGGGTCTACATCCATACCAAGAAGCTCTTGAATATTATAATTTGGCATATCCATAAGTTGTTCATCTGTGAGCAAAAAGTTTTGAAATGAATGTGATGGTTGTGTGTAGGTTTTGGGTTGGGTATGTTGAATTGGTGGGTAATAGACAACATCAGCGGCGAAGGTAGATGTGGGCTGAGAGAATGTAGTGTTGAATGTTTGGTGTTGAGATTGAGGGTATGAGTGATCGAAGTTTGGCTGAGGAATTGGAGTGAACTGTAAGGGTGGTCGATGGGTAGATTGGTGTTGATATTGTTGGTTGTAGTAGTAGTTTGTTTGAGGGAATGAAGTGTGGGGAGTTTGGTGTTGGGATGAAGTGGCATAGAAGGTGTGTTGTTGCGTGGTTTGTGTGTGATGGTATGTTTATTGTGCGAATGAAGATGCTTGTCCCCCAAATTGGGATGTGTACATTGGTGGAACATCGTGATGTATGGGCGCGGTAGTTGGTTGCGTTGAAGATGAGGCATGTTAACGGGGGTCGTTCAAAAATTGGGTGGGAGCAACATGCACAAATGAAATTGCATGTAACCAATTCAAATATTCTCAACTTGGCTTACACTTACCCACTACCGTGTCCCCCTGGAATACCAAATGTCTTCTCTGTTTTCATTCTTTCACCTCATCTTTGTTCAATTCTTGCCAATGGATTTTTTTTGGGTTTTTCTCATTATCATGTCGTGTTGTTCCCTTAGACACTTTGCTTGGGAAGGAATTTGTTGTTCAAACCCAAACTGGAGTTTGACCCTATCTGTTTGATGCATTTTCACATTAAAGAAATATATAAGATAAGTTGCCGCACTCCAGACTCGACTATCTCTACAATCAGGCAATGGGAATTGAAGGTATGACCTTCATATAAACTGTCACAAGAAATATCAAAGTTAGAATATAAATAAGAAGTCTAGAAAACACATAGGTTATATAGTTTCAAACTTACGTCTTTTTCTTCATGTGCTCTAGTGCGATTCGATACCCACGTAGATAAAAACAAGGACTATTTTTGTAATTCATACCTCGTTGGCACCATCTTGCATTTACAAAAAAATTATTAATGTTAGGTATAGTTTAATAAGAAGATAATAAAGTGCATTTATATATTAGGAATACCTTTGAGCGTATGAAAATGATGGCTTCATTGTAGTAACAGGAGCAAGCAAGGGTATACGCGTGAATTCCCAAACAGTGAGTAGTACTACACAACCTCTTATGCTCCTGACATCGTTGAAGGAAGCCTTGCACATATGTGTGTACAATGTTGCCAAACAAGCAAAACTTCAACTATATGTGTTCCATTTTTCTAGATCTCCTACGAAAGGTATCCAAGATGAATGCATCAGATTGTGACTCTTGTCTGGGAACAACAAAGTAGTAATGAGAAGTAAAATGTATAGTTTAGCTTGTAAAATATTATCTTCCTCGGTTGGGGAAAATTTATTTTTTAACTCTCCTAACAGACGCTCTAGCCAAACAATCTTTAGAGACCCTATATTTTTATCAGAGTCTGTTGGTTATACCCCTAAATTCTCAATGTAAACATAGTTTGTTACATAAGTAGGGCCATTAACACCTTTTCCATCTATTCGGAGACCAAGTAACACACTAACATCCTCTAATGTTATAGTGCATTCACCAGTTGGTAAATGAAACATATGTGTTTCCGGTCTCCATCTCTCTAATAAAGCTACAAATAGTCTGGAGTCAATCTGTAAACTCGACATTTTTACGACATTCGCAAAACTGGCTAGTTCCAAATACATAATTATTTCTGCACTTGGTTGAATATGAGTATGCGAATGGACTCGGAACCTACCATCCACCTAGAAAAAAATAGAATTAATAATGAATACAATGATTAAATAAATAATACGTTGAGATTATAGGAACCTTACATATGCTTCGACGTTTGTTGGTGTTCCACGGTGCGATTCTCCCATCTACAACAAGACATTTTGAGTTTGTGAAGTGAGTTTGAAAAAAAATCATTGATGAGTTAGCGAATGTGATAAAATATTTAGTAGAAGCTGAAGAAGTGTGTGTGATAAATTTTTTTATTAGTAACTAAATTTATAGAGTTAGAGAAGTGAGTGTGCATGTGAATGGTAAATAATTTGAAGTGACCTTACAATGAGAGCTTTAATTTAACAAGGCATGACATGAAAAATTGCAGAGCTAGAGTAAGCATGCATGCAAGCCTATACCATTACCAGCTAGTCTTGTTGTATGCATGGAGAGTATCTTTTGTCACGTACCTGCTCGTCCCTCCAATGGCCGAGCACTAACGTGTGCCTATCCTGCTCGCCATTCCTTTGGCCGAGCACACACATGTTCCTTGGGTTCCGAATTTTGTTGCATATCTTTAAGTTTACATATATATATATATATATATATATATATATATATATATATATATATATATTTGTTGCTTCATTTGCTCATTCTACATTCTAACATTTACTCATATTTTTTTTCCTCTAAATGGCTCAGAGAAATTTAGTAGTAACCAGTCACTTTAATGGTACTATTTTCACAGATACTAATGTTGGATTCTCATTTAGCAATATAGATACCTACTCATTCAAAATTCATGCGAATTCTGATTTCTTTCATTTCAAAGATAGGATGGAAAAAAGCTACAACGTTGTGTTGAGTAGATTATTTATCGCCATCCATTAACTAATGGAGATGATGATACTGTATTTTACATTATGACCCCAATTAGAAACGACGAAGACGTGAAAGCAATGTTTTAGTGTCACAATATATTTGCTCAATTACCTACGATTGAGATATATGTTCGTCTACTTGAACATTCCAAAACATAAGTATGGAATGAGTCAAAATTCTGACGACGAACCAACACAAAACAATGAACCTTTCATACCTAATGAAGAGGTTGAAGAAGATTGTGAGGATGATCTTGAAGAGGTCAGAATGCAAGATATTTTTTGTAACAACGATGATGATGGTAGTGAAGATCTAATCGACGTGCCTACCCAGGCAATTAGCGCCGAACCAATAAATTTTTATAACCCACCTTGTTCATATGCAAAATATATGCTTGAAAGATGCTGAACCAACATCTGTTTTTCGATGTATCATACCAAACCATATAGGTGATGAAATAAAGACGGGGATGGCATATAACACACAGTGTTGACTATTGGGTGAAAAAATCTAACAATGTACGATACATAATTAAATGTAAGAAACCAAAATGCAATTTCAAATGCAGAGCTTCCTTGAGAAAGAAGAACTCAAAATGGAAGATTGGTAAGCTCACTGAGCCTCATACATGCACTACCACGTCTATGTCACAAGACCATAGGAAGCTCGATTCAAAAATGATTAGCCACTGTCATACCCCAAATTTTTCCTACCTGTATATAATTTCCATATGTACTTTCGTCCACTAACTGTTATTCAAAAAAATCCAAAAAAATATGTTGTTCTTGCTCAAGGTGTTGCTAGGGTGAATTAAGTTGCAGACAAGGTTGTCAGGTCAGATGTATATTCAATGGTTTGGATTTATCTGTCAGGAAAGAAAGTGTTTCAAGATCAAGGCTAGGATGTGCAATTCAAGTGGTGTGGGTCTGAGCTTTTAGTTAGGGTTTGTGTGTAAAATCAAGATAGTTGTGAATGGACTAGGTTATCAGATTGCGTCAAGTTATCAATTATTTCTTGATTGAGAGGTCATCAATAACCAATTCATTTCCAATTAGGATTTTATGCACTAAGTCATGGTGTTAATTTCAAGGTCTATTCATTTAGTCCATAATGAAAATTTTGATTCATCATAACTCAAGTGGCTATGTGTTCAAGATCAATTCATTTTGGACCCATTCCTCAAAGTATGATCATTTTTGTCAAGACATTGTCAAAGAGTTTTCAAGTGCACCACTTAGTTCGTATTGAGTTCTCATCCCATCAAGTGATGTCTAAAGCTTTTTTTTTAAGAGTGATTAGGATTGTTCAACATAGAATCAAGTCTTTATTCATTTCAAATGAAGAAGTCAAGAGTGTGGATGTTCGGTTCTCTTGGATTTTCAATGTTAATTGTCATGACATTTTAAATCAAGAATTAAGGAATACACATATGGAGCATAAGAATTCAAGGTCGTTTCCATAATATTCAATACAAATTCTATACAAAGGAAATTAGGCATTGGTCCAATTTATAAGAAGATTCAAAAAGTGAAAGTCCATGTTCACATATGAATTACAAAAAAAAAAGGCTCAAAGAAAATTCTACAAAATAAAGCATATTGTCCAAAATTTTACAAAAAGACTAGATGTTACAATTCCATCCAAACTCCAATAATTGTACAAAAGTAAAAAAGCTACTACACAAAATGACATAACGCACATTGTAAATAATCTACCCTTCAAACAATATCCCATCCTCCACAATTTCATTCCAAGCCATCAAATGAACCAAACATGACACATCACAAAACCTTGCTACTACCTCCTTCCAAATCATCACGCTGACCCCACTCAAACCGTCAGCTACCATCAGGATATACGCTTCAGCCTCACACATCAACTTGTAAACCATGACCCTCACAATGCACCTTGTTGAATAATAATAATAATAACAACAAATTGATTCACCACAACAAATCATCACCAAACCATCCCTACTGCACTGCATATATTTTCAGCAAAAGAATCCCACAAACCATAACGAATCATTACCATAAATAAAACTTTCCAGAAACTGCAATGCAAAAACTCCACTCCAAGCCATTACTTTTTCCACAAACGACAAAAACCAATCCAGCCACAAATATACACAATTTGCAAAACGTACGACATGTGAACCCACTCATACAACCTGCATACCAATTGCAAAATACGCACAAATAATTTCAACACTACAAAATGACCTCACAATTACAAAATGGCAACAAATTGTTATTTCCAATCCTTACCTCTCCACACTATAAATAGGAAAGCTTCAATCTTCATTTCGGGGAAAAGCTCTTGAGCCAACAAATCTCTGCCCAATCTTATCTTCGATTATTCCTAAAACCATCGTTAAATCTTCAACCTTGCTGCTCATAAAAAAACCACAACAAAACCCATCAACAATCCCTCAAACCCACCCTCAACCATACACATAAAACCAAGCCCATTCAGAATCATAGAAGAAGAGGAAAAGATAGATTGAACCAACTAATCCTCAAATCTGAACCGAAAGAGAAGAAGAAGAAGAAGAAGATGAGGACGAACCTGAGATGAAACGGACCAATTTCAGATCCAACGCGATTCAGAGGGTGGAAAAGGTTGGAGCAAGATGTTCTTCTTGTTGTTTCGTTTTCTGGATTCTCGAGTTCTCCATATTTTGATTTTGACTTTTCTGATGTTGTTTTTTTCCATGACTGTGCGTGTGGGAAATGTGCTTTGATTGTGTGTTTTTAAGCTGATGGTTTTTTTCTTTCTTTTTGTGCCAAGCTTGGTTTCACTGGGCTTTATTATGAAGCACATAGTGGATTTTTCCATACTCACCCCACCTATAATTCATGCGCCTCACCCTTGTTATTTCTCATCCAATTTTTTTATATTTATTTTTCTCTTGATTTTCTCTAAATTTTTAATATTGGTTTTGTAATGTTAGATATTGATCTTGATCTATTATTTTATTTTGTCATTTCATTTTTATTTCTTTTTGGATTTTTTATCTTGGGTCAATGAAAGTCTAATATCATTATTGTCGATTATCGATAAAATCATGATTAAGATGAGACCACTATTTAGTTCTTCTTGTTTCTATTTCGATTTTTATTTTCATTTTCGGTTTTGGTCAATGAAGTCTTTGATATCATAGATATTGGTTATCGAAGTTGTTAACCTTCATTATTTCAAATTTGTAGTGAATGATCATTGGGATCATTTCCTATTCTTTGGGATCATGATAGGTTACCTTCGATTAATCAACGAAAGTTTGTGATTAAGACGAGACCGTTCGCTTTTCCTTTTCGTGTGGCACGATTCTTAGAGAGTGAATCACAATATCATTTCTCCATAGTGTTTTAGCATAAATATCATACTTGCGTGACCTCCTATAACATGATCTTCATCATAGATCATGCTACGATGGTTTAGCGCTATAGTCGACCCGATTCATTCGATCATTGACAATTAACGATTAACAACTAACAACTAACTTTAATTTCCGCTCAATATACTCTTGTTTTAATTTCTGTCAATATACTCTTGCTTTACTTTTCCGTTAATATATCTTGTTCATATTTTTATTGTTTATATTATTATGACATTGTTCATATCATATTCATATCTTGTCATATTATTCATACCTTGATCATACTAATCAAAAACACGCTTAAACTATCGAAACCCTAAAAACAATCAATTGGTGGACTGTTGGTTACTATTCTGAGGCATGTAGTATGAACCTTGTACAGAAACCTTAGTAAAGGAGATTTTGTCCGACTCTTGATCGTGGCTTAGTATAGGACACCTTGCACACACACGACTTTCTCTTGGACTACCTGACAATGACCTAATTTATTTCTCGCAATCCCATGTAATTTACATGCACCCCACTCCCATTCCGATGTATGCGCTTTACTCACTTTCATTTGATCGTGGTTTGTTTACTAGGAGCACCCATAGGGACTAACATAGACTAAATCATTTTCAAACTAATTATCGATTCGTCGTCGAGCCATTTTCAAAATACTCTTGTAAGTCGAGTGCCTTTTGCCTCGCCATCAACCTAACACACACACTTGCACCTTTCGTTGTGGTTTCGTTACTAGGAGCACCCCTAGGGACTATAATCTATCCTCATCTCTTTTCACAACCAACTGATTCAATCATTTGTCAAACCGTTTTCTCAATCAACATACAAAAGAAGGAGGTTCTTGGAGTCTCGCATTCCTTGGATCTTCGAATGAATGGCTCTTGAGGCGCATGCCTTGGGTTATTGTTCATTCAACCTTTCATCTTAAAACACTTAATCTTTATCAAACATTTTCGCAATCAATCATGAAAGAAGAAGGTTCTTGGAGTCTAGCATTGCTTGGATCTTCGAATGAATGGCTCTTAGGGCACACGCCTTGGGTTGTTGTTCATTCAATCTTTCGACTTTAAACGTTCAACCTTTTTCAAAACCTTTCTAATCAACTCACGAAAGAACTAAATTCTTGGAGTTTAACATTCCTTGGATTCTTGAGTGACTGCTTTCGAGGCACGCCCCTTGGGTTGTTTGTCATTCAATCTTTCGTTTATCAAACCCAAACCCAACCTGTAGTTCCAAACTACGAACATTCGGATTCCTCATTCTCGTCCGAATGAGAATACGTAGGCACAAGGGCCCCAATCCTTGGCGAGCACCAAAAACCACCCATTTCCCCTTAGCATCAATCACCTTTTCTCGTATCTTTTCGCTTTAATCGTTTAGAAGATAACAAATAAGCTTAGCTAACATTCATCACAAATCAAACTAAGAGGTTTCCATTGAGTACAACGGACGTGAGGGGGTGCTAATACCTTCCCCTCATGTAACCGACTCCTGAACCTAGAATGTGGTTGCGATGACCATGTTCTTATCACTTTATAGGTTTTCTAGATATTTTCCTTTCCCTCTTTTGGGATAAATAAAGTTCGGTGGCGACTCTATCAAACCATTTCTTCTGCGCCTTTTGTGAGAGGGTAGTATTTGATTTTTCGAGGTGCGACAGCCACAACATCAGAGAGCTTGTTAATCGTGGCGCTTCGCTTAAAGTGAAGGTGATCATTGCCCACATTGTTGAAAAATACAGGCACATAATATCGTACAAGATAGCATGGATTGCAAAGTTTAAGGCCATAGAGTCATTGTACGAAAATTGGGAAACATCTTACAACGACCTACCACAGTGGATATTGGTAATGAAAACCCATCTTCCTGGAACTATTATTAAGTTGCAAACCCTGCTTGCAATTTCAAATGATGGATCCCAAATAGCTGACAAGCGAAACTTCCATCATCTCTTTTGAGCGTTTCAACCACGTATACGCGGTTTCGCCTATTCTGCAAGTTGATAGAACATGGTTGTATGGCAAGTATAGAAGAACTCTGTTGATGGTTGTGGCATAGGATGGGAACGGAAACATTTTCCCAATAGCTTTTTCATTAATCGAAGGTGAGGCAAAGGATGCTTAAAGCTTCTTTCTTAGGAACCTGAGAATACATGTGGCACCGCAGGATAATTTATGTCTAATCTCAGATAGACATGAATCAGTAAAGAGTGCATATAACAATCCTGAAAACGGTTGGCAATATCCCCCGTATTCACATGTCTACTAGATTAGACACATTGCGCAAAACTTCATGCGTGAGATTAAAGACAAAGAACTACGCAAAAAACTTGTTAACATGGGTAACAACATACATTTCAGTTACTGCAGAGATTTTTTCATTTTTATTATGTTTTTATAACATTTCTATTACAGGTTATGCATTGACGAAGGCTACATTTAACTACTATCACGGGGAAATTCGAAGAATAGACATTGAGGCTTCATGTTGGATAGACAACATCCCTAGGGAGAAGTGGGCAATAACATACGATGGAGGGCAACATTGGGGACACATGACAACTAACTTGGCAGAAGTAATGATCTCAGTACTCAAGGCAACCTGAAACCTTCCAATCAATGCATTGGTCCAATCTACATACTATCGGCTAGGATCACTCTTTGGTAAAAGAGGCCATCAGTGGACAAAAATGCTGGCTTCTGGGCAGGTTTTCACGGATGGTTGCAATAAGGGAATGGCTGAAGAAGTGGCTAAAGCTAACACACATAATGTCATGCAATTTGATCGCGAAAGATTCTTTTTCATAGTTCATGAAAAAATTAATCAGAATGATGGTCGTCCTATAGGTACTTTCAGCGTTGACCTAAGGAAGCAGTGGTGTGATTGTGGGAAATTTCAGGAATTTCACTTAATGTGCTCCCACGTCATCACAACATGTTCTAGTATATGTCAGGACTACTCCATTCACATTCCAGACGTCTTTAAAATTCTTAACGTATTCAAGGTCTACAAGGAAAGCTTCCTGGGACTACCCCACGAGGAGAACTGGCCACGATATGAAGGATTTACTCTTTGCCACGACGAATCTATGGGAAGAAAGAAGAAGGGACGTCCAACCAGTACCCGAATTAGAATCGAAATGGACAACATTAAAAAAGAAAAGAGAAGGTGTGAGATTTATCGAGAAATAGGCCATATGCGTAGAAAATGTCCAAATGTAGTCGGTCAGTCTAACCAACACGTCTAGTTGATTTTGTTTGTTTTTTTAGTTAATCATTTAGTCAAGGTTTTAGTTTTCATTCCATGTCTTTGTAATTCAACATTCAGTTAATATTCAAGACAACTTTTAGCAACAACAACAAAATAAAGAATCCGCACATAAAACAAAAAGACGATGAACAATAAAACAATTAAACACATCAACATGTCTAGGAGATTACAACCATCAAGACAATATCTGCTGGTCCATACATCATCAAAACAACATCATAGTCATTTTTAATAGCTTTCCAAGATCGAGTTTCTCCATTTTTAACAAGTCTGTCAATTCTTATAATCTTTTCACCTTTAAGAATTTCACCATCTAACCAACTCACCAGGCTTCTCTAAAAATGCTTGAATGTCACTGTGTTCCATAGTCGGATCTTCAACGGAGGCTTTATTGGCGAAAAAACCAATTGAGCATCTCTTTTGATAAGAGGAGTATTTGGATTGGTAAAATACTCAATTCTTGAAAAAATATTTTTGAGTTAAATGATGAAATTGGTGTACTAGACGTGAGATTTAGAGGTTACCATACAAACCTGTTTATAGAAAATAGAAAAATAATTAAATATTCCACTGCTCTGCCAATGGATGCCCGAGTTCAGCCAATGGATGGTCGAGCATCTTCATGCTATAATTTATGTCTAATAAATAAAACTAAAATCCAAAAAGCTTCTTAACAAACTAATCAACAGCAACAACCAACACAAGTGGATCTCCGACTCCTCTGTTAACTTCACCACTATGTGCTAAAAACATACATTGGACATCTTCATCATTTTCTATACGATCCAAGTAATACATGTACGTACCCTCAGGGCTTGCATTAATCGACGTTATGTATGGACAACGATACTCCACTTTTCTCACCTTCATACTACGACCACCCAACTGTCGAAAACCCGTGTTGATGGTTGCAGTGAGTGTTCTGAAATTCCATTGTGGATCTAGGCAAACACTGGTTTTTTTGTCTTGTCCATAGAACACAAGAGCCCAAACAGACATTTTTAAAAATGAAATTTGTTATGTGAGATTATTTATGTTGATACACATCAAACTACTTATAGTAAAATATTACATGCAAACTCGGTCATTCATTATCCAAGGGTCTCTTAACATTCAGTCATTCATTAACCGAGGGTCTCTTAATAGTAAGGGAGAGACAATCAAAGAATGAAATCATGTTCTCCAGGATGATAGGGAAAATAACTGTTCCACTTCCTGAGAGAAGGAGATGGTAACCACTTTCTTGAGTCCTAAGATTCATATTCAATCGACCTCTATAAATACCTCAACCATTAGATTGAGGAAGAGAGATAATTTGTTCAACAATCACCTATATACAAAGCTTATTATCATCCATGCGTGAGTTTCTCCTAAGACCATCTCCAACGGTGGCTTTTCAATTGAGTTTTCTAGCGTGTCGTTTGACATTATTACTTCAGGCATTATTGTTGCTGCAACATGTAACATTATTTTACACTACTTTATAATTAAATAATATATTTTTTTGTTTGAAAGTTTATTTGTTCAATTCTTGTAGGCCCATATGAGTTTTTTAAAAGTTGCACTATTGGAGACAAAAACTCAATGAATTATTTTAAAATGACTTGACATAGTGGGATCCACAAAGGACAATTGGATAGAGATCACCAATGGAGATGCTCTAATACCACAAGGTCCACAACAATTCTAAAACCTCTCAAACACTCCTATACAATTAAGAGTCATTACTCATTGTACTTTTAGTAAGAACACATTATTTAAAAATAATTATAATATAATAACTAGGGTTAAATATGTATAAGGTCCCTAAAAATATCCCAACTTTCTGTTTTGGTCCCTCCAAAATTTTCCTTCAAACAATGGTCCTCTGAAAGTTTTCCGTCCCTAACTTTAATCCCTCCCGTTAGTTTCCACTAACGGTGGCTTATGTGGCATGCTATGTGAAATTTTTTTGATGACGTGGCTTACATGTGGCAATACCAACGTGGCAAAAATTGCTGACAAGTATGCCACGTGGCAATTGTTTCAATTTTAATTTTTTTTATATTAATATCATATTTGAACTCAGAAATGGTAGCTAATCTGCAACTACTTCCTAGCTAATTCCTAGCTAATCTCTAGCTAATTTAAACGCACCATTTTTGTAGCTAATTCATTGCTAATCTCTAGCTAATTTAAACACACCATTTTTGTAGCTAATTCATAGCTAATCTCTAGCTAATTTAAAAACACAATTATATTAGTAATACACAACTCATTGATTCTCATTATAACCCCAGTGTTGCAAAAACATAATACCACTTATAATTATCTAACATAGTTTTACTGTCATCTTATAACATTGATCAATAATAATTAATCATAAAGTGATAGCATAAAATGAAGATTGACCGTTACAAGTTATAACAAAAACAACTATCTTGCTTCTTGAGAAGTAAACATGAACCATCTTTGAATTGGGTGAAAACTTGACATATGTAACAGGAGGATTCTCATCCTTGTCATGGATCGATGAGAGTCTTCATACAGTGACCAGTAGAAACATCCAGGGTTCAGAGTTCCATTCAATTTTATCATTTAATTAAAACTTGATGAAGTTATCTGCATTGACATTCCCTGGAAGGAAGGGCTACATATGCATTCATTATATTTCACATATTAGTGCATCATCTTCATTCATGAAGATTACAATACCACTATAGTATTACTTGCAAATAACATATCATCAAAATATATTTTGTACCAAGGATTTGTCTAAACACACATATTGCCAATTCTAGGAATTCAAACCTATCTCAACCATGGAGCAAGAAAGATAAATGCATTCGAATCAAAATCAGTTTATTATTAAAGAATGCATCTAAAGAGGGGGGAAATCTTACAATTGATTACCTTCTTTCCTGGCCTAACAAGCCTCAAGGCCACCTCAGCAGCAGTGTTTGCAGCAGCAATGACATCAGCTGCTCGCCCAGTAACCGACCCTTCTTGAAGAACATGAGTGTGAGCCACTGCAGCAATGACCCCTTCTACATGACAAGCCAAATCACTGCAACCATAGAAAAATACGTATCATTATCAACTTCCAGAAAATAGCCAATTATTTATAAACTATGGATGAAATCCAACAAGAGCTCACACAAATTATTCTATAAACACATAGAAAAATACATATCATTATCAACTAGCTGTTAGTGAATGTTTATTGAGATGTTAATGTAACTAATATGTTTTTAATACTGAAACTTTTGTCCTAGAGCTCTTAATATCATATCTTGTAACAGTTCTTTGATAAGGCTATATGGCTAAACTTAAAAAGCAATTAAAAGGCTTGTAGAAACAAACCTTGGCAGGGGCGTGGGTTTAGACTTCTCAACACATTTGACAAAGAGATCAGCGTAATCCCTAAAAGACTTAAAACGAATCACGGTTCCATTGAGTTCAATCTTAACAGTCTTTCTAAGGCATCCTGCCATGTCCAACACACGCTTTTTCATCAAAGAAACAACATCCTCTTCAAGATAGGTCATTTTGAACTTCTCCAAGTCAGGCTTAAAGGTCACCTTGGTCTAATTCTCACTAGCTTTGCATTTGGTTATCACTGGCTTAGACTTTGTCCCCATATTAGTTACATAGATGGATAACCTTGAGCGAATCCATAGATGGATCTCTTCGCTTGTTATCAGCAGCGTTAACGAGAATCTCGTCAAAGATTTTGTAAAGACCTGGTACGTAGGAAATAGAACGGTGAACCAACAGCATTAACGAAAGTGACGATGATTCTGATGAGGATATGAGAGAGTTTGGAAAATACAAAAAAAATTATTTTATAATATTTCTGACGTGGCAAAGGAATAAAACACACATGGCATGCCACATAAGTCACCGTTAGTGGAAACTAACGGGAGGGACTAAATTTAGAGACGAAAAACTTTATGAGGACCATTGTTTGAAGGAAAATTTTCGAAGGACCAAACTTAAAAGTTGAGATATTTGTAAGGACTAAAAACTTATTTAACCCTAATAACTATAACTTTTTAATTTTATTTTTATCTTTAAAAGGAATATTATATATAATTATAATATTTATTTTCATTATTATAATCTATAATCTAGTGGTTTTCTATGCATTATGCAATTCAATTATTTCAATATGAAGACAATGTGCACAATCAATTCATGTAGATAGATATTCCAACTATTCCAACCAAACACAGTTTGTACATGAATTTCAAATTTATTATTTTGTGCAAGAATAGACTATGCTCCACATTCCACACATCATGCTAAAATACATAGCGGTCCAACAAAAATCACAAACATCTTTACATGTCTACGAGGAACAACGTTTGAACATGGAATAGATGCTGCTATTAGGACAGTTAACACACGTGTTTTGTTGTTTAAAGGAGATGCTTATGCGCTTATGGGTTATCACACTGATCGTGTTCGTGCTAATCATTACATTCGCACTGGTTTTAAGAGTTTGGTTGGAACAGTTTTTGAAAGGGGAATTGATGCAGGTTTTAAATCTGATAAGAATGATGAAGCTTATATTTTCAAACAACCATATTATGCATGTGTTAATATTGATCAAGGACATCCTATTGGTGGACACTTGCTTGGTGGTAGAGTCAAGAGAATTCATGATGATTGGAATGATATTAGAGGCATATTGCAATTCCATTAATCATGGTTTTGGTGATACATACTCCCTCTAGTCCTTAATATAAGAAAAAGTTTACTTTTTAAATTCATCGAAGAATCAATGTATCTGGATAGTCTAGATATATTGATTCTTCAATGAATCTATAAAGTAAAATTTTTCTTATATTAAAGACTAGAGGGAGTATGTTTTAATTATGCTAATGCTATGTGTTCTTTGGTGGTAATCTTCTGGTTCTTTTTGTTATTTTCTCTTGTTGTTAATGTTTACTTTATGCAAAATAATGTAACATATGTATGGTTGATTTGTTTCTTTGCTTCTAAGTATAGATCCATATTAGCCAATTTTAACACAATTGATCTGAGATGGAACGTCATAATTTAATTGAGTCTTCATATGCTATATATATAATTACAGGATTGAATAGAATAACTAATCATTCCAAAAATAGTTTCTTAATATTAAAAGCCATTTACACCTACATTGATGCTATAAATACTAAATTGGACATATGTACAGCTAGTACATAATGTGATGTTATGACAGTATAATGTACTGTTATGGTAATATCTTCATGATATTATTGACAATTAACGGCGAGATATCAATCGCCTAAGAGCCCCCCTCAAGTTGGAGCATGCAGATTGTGAATGCCCAACTTGTTTAGAAAATAATCAAACTGTTGTTTTCCCAATGTTTTAGTAAATATATCGGCTAATTGAATATTAGTGGACACATGGTGAGTTGAAATGTTGCCTTTGAGAAACTCATCACGTAAGAAGTGACAATCAACTTCGATGTGTTTTGTGCGCTCATGGAAGACTGGATTACGAGCTATATGCAATGTTGATTGGCTATCACAATATATCTTCATGGGGCGAGATTGGGGGACGCCGAGAGAAAGCAAAAATGCTTTCAACCATTTGAGCTCACATGTGGTAGTAGCCATGGAACGATATTCCGCCTCAGCTGAGGAACGTGAGACAACATGTTGCTTTTTTATTTTCCAAGAGATAGGAGAGTTCCCAAGGAAAACAATCCATCCAGTGAGAGATCGCCTAGTTAAAGGACATCCTGCCCAATCCGAGTCACACCAGGCATAAATTTGAAGATCACAATCAGCTTGGAGAAGAATACCTTGGCCAGGATTTCCCTTGAGATAACGAACTACACGGAGAGCTGCATTCCAGTGCTCTTCTAAAAGATTTTGCATAAATTGAGCCAACATATGAACAAAGTAAGAAAGTTCTGGTCTAGTGATATTTAAGTAGACCAAACGACCTACTAGTCTTCGATACCGATCCGAATTAGAAAGGGGAGTTCCAGTGGCCAAGGGAAGATGACGATTCTGATCTAAGGGAAAGCCAACAGATTTAGCTCCCAACAACCCAACTTCGGTGATGATGTCAAGTGTATATTTCCTTTGACACAAGAAAATCCCATTGGAATTGTGAGCCACCTCAAGGCCAAGAAAATATTTTAAAGGGCCAAGATCTTTCATATGAAAGCATGTGTTCAAGTAGGATTTGAAGGACTCAATTGATTTGTTGTTGTTTCCAAAAATGGTAAGATCATCCACATAGACTAACACATACAGCTCTACACAGTCACGATGTAGAGTAAAGAGAGAATAGTCAAAGTAGCACTGTATGAAACCATACCGTAGCAGAGCGCTTTTGAGTTTGGCAAACCAACATCGAGGTGCCTGTTTCAAGCCATATAGAGATTTGCGCAAGCGACAAACCTAATTTGGTGTAGAGGTTTTGAAACCGGGAGGTAATTTCATATATACTTCTTCATTAAGCTCACCATGTAAAAATGCGTTGTGAACGTCCATTTGGTGAAGTTCCCAACGCTTGGCAGCCGCAACTACGAGAAATGTTCTTACAGTTACCATTTTCACCACTGGTGCAAAGGTTTCATGATAATCCAGCCCCTCAACTTGGTTGTACCCCACGAGTCTTGCCTTATAACGTTCAATAGTTCCATCTGAATGATATTTAATCCGATACACCCATTTGCTACCAATAGCCTTTTTGTTTGGAGGAAGTGTTTCTACCGTCCAAGTGCCATTATTTTCAAGAGCATCAATTTCCAGCTTCATGGCATTTCTCCATTGAATATATTTGACTGCTTCGGCAAAGGTTTGAGGTTCTGTAGCTGCAGAAACAACAGCTAAAAAATCCTGTGTCGTGGTGAAAAGTTAGCATAATTCACATACTTGGCTAAGGGATAAAGTGTACCTGAAGGACGTGACAAAGCAGTAGAACAATTTGAGGGGCATATCTTAGAGATGGTATTGGTCACAAAGTCTTGCAACTTGGTAGAAGGAAATTTGATACGATGACCACGTCCCAAATTTTCGACAGTATCGGTAGTCTCTGGTTCCACGTTTGTTTCAATAACTGATGACATATCATGGGAGTCAAATGATGAAGATCCAGCGGGAGGTACAATCAAAACAGGTGGCGTGACACTTGAATCATCATGATCAAGTAATGTTGCAGTTTCAATTGCTGGATTTGAAGGGAGTGCAGGTATAGACGAAATTTCGGCAGCAAAAGGAAATTCATTTTCACAGAAAACAACATCTCTAGAGTTAAAGAAAATGCCCAGTTCCAAATCATACATACGCCATCCCTTTGTTCCATATGGATAGCCCACAAATACACATTTTCGACTTCGAGCAGCAAATTTATCACCCTTATGATGTTGATTATGCGCATAAGCTAGGCAACCAATGACACGGAGGTGCTCAAGAGAGGGATTTTTATCATACAAGAGTTCAAACGGAGTCTTGCCATCCAATTTCTTTGTAGGAGTGCGATTGATCAAATAACACGCAGCAAGAGCACATTCGCCCCAAAATTGAATTGGAAATTGAGCTTGAAAGCGCAAAGCACGGGCAACATTGAGAATGTGTCTATGCTTGCGCTCCACTCTTCCATTTTGTTGTGGTGTCCCGACACATGAAGTTTCGTGAATTATACCATTGTCACAAAAATATGTTTTCATGCAAGTAAATTCGGTCCCATTGTCACTACGAACAATCTTTACTTGTTTATTGAATTGTCGCGCAACCATTGCAAAGAATTGACAAAGATATCTAGAGACTTATGTTTTCTCAACAATAAGATAAATCCACACCGCTCTCGAGTAGTCATCAACAATAGTTAAAAAATATCTAGCGCCACAAAATGTTGGGTTGCGATAAGGCCCCCATAAATCACAATGGATTAAATAAAATGCAGAAGTTGCTTTATTTTCACTAACTGGAAAAGTATCTCGAGACTGTTTTGCTCTAAGACATATTTCACAAGATTGGGTACACAGATAATTGTTTCTACTAGAACTAACATTCGGAAACATCTGCAGAGCCTTCAAAGATGCATGTCCTAGTCTACGATGTAACAAGTCCAAAGAAATTTCCTTATTTGTTTTCACTGCAGTTGCTTTGACAATCTCTTTAAGATAATATAGCCCCTCACTTTGTTCACCCGCTCCAATCGGCATCCTTAAAGTGGGGTCCTATATAAGACAAAACTTGTCAGTAAATTTAACAGTGTAATTAGAATCTTTTAGCAGCTGCGACATTGAGATAAGATTGCAGTGTAGACTGGGCACATATAAGACATTAGTTAATCTTAATCTTTCATTGAGTATCACAATTCCTTCCTTTGTCGCCATTGTCTCTTCACCATTTGGTAGTCCAACAGAGCACTCAAGAATATTGTGCACATTGGTTAAGCATTCCAGTTAGTCGGTCATATGATTTGATGCACCTGTATCAATAATCCACGGCAAAAAAGAACACTTACCACTTAGCTTCTCGGTTGCACCTAGCTTTACATTATTCAAAAGGTTGACCAATGTTTGCCATTGATCACTAGTAATATTCCCGGGATTCAAACATCAGAACTTGATGTTTCAGAAGCAACATCTTCTTTAGATGAATTTGCTTGTGCTACATGAGCCTTAACAGGTCTTCCACATTTTTTGTTGTTAGAGACAACATTATATTATTCTGGTTTCACACGCCCGGTTCCCTTCAACTGTCCGCGTTGTCGATCTCCCCACTAATCAGGATATCCTATTACTTGAAAACAACCATCTGAGTCATGGCCCGTTCGATTGCAATGACTGCACGTTCCTCATTTTTCTTTACGCTTGAAGTTGGACTGCACTGCAAACGCCATGACCTCACCATGATCTTCTGTCGTACGAGTCATTGTGAGCATCCGTTCCGCCTGAATCAGTGTTGCATAAGTTTTGTTCAATGTTGGCAGAGGATCCTGAGCAAAAAGATTGGACCGTACTGTTCCATAGAGACCGTCATCTAATTCCATGAGGAACTGATGGATTTTCTCTTCTTCGTGTTTCTTTTGCAACACAGAACTGAGATTGCATTTGCAAAGCCCACAACTGCATGCATGGATCTGATCATAATTCGCCAATTCTTCCCACAACTTCTTCAGTTTGCCATAGTATGTCACAATGGTCAGTCCTTTTTGTTTGCATTCAACGAGCTCTGGTTTGATCTGTTGAATACGTGGTCCATTAACAATGGAGAACCACTCTTTAATGTCTTCCCAAAGATGCATGGCTACCTCCATATGCGACATAGTTGATCGCAATGAAGGTTCAATTGTATTCATGATCCAAGAGACCAACAGGGAGTTGTTAGTCCACCAATCTTCAAGATCTGAAGACCCCTCATCAGGTTTGCTAATTGATCCATCAACAAAACCAAATTTCTTTCTTGCTCGAAGTGTCGTTCTAATTGAGCGAGCCCATTCGTCATAATTTTCTCATTTTAATTGAATATGTGTTATCAAACTCCCAAGATTATCATTGGATGGTTTTTCGGATGACTACTCAATCGCCATTGTTGACTGACTTGGAAGATTCCTTCACAGGAGAACTTTCACCTTCACTGTCAGACATGATTTAGAGATTTTATTTTATATGTATTGCCTGCTCTGATACCATAACATAATTTATCTGAGATGGAATGTCATAATTTTATTGAGTCTTCATATGCTATATATATAATTACATGATTGAATAGAATAACTAATCATTCCAAAAATAGTTTCCTAATATTAAAATCCATTTACACCTACATTGATGCTACAGATACTAAATTGGACATATGTACAGCTGGTACATAATGTGATGTTATGACAGTATAATGTACTGTTATGATAATATCTTCATGATATTATTGGCAATTAACGGCGAGATATCAATCGCCTAAGAAATTTAGTTCTCTGAAATTTCAATTTAGCCCCTCGCATTTACAATATATCAATTTAGTCCTTGACTTTTGCGAAAGTGTTTCAATATAATATCTCCACTGATTGAATGACTAAATTACAAAAGTGACAATGGAGTTGACGTGGTATGTTTTCTATTGATGTGACATACATGTTAATTGAGATATTGATAATGGGCAAAGAAAATTGATTAAAAAAATGCATTGAAGTCTCGGTCAAAATAAATTGAAATCTTGCCTTTACATGAGAAGGTTGAGTCATTAAATAGTCTGGTACAAGATGAAAAATAGCTGATACATCATATAGTTACATATGTAACGGTTATATCAATGATGCAAAGAGACAAATAAAGATAAACGAATAAAAAACTATTATAAGTTAATATCATCCCTCAAACTAGATTAGATATCTAGTAATTTTAGTTTGCTAACAAAGCTTGGGAAGGGCCTTAAATGTAGAGATTTAGTGAAAATGTCTGCAGTTTGGTTGGCGGAGTCAATAAGCCTGAGATGGATTATTTTGTCTTTAAATCTTGTTACGAACTACTCTCTCGGTTCCAAATTATAAGACATTTGAGCATTTCACACGAATTAAGAAACTTAATTATTACTTTATAGGAAAGACAAATTATATATGACTTTACAATAATGTCCCTCATAATTACACTTGAGAGAGAAATTGAAAGAGTTTAAAGAATAAATAATAATAAATACTTGATACTATATTGGGGAAACTATTATTAATGTTGCATTGGACATGTAAAGTGACTTATAATTTAAGAAATTTTTTTTTGGCAAAGTGACTTATAATATGAGATAAAGGGAGTACATGACAATCTATCTCGATGTGTTTTGTGCACTCTTGAAAGACATGGTTGGTGGCTATTTATATTGCACTTCTGTTGTCACAATAGATGGTGATGAGTCTGATGATGACAATGTTGAAGTCTTGGAGAAGATATTGCAACCAAACAACTTCACAAGTAGTGTTTGCCAAGGCCCTATATTCAACTTCTGAGGATGAGCGAGATAAAACGTCTTATTATAGTGCAGGCTCCCTAGTCAGAGTCAGAGAAGCCAATCAGTGTCATGTATGTCTTGTGTTTGAAGTATAGGCCTAGGGCTGAAGCATTCTTGATGTATCTTAATATCGTGAAGGTAGCTTGCATATGCAGTTCGGTTGGTGTGACCAAATGTTGGCTAAGTAGATCTGCAAATAGAAAAACTCATGTCAAGTCGTGAATGTGTGAGGTAAATAAGCTTACCAATAAGACTCCTGAATTTAGTAGGGTCAATAAGAAGTAGAGCTTTGTCATAGTGCAAGTTATGACTTGGATCCATAGGTGTGAGGCCGATTTGACAGCTACAAAGCTTGTTTCTTGGAGAAAATCCAGACTATATTTGTGTTGACAAAGTGAAATTCCATGAGTATTTCTTGCAACTTCAAAACCTAAGACATACTTAAGATTTTTTAGATCTTTAATGCTAAATTCAGTGTCCAAGACTTTCTTTATGTTATTTATCTCAAGTAGGTTGTTTTCTACAAGGACCAATCATAAACATATATAAGTATAGTTGTAAAATAATTGTCATATTTCTTAGTGAACAACGAACAGTCAGATTTGGATTGGGAATAACCTAAAGAGATGAAAGTATTGTTTAATTTATGGCTCTATTGTAAAGCCCTGTATAATATATGCCTAGAATAATACTTTACAAGCGTTTATTTGGTACTGACACCATCACAAGTGTCTAATGGCGTAATTCACATACTTGACCATTCTAAAAACATAAACACAATCTATGGTACAAGATATGGGAACTAGCCAAAACAATAAAACTAAGATCAATATACAATATCCTCAATTGTATACAACAAATTATACAGCAGAAAACTAAAGCTAAGCTTCTCTTGAAACATCCAAGCATAGCTCCACTTGTAAATTGAACCTGCAAATAACGCCTGAAAAATAACAACAATAATTGGGTAAGATATTAATCTCAGTGAGTTCCATATCTTATGGATTCTCTCGGCTTTACATGGTTCTAACCAATCCTAACTCAAGTCAAAAGGGAAGGGAAATGACCTTGAGTTCACAATCTCACACTATATGGAAACATGTCATGGGTTCAACAACTCAAAATATCACTAATCGGTAACCTCATCAAGGCATGCCCTTTTCCCGTCCTCTTCTACGTCTAGAAGTCGGCCCGAGTCATGGATCCTTGCACTTACTTGACATACGAATGGATTCGGGTCCTACGGGCCATTAACCGTTATGAACCGTCACTTCACATGGACCATTAACCATCACAACTCTCCACCCAATGGGTGTCATTCGTACCGCACGCGGGAATCAAACCTGCCAAGTAATAAAACATGCGTATATTTCAGAGGAGCTCTAAATAAGCTTCGCCTCGCGAAACAGCAACTTAGGGAAATGGTTTCGATTACGTGATCTCACACTTAAGCGTGATTGTATTCGACAATCACAAGGCCACATTCGCCTTTTCTCAAAAAACACAAAGATTTACACACATGTTCCATACTAATGTCTCACTCTCCTCTAGACCCTTACCCATCGAGGATGCACACCTAGGCATCGACGCACGAGCATCGCCATCTAGATTTTCTATCACAATTCTAGTCATAACCTAGAACTACACCATTTGGTTTTGGGGTAAAGTTTCCTCACTCATCCTAATTCATTTTAAGCATGCATATTCTCTCAATCATATTTAACAACAATTAGTTAGACATGGCATAACACAATAGTATAATAAAATACATGTAATAATTCAACTCATAATTTATCACATTTCTTGAGCTTCCTCCGATTTGTTTAATTGGGTAACAAAATCAATATTTTTCACTTTCATTGCGTAGGATATTTCCATTGCTTTCCAACGACTATTACTACGCTTCGATCGGAGTCACGGTTCAAAAGTTATGAATTTTCTAAAATATTTTTCATCCACTTACAGCAGAGTAATCGGTTACCCAAATAGGATAATCGGATACTCAGTCTTCACTGTTCATACAGAGGTTAAATGAGAGTTAGAGACATGCAGAGTAATCTGTTACCCAAATAGGATAATCGGATACTCAGTTCAAATTTGCGCAGAAACTCATTTTTTTCCACAGAGTAATCGGTTACTCAAGTAGGATAATCGGTTACTCTGTTACAGAACAGAAAAATATTGATTTTTCTTGATACAAAACTCAACCAAATTCATTCAAAACATGTCCCTACACAACAACAAGTATTATCGATTATTTCCACACATAACCCCGACTATACTACGCCGTTTATTTCACATTTGAACCGTTAAAACATTGATTCCAACAAAATTACTCATTTATCACTTTCTAACCTAAGTTCTAATTAACTCCAAATTTCTAGAACTTAAGTCTCTAACTAGAACCCGCCTGATAATCGAAGAGGAGGTTGAAGAAGATGATGAATTGATGAAGAGATAATGAATTTCTAAGCTTTTTCCTTCTCTTCTTTCTCTTCTTCTCCCTTTCCACGTTTTCTTCTTTTTCCTTTCCCCACTTTCTTTCTCTTCTCTTACCAATATATATATACATAATGCTTATTATATAGTATAAATCCAACAGGGTAAAATATCTCCAATTGATATTTTGTCGTCTCACACCAATTGATCAATTATTAGAGTTACCTTAAAATACTTTCTTGAACTAATAACATTGATCTGTCTCTTTATTAAATAATTGATCTCTTCAGAGTTCACTCGTTGCTTTATCGATCTCAAATGACTATACTTAAATCACTTAAAAGATTCCTCAAATCCAATTAATCAAAAATAGAGCACATAGACATTCATCTGATCTCCAATTGAACATTTAGATAATATGGGGTATTACATCTATTGCCTACTAACTTGCTTGAGACCCTAAATGAATCTCTTTAGCTTGCAAACAAGGTTTTGTTTAATACTTTTAATCCTGGGGAATTTTCATATAAACTTCTTTTTCCAAGTTACCAATTTAAAAAGTAGTGTTTATGTCAAGTTGGTGTAAAAACCAATTTTGACAAGATCTTATGAAAGAAGAAGTTTTATGGTTGTCATTTTAATAACAGGCTAAAAGTATTATGATAGTCTAATTTTTTAGTTTGATTGAACTCTTTAGCTACAAATTGAGTTTTGTACCTCTTAATGGTATCAATGGCTTGGAACTTTAATTTAAAGATCCACTAGATTAAAACATGCGCGATGCGTGAGATTGAGATGAATTATTTAAGCAGTATTAGATTAGATGAATTTTAATTATATTTAGTATAAAAAGTTTTTTTAATTAATCCAATAAGATAAAAAGAATATTAAAAACATACAATTTAAAGTGAATTTTTTTTGTTTGAATCATTGAAATGTAAAATAAGATATCAAAATTAAAAAAAGTTAACTGTGAAATAAATATATAAAATTTCACAAGTTTTTTATTATTTCATTTTTCATTTTTTAACATCTCCAAAAATGTTTTTTCATCATTTTATGGATTGTATCTATTCTACATATTCGAACGATTTACACAGTATATATGTAATCAATCATCACAGTTGACATAAGATCTAAGATGAAACTCTCCATTTTATAATGTCTTAGTAGATTGAGAAGGTAATGAGTATAATGATTTAATAACTTTCTATGAGTTGGATGATGAATTGTGAATTAATTTATATTTGAAGTTTAATTTTTAACATGTAACTATAATTATAATTAAGAATCATATTTTAGAAAGGCAATTGTTTGTCTATTGCAAAGTTATAAGTTAAATTTGAAAGTATTATTTAATAATTTTATTTTAAGTAATATAATACTCATTTTATTTTTTATTTATAATTTTTGTGGGAAAAATATGATAGACAAAAAAGTAATGATTAATATTTGAAAAATAAAATAGAAAAATAATTTGTGAAATATATAAATAAGAGTGTTTTATTTTAATAATTATGAGTAGAATGTTACATTAATATTAAAATGAATATTAAAATTTTGTTTTGATAAACTTGGATGAGTATCACGTCACATTTTAATTGATGTGATATGAGAAATGATAAATTGTCAATCAAATGATTTGTGTTTCAAAATTAATATATTATAATAGATTTACAGCTATGACATTTTTATTTGGAAGAAGGGGTTAGCTCCCAAGTATTATCGCTAATGAGATATAGGAGCTCATTATGAATAACTTCCTACGAATTAAGGGTGGAAAATAATTTAACGTTAAACGTAGATGAGATAAATTAGAATAAGAAATGAAATTAGAGATGGAATAAAGAGCAGTACTTGTAGTATAAGGATTGAGAAAAGATTAAGTTCCTTGAAGCATGCTATAGTGGAAGCCCTAAAGGTATGTGGGGATTTTGAAATTCTGGTGGATTTCCTAACAATAAGAGGAATCAGAGAGGCAGCCGGCCAGACAACACTCCCCTACAAGACTAAATACAAGAGCATGTCTTGTTCCTTGTCTACAAGAGAGAGGTCACAATCAGGTGAACAATCCGACAATGACATACCTAATTGATTAATGTTATGGATACAAGGATTCTTGCAACAAATGAAAAACAACAAACATGTTGAAGATAAGAATCAATTGCGAACTAAACAAAAACAAAAGATATACAAAGAAAACATTAATAATAATAAGAGAGAAAGAAGTCGATAACAACTAGAAATTAAAGAGATTCAGTCGTTAAACAAAATCTCATTGTCAATCATTTCTATAAAACAATAAGTTAAAATATAGGCATTTTTTATGTATTATGATGCACATGGTACTGGTTTCCGTCCTTGTTTATGTTCAAACAAAGATGACATATGAGTTAGCCGGACTCGGAATATTAAACTCAATTTTCTTATATATGAAAAGTTTGAGTCTGAAAGTATAATCTATCAATCCAAGATGTGGAAGCTCAAGTATTCAGAAAGCAAAGAGGGTGAAGAGTTTGTTACAAGTGCGAATAATCACATTGGAAGACAATATTGGGAGTTTGATCAACGTCTTGGAAACGAACACGAACGAGCTCGAGTGGAACAAGCTCAAAAATTATTTAATGATAATCGTTTCGTAAATAAAAACAGTTCTGATCTCATAATGAGACTCCAGGTACATGCATGCATGCATAATATATAGTATTACTATTTTTCAGAATAGTTTTAACTTTGGTTTTGCAACAGTTTGAGAGGGAAAAAGGTTTAAAGATGAAACTAGATAACAGTAAGGTGGAATTAGAAGATGAGATAAGTGAGGAAATAGTGAGAAAGACACTAAAAAGAGCACTGAGATGTTACTCAAAGATGCAAACTGAAGATGGTTTCTGGCCAGGTGACTATGGTGGTCCATTGTTTCTTTTGCCTTCTTTGGTATGTAAAAACAATTATACCATTTCTCTCTAATTTTGAAATGAAAACTGTTAGTTAGGATCTGGATATTAAGTTTCTGTCAATATTATTGAAGTATGCGGGTGACAAGGAATTAAAGTGTGATAAAGAACAAGAGGGAGATTGAGTCATAAAGCTAAGCAGTTTCTAACTTGTTAACTAACTTTGATTCAGTTAGAAGTTAGTTGACAAAGTAGTTAAAGCTGTTACTTGTAGGCTAAGGAATGCTATGGTGTAGTTGGTCCATCGTAACTTATTTAGCAAGTAACATAGTTTGTATTCATTTTGATTCTCTCAATAAATATCTCTTTTGGTGCATTATAATCTGAATTATTTGATTAATTATGTGATATAGGTGATAGGATTATGGGTGACAGGGGCCCTTAATGCAGTATTAACGTCCGAACATCAAACTGAAATGCGACGCTATCTCTTTAATCACCAGAACAAAGATGGAGGGTGGGGATTGCATATAGAAGGTCCCAGCACAATGTTTGGCACAGTTATGAGCTATGTAGCATTAAGATTACTCGGAGAAGACATCGACGGTGGAGATGGATCCATCGAAATAGCAAGAAAATGGATTCTTAATCGCGGCGGTGCCACTTCTATTCCTTCATGGGGCAAATTCTGGCTTTCAGTAAGTATAGTACTAATAGTTTAATCAAATGCTGTCACCCAACTTATAAATTATAATGAATCAAAATAATCATGCATTATTATTATATATATAGATACTTGGAGTATACGAATGGAGTGGAGTGAAACCAATCCCTCCAGAAATATGGCTTCTTCCCTACTTTGTTCCTTTCCATCCAGGCAAGAATCTTCTCATTAATTATATCATATATATGTACTATATCTATACTATTTAACTATATGCTATTACTCTAGCAGGAAAAATGTGGTGTCACACTCGACTCGTATACCTACCAATGTCGTATTTATACGGTAGACGATTTGTTGGACCTTTCAGTGCCATTATTTTATCCCTTAGAAAAGAGTTATATACCTTACCTTATCATTTACTTGATTGGCACCATGCTAAATATCTATGTGCTAAAGAAGACTTGTATCATCCATCTCCAATAATACAGAATATTTTATGGAGTTTTCTTGATAATCTTGCTGAACCTCTTCTCATGCATTGGCCCTACTCTAAACTAAGGAACAAAGCACTTAATCATGTTATCAAACATATTCACTATGAGGATCAAAACACTAACTATATCTGTCTTGGTCCGGTTAATAAGGTATAGTTAGTTATATATCGTTAGTTACCAAAGTAATGATAAAATGAAAAATACTAACAAGAATACTTGTAAAACAACATACAGGTACTAAACATGATTTGTTGTTGGTTTGAGAATCCGAATTCTGAGGCATTTAAGTATCACATTTCAAGAATCAAAGATTATCTATGGCTGGCTGAGGATGGAATGAAAATGCAGGGATATAATGGTTCTCAATGTTGGGATGTTGCTTTATCTGTTCAAGCTATTTTGGCTACTAAACTTGATGATGAATACGGTTCGATGCTTAAGAAAGCTAATCATTTCATAAAAACCTCACAAGTAATATTGTTGTATTTTCTGTAGAAGTTCTTAATCCAATGTAAGAAAAGAAAGTAATTAAGATAAATGTATTTTGGTTTTGGAGGTAACAATGAATAGGTCTGACGATAGTAATAGCTGGTATCGCCACATTTCAAAAGGTGGTTGGCCTTTCTCAACTCAAGACAATGGTTGGTGTGTATCAGATTGTACTGCAGAAGGCTTGAAGGTCACACTTATATTTCAATCACCTAAACTAATTATATTTTCTTAATTACGGTTACTCTTTTGATTTAAATTTGAGATAGCCACATTTCTTTTTTCAATGGTATTTTCAGGCGGCCATTTTGTTGTCAAACTTGTCATTTGAGACTGTTGGGAATGCAATGGAAACCGAACAGTTCTGCGATGCGGTTAATTTTATTTTATCCCTGCAGGTATATGTCAGGAATAAGAAAAATGGTTTTGTTCAAACTTAATTACAACTTCAACCACACGGCTTAATCATTTTGGTCCTCCACGTTGAATATATTACAGAATAGAAATGGTGGATTTGCATCCTATGAGCACACAAGATCTTATGCATGGCTGGAGGTACATAATTACTTTCTCTAGTTATTTTAGATTCAATTCTTAAATGATTTGACACTTCATTGGTTTCTGTCACAGAAACTAAATCCAACCGAAACATTTGAAGATATCACCATCGATTATCAGTATGTACCTCGCATTGACACACTTTCTTGTAAGAATTTCTATGTCTGTCAATTTGTAAGAAATGAGTCTGTTATAGGTATGTAGAATGCACATCAGCAGCGATTCAAAGTCTCACCTTATTCGCTCAACGATATCCGCGGCACAGGAAGGTGGAAATAGAGACCTGCATTGCTAAGGCTGCGAACTTCATTGAAAGCGTACAGCTAGCCGACGGCTCATGGTTTGGTTTGCTTTACTAGTCCAGTAACTTAATAATTCAAGAAAAAGGGTTTCAAAATGATTTTCGTTAATGAACAAAATTATAGGTATGGATCATGGGGAGTGTGCTTTACATATGGGACGTGGTTTGGAATAAGTGGGCTTATAGGTGCAGGTAAGAGGTACAAAGATAGCAAAAGCATTAGAAAGGCATGCGAGTTTTTGCTTTCAAAACAGCACAAGATTTCTGGTGGGTGGGGTGAGAGCTATATCTCATGCCAATACAAGGTATATATATAGCATGAATGAACCTTAGTTAGTTCTTTCTTTCTATAAACTTAGTTTTTCGGTTTTGACTAATAACAGGTATACACAAACCTGGATGGAGACAAGTCTCATGTAGTGAACACTGCTTGGGCTATGTTGGCACTTATTGAAGCTGGCCAGGTATAGTATATATAATATGACAACATCAAACTACTTGAGCTAAATGCTGAGAAGTTTATCGATATTTTATGGTACATAGGCGGAAAGAAATCCAGCTCCATTGCATCGTGCGGCCAAGGTTCTGATCAATTCACAAATGGAAAACGGGGAGTTTCCTCAACAGGTAACAATGAACATCTATTGCTATGCAGTAGGCATGTACATACCGATGAGAGCGCGAAAACTCAATTTGGAATACCTGATCTGATATGTACAGGAAATAATAGGAAACTTCAACAAGAATTGTACTATCAATTACTCAGCATACAGAAACATTTTTCCTATATGGGCTCTTGGTGAATATCGAAGTCGGGTACTGGACAAAGAGTCAAGAGCAACTGCATAATAATCAGGTAAACAAACAAATGTCTATATTGTTTTACTTGTAATTCACTTGCATGGTCTCTTATATTTGACTAATCTCTACCCTTTCAGCTATATAAGTGCCAGTAAATAAAGCTTGAGGCAAAACAGAAGGACAGTAAGAGCTGCAAAGTTTATGTTGAATAAAACAAACACTAATGTGAAATGTAAATTTCAATTTAATTGATGTGAAATTTGTGATTCAAAAATTGTCCTCCTATGAGGATGAGAAGACCATGTTACAAGAATTCCTTGATGAGATTCCCCATTACATGCCCAAAAAAAATCTGAATCTTTAATCAACTCAGAGCAATTTACCATCCATGAATATATGCACAAAGAACAATGAGAACAAATATCAAAGGTAATACTAGAAACAGGCATTGATTTTGCTTGATGCAATCAGTATAAAGTAACAGCATGTATTCTATGATCTATGCATAATGATAGCTTAATGCTCCATTTCTAATCAACAGTGCATATCTTCTTGCAAATTTCTTTGGACTGACATATATAGCTTCAGTAGTAGAGCTGGCCACATAGAGGTTGCTTTTATTTTCGTCTAACGTGGCGAATGACTCACTCCTTTGATATAGGAGACATGTGTTTAACCGAAACTTTAAAACATGGAGTCATTCTTGGTAGTCACGTCATATGCCGTGGCAAGTTTGAGGTTGATGACATGTGGAGAGCTGATGGCGTTCTCTTTACGAGATGAGTCAATGTTGCCGCAACAAATGATGTTAAAATTAGCTTAGATCATAATATAGTTCAATCACAGGTTCTTTAAGTGCGAGGTAGTTTAAGGAAAAACATAATAGGCGACTGTCTCTCAAACACATATTAGAAATATTAATTTATTATATTATTTATGTTTGTAACTCATTTGTTTTGAGTTTGTCCTAGTCTTTAGAGATATTTGTTTGAGTTAGTAGTGGATGCTGAATTTTAAGAATATATTATTAGTGGTTCTTAGTTCTATTTAGCAGTTGCAATCCTTGTTATTTTTTTTCATCGCATCAATCAATAAAACAACAATTTTTAGTGCCTTTGTACTCTAAGTTAACAGTGGTATCAAGAGCAGGTTAATTTAGAGAAAAATTTCAGTGAAACACAGTGAGATTTGAGCAAAAACATCAATTGATCGATGGCATCTTCCAATGAGAATTTTGTGCAGGTTGCAATTCCTCGTTTTGATGGTCATTATGACGATTGGAGCATGTTAATGGAGAACTTCTTGAGATCCAAAGAATATTGGCAAGTTGTTGACTCCGGATTTACAGAGCCTGCGAAGGGAGCAGTTCAAACAGATACGCAGAAGGCAGAATTGGAGGCATTGAGACTCAAGGATCTTAAAGCCATGAACTACTTGTTTCAGGCCATAGATCGAGCAACTTTGGAGACGATTCTCAGCACAGAAACCTCCAAACAGATTTGGGACTCAATGAAGAAGAAATTTCAAGGGAACGCTAGGGCAAGACGAGTGCAACTTCAAGCCCTACGGAGTGAATTTGAGACATTACACATGAAGTCGGATGAGTCTGTCACATATTTCTTTGTAAGAACAATGATCATCGCCAATAAAATGAGAATTCATGGAGACAAGATGGAGGATGTAACCATTATTGAGAAGATTCTTAGATCAATGACAACAAAGTTTAATTTTGTTGTTTGCTCCATTGAAGAATCCAAAGATATTGATTCACTCACGATTGATGAATTGCAAAGCTCCTTGTTGGTTCATGAGAATAAAATCAGCAAACAAGACAAAGAGGAGCAAGCACTTAAAGCCTCGACTTATTCAAATATCTCTAATTTTAGAGGAGGCCGAGGCAGGGGCAGGGGAAGAGGTCGAGGTGGTTACGGTAGAGGCGATAATGGTCGTAGCAGCAACCATAGTAACAATCCTGCCAACCACCAGAATTTAGACAACTCAAGAAGAGGAAGAGGTCGAGGTGGCTATCGTGGAGGTAATCATTCAAACGATTATCGTCCAAAATCTAATGTTGAGTGTTATCGCTGTCACAAATATGGTCATTATAAGAATGAATGTAGAACCAACTTAAATGGCCAAAATGGAGAAAGGACCAACTTTGCAGAAAGAGAAGAAGAGGAATCTCTCTTGATGGTGTGCAATGTGACTGAGGAAGTTCCAGATAATCTGTGGTATTTGGATATGGGTTGCAGCAATCACATGTGCGGTGATAAGACAATATTTTCAGATTTGGATGAGTCTTTTCTGAGCACCGTCAAGTTCGGCGACAACTCCAAAATAAATGTTGCTGGAAGGGGAAATATTATTTTCAAGGCCAAGGAAAATAAAAGTCACAAGATCTCTGATGTCTTCTTTGTCCCAGAATTGAAGACCAACTTGATTAGCTTAGGACAACTTCAAGAAAAAGGGTACGAGATTCTATTCAAGAATGGTGTTTGTCGGGTTCAAGACGAAAAATTAGGGTTGATTGCTCAAGTTAAAATGACAGATAATCGGTTGTTTCCGTTAAATCTGCACAGATCCACCGGTTCTTGTTTCTCAGTAAAGATTTAAGACTCAACGTGGTTATGGTATTTTCCCTATGGTCATCTAAATTTTGGAGGATTGAAAATGTTGCAGCAGAAAAATATGGTGATAGGCCTTCCGGAAATCGCACCTCCAACTCAGATTTGTGAAGATTGTGCTGTCAGCAAGCAGCACCGAGACTCTTTTCCATCTGGAAAATCCATCAGAGCCAAGAAAGTGCTAGAGGTGGTTCATTCGGACATTTGTGGCCCTCTAAATCCAATCCCGAATGGAGGTAAGTGGTACTTCATTACCTTCATTGACGATTACAGTAGGAAGACATGGGTTTATTTTTTGAAAGAAAAATCTGAAGCATTTGATGTTTTCAAGACATTTAAAGTGTCTGTTGAAAAGGAAAGTGGCTGCGTGATTATAGTTCTGCTACAGATCGTGGTGGAGAGTATATGTCGCATGAATTCACAAATTTTTGTGAGAATCATGGAATTCAAAGGAAGCTTACAACAGCATATTCACCTCAACAAAATGGTGTTTGCGAGCGGGAAAATCGCGCTATTATGAAAATGGTCCGAATTTTGCTAAACAGAAGTGGAATCTCTAAAACTTTTTGGCCCGAAGCAGTGAATTGGAGCGTCCACATTTTGAATAGAAGTTCGACTTTTTCTGTTCAAAACATGACTCCCGAGGAGGCATGGAGTGGAAACAAACCAGTTGTCAATCCCTTCAGAATTTTTGGGTGTATCGCCTATGCTCATGTACCAGATCAGAGAAGACAAAACTTGAAGACAAGGGGGTGAAGTGTATTTTTCTTGGTGTTAGTGATCAGTCAAAAGCATATAAGGTTTATAATCTTATCACTAAGAAGATTATAGTTAGCCTTGATGTGATATTTGATGAACAAAAATTTTGGGCAGAGAATAATAGTGTTGTTTTGCATCAAGAAAAACTGATGGATTTTGATGAAATCCAAGATGAGCAGCCTGGAACTTCAAGTGTGCAGCACCAGCCCACAGTGCAACAACGGCCCGCAAAACCAGCAGCTGATAGTTCTGTGCATATTCTTGGCTCACCAGCAACATCAACTTCAGAAACTCGTCCTCGGCGTGATAAAAGAAGGTTCGGTTGGATGATTGATTCTGAGGTGATTGGAGTAAATCAATCAGAAGGTCAACTCACACACTTTGAGTTTTTTTCGGATTGTGATCCCATGGTCTTTGAAGAAGCTATTAAGGAACCAAAGTGGCAAAAAGTAATGGATGAAGAAATTGCTTCTATTGAGAAGAATAACACTTGGGAGTTGGTTGATCTTCCACAAGGGTAAAAGACAATTGGTGTGAAATGGGTGTATAAGACAAAATTCAAGGAAGATGGAGAAGTTGACAAGTACAAGGCACGAATTGTCGCTAAAGGTTACAAGCAAGAGTTTGGGGTGGATTATACTGAAGTATTTGCTCCAGTTGTAAGACATGATACAATTAGAATGGTGGTTGCTTTAGCTGCACAAAACTCATGGCCCATCTTCCAATTGGATGTAAAATCAACATTTTTACATGGTGATCTGAAAGAGCAGGTGTTCATTGATCAACCTCCTGGATACATGAAGTTTGGATGTGGGGCCAAAGTCTATAGACTAAATAAGGCTTTGTATGGATTAAAACAAGCGCCACGTGCTTGGTATAGCAGAATTGAAGCTTATTTCCTAAAGGAAGGTTTTCAGAAATTTCCTGTTGAACACACACTTTTTGTGAAAAGTGGGGAAGGAAGAAAATTGTTAATTGTGTGCTTGTATGTGGATGATTTGATATATACTGGAAATGATCTCAGCATGTTTGAAAGGTTCAAGCAATGTATGATGTTGGAACTCGACATGTCTGATCTTGGCAAAATGCACTATTTTTTAGGCATTGAAGTGGTGCAGTCTGCAGCTGGAATTTTTATCTCACAAAAGAAATATTTGAAATAAATTTTAGACAGATTCCAGATGTCAAAATGCAATCCTGCTGCTACACCTACTGAAGTAGGGCTGAAGCTTGTTCGAAATCCAGATGAAAGGAACGTTGACAGCCATCTTTACAACCAAATTGTGGGAAGCTTGATGTATCTAACAGAAACAAGGTCTGATATTATGTATGCCGTAAGTTTGATCAGCAGGTATATGGAAAATCCTAAGGAGAGTCATCTCTTGGCTGTAAAGAGAATTCTTAGGTATTTGCGAGGTACTGCTAGTTTTGGAATTTTTTACAAGAAGGGAAAAACCGATTTGATTGGCTATACAGATAGTGATTATGCTGGAGATATTACGATAGAAATAGTACTTCTGGCTATGTCTTTATGCTGGGTTCTGGAGCCATCTCATAGTCCACAAAGAAACAAGAGATAGTCACTCTATCAACTATCAAAGCAGAATATGTTGCTGCAACAGTGTGTGCTTGCCAAGCAATTTGGCTTAGGAGGATTCTTGAAGGGCTGAATTTTGTGCAGGAAAGGGGAGTTGATGCTACTGCAATTTACTGCGACAACAGTTCAACTATCAAACTGTCCAAAAATCCTGTTTTACATGGGATAAGCAAGCACATAGACGTGAAATTTCATTTTATCCGGAATCTCACAAAGGATGGAGTAATTGAACTTCACTACTGCAGGAGTGAAGATCAAATTGCTGATATAATGACAAAGCCATTGAGGGTGGTTACATTTCAGAAACTCAGGGCATTGTTGGGCATGTGTGATAAACTGAATGTTTGAAAACTTTCAGTTTAAGAGAGAATATTAGAAATATTAATTTATTATATTATTTATGTTTCTAACTGATTCGTTTTGAGTTTGTCCCAGTCTTTTGGGATATTTGTTTGAGTTAGTAGTGGGTGCTGAATTTTTGGAATATATTGTTAGTGTTTCTCAGTTCTATTTAGCAGTTGCAATCCTTGTTATTTTTTTATCGTATCAATCAATAAAACATCCATTTTTAGTGCCTTTGTACTCTAAGTTAACAACACAAGATCTATAAGAGATAAGTGGTTTATGAAAAAACATAACAGTTTATGGTCTCTTGAGCATAAAGCCTGAAAAGGCGAAGGGATTTAAAATAAATAAATATAACAATCCATAGTCCGTCAAGTATGAGACTTGTAAGAACGAAGTGGTTGAGAGTAAAGACATGACACTCACTAGTCCCTCAAGCACAAGGCAAGGGGTAAAGTAATTGAGAGTAAAAACAATACGGTCCATAGTGCATAGTCTCTGAAACACGAGGCCTTCAAAAAGCAAAATGGTTGAAAGTGAAGACATCACAGTCAATATACCCTCAGTCCATGGATTAGCTTAATAATTTCAACATGAACCCTAAATATTGATCTGATGTTGGTGATTTACTATGATGATTAGGACTGCTTATGATACTGTTTATTAAGAAAATTGAACCGAACCAAATCAAATCATAGTAAAAGTTCACTCGAATCAAACCTAATTATTTGAAGTTACTTAGAACCAAACTAAATCAAAATTATACAGTTTATGTTGGTGTGATTTAGACCAAACATAACAATAAATCAAACAACAATTTCTACAAGTTTCTCTGCATTATATTCTCAAAAATTGTTGGTGTGATCTAGACGATGGATCAAAAAATCATATAATTATAAGGTTCAGATTATATTATTTTACTCCCTCCGTTTCAAATTATAAAACGTTTTAAGATTTTCACACGAATTAAAAAACTTGATTATTACTTTATAGAAAAAACAAATTATATATGACTTTACATTAATTTTCTTCGTAATTACACAAGAAAGATAAATTAAAAGAGTTGAAAGACTAAATAATAATAAATACTTGATAGTATATTAGGAAAACTATCATTATTATTGCATTGAAAATGCAAAGTGACTTATAATTTGAAACAATTTTTTTTTTGACAATTTGACTTATAATTTATGATAGAGGAAGTGACTTATAATTAACGCGTTTTACATAGATTCAAATTCGGGTAAAATATCCATTTGTTATGCGTTTGGATTATAAAATACGAACTTGTGTTTAAAAAAAAGTACATGTTTGGCTCATATCATCCTTTAATTTACACAATTATTATCAAAACATATAACATGACAACATAAAATAATATTATATTAAAAATAAAAAAAAATGCAAATATAGTCCAAAATACATAACATATAGTATCTGATACAAATACATAATATCAATCCTAAACAAAATTCATATAAAAATGTGTTCTACTTTGTCGCATACAAACTATTCATTCTCCTCAACCTCTTATCTCATAAGATATTATTAATAATAGATAATCATAAGTTGTTCCTATAAATAAGGTGTAACCAACCATTCCTATTACTGTGCATATGAGTTGGTATAGTTTTGAATCATTCATGCCTTAATGTTAGGAATCAGTAGAAGGGTTTCCTTAAGATTAGGAATTAGTTATACAATTAAGTATCACTTGGATCTATAAATACTCAACATTTATGGCTGGAATATATATAAAAGTATCATTCCCTTCATGGTATTCAGAGCGTAAAGCTTAAAAGCAATTTTTTTTCCGATCCTCGTCATGCCTTCTGAAGCTGAACAGACGTCCACTATGTCATCACCAGCAGACAAACTGATCATCTTGAATGTTGGTTCTCAGCTTTCCATCAAACTCGATGGAGACAATTACCCTGCTTGGAGAATTCAATTCATGGCTTTTTTAACAGACTATGATCTTCTAGGTTATATTGATGGAACTAAATCGTGTCCATCAAAACAGCTCGCGAACGATACCACGGCTGTCAATCCAGCCTTCACGCTTTGGGTTCGCCAAGATCAACTCATTCTACATGGTATTGTATCTTCGGTAGCTGCAACAGTGGCCACACACTTAGGAACTGTCAAGAGTTCCAATCAAGCATGGGAGATCCTAAAAACCATGTATGCGGGGCCGCTCAAGAGTGCGGATTATCGCGCTCAAACAACGGATTTCCAATTTCAAAAAAGGAAATCAATCGATGGCTACATATCTACAAGGGAAAAAGGCAATTTCGGATGAATTCTCAATCATTGATCATCCTCTTGATGAAACCGATCTTGTTATTCACACTCTCAATGGTTTGAGTGGTGAGTATCGTGAAATTTCCGCTGCACTTAGAAGTAGAGAAAGCCCTGTTGCCTTTGCTGAACTTCATGAGAAACTGATGGATTTTGAAACAATTCATCACCAAGCTGATCCACTTGCAGTTGACAATGTGATTGCCACTGTCAACACAGTCACAAGAACAAAACACTATCAACACAAAAACAACAACTACCGCAGCACGTCTCCAACTCTGCGGAATGGCGAAAATAAGGTGGTCTGTCAGTTCTGTGACAAGGCTGGCCACACTGCTAAGGTTTGCTACAGGATTAAGGGATTTCCAAAATGAAACTGCCCTAAACCGATAGCGAACTTTGCTCAGAATCAGGCTGCACCACAACATGGTAACTGGGTCATGGATACAGGAGCATCTCATCATATTGCTCAGGACCTGCAACAACTCACTTTAACAAATTCCTATCCTGGAGCAGATCCGGTGATTGTTGGTGATGGAACAGGTTTGATAATTACTCACACTGGTAACTCTGTTATTAATACTTCTATTAAACCTCTTCATCTTAAACAAGTCTTATGTGTTCCTAAAATTCAATCTAACCTTTTGTCTGTTTCCAAGTTATGTCAATCTAATGGTTGTTCTGTTGAATTTTTTCCAAATCATTTTGTTGTCAAGGACTTGACCTCGGGCCAACCACTGCTTCACAGACCACTTAAACAAGATCTTTATCATCTATCCAATGCATTTAGTCCATCCAGTCCACCGCAAGCATTGCATACAAACATCCAGTCTACATCTACATGGCATCATAAATTAGGACATCCTTCTTTCAAAATAATAAAGCATCTGACTGACAATCATCATCTACCAATAAAGCTTCCAACCTCACATGAGTGTACTTCTTGTCACTGTGCAAAAAGCCACAAGCTTCCTTTTTCAAATCATCATCTCACAAGCAGCAAACCTTTGGAACTGTTGTACTCTGATGTTTGGGGCCCCGCTCCTGTTAGATCATTAGATGGTTTTTTATACTATTTAATCATTGTTGATCATTTTTCCAAATATGTCTGGTTGTACCCAATGAAACATAAGTCAAATGTATTCTCTATTTTTGTTCAATTCAAGTCCATTGTTGAAAAATCTTTTAATTTGCCGATTGTTTCTCTTTTCACTGATAATGGTGGAGAATTTATCAAATTAAAATCCTTCCTTGCAAATAATGGCATTTCTCATTTAACCACACCACCTCACACACCTGAGGTAAATGGCACAGCAGAGAGGAGACACAGACATGTTGTTGAAACAGACATGTGTGTCTTATTAACAGGATGCCTAAACCAATCATTAATATGATCTCTCCCTTTGAAGTATTGTTTAAAAGTAAACCAGATTATAATAAACTTCATTCATTTGGATGCTTGTGTTTTCCTTGGCTAAAACCATATATGCAAAATAAGCTTCAACCCAGGTCTAAACCCTGCATATTCCTAGGCTATTCACTGTCTCAGCATGCATATTTTTGTCTTGAACCATTGTCAAATAGGATTTATGTATCTAGACATGTCAACTTTGTGGAGAATTCATTCCCATATCAATCCATAATTAATTCGTCATCTACTTGTCCTCTAATTCCATCATATGACACTACGGTACATCGTATTATTCATGTTAACCAAGATCAAAATTCAGCTCCGGAACCAAACCAGCTCCTAGCACATGAGTCATCTATGTTTGTGTCATCAGTTCTACCTTTACCTGTATTCAGTCCTGCACCAGACCTTGCACCAAACCAACCACTGGTACCTTTGTCACCTGTACCTATTTGTACACATACATCTGAGTCATCAGTCCCTGTATCGAGTCCTACACCAGTTTCGGTATCAAGTCCTCCACCAGTCCCTGCGTCAATGCAGCCTATTAAGTCATCGGTAACAACATAGATACCCGTGACTAGTGATAACTTAACAAGCTCCACCACCAACACTGCATCTGATCTGGTTCCAACTTCAACGAGAAATAATCCAGTTCAACGTGATCCAATAGTAACAAGGTCACAAAATAATATATTCAAACCCAAGAAAATATTTACTGCCACTAAACATGATTTGCAGGAAAATCTTGAGCCATCTACCATTACTCAAGCATTAAAATACCACATTGGAGAGATGCTTGTTCTGCTGAATTTAATGCCCTCATGAATAATGGTACTTGGACCCTGGTACCTCGTCAAGCTCACACTAATTTAGTTGCCTGTAAATGGTTGTTTCACATCAAAAGAAATCCTGATGGAAGTGTGGCACGCTATAAAGCACGGTTGGTTGCAAAAGGATTCACTCAAACACCGGGTCTTGATTTTAAAGAAACATTCGCACCGATTGTGAAACCTCAAACCATTAAAGTGGTTCTCACTTTTGCACTTGCTCAAGGGTGGTCTTTACACCAAATGGATGTTAATAATGCCTTTTTGCAGGGAAAATTGACTGAAGATGTCTTTATGCAACAACCACCCAGATTTATTCATTCTGAATTTCCTCAACATGTATGCAAACTCAAGAAGGCTATCTATGGTTTACGACAAGCACCTCGAGCATGGCATGATTCTCTAAAGGTTTTTGTTCTTTCTGTTGGATTTCAAACAAGCCTAAGTGACTCATCCTTGTTTATTTACAATAAACAAGGTGTACAAGCGTTCTTATTGGTATATGTTGATGAATTACTTTTGACGGGCAGTGATACTACCTTTTTAACTCACTTCATGACAGAACTTTCCAAGAAGTTTTCTCTCAAACAACTTGGTTTCCCTCATTATTTTCTTGGAATTGAAATGATTCCAACCAAGGAGGGTATGTTATTATCTCAACATAGTTATATTAGAGAACTCTTGGATAAGTTCAATATGGCTGGAGTAAAGTCCGTCAACACACCATTATGTATGACCACTCCTCTCAAACTAAATGATGGATCTGCCGCTGCCGACTCAAAGTTATTTCGTAGTATCATTGGTGCATTGAAATACGTTACTTTGACAAGGCCAGATCTGTCCTTTGCAATTAATAAATTGTCACAATTCATGCATCAACCAACCCAAGTGCATTTGCAGCAACTCAAGCGAGTATTACGGTATCTAAAGCATACTATTAATCATGTTTTGAGGCTAGCAAAACCACTTCATCTCAAACTACAAGCCTTCACCGATTCTGATTGGGGCAGTAATTATGATGACAAAACATCTACTTCAGCTTACATAATTTACTTTGGTGGAAATCCTATTTCATGGTTATCAAAAAGACAGAGAACAATTGCAAGATCCTCCACAGAAGCAGAATACCGATCTGCTGCCAATACTACAGCTGAGATCACGTGGTTGCTCAATCTATTGAGTGAACTTGGAGTACCAATTCACGTACCTACTCTTTTTTGTGACAATATTGGCACAACCTACTTATGCTCCAATCCAGTGTTTCACTCTCGAATGAAACACATTGCTCTAGATTATCATTTCGTGCGACAGATGGTTCAACTTGGAAAAATCCGAGTCTCTCATATTTCTACAAAGGACCAACCGGCAGATATTCTAACAAAGCCAATGCATCGAACCCGATTTTCATTTCTCAGAGACAAAATTTGTGTCATTGATGGTGACCCAATTTTGAGGGGGCATAATAATAGATAATCATAAGTTGTTCCTATAAATAAGGTGTAACTAACCATTCCTATTACTGTGCATATGAGTTGGTATAGTTTTGAATCATTCATGCCTTAATGTTAGGAATCAGTAGAAGGGTTTCCTTAAAATTAGGAATTAGTTATACAATTAAGTATCACTTGTATCTATAAATACTCAGCATTTATGGCTGGAATATATATAAAAATATCATTCCCTTCAATTATCAGACATTCGTAGAATTAGTTACATAACATTGTAAATTGTAGTTAGGGATGGAAATAGATCAAATTATGCTGAACTATTCTTATATGAATCAGACCTACTTAAAAAAAATCAAAGTTTGTTGATTGACTTTATTTTAAGCTTAAGTGTAGCTTTTTTAAAGCCTGAACTACCCTATTAGCCTATTTAAAAGTTATTATGAGTTTCTTAAGAACAAATTGAATTGCTTAGAAAAGTTTAATATAAATTTTGTATTAAGATTTGTTTTATTATTTTATTAAAAAAAGTCACCGCCCCACAATGAATGATTCAGTTGATAATTTTATACATATTAAAAAAAATGAATAAATGAAAGAGAAAATGATACTCCCTCCGGTCCTTTTTATAAGAAACGTTTCACTTTTCTAGATTCATTAAATAATTAATGTATTTGATCTATAATACAGACCAAATACATTAATTATTTAATGAATCTAAAAAGGTGAAGTGTTCCTTATAAAATAGTTGAAGTGGTGAAAGTAGTAATGATTAAAGGGTATAATTGAAAAAAAAAAAGAAATTAATTTCCATTGTAAATTGAAATGGGTCATTCACTTTAGAATATTTTTTTATTCTGAATAAGTCACGCATTGTAAGATGGAGATAGTATTATATAAGTCGGCCTAATAGGTCTAGTAGGATTTTTAGATGGCCTATGTTTGGTCTGCTTACATAAATAGGTAATATAAAGAGTTTTTACATGACCTTTTAATTAAACGAGCCATGAGTCAAGCCTTAAGTAGGTTAGGCCATAGGCCTCAGTCAAATGGTCTGGTCTATTGTCATCTGTAATTTTAGTTTCCTCTTCTACATTCCCACTAGATAGTATCACACATTCTAAGTCTCAGATACACATGCATACAAGGATTAGACTACCTATAATGTAGCCTTCATTTGCAGATGCTTTCTCCTAAAGTAATATTGAAAATCTTATCCAGGTGTCGGAATTCGATAGTAATATGATATGTTAAAGCATCACCCCACGTATCTTGCATAAGTTTCCCAGTCGTGTATGATACGAGCGCCCCAATCCTCTTTAGACAACACATAGTCAAATTACTCATCACACATCTAATCAACTTGTTTGTTCAAATTCTATACTCCTAAATGTTAGAACAGAAACACAAATACAGAACAAAGTAAAAAGGAACACACAAAAGCTTTGTTCACGCAGTTCGTCCAAATTGTCTACGTCTGCGACTATAGAGTAGCTATAGTTCCTTTTATTTATTGGAATAATTTGATTTTTCCCTTTCCACTGATGGTACAAGTTTTATCATCACGTAAATAGGCAAAACCCAAATCACTTGATTTAAAAGAGTTGAATCATACCCAGTGCGACGTCATATGGTAGGAGCACCCAGAATAAAAAATTCACGCATCAATGCACTTTGTAGATAAAACGCATAGCAAATCGTCTTCACTATAAGAGATATCAGATTGATATACATTTGTTGAACTACTGTTGTCTGACTTGTTTGGACAGTCCCTCTTTCAATGTCCAATTTACTTGCAACCATAACATTTTGTTGTTTTTCTGTTCATAGACTTTAACCTTTTTTTTTTCTTTTCATAACACACTGCCTTGCCCCTGCCTCCGCCACGGTCTTGACCTTCCTTCACAAACTAACCTTCACCCGAGCTTCCTCCACCTTCCTCTACACATTGGTGACATTGTGCGTGTTGCAAAAGAGCAGAAGAAATAGAATCCAATGTGATTGTTTCCTTCCCGTACGTGAGAGTGGTTACCAAGTGATCATAAATACTTGGTAAAGAACGCAGAAAAATAATGACTTTATCCTCATCGTCAACCTTCACACTAAGTCGTGCCAAATCAGCGAGGATGTTGTTGAAAGTGTTGACATGAGCCTGCAAATCTCCTCCTTCCCGCATCTTCAGGCTATAGAGACGGTGCTTCGCAAACAATTTGTTCATGAGCGTCTTGGACATGTACGGATTTTCCTAATTTTTCTTAGACATCCTTCGGAGTTGTGAGGTATAGTATATGATTCATCACGTCATCAAAAACGCAAAGTCTTATCAAACCTGCAACCTTCTCCTTCATCTCGTTCCAATCAATGGTTGCGATTTTCTCATAACGAAGCGCCTTCTGTAAACCTTGTTGAGGCAACAAATCCTTAACTCTCCTTTGTCATAAACTGAAATTGCTCGTTCCGTCGAACTGAGTCGCTTCAAATTTTTCACCTCTCGGATTAACCAGACTCTGATACCAATTTTTAGAACAGAAACGTGAATACAAATCAGAGTAAAGCCATATATATAATACGAGGTTTTAGTCTATCTAAAACCTTAATCCTTAGTGTTCCTTCACAAACAATTATCTCTACACATAATTATCTCAACATTATGAGTTATTCTCTCAATAACCTATAGTTATCACAACAATCTATAACTATCTCAACAATATGAGTTATACTTTCAACAATTCATAGTTATTTAAACAACTCATAATTATCTCAATAACATAAGCCATATTTAACATTAAGGTTGTTAATAGACTTAAAATAACAAACAATAACATCAATATGTGATCAAAGGCGCGTTAAAACTCTTTTTAAATAGTCCAAAATATAATGATTTAACTAAAATTTGATAGAAAGTGGACAATCAGATTAAGAAATTATTTACTCAAGTGAAATGGATAAAAGAAAGGAAAAATAGAGTTCTTGGGTTATGTAACATGTTCTAATTCAAAAATAACACTTTAAAAGACACTCTGTTTTTTAACACTGACAAATTAACACTGATAATAATTTTAAAATAATTGATTAATTAAACATAATCATAAATGGCAATATCAATTTCGGACATTGACACGACACTTTTTTTTTTAAATGTGGAAGTTAAAAAAATCATAACTATATGAATGTACACGTATCTACTTATATCCTATATAGCAGACACTTTTGAAAAATAGTGCATCCTTGTTTGTGTCGGACACCGATACTTGTTCTTTAATTTATTTATTTTTCAAATTATTATCGGTATTACTGTGTCAGTGTTATATTTGAGGTGTCGGTGCTTCGTAATACAAAAGAAAAAAAGGCCACTTTAGTATATCACTAAAAATTTGACTAAAAAAATGAATGAGTTCAAAAGAAAATAAACATAGAGCTATTTAGTCTGTAACAAACTAAGAATAGCAATGCAGTGTTTAAGAATCTCTTACATAAATCTAAATAGTTCTCTTTGGGGCATTTTTTAAATACATTATAGTGTCTATTAGAGGCTAATTTGATCAATCTTTGAAATAAAAATGATGCAACAGTTGTTTCATAGTTACCTACAAACAATTTTTGAAAAGGTAGAGTTAAAAACATTACTAAATAATATGTCTAAAAACATTTAACTTGGAAGTTAAAATTTGAAATTATAAACAAACCCAGTTAAGAATCAATTGATATTTTTCTTTGTTCGTACAAAATTTTAAAACATACTTAGCTTGATGATTTGCAAAATATGCAATTGAAACAAATAAATGTCTATTGTTTTACTTTCCGTTGTTGTGATTTACTTGCATCCTTTCAGCTACACAACTTCCAGTAAATGAACACAAGCAAAAAAACGTGCAGAAGTGCAATAAAATTTATATTGAATACAGCATTGATGGGAAATGTAAATTGCAATTTAATTCCTACAAAATTTGCCCTCGTACGAGAACGAATATACCGGACTAATATACCCTGATACAAAATTCCTCCATTAGATTCCCCACAAATTTAATAAATGAAAAGAGGAAACATCCCACACAAGTTTTAACCAATTTTCTGCTCGGATTTCTCCATCAATCCAAGCATAAGTGGAGAATAAATATATTTCTACACCGTCTTCATTTTCGTCAAGCATGAATTTGGGAATTACTAAGAAAAGCAACCACACACCTCGTACTTTGAAACAACTTATCTACCCTCTGCCATACCATGCTCTGAATATCTAAGAGTTTCCTTGCTTTTTCTTGCAAGTGTGAATGTTTTCGAATTGTCTCCCCATGGATCTGCCAAGATGAAGAAGAGATATAGTAAATATACAATCACATTCATTTGACCTTGTATAAAAAACTAAAGTGGCCAACGGAGGCAAGTCTCATACCTTTAAAAATAGCCTGATGACAGCTTGTAGAAACTCAAAATTGTTTTTGGAGGAGAGCTCAAAAATAAAATAATCCATCAGCTGTTCAATCGATACCAACTCGGGTCTCTTCTCATCTTCTTGCTCATCATCGTCATCTTCAATGATCTGAAGCATTCGGAGTTCCATATCTAGAGTTGAAGGAGATAATCCTTTGATATAATCGGTGAATGCTCCATCTGCAATATGGAATGTCAAATCCTAACAATACAGATTTCACAAAAGAAAATAAAATTCTAACTGTGTTATAACCAGTGCATATCTATCAACCCGGTGAAAAAGTTTTATCACTTCAATAAAACCAAGGCTCAGAGACAGACAAATTTATTTTGAAACAATTAAACACCAGCTTTTTACAACATACGACATTGTCTTCACTAAAAAATCATTTTGAAGGATGCAAATAGTTTCAAAGAATGATATAATTGACTGTAATTAACATATGAGATGCAAATAAGAATGAAGTGTAGGACTCTTACAACTGTCTGAATCCTTTGTGGATTGAAGAAGATGCAGAAAACGGGATGATGGTGTATCTAACTTTGTTTTGTTCATTTTCTTTTCATTGTCTACTCCATCGTTCTCCTGTACTGACCCCTTCCCAGGCTCAAACAATATTTCCCCCGAGAGCAATGGAACTGAAGGCAGGAAGAATGGAGCCTTTTCAGGTTTTTTGGGAGGCTCAATAGGTTTATTGCGAACCTGGAATTCAGAATTCATCATTCAACAAACAGAACAAACTAAATGTCATTCAAGAGCATAACAGAAAACAAGAAAAGAAAAGGAAAAGGAAGAATACAAGGTTAAAACAGAAGTTAATAGTATGAGAAGGAATTATTTGAGTGGTAGAAGACCTTTATAATGTCTAAATTGATCAAGCTTTGCCACTGGCTCTTGGGCAGCAATGAAAGTGTAACTAAATCGGGTATTTGCTTTTCTTGAGTTGGGAAAGCCGGAGTTATCGCCGGAGCATCTTTAGGTTGAGAAGCATTCACCAGCTCACCAGAATGCTCAGCTTGAGCATCTTCTGTGGAAGAGATAGTTGGCAACTTGACACTCACAACCGCTTTTCCACTTGCATATGAATCAATATTTGAACTACTAGAGAACATTGCCTGGCTTACCCTGATAAAATTTCTCAATATCAGAAATGTTTTATATTAGCGCATTCAACTTCATTCTGAAATTTATAGAACCATAGATAAATTCAATATAGTATAAATTACAAAGGAACCAATTCTCCCTTCAAGATTGTTTGCACCTTTCAGAAACTTAATAAAATAAGTATCTGTTGACATGATAGTGAAAATGTTATACAGAGAGTGTTGCCCTTCATTCAAGAAAATGACTTAAACCTACATGAGGGAATCAGTTTCCTCATCTTACAGGATCATTTGCCAAAAACCATAAAAGAATACATAATAGGTGCAACACTTGAAAAATGCAAAATATTTTCTGCAAAATTATGCTCAATGGATAAAGAAAACAAATTTGGAAACTTACCACAGGTATACCCCATTTTGATCAACATGGGTAGTTGCTAATATATCCATGTTTGGGGACAGAGATAATGCGGTGATAGGCACATCAACTTGTATAGCATCTATCTGTCTAGCTAAGATCACATCCCAAATTCTAAGACTTCCATCCATACTGGATGAGAGAAGCCACTTCCCATCCTCACTGAAGCATAAATCTGTTATACGATCTGTGTGACCTTCAAATTTACGAACAAGTCTGAGAGCCACGATGTCAAACAATCTGATTGTTAAATCATCTGCTACCGTAGCCAGGAGTCCTGAAATTCATTATAACCCTTCAATCATTTCATGGGTCAAGCATATGAATTATATAGTAAGTAAAATTTTATTTTCTTCAATTCATAGCTCACACAAATTTATTTAACAAAAAAGAATTAGGAATTTACAAACACGGGGATACAAGGATTTAAAAAGTAATGAATATTCAAATTACCATTATAACGATGGTAAACAATTTTAACAACAGAACAACCAATCTCCCATCTGGATTTAAGACCCCGTCCTTTGAAATCCCAAACCTGCAATGCAACCCATAAATGAGAATTCCTAGTATAATTAGGAATGCAAACCAATATTTTCTGATTGTTTATGAACCTTTATATCTCCGTGATATCCAGCACTTATCATGAAAGTATTTGTTGAGTCGCAAGCAACCCCAACTACTTCACTGTCATGAGCACAACTTCTTGATTCTGACATGTCAATGTAAGCCCCCCTATGAATTCCTGATTGAAGGTTAAACTTTTCAATCCAACCACCAGCTGTCCCTAAAATGGCAAAATTGCCACAAGCGCTAATGGCACAAGCCTGTTTCAACATGAAAGCAATACTCAGCTAGTATCCACCACACAGTCAAAATGCCCATAAAAAAATGACACCCTGATAAAGAAATGCAGCATATTTAGTATTAGTATGCCACACGTCTAACAGTTTTTTCATTATAAAAAGGAAGTTGAAGAAATAAATTGAGTGGTCAGCTAAAATAAGTAAGACCATTTCACACATACCTTCTATGACAGAAAATTGTTAGGAATCAGAAAGAAAGAAAAAAAACTCAGTGAAGACGAATTCCTAACCTTTACAGGGGTTGGATTTTCGGGGCATGGATTTAATATATGCTCTCCGAGGACAAAATTTTGAAGTCTCCACACATATGCTTGAGCAGTATCCATATGACAAGTAACCACATTGCACCAATCACGCTCTCTAATTTCAGCTGAAGTTTGCACAAGAAAAAAAATAAGTGAAACATTTAACATAACTTTCTCTTATAAACTGTAGCATATGCTCAAGTGCAATAATAGACAAATTTCATACAGACAGATGTTTGCAATGCATAAAGACAATTTTTAAACGAGTTTTCTTTGGCTTAACAGCTGATTTGGGATAATATGAGGTGATTGGGATTGGATTCTACTTTATGCGAAGCACATGGTCCTTTAAAAGGTGTTTCCTTATCAGACAATATGCGGAGAGGTTGGGCGGCACTGATATGATGTTTTCTCTTTTTCCTTGTTCATTTCCTTTTTATGCTCGGTTACTAAATATTAATCGAACTAGCTAGAATGTAAGACAGATACAATCATCATTTACTCATTCAATTATTTGTAAGCATATACAACCAAATGCTAATCAGCCAAACTATTGATAAATCAATTCAAAGAAACAATTACTTAAAGTCATTGGATTACATTCCATGTATAAGTTTGATCTCCACCACTCCAGCACAATTACACATGAATGAATGCCAAGAAAGAACTTACTTACCGCAATCAAATGCAATTACAGGCTTCAATTTTATTTCTTCCTCCTGTACAGTCACAGGCGTATACACACATGAGAAGTAGATAATGTGGATTAAAGCTCGAAAATGACAATGTAGAAATTTTAAGTTTACAAAAGAAACAATTATTTAGTAATAAGCAGTTATAACAAAACAAAGTGCACCAAGTCATTTAATATAGTAAGGTGAGGTTGAGTGGGAAAATAGCAGATGTGTTCAATAAATACAAATGTTTATTAATGAAGAAAGAAAAGAATCAGATTACAATATATTTCTTAACCCCTCCCTACCCGTGCTGCGTATAGCAAAAGGCACTATTACTCAGCTTATTAACAATAACTACAAACTCCATTTTTACTGACTTTCAAGTTTGAACACAACATACAACAATCATGAATAAATGTGATTGACAAACTCCAGATGACAACAAATCATGTGAGAAACTCCAGATGCAATTTTTACTCTTCTTTAAGTGTTGACAAAGTACAGATAGGAATAAAGTTTGGAATGAATTGTAATCTTATATAAAGAGATAGCAAATAGCAAGGCAGTAGTGATGTTCGTTGAAAAAATTGTTTCTAGCCCATACATCTAATTTAATCATGTGGATTTGAATAAACCCTTCAAAATGTAGCAATGTTTTAGTTCTCCACAAAATTTGTCCAAAAGATTTGAGAGAAAATTGTAGTTTGGGAGAGTTATATTATTATAGGGAGAGACAGAGAGAATAAAGAGACTATAGGTTGAAACTCTAACTTACTTCTAGCTCACAAATTTTGGGATTTTAAGGGAAAGATTGTATGAATAGAAAACGAAAACTCAACAGAAAACAGAGGAAAGGAAAACATAAAAATCAACCTACTAGAGAACCTAGGCAACCGGTGCTTCCCCTAATATAATAAAAACCCAGCAAATTCTTTGGCAAGCAGTTCCAAATGTCAGCATTTTCCAAAATAGCAACCTAAACATTCTACATCTAGTCTCCAATCTACAACATGAGTCCCATAATTTACCCAACGGAGAGTTATTTTAGAGAAACAGATGTGAATTATTCTGTAATGTGTGTATGCAGGCATGCAAATAGAGAGCATGCAGACCCACATAATTATAACAAACATTTCTCGATTCAAAAAATAAGGGACTACTAAAGTCAATGGCTGCAGTACTAGAAAGATGTATAAAAAATGCAGCTTTTCAGATTAACACTGAACTGCATACTTAGGTCTGTAAGCATCCTTGCAAAAGGTTTTTTAGTAAACCAGACATTACTCTGAAGGGTCATGCAGGTGAGTGTGTAACCAAAATCTTCAATGTTTAAATATGAAATAGTAAATGAGCAATGCCTTTGTCAGATCTGTAAGGGAGCAAAAAATTCAGAATGAAATCACCATCAGTCATACCTTAACTTTCAGCTTCTTAGCACGTTTAGAAACATGGCGTTGTGAAAGCTCCCTACTTTGCTGGTCCTATTAAAATTTCAAATTCAGTAGATACATCAGCAATAAATATGGGGAAAGATATTGAGTAGAAAATAATTACACACTGCAAGCATACACAGCATTAAGCCATTAAATGTAGCCAATAAAAAAGAAGGGGAAATAAGTAAGCATGCCAAAAGGCATGGAGGGAGCAAAGGCCATATAGACTAAATGTATATAATTAATACTCCAGCCTTCTCATTATAGTGGAGCAGTTAGGCAGATAGATTATTTAAATAAATGAAGCCATTGTTGAAAAATAATAATTAATAAATAATGATTTTGGCATTAAAAGTGACAAATGATGAGACCGAGAAATATTCCAAACGTGGCGCTTATTATTATGGGGCATCTAAATACACATAGGCATTAACCTATTGCATCTAAACTTTCTTAAAAAACTCAGCAAATATACAAAATAGTACTACTGCGCTCTTGGAAGAGTAGTCTACAGATAAATAAGTAATAAACCTAAAGTACTCCTTCGAGTGTAAAGTGCTACTCCAACTCAAATACTCTTTATAGAAAACATCAAAATGGCTTATATTGTATGAGGCACTTGGATGATTATAACCTATAGATTATAAAAAAAAAAAACCTGAATAAATGACATTTCCGTTGATTACAACCAAACTTAACAAAATTTCTGATGAATAGAGAAACCATTCTGTATATGAACTACAACTAACCTGTATAACAGAGAAAAGGCGAAAGGCTCGATCCTGGCCAGCAGAAAGAATATGCCTTCCATTGGCATAAAACCTGACATGGCAAATTGGAAGTGTGAGATTTACAACCATTGTGTAACGCGGTGACCATAACAAAAACACACATCCAACTTAAACCCAAATACTTGAAGAAAAGAACAGTTAAAAAGGAGGGAGGCAAAATGGTAGCAAATCCTTCACATAAATAATTTTTAAAAAAAACTACTAAAAAGGAACAAAGCAAAACCTCAAACAGAACTGTTAATGGAAAATAGTTTTACATCCCCTCCGCAAATCTACGTAGGGGATTCAACAAAGAATCCATTTGCTGAAAATCACAGAAAAGCCGTGAAAATGCCATTGTTTTCAAGCATGTTAGGGGTAGATAGATAGAGACCTTCATTCAGAAGTTAAACGTCAAATCACTCCATTATAACCAAAAAGCAGAAAGAACTTTCATCCAAGAAAAGGTAGACAAATGGATATAGAGAAGAGATGATGGAGCAGATGTTTCTAGTAATTAGCACTAGACAATAAAGCTAATAGGAAAAAATCTTCTTATAAACTAAGACTGGAAATCCATTATTACTTTATTTATGTAGAGAGAACTGACATTGTCATCCAAGGAAAGGTTGTTGAATGGAAAATAAAAAACAACAGATAGTGGAGTAGAAGAAGTTGTTTCGGATCCACAATAATTAACATTACCCAACAAAATTAATAAAAAATATCCTCATAAACTAAGATCCAGAAAATAATTATTACTTTATGCATAGGGGAGGAGCACTATGCCCACTTCGAAAGCGCAAAAGCCGGGGATCACCGTCACTTGTGTCAAAAATCCACATCTGAGAAAAAACAAAAGCCATTCTTTCATGTTCAGGCAGAACAGATAAGTAAAAACATTATAAACATATATACACACCAAGCAAAATCAGGCACTACAAATGAAAATTTTAAAATCTTATTTACAAAAATGGATTGCCTTAACTATGTAAAACAAAAAGTAGCTTAGGTGCAACATTTAGCTCAATTAAATGGAGGGAAAATCAAAATGGAAAAAATATATGAGCATGCGTATCAATAGTAACAAAAATCTTACTTTAATAGAGTTGTCTGTCGATGAACTCATAAGCACTGGTTCATTAGCAAAAAAATGCAGTGAAGTTATCACACCATCATGAGCCTCTCTTACAACTGAGTGGAGCCTTTTCTTTTCTAAATTCCAAATGCTTATAACACCAGATGAACCTCCAGAAGCTAGAAGGGGTTGTCCATCTAAAACAGATAATCTAATAAATAACACAGAATAACGCAAAGTGACACAGTCCTACAGTTTAATTTTGTGATGTGTGATGCATTCTTATTCTTAATTCTTATATTCTTTTAGATAGAAGTCAATATATCAGTTTCATCAACATGAAAATTGCAAACCTTGTGATTAATGGCAAACGAAAGAAAATCAAAAGTGTGACTGACATATCTGTAAACTATTCAAATAGAAAATATTAACATAGTTCTTTTGACTTTAAACATTCAAAACAAAACATAAACAATTATTAATTAAATTGGCAACTCATTCATCCTGGCATAAAATATGACTTGATTGGTGTAAAAAACAATTTAGCAATGTCCCTCCCATTAAAATTCCTCCCTTCCTCAACAAAATACAATCTCTTTGAATCTGTCCCCTCCCCTCATTTGAACCAAACACACCCTATGCACTTCATTAAAGTCCAATGGAAATCCTAAAAACGATTAATCCTTTTCATTTCAAATAAAAGACAAATATAATTTCATGTAGCATAAGAAAGACAATTAGCAAACAAATTACTAGCAAAGAAACATTATATCTACAACAAACGTATTGCATGCAGCAAGTGTAGTGAACTAAAGAATTTGAATGTTGCTCAGTCCTACCAGTGCTGAAAGATAAAGCAGTTACGGAACCACGTGTGGAATGTGTAAACGTAACCAATTCTTCATCATAACGTAAGTTATGAACATGAATCTTTCCATCTGTACAGCCAACTGCGACAACGTCTAGAGCAGGGGACGAGACACAACAGGAGATAGGTGAATCCCATCCTTTAAACTCAAATATTTTTTTCTTTGTGCTAATGTTCCAAAGCTGCATAGGGCCTTGCTCACTCCCAATAAGAACCTGTTTACAGTGGTCTTCACTAAGTTTAACCAATACAAATACAATATCTATATCTATGAATCTTTGGCATTGCGAAAGATATATTCACCTTATTAAGGTAAGTATCTGGATGCATAATACAACTGGGGCTAAAATTCTGATCTAGCACAATATGGCCAACGGGAGCAAGGTGGTCCTCGATTCCCTTGAACGCCCACAAGAACATGCTGCCCTGAGCATCAAGACTAACAATATGTTCTCCAAACAACAGGAGCGATTTAACCTTAGCATTATGACTGCTCCAAGTTGCAACCTGAAAATGTAGCAAATGTTAAAATTAATGCTCCGTAAAATAACAAAACAAAAAACTTAAGAGCATCGTGATGCACAGAACCTGGTGTGCTCGCTTGAAAACACCAATGTTGTTTCCATATGCAGCAAAAGTATAATCACGATAGGAAGCAAGAGCACCAATCTTCTTAGGAAGTTGAGGACCAACGAGAACCAAAGTGAGCTTTGCACACTGCAGAAAGCAATTGAAAGTTTAACGAAGAGAAGCATAATATACATTAAAAACAAATCAAAGAAGAAGAAAAAAACGAAGGTGAGTGTTGTTACGTTGAAAATCTGAAAAGCTTTTCCAACACTGACGGTGACGAAAGCTTCGGTACCGAGCCTCTGAACGGTGAAGGGGACGCCGCCGGCGATACATCCGATTGCTCTGTAAGGTTCAAAAATCCCCATTCTGCTTCTACCTATGATACGTTTTTAGGGTTTTTGATTCATTGTTAGGGTTTTTGCATGTTAGTGATATATTTTTATTTTTTATTTTTTTTTAAGAAATCACGTACACGTGGCAAATTACAGGACGTTCGATACATCGGACGGGTCAAATCGATTCATAAGCATAGTACCTTTCCCGCTACAAACGCACACAATCCCGATCCCTTTCTTCTTCGTTATCTTCCATTTTTTTCAAATTTCTTCGCTACATTTGCAATCTCTAACGGCGTCGTACGGAAACGGAAATTATGGAAGATTGCGACTCCGAAACACCGACATGGGAAGAAATCGAGGCTTCAGAAAGGTAATTTTTCTTCAATTCTTCTGTAACTCAAATATTAGGGTTTTGCTATTGCTGATACTTTCAATGATGGGTTTTTTTGTAGCTACCTTGTTTGCTCCATGTATGAACAAGCTGCATCGTCAGCTTCCTCTATCTTGAAACGCTTGCCCTGTGATTATGATCACAGAGACACTGCAATTCAAGATATGCTTCAATCAACTGCTATGGTTCTCATTCAAGCATTCGATCAGCTTGGTAGGACACCGGAAATTTTTGATCAACTTAGAATGTATTTCATTTCACTAAAAGCTATTCCTGCACAAGTTCTTCTTACTGGGTATGATTTTTGCTTTGTTTCACACTCATTCATGCACAAGAGTCTGGGATATGTAGTTCACTGCTCATGTTTGTGTTTTTTTTATTTGGTTCAGAGTTTGTTTTCAAATAGCACAAGGTTCTGCTTTGGGTGATCGAGAATTTCTCGAAGAATTTCTTAATGGATGGACTCTTGGTGATGGGCAATATGATGCTGTCATTGCAGAAGCAAATGTAGAGCATGGAAGTAGTTTCGAGAGGCATTTTGTTCTTGGAATTGATGAATATTTGGAAGTTGTTGAGGTCTACGCCATCACACTTCTTGCAACGGTTCTAGAAGATGTAGATCTTGCGATTTCCTGGATTGAAAATGCTTCATTGCCAGAGGAAAATCGACAGGTAAGAGTGTTCTTTGCAGATTAAGTTTGTTAGTAGTTCAACAATATTAAAGCTTTTTTTAATCAGTATTTTCAACTGGAATTGGGAAACATAGTTATGTTCTTGTTTTGCCTGATTAGAAATGCTCAATTTTCCTGCTGGCATGCACTTTGTGAACAATATATTAGCTGAATTTTCTATGTATGGCATATGTGAAATGTGAACTGTGTTGTCGATGCGGTCGAGTAGGAACTGAGCATTAATTTATCATTATGCACATATCATACCATATATGCTTTAATTTGATACCGATTGCAAGAACTAAAATCAGTGATTGTTTCTAGTGTTATCTTTGCTTTTTGTTTTCATTGTTCTTCGTGCATATGTTAATAGAAGGTAAGTTTCATGTTGATTAAAGACTCAGATTTTATTTTTGGCATGTAAATTCTAAAACTTGAAGCATGTTAACAATTGTTACTTTGTGTATTACCATCTCTGACCTTATAATTTGTTTTTTGTACATATCTTTTACTTCAATTTTATCGGCCTGCCTTGGATGTATGATATCTATTCTTCTCTACGTTACTGCTCAAAGCCTGATAGTGAAAATAGCTCAACATATATAAAAATGAATTTTTTAAATAGAAAATCTGTAATGTGATTATTTTGTTTTCAAGAGTGGTTATTATTTCATTCATTATCAAAACATGGTTCCTCGCAGATTGAATTCATAAATTTAACAAATCAACATTCTCTGCAATGTAACAGCAAAACCAGTTTTGAATATTTGAAAATTCCTGCTTTTCTTAATATCATTCTGTTTGTCCTAAGATGCCATTTTCCCATGCATTTACTAAATATTGGTATGCCACTGTATTCATAGGTACTTCTGAGAAGGTTACACTCTATGCGTTCTCTTAAAAATACCATTTTTTCTCAAGCTTCCTCTCTGCAATCACCTACATCGGCTACAAATAACAATGAAATTTATCCATCGAAAGAATTATACGAGAGTAAAGGCTCGACTGAAGCATTGAAAGGCAAGTATGCCAACAATAAAATGCATAGGTCTAAAGATGGCGTGTCAAAATTGTCTGAACGAATAGAGACATGTTTCTGGTGTTTCCGTTCTATTAATTTGAAGTTTGGTAATGTGGAGTTCGTCGTACCTAGTGGGAAGATTATCCTTGGTTGTTTGATCTTGTTTGTCTGTTATGTTTTCAAAAGAAAGCAAGCTACTTTGAAAAGGTAATCACTTGAATTCTTGGCTACCTAGTAGAATCTCATGTCCATATCCTCTCACACTAGAGTTGTGTGTCAAAAATAGCTTAGCTTAAACTAATCTTTATTTTTCTACTGTTTTGGTGTTGGTTTTCTTTTCTGGGCTGTTGTTAATGTTCTTATATGAATTTCTGAATATAGTCACTATTCATGTTTTAGGACTGTAAGAAGACAAGTGGTCGCGGTGAAGAGGGCTTTGGTCGATTTATGGCAGCTTGCATTTTCATATCAAGTTAATCCTTTAGCCGCTGTTGAACCACTCGCTGCTGCAACACGCCAAGGTCAGTGACGAAGTTGTTGATCAAGCATGACCTTCAAGACTGTGTCATAAGTAATCCTTAGAATACCATCTTGACAATCCTCCTTCCCCTGGAAGAGGCGATATATTGTTTAGAAAGGTGCTTGCTTAAGATGATCAATAAAGCCTTGAGAAATTATGTACCTTGAATTCGTGTGAAAACTTGTACATAATAAACGCATTTTGCTATTTTCTACAAAAGGAGTGCTCAAGATTTGTGCTCTCGATAATCTTTTATTGATATAAAATATCACAAATGCACTGTAGTCATCAACAAATTGTTTTGCTATGAATATAAATGTAGTGTTCTGAACTTTTGCATTTTGGTGGTTAAAATTGGAGCTTCTTAAATTGTTTTGCTATGTTTTGTATAACTATATGTTGTACGTAAAGTAAATCAAATCACAATTGTTTATTGTATAAGCTAAGTTGACTGGGGAGAAACTCCTAAAGAAAATGGTTATGACTTTTACTTTACCATGCCTACAGAAGGCTGCAGGGGAGCATGCTTTTTGGGTTATGCTGTAAACCTCTTTTAGATTTCAAAATAATCAAAATATAACGTGTCTAATTAAAATTGGCCGGTCTAGATGCCCTCTGCGCGTGCATTCTCTAAAAATTTTCTTCGAAGAATGACTTCCATAATGTTTTTCCGTCAATAAATTTGATCCTGAGTGTTAAAATAAATTATACCTAGTAATATATAAAAGGATTATAAATAAAAGATAATATTTTTTTTTATATTTATATGTAAGAGAAATTTGTGTTAAAAAAATTAGACTGAACAAGGTTGACACAACTTTCTCTTATATTTAGGATTATATTTAAGATTAAAGGGAGTATACTATAGGAACAAACTTTGTAATAAATTTTTGGATCTTATAATTGAACTTACGATTTTATGATGTTGTGGTTTTTGTGATAATCAAAGGTCTGCCGTGCATTTCTGGTGTGTTTTCATCAAGACACACATGTGACATGCCTTTCTCATTCTCCCTATGATGCAAAACAAACAAGAAAATAAATAAATAAATAATTAAAGGACTGGGTCAATTGATTAATTAATTAACCTCACTCTATGGATCTCTGAATTAATTAAACAAAAAACAAAAAACAAAAGAAACAACCTTAACCAACCAACCAACTTTGCATGCATGTGTTCTATTATTAGCTCTGTTTCTTCCTGCTCCCTACGTTTCTCTCTTTCTCTTCCTCCATCTCAAAAATGCAAAGCCATCTCTCTCCATCTTCCAAAACGGCTGTTGATCAACCTCACTGACATCTCACTATCATTCTAGTGCAAGTGCGTGTGCATCATGTGCATACCCTTCACTACATCACTATTATGGCACCACAACTCTTCATCACTTCTTTAACCTTCTTTTTTTCTATTCTCATCAAGTTTTCCTCTTCTATTTCAGATATAGATTCTCTCCTCAAACTGAAAACCTCTTTTCAAAACACCGACGTTGCGTTATCTTCATGGAACACATCCATCCCTCCATGTAATGGTGATAATGCTAATTGGTCGGGCGTTCTTTGCTATAGAGGACATGTTTGGGGATTCAAACTAGAAAACATGAACCTTAAAGGCACCATTGACGTCAATGCAATCAAGGATTTACCTTATATCAGAACCATTAGTTTCATGCAGAACCAATTCGACTCACCCTGGCCCAACCTCAACAAACTCCCTGGTTTAAAGACCCTTTATCTTTCCGATAATAAATTCTCTGGCGATGTTCCGGATGACGCGTTTAAGAGGATGCAATGGTTGAAGATAATTCATCTCTCTAACAATCAGTTCACTGGTCCTATTCCATCTTCCCTTGCTTCGTTGCCGAGGCTCATTTCCTTGAAGTTGGATGGAAATAAATTCAGTGGTCCTATTCCTCAGTTTCAACACACTTTAGAATCATTCAGTGTAGCAAATAATCGATTAGAGGGTCAAATACCTGCCACCCTTAGCAAGATTCCAGCTTCATCTTTTTCCGGTAAGACATATGTATATATAGACTCGTGTATTCAAACAATAGTTTAATTAAGCGCTCACAACATAAGCTTTTATATATAAGTGCTTATATATAAGCTATATGCTGTTTTCATCGGCTGTCTGTCGTGGAGACTTTAAAGAAATAAGCTGGACACAAATTGTTTCCATAATATATTTCATATGGTTTTACAAGTACTTATGTTACTAGATAAGTTCAAATTGAAACATGCTCATAGTAATCAATGAATTGATACGAAAAAAGGGTCAGTGCAGGTAATGAAAAGCTGTGTGGAGCCCCTTTAGGACCATGTTCATCCCAAAAGAAATCATCATCACCGTCATCATCATCATCACCATCGCCATCATCATCATCAATAGATGTGAACGGTATTGTGGTTGTGGTTCTTGTAAGTCTTGCATTGCTTGTGGTTGCGGCAGTAATATTATTTTTCCTTATTAGAAGAAGAAAAAAAAGTGATCAAGGAGCAATAGGAGAAGGAAGAGGAGTTGGCCTAATTGGAAACACCAGCAACAACACTGTGAATAGTAGTAGTGTTCAAAAGCAAGGACCATCATCATCAAATAATAATAATTCAGATGATCCAGGAGGCTCAACAAGGTCACATGGAAGCAGCAACAACAGTGGCAGAAGAGAAGAAATGAAGTTATCTTTTGTTAGGGAAGAAGCATCAGAACAATTTGATTTACAAGATCTTTTGAGAGCCTCTGCTGAGATATTAGGAAGTAGTTGTAACAGTTCATCTTACAAGGCTGTTCTGTTGACCGGCTCCACCGTTGTCGTCAAAAGATTTAAACAGATGAACAATCTTGGTAGGGAAGAGTTTAAAGAACACATGAGAAGATTAGGAAGGTTGAATCATCCCAATCTCATTTCTCTCTTAGCTTACTACTACAAAAGAGATGAAAAACTCTTCATCACCAACTTCATTCAAAATGGCAGCTTAGCCGTCCGTCTTCACGGTACATGTTTTCTGTTTTCATTTACAATTCAACTAATAAACATTATAGAATATAGATTCATTAACTAGTGTAGCTAACTTTTACATCTGATACAGGATATCAAGCGATAGGACAAGTAAGCCTTGATTGGCCGAAGAGGTTGAAGATTGTGAAAGGTGTAGCACAAGGTATTGAATATCTGTACAAAGAGATGCTGAACTTGATTACGCCTCACGGTCATCTTAAATCTTCAAATGTTCTATTGAGCGAGTCTTTGGAGCCTATACTAACTGACTATGGATTAGTACCTGTGATAAACCAAGATATTGCTCATGAAATTATGGTTGCATACAAGTCACCCGAGTATTTGCAGCACGGGAGGATCACTAAGAAGACTGATGTGTGGAGTCTTGGTTTACTCACTCTGGAAATTCTAACTGGAAAATTCCCTGCTAATTTTATACAACAAAGTGAGTTGAGTTTGGCGAATTGGGTTGATTCAGTTGTGCAAGAAGAGTGGACTAGTCAAGTGTTCGATAAAGATATGGAGTTTAGTAGAAGTAGCGAGGGAGAGATATGTAAGCTTTTGAAGATTGCATTGGCTTGTTGTGATATGGAAGTTGATAAGAGATTGGATTTAAAAGAAGCTGTTGATAGAATTCAAGAGGTACAAATACAAGAAGATAATAATGAGGAGGATCTGTAGCGAATGAGTCTCCAAAATCAAGGTTTGTCATATTTCTTGGGAAGGAAGAAATCAGTTTTTCTTCATGAATGGTTGAATGAGGGTTGCTGTAAACATTTCTTGGATTATATCATATGATCTCCCTTAAAAAACACATGCAATGCCATGGCAGGATTGAATGAATGATGGAAAGCAATGGTGTTCATATGCATGCATGCATGCATGCATGCATGGTTGTATCTCTGTTACATAACTGGGTTTCAATGTTTGAATTTTCAATCTGTTGATTGATTTATTTTCAAGTGTAATAATGAGGTGAGATTCAAGGAGAATGTATTATTTGAGAGGAACAAGAGCTTAATGCCAATCATGAAATGAGATGTACTTGAGGTTGAATTGATACTTTTTTTGTGGTTATTTACATCTTTATCAAAGTACTAGCAAAATCTAAATTTTTTCAAAAGAGCTAGTAACATCACCATTTATGAAGGAAAATGGTTTTATTAAAGTCTCCTCTTACATAAGGAGTGTATTACTATTTTCATATGACTATGAATGAACTCAAATAAAGACAATGTCAGAAGTAAACTCATAAATGTATGTTTGACAATACCATTTTGGTAAATCTTATTGGGAAAATTAAGAGTACTATTTTATTGATTATGATTAATGGAGTGATTACAAAAAAAAAAGAGGATTTCTTTATACACCATCCAAGTTTCTTAGGCACCATGTGAAATTTAATTTTTGCCCCCAGATTCCGGATTTGCACATCCGGACGCACCAAATTTTTAAAAAACGCTGATATGTTCCGGATGTGCATATCCGGAAGAATTCCTGATTTGCAAATCCGGAAAAAATCAAAAGAATTCCATAAAATCATTTACTTCTAAATATAATTAAATCCAATATAATTAAAATTAATATCATTTTTTCAATATAATTAAATCCAATATAATTAAAATCTATATTAATTAAAATTAATATGATTAATTTTTTTCAATATAATTAATATGATTAATATGGTATTTAATTTTAAATGATTTTTTTATATTGAAAAAATTAATTTAATTATATTGGATTTAAAATTATATGGTATTTACTTCTAAAATTGGATTTAATTATATTGGAATTTAAAATTATATGGTATTTACTTCTAAATTATATGGTATTTACTTCTAAATTATAATTAAAATTATATGGTATTTACTTCTAAAATTAATTTAATTATATTGAATTTAATTATATTAAAAAAATCATATTAATTTTAATCATATTAATTTTAATTATATTGGATTTAATTAAATTGGATTTAATTATATTGAAAAATCATATTAAGTTTAATTATGTTGGATTTTAATGATATTGGATTTAATTATATTTAGAAGTAAATGATTTTATGGAATGCTTTTGATTTTTTCCGGATTTGCAGATCAGGAATTATTCCGGATGTTCACATCCGGAACATATCAGCATTTTTTAAAAATTTGGTGCGTCCGGATGTGCAAATCCGGAATCTGGGGGCAAAAATGAAATTTCACATAGTGCCTAAGAAACTTGGGTGGTGTATAAAGAAATCTCCAAAAAAAAAAGAGAAAAAGAATTCCTAATTTCCTGACTAGAGTTAGGCTCTTATAGGAAGCTAAGCTAATGCTTCCTATTCATTCTAATTTCTCACATTCACAAAAATGATATCTCAATTCAGTCTTCTACTTCTCATAAATGGAAATGGTTACAATATGTTGCTTTCCTACATCCTTCTCAAAAGTTATCCATAATAATTCATTAAATGAAAAAGGTTACATTCTAACGCTCTTTTCACAACCATCTCAAGAGGTATCTATAATTCTCTCTTTTGCCACTTTTAGAATAAACCTGCATTACTATAGGCTAGGGCCGGATTTGGACATATGAAGTCTAGTCCATTGCACAAAGCCTCCAAATTCAAGTAGCTTCATATTTTAATTGAGCATTACTTCTTCCACTCTTAGGGGTGTTCACACACCTTTGTGAAAAATTGAAACTGTCTCTGAAACTCAGAAATATATTTTCAGACGCATCCTATTTCATACCACATTCATTTGTAAGTGAGTCACACCCTCATTTTTGCCAAAAACTAATTCAGAAATGCATATTCGTAACAACATACGAAAATATACCTCCAAATGGGATCTTAATCAAGTACGCGTCAGACCTTTCCCTTCATCATTTTCAGCAAAACACACCAAAACTCTTTTCACTTTCATTCCTCACTTTCAATTTTTTATCAATCTAAGTTTCATTTCTACTTCATTCAATTCAAATGATTTGTCAATTTCTGCTCTCAACATTCAATCAATCGAAGTGCTTAACGTCAACTATCCATTTGGTAAGTTTTTCAATCTAAATTTTTTTCACATTTGATTTGTTATACATGCATTAAGAAATATGAACATTAGGTTGTGTAATTCACATTACTATATAGGTAGTTATTGTAACGCCCAGTTTTGTGAGTTTTTATTTAATCGAGTCGTTTTGATTATTTTATTATTATATTATTTTATTTTCGACTTTTATTTGGAAATATGTTATTTTTCAATGTTGTGATATTTTATCGCGTGTTGGGAGCGTTTGCGAGATATTTGAGTGTAGGAGTATTTTGGTCTTTTCATTTAATTTTGTTAAGTTAGAAACATAATAGAAATAGAAAGAGAGAAAAATAGAGAGAAAGAAAAAGAGAAGAAGGAAAAGGGGAAGAAAAGAGAAAGAAAGAAGAAAAGAGAGAAAACTTGGAAAAGAAGAAAACTAATCCACCCGACTTTTCAAACACGATTAAATTGGGTAAGGGTGCGAAACTTGATTATTATATACTTATGTATGATTATGTATGTATGTTTTTGGTTGATATTGGATTGAAATTGAATATAAAGTGAAAAACCATAATATGTGAAAATTGTTACAATTCGATTAAATTGTGTCGGAAATCATGTTTTCAGGCCTCTTATTGTTGATACATGTTGTTAGGCATTGTATTGGTAATTTTTCTGGTGTATAGGTGAAAATTGGATTGATTTTGGGTTGAAAACGCAGAAAAAAATTCTGCAGAAAAATTCTGGGTTTCCACTGCCGTTACGCGTATCAGGCATGTTCATACGTGTATTGGCTTGGGCAATACGCGTATGGGAGGTGCATTTGAGGGCAATACGCGTAATGAATTTCATTTTTCTCGGCCATCTGCTGAAACGCGTAATGGTACGCGTAAGATTTTGGGCAATACGCGTATGGCTCAGGGCAATACGCGTATGGCCAGGATGATTGCAAAATGTGGTTTTTTCGCGATGTCTTTTCTTGTTTAGTCCGTAACTTGTGTTCCGATTATCCGTTTTTAACATTCTTGGTATCGTTGAATAGCTATTGAACTGTACTTTCTGATGATGATGGTTTTGGGATTGTTTCCCGATTTAATTATGTCGAGAATTTGGAATAGTGTTGTTTTGTCGACTTTTGTCGTTATACTTGTGTGTAATTGATGTGTATCATGCAATGTGTTGTTGATATGGATATGGTATGACTTGTGTGCTGTTGTATGGTGTAAATGCATGTGTTTAGATGGCGTGATGATGGTTTGTGGCCGTAAGGCAAATAAATGCATTGTTTTGGGCTTGAATTGCAAAGTATGATCAATGTGGAGTGAGATGATTGCATGTATATGTGTATTTGAATGTCATGAGTCATTATATGCTAAGCATCATGATATGCATGCTGGTGATGTCGTATGCCCTTGTGGGGTTGTTCGCGCGCTGGCTTTCCGTCGTAGGTTCGCTTGCGGGATCGGCCAGACGAATCCCAGAACTGGGAATTGGAAGCGTATGTTTGTACTGTGTTTCAGTTTATGTTTGTTTAAGTGTCACGCTTAAGTGACTTGGGTGACACAAAAAGTGTCTTAACGGTTGCGAGTTGGATGCAAGAAAAACAAAAAAAATACAAGGGAAAGCTGAGTGGGAAAAACAAGAGAAGTAAAGACTTTAAATTATATGCAGAAAATAAATTGCATTAAATAAGATTTGGATGCAAGTGTACATTTGTTTGCGGGAGTGAACTCGTTTCTCTCTAAGCTTGGTACTTTGAGTATTTTCCCCTTACAATCTGAAAAAATGCGACCTCTAAAATGAAAAGAGCGATGCCTTATATAGGCCTAAAAAATAACTGTTTGTCTGCCAAAACATTTTCTGAAGCTGACATGTGGCACCCCACTCTCTTTTCAACTTCCCATAGTCTTGGACATTTCAAACTTTTCCCGCCTAAACACTTGTTTCTTGAAGTCGACATCAGCTTGTCTCCTCATTCTTCCCCGACGTCGAAACTTGTCGATGGTTCTCCGACACGCCTTTCTGCTGGTGTTAACTCGACACCTCATTGTACCTCTTTCTTGCGCCGACCCGCTTTGGAAGTCTCCAGACACCACTGTCGGTCGAAATCCAGTGCCAACAAATTGCCCCCTCAAAAGGCCAGTTTCGACTGAGTATTGTGTCGATGGAGAAATCTGGCTTTTTGGTTTCTCGCAAGATTTCGACGGCTTTCCTTTTTTGCCAATCGTTTTGTCTTCTTTCTCAACACGTGGCAAGCGCCGCTTGACATGATGATGACAATCTCCTCCCACGATTTCCAAGAAAAACACCATGATGGCTAGTCTCATCCAAGTTATGGGCTTTGACACCAAACCCCACTTACTTTCAGAAGTTGAAAAGTTTTGATTTTTCATTTTCTGCATGCGCCCTATAAATAGTCCTCATTAGAAACCCTTTCCACTTTTCGCAACTCCTCTTTCACGAAAACCCTCATTTGCTCTAAACTCAGTTTTGTGATATTTTCTTTTCCTGACGCTTTGCACCTTTTTTGCGTTTCTTTCTTCCAATGGCTTCATCAAGAACAACTACCACTCGCATTCCTCAAACCACTGGCAACAACTCGGTTGCATACGTACTTTCAGAAGCGGAAACACATCATCCTCTTCCTCAACCATTTTCAGCTGACGAGGCGGTGGTAGCCAACTGGTGTCGTCAAATGGTTATTCCATTCGCAGTGGAAAACACGTTGTGTGGTTTCCATGGTCCTTTCCCAGACAACAAACCTAGTCCTCAAGAACTCCAAAAGTTCTTCCCTTGTTTTGACCAAACGATCCCTCCTGCCTTCGAGAAAGGGGGTACCTTGGATCTCAAATACATGGCACCAAAGTCTAGAGTTTTCAGGTCTATGCCAACTCCAGGCAACAAGGATTATCTCGCCTCGCTCGACAAGGTTGAAGGGAAACGTCAACAACAATGGAAGAATTATGGTATCTTCGACGCCATCCAGCTCTCTAGAACCGCCCACAGGGTTAACCCTTGTTTGCTATTGGCATCAATGTACTTTTGGGAAGGGTCGACCAACACATTCCACCTTCCTTGCGGCATGTTCACGCCGACGCTTTTTGATGTGGTGGCCATTACTGGCCTTTCGCCACTGGGTGAAACTTTCGACCCGACTTGGGAGACAGAGAACGCCTTCGACTTCGAGCGTGCCAGTTTCCAAAACTACATCGAGGATCACCATGACAAAGACTCCCAAGAAGTCTCCGACGAAGAACATATTGCCTTCTTAACCCTCTGGTTATCATACTACATGTTTTGCCCTGGCTCTTTGCAAATAGCCAAAAGCTTCATCAATTTGGCCATTCAGATTCATGAAGGCCGACAAATATCTCTGGCCAAACTCCTGTTGGCTTCCCTTTATCATTCTCTTGGCCTGTCGGCCATGAGACTAAAACTCCTTCACCAAACTACTAAAGCCTTAAACATCTCAGGGCCTATGTGGTTGTTGCAGCATTGGCTCAACGCCACCTTCGAGCACAAATTAGGATATCCAGCCTCTGCAAAGATGGAGCATCTCAACAAAACGCGTTCCGTCGAGGTGCTGCGACTAGCTTTGATGACCACTCAAGAAGCTCCAAGACAAGCCCTCTTTATGAGGTATCTAAGTATGTTTGTGGAAACTTCCTCTTTCGTTCCTGACATGGCACCATTTGTGGAGCGTAAGTTTGGGCCTGACTGGTTCAGAAACCCGTTCCCTGGAGTCTCACCTCAAGCTGCTGCGCTGTCGAATGTTGTATGGCGGACGTTTCTTACTCCTACCATGATTTCTTTCCGTATCGAAACAGGGAACAACGGGTATGGTTTTATGAACTATTGTCCAAATTTGGTGGCCCGACAATTTGGCTTGAGCCAAATGTTGCCAAAACCCTTAGTGAGGCATCCTGATGACATAGTCCGGTCTGGTCGACGCCTAACTCACGTTGGTCACAAAGCTTGTATGAGGTTTGTCAGAGCCTCTCAACACTTAGAGCTACCGGTTTTCTCCTTCCGGCCTTCCTTCTTCACCACCCATGAATTTGAGGCTTGGTGGTTGGAGTACCAAGCTCAAGCTTTCACTCCCAACCTCTTCCTGGCAAACGTGGTCGACGCCTTTACTTCTACAGTTGGTATCCCTAAACCGTCGACCATAGTAGATGTCGACCCTGCAGATGAAATTTTGACAAAGGTAGATCCCAGACTCTTGATTTTATTTTATTTTATTTTTTGTAAGTCTGGACTAAATAATGGCAGTGTTGCTTTCAGGGGCGCAAACGAGAAATGACTACTGGGTCAACTTCCACCAGACCTGCCAAAAAATCTAGGGCCAACCTTGTACAGGTATGTTTATTTTCTTGTTCTGTGGCTTTGTCATCCCCTTGTTCTCATAATATTTCTGCGCAGGTTTCTGAGAAAGCAACTTCCCTTGAAAGGACTGAATCGAACGAGAGTACTCATTCCCGAGTCTTCACTGCAACAACTCCAGCGTCTCCTCCCTCTACCCCTTTAGTGAGGAAGAAAAAGGCTATAACGCGAAGGACACCTTCGAAAACCAAAGTCTCGACCGCGGCCCCTGTCGTCCTGCGGAACCTTGAGGACGCCTTCGAACCAATTCCTTCTGTTGCCCTCCCCAAGACAACGACTCCTACGTAGGTAATTCAACTTTATTTACGTCCCAGTTGACCTTGGGGGGTGACGAAGCTCACTGGTGTTTTATTTTTTGGCAGGAAAATATGGTCATTTCGACCACTGTTGGTGAGGGTGATACCGGATCGGCCGCAGATGCTCCTAATGCTAGTGTGACCATTACACCAAGTCCCCAAAAGATTGACGAATTTCATTCCCTCGTGCACGAGGAAAACCTGGCGAAGACACCTCCTGCTTCAACTGAAAACGTCGAGCCTGATGATACACTCCCTGGGGTCACTATCATTCCTTCGCCTACCGTGGAAACTGTCGCCGGAGAGAAACTCCAGATTCCTGAACACCAACTAGAGAAGGCCTCACCTGTTGCTGAGGAATCTCCTACTCCAGAGGCACTCTTAGCAGACAAGGCCACAAATCCAGCTGCGACTCTAAGAGCGCTACACAAACTTTGACAGACAGCCGAAGAGATTCGACCCACCAGTTCGACCTCGATCCCCACTCCAGAAGTGGATGCTTCTTTCAACCTCAAACTTCAGAAGCTGCGGTCTTACCTTTTTGAGGAACAGTTTCTGGCGGCCGTTCCTGAGGAATCCGACATAGCTAATGACGTCTTCAACCTCCTGAGTGAACTCTCTGAGTTCCAGCTTCCTGCCCCCATGGCCACCTATCTAATTGAGTTTGAAGCTTTCTTTACTCAAATGGCCAAGGATCTCTCGACGCATCATCAGGCCGACGCCCAAATTCGGTTTCGACATGAAGACATGAAGCGCGAGTGGCATCTAAGCTCCATCTGTGAACAGAAGTTTGGAGACTACGAAGCCAAGAAACAAGAGCATTCCAACAAACGCCAAGCCTTCGACCAGCAGATATCTGAGTATCAAGCCCAGATCACGGAGCTGACGAGAAGAATAGCTGAGGTTGAACATAAAAAAGCCTCTTTGGACTCAGTTGAGCCCTTACCTTCTCAAGAAACCATCGACCACGAAGTCGCTCAAGGCCTTGTACATGTCGAAGCGGCTATTAAGATTAAGGATGCTATCAGCCGTATGCAACGACGAAAGATTATTCTTGAGAGCAAAATAACTCATGAGAAGGTCTGCAAAATAACTCATTGGGTAGTGATTGAATTAGGTAGATTGTCAACTGGTCTGTTGAGTCTGTAATTTGATACTACTAATAGTGGACTTCCTTCCTGGCTTGGTATGCCCCCAGATGTAGGTTGTTAAACCGAACTAGGTGAACAATCCGTGTGTTGATTCATTGTTACTATTATTGCCTTGTTCTTACAGCAGATTGCGATGTTGTGACATTGCACTTGACATCACACATCTGTACAATAATTTAAATTGGTATCAGAGCAGGCATCCTGTCTGTTTCTGGATGAGATCTTGGGAAGATACTTTCTGGTTCATGAGCAAGGAAGAGAGTTATTTGGATGATCCCTTGGAGTGAAGGTTGGAGTATCCATGATAAAGCATTGTTGGCACGTGGTTTATGCTGATAGTTTGCAAGGTTCTTTGAGTAGTGCCTGAAGGTTATTGAGGAGTTGTTAGGTGTTCCGCTGCATGGTATCTGATGTAACCCTGATTGGTCCCGGTTTCTCTGGTGGTGAGATAGTCTCTTGGAAAGACATTAGGGTTTGGTCTCCTCAGCAGGATATTCTATGAAGATTATCTCATATCCTTGTTTGGAGAGAAGTGTTCATAAGGTGAATGGATCATCTAAAGACTGTTTGACATGGATGGATTAGAAGAAGAATATATTTCAAGTCAGACGTTGAAGACCAAGCTGTTCAGAATAGTGTTACCGTCTAGATGATGAAAAAAGAGGGTAGAGCAAAAGCAAAAGAGTATCACTATCAAATCTTTTATGCGGGAGTGAAGATCTTGATAAGTTATCTCTTAAGCTTAGTAGTAGTGACCTAATTAGGAGGATCTTTCTGGTCATGATATAGTTCTTGTATATCTGAAGATACATGAACTGGAGGACGTTTCATCAAGAAAAAAGCTGAGCTTGATTTGTTCTCATGTGTTCCCTCCAAGAGATTTGTGTGGATATAGTCTCCAAAGCCATATCAGTTGTTTAATGTGATGTCGGAACTGATGTTGAAACATCATTTCAGTTCTTTGCTTTCTCAGCCAAAGAAAGTTAGTTGTGCTCATGGTGAAGTATCAGGTCAAGCCACTTACCTAATCTGAAGTGATCAGTGGTGTGGATTAGCAAAAGAGGGATCAACTAGTGCCTCAAGTCTGCAGGAAAAGGATGTCAGACCAGATCAAATGTTGTTTCTTGTGATAAATAGCTTGACAATAGTTGAGTATTTGTCTGCTTTTGATAATGTGGTGCATTCAACTAACGACAATATACATTGACATGAAACTATGTATATGTCTGAGGTAAAAGTGCAGGACTGCAGAAGTATCAAGAATTTACTTTTCTCTATGTGGCTGTTTTGGAAGTATTTTCAAGGGATAAGCACTTGGGAGTTGAATCAACTGGTGGGGTTGACTGGTGACGATGGAGTATCATCCAAATTGTCTGGGATGAGTTTGGATTATGGGAGGCAGATTGTGGAATGTTGATGACATCCAACATCTCAAGTCAGACAAGTTGTTGGGTTTAAGGCTGAAAGATATGAAGACATCACATCTTGATGGGTACAGCTTGGATCAGTTTTTGACCTAAGTGGTTTGGAGCTTGGTGGTTGCTCTGGTTGTGAAGGTCGAGGATAAGTGGCAGTTATCTCTTGCTTTCTACTGACGGCTCTACTAAGGGAAGTGACTTTCTTTAGTATTGCTATGGGGTAGTCTTGGACTACTTATGTTCTGAAGATTCAGATGTGGTAGGTTTGAAGTCTTTGGAGTTTCTAAGCAGGATGAAGGTTGTATACTCAAACTTGATTATTGAATCAAGTCTATGAGAGTATGGAAATCTGTTTCTGCAAAGGGAGGAGGTTCTTCTGAGTGGCCGAAGGTAGAGCTGAATTCAACAGTTGAATGACATAATGTTCTGACATCTAGCTTAACATCAGGAGTCTCAGCTGGTGATGTGGCACATCAGCTATTGATAGGGTGATCTACAAGAGTGAACAATAGAATGCTTCAAAAAGATCGTACTCATGGCAGTTTGCGGGAGCTGCAGGAAGGAGAAGATGTTACATGACGATGGCTTAGGGAGTCTAAGTGTGTTTGCTTTTGAGCAAGTGGAACATGTGACTTGAAGATCAAGTTTCCTTGGTGGATCAAGATATCTTTGTGAGAGTTCTGACAAACGTGAAAAAGGTCAATATGTGGCATTTGGTTGATCTCAGAAGAGGATTCGAAGAATCAAGATAATCAGAGTGTGGCAGCTGGTTAATATTGAGGATTGTCTTGGAACAAGTTACTCATGGGCAGAAGGGTGATGAGTTGAAGACTCAAGGAGAATATTCTTCTTGAAGGTAGATGAGAGTTTAATTCTCTAGTTCTTTGGATTACTATGCAATAGTAAGTCCAGTTGGTGGAGCAAATCATGAATCATGGTGATGATGTCTTGGTGTGGAGCAGATGTTCTAACTTGTGTTAGGACATTATCTGGTTGGATATCCTTGGTGAAGGATGATTATGCCCTAGTTCAGAAGATTGGTGCCTACATCATGCCTAAGGAGCGTCTACATAATCATACGGGAGAATGATGAAGTAGAAGGTCTGCCTTGATGGAGAATGTAGAGAAGACTGAAGTAGATCAGGTATTAATTGATTGGAAGTCTGAAGATGAAGAGTATGATAGGGAATGACTGCCTTTGGAGAAATTGACAATGGTACCAAAATGCATGTGCTCAACAAGTGTGCACAAATATTCATCTTCATCTAGAACATTAGTTAACCATGACTGAGGGAGTACTTGTTTATGGATGTTGCTGCAAAGGTACATACATTGTGAAGATTGCATTGTGAAGATTGGTTGAATCTTATGAGGGTATAATGTCAGATGAAATGTTATGACATTAGGCTGTTGGATAACCTGTTGGTGTGGACATGAATGATTCTAGCCATTTGAAGCTATTTGTTTGAATCTTATGCACACATGCTTCTGAGGAGGAGTCTGATGGGCAGCTTTATCTGTGTCTGGGAGAATGTGTTTTTCTCTGCAGTTTCTGGAAGAACTCAGTAGGGGTTGTTGTTGATGGGAGATGTCACACTTGTCTAGGTGTGGTAATAGGACGTGACTTAAAGTATAGTGGAAGGCAGTGTATTTGTGCCTCAGAACTTGTGGATGTTTGTGTGAAGCATTCCTGACAGGATGAATGAAGACTATGTTTGGATCAAGAAGTTCATTCCTGAGAGAAGTTGATCAGCTTGGCAAGATGTGAGTTTTGGAGCATGAGAAGATAACCAATCAAGAGGGAATATGTGATTTTTGGTATGTTTGAGGATTAAGCATTAAGTGAATGCGTTCAGCAGGTGAGTTGAACAGAGGGTGCGCTCTTGAAGACATAAAGATGAGTCTTATGTTTTCCATTCATTTAAGGTGTTCTTCTTGCAAAGGTGCACTGGTTATCTTAGATAGGGGGAGTTGATCTTTTGTTGAAAAAGTGTTTTTCTCTGCTGTTCTGAAGGAATCTAGAAGGGATTGTGAGTTGTGCTGATCAATAGATGTCGTGCTTGTGTTTTTGGAATCTTTCAAAGTGTCTTGGATTGTTAATTTTGTGAGACAGCAGACAATGTCTGATAAGATGTCAGAACATGGTATAGGACATGTTTTTCTTGAGCCAAACAAGGAAGCATTTTGGACGGTGGTGTAAGGATAAGGTGAAACATGTGGCTTCGACTGTTTTGGCACAATTTATGGTAAAAATCAGTTAGGAAACAATAAAAGTGGTCAAGACTGTTTTGGATTATAAACATTGAATTTGGATGGAGTTTTTAGTTCCTAAAATAGCGTTTCTATGACCAAGAACCTTGACTATTCAAAGCTCGTTAATTCCAAAGTATCTGATCAGCTATTTATAGGGGTTATTCTGTTCTCCTTCAGCCAGTGAGTGTGCTTGTTTCATAAGTCTTATGGCGTTTGTTCATTTTTGGGTGAGCACTTCTTGGGTCTGGTTCTGTGAGGGCTTCCTTTGCCAATTTGTGCCTAAAAAGGGGGAGAAAGGAAAGGGTTTGGCTAATTGGTTTGCGCAGATGTTATGTCTAGAGTCTGCACACAGTTGTGACTTGTGTCCTGAGTTATGAACACAGTTGTGACTTGTGTTCTGAGTTACCTGGGTTAGAAGATTGGCACTTCTTAAGTGTCATCTTATGCCACAGGTCGACTAGGGGCGTCTGATCAAATATGGTGTGCAAAATTCTCTTATGCCACCATTGGTCTTTGATGTCTAGACAGACATTTCTTTTCTGGAGGAGTCTTCTACATTTGTTCTGGGTCTGACCTGGAAGGAAAAAGAAATGTGTTGTATTGAGGGGGAGTTTCAGATATCTTCTTCCTCATGTGCACCAAATAACTTCAGGACTTTCCACTTCTTAGGTCCTAATGTGTTGCCTGAAGTTGTTGTGCTGGAAAGAGTTGTTAAACATGATGTTCTAACATCATTCATATTTTCCTAAGAAGATGGTTCTCCATGGTTGCTGTACACAGTAGGTTACTATTAGAATTGAAGTTGCTGATGACTACTGACAGTAGTATAGGGGTGTTATTGCTACTGTTAGAATTGAAGTTGCTGATGATTACTGACAGTAGTATAGGGGTGTTATTGCTACTGCTGTAATCTGAGTTGTAATGTTTATATATTTGTTTTAGCCAAAATTAGCCAAAGGGGGAGATTGTAAGTTCTTGTAATTGGCTGAAATTTTGTTAAAATAATGCTGATGTCATGGTTGATGTTGCAACATGAGCTTCTAACATTATTGATATGTTTAGGCAACATTCAGGTTTGTTAAAGATGTAAGGGTTACAGCTGTGTGCTGATGTTACACCCGATGTCGTGACATCAGTAGTGAACAACAGGTCTGAGATGTTTAGGGTTGCACTTGGTTTTAGGATTATGAAACATTCTGCTGAAGAAAATCAGAGATTGCAGGCGAATATCATGGGAGATATATTCTGTTGCAATCATGTGTGAAGAAGATTAGTTTGTTGCGAATTTAATGCATAAAGATATGGAGAATATTTAGAGTAAATTATTGAAGATTTAATTGAAGAGCTAATTGAAGACCTATTTAGGAGCAGAATCTTTTGCAGATTTGGTACAGAAGATTTGATATGATTTGAAGGCCCAAATCCAGTTGGGAAAAAGCTATAAATAGGATGCTTGTATACTAGAATAGGTACGGGTCCAAGATGTAGATCATTAGGGCTTTGTCTAAGTAAACCACTCGGGTTGTGAGATGGTCACTGTGGTATAACTCAGAAACCTGTAGGTAATGAGTATTGTATTGTTCTTGGAGGAAGCTTGGAAGCAACTCCAAGGTGTTTCATGGAAGTGTGACTTCTAGTTTTTCGTGTTTGTTAAGTTGTTGGTAATCAAGCTGTTGATGCAGTGGCGGAGAAGTTGACTGCTAGACACCATTGCGATGATTGGGAGTGAGATGAAGTCTCTTATCTAGGGAGGACTTAGATAGAAGGGTCATTGGGTAGTGATTGAATTAGGTAGATTGTCAACTGGTCTGTTGAGTCTGTAATTTGATACTACTAATAGTGGACTTCCTTCCTGGCTTGGTATGCCCCCAGATGTAGGTTGTTGAACCGATCTGGGTGAATAATCCGTCTGTTGATTATCTGTTACTATTATTGCCTTGTTCTTACAGCAGATTGCGATGTTGTGACATTGCACTTAACATCACACATCTGTACCAGAATTTCAAACACGTTTAAAGCTACCATTCTTTCCTCGTCTAAGTCTACTAGTTCGTCTAACATCATCTCCCAGTATTGCTCCAACGGAATCTCATACTGTCGTTGCACTCTGACGGATTGCAAGTGCACTTCTGCGGGTAACACAGCGTCGTGTCCGTAGGTTAGACGGAATGGAGTCGAGTTTGTCGACGCTTTGGGTGATGTCCGACAAGCCCACAACACTTGACTCAGCGTCTTATGCCAGTTCTTTGGCTTGTTCGCAACGTGCTTTTTGATTAAGCCAATTATTATCTTGTTGGTTGCTTCAACATGACCATTCGCCTGGGCATAGTATGGCGTTGAAGTAACCAACTTGAAACCCGTTTCTGCCGCAAACTCTTGCATCTTCTGTCCCACAAACACAGAACCCTGATCTGTTGTGACTGTCTCGGGTATCCCAAATCTATACAGGATATGATTTTGGATGAAGTTTATCACATCCTCTTGATCCACTTTCACCAAAGGCACAACCTCTATCCATTTTGTGAAATAGTCTATTCCTACGAGGATAAATTTTTGTTGCTTTGACGAAGCTGGCCGAATCTCTCCTGTTACGTCTAAAGCCCATCCCCGAAAATGCCATGGTTTGACGATCACATGTAATTCGCTGGCTGGGACATGCGGGATGTTGGCGTGCTTTTGGCAATCCTGGCACCCTTTCGCGAAATCTATACAATCCTTAAGCATGCTGGGCCAGTAGAAACCTTGTCGACACAAAAGCCATTTCATTTTTTGGCCAACCTGGTGAGCCCCACAAGCCCCACTGTGAACCCCCCGAGATTGCCAGATATGCATCAGTGTCCCCCAGACACTTTAGCAACACCCCTTATGGAGTTTTCTTCAGTAATTCGTTTCCCATTAGGACATAGCCCATGGCTCTATACTTGGTCCTTCGATCGGTGCTGCCCAGTGGGTTCTCCAGATACTCTATAATTGTCCTTCGCCAGTCTGTTGGTGGCATATCATTAACGAAAACCTCACAACTTTCTAAACCTTCGACCAAGCTCGTCGAGTCTTTGGGTATCGACCAGCTTGGTGGTGCGCGTACATTCGACACCATCTTTTTCCTAGTTTCGACGAAGCCTTTCAACTTACCTTCTGACACTTTATACCCAGACGCAATTTGTGCCAGCTCGTTAGCTTTCTGGTTTTCCATCCTTGGCACATGCGAGATGCTGACAACTTTGAAATGTTCCAACCAACGCTTCGCCAGCGAAAAGTAACTTAAAAGATGTTCCCTTACGCATTTATACTCTCTTGTAATTTGTTTAATCACCAATTCTGAATCTCCTTTTATCTCCAGCTCTTTGGCTCCCAAGTCTTTGAGTATCTTAAGACCAGTAATTAAAGCTTCATATTCTGCCTCGTTATTTGAACATTTGCCATCAACTTTGCATTTAAAGGTAGTTGGTATTCCCTGCGGGGAGATTATTAGGACTCCAACACCTGCCCCATTTTTATGGCTCGACCCATCAAAGTACAATTTCCATGGGGCGACGTCGATGCTATGTATCGACGTTTCGATCACAGCATGGTCGACAATGAAGTCCGCCACTATTTGACCCTTCATCGCCTTTAAAGGGACGTATGTCAGGGAGAATTCAGTTAACGCTAGTGCCCATTTCCCAATTCGACTATGCAAAATAGGTTTGGACAGCATATGCTTAATAACATCAAAATACGACGAAACATAAACATTAACTGGTTTGATATATTGCTTCAATTTCATACATGAGAAGTACAAACATAGGCACAACTTTTCAATCATAGTGTATCTAGTCTCAGCATCTATCAATATCCTACTAAGGTAATAGATGGGTCTTTCGACGCCACCATCACCCTCTTGTGCTAACATACTGCCTATGGTCGTGTCCGACGCTGCAATGTATAACTTCATGCTTTTATTTATACTAGGTGGTAGTAGGATTAGAGGCTTTGTAAGGTACTCTTTGATCGCGTCGAAAGCCTCTTGTTGTTCTTGCCCCCAGCGAAATTCACTTTCTTTCTTGGTCTTGAGCAGTGGTGAAAACACTTTCGTCTTGCCACTTAGGTTTGAGATGAACCTCCTCAAGAAATTTATCTTCCCCAACAAAGACTGGAGTTGTTTCTTTGTTGTCGGAGGCTTGAGATCTAAGATTGCCTTTGTTTTGTTCTGGTTGATCTCGATGCCTCGCTTGTGGACTACGAAACCCAAGAAATCCCCTGCACGAACACCAAAGGCACATTTTAGTGGATTCATTTTTAATCCATATTTTCTCATTCGCTCAAATGAGCGTCGGAGGTGGTCGAGGTGACCATCCTCTGATGACGATTTTATGACTGTGTCATCAATGTATACCTGCATGAAATTCTCAAAAAAATCATGGAATATAGCATTCATAGCCCTTTGGTAGGTTGCCCCGGCGTTTTTCAACCCAAAAAGCATCACCACCCATTCATATGTCCCCAAAGCTCCAGGGCATCGAAATGCGGTTTTGGGGACATCTTCTTCGGCTATAAGAATTTGATTGTAACCGGAATAGCCGTCGAGCATGCTCAAATACTTAAATCCCGCATCTGAGTCGACTAGCATCTCTGCCACGGGCATTGAATATTCGTCTTTAGGAGTAGCATTGTTCAAATCCCTAAAGTCAATACATACTCGAAGGGTCCCATTTTTCTTAATATCAGGAACTATGTTTGCTATCTACTCTACATACCTCGCAGTTCTGATGAACCGACTTTTGAGCAACCTTTCAATTTCTTGCTTGATCTTCGACGTCACTTCTGGGGCGAAACGTCGAGGGGGTTGCTTTACTGGCCTCTTGCCTGGCTGGATTGGGAGGCGATGCTCGACTACGCTCTGACTCAAACCAGGCATTTTGCCATAATCCCAGGCAAAACAGTCCCTGTATTCCTTCAACACTTTAACCAGTTTAGCTTTCATTGTTGGTCCTACCTTAGTACTCACGTAGGTGGGCCTTTTTGTCGTTCCATCCCCTAAGTCGACTTCCTCAAGCGGGTCTTGGTCTTGCATTCTCTGTAGTTCATGATCTGGCCCCTTTTCAAACCCTAGAGGCTCATCATCGTAAATACCATCAAGCCTCTGATTTTCTTTGTCATGGTCGGCTCCCTTAGTTGCTTGGAGAGTCTTGTCTTTTTCGAGTGCCGACATTTTTCTGTTTTCAGCCAGATAGGCCGAAATCTGAGTCATACTTTCCGACTCAGCAGTCATCTTCACCAATAGTAGACCACCCTGTTGGTGGCATTTCCATTGGCTCCATACCTTCGTCGGCAGCGTCCCAGATGAACTCATAGTCGGGGTCTAAGTTCAGGATACGACCCGTGTCGATGGAGGTGTAAGATCCTGATCCGTCATCACAAGGAGCCACATTGGCTAAGTGCTGGTCAAAAGATTTCTTAGTACCCTTGGCTTCGTCGACTTTGTAATAGCTTTGGTCTGCTTCAATATTTTCGACGATGCCATCCTTCCTCCAAATGATCAACCTCTGGTGCATAGTTGATGGTACTGCCCCAATTCCATGGATCCACTCACGTCCCACCAACAGATTGAAGTTTGCCTTCGACTTGATGACCATGAAGAGCGTCAGCCTGTTGGTTGTACCTACAGCTAGATCCACTTGGACAACCCCCAGGATGTTACTGGTCTTGCCTTCGTAGTTGGACAAAACCATGTTGTGTTGTCGGAGGTCAGCCTCCGTCTTTCCAATCCTCTTAAACAAACTGTGAGGCATTAGGTTCACAGTCGCTCCACCATCCACAAATACTTTGTTGACTGACACCCCATTAATCTTTGCCTTTATGAACAACGGCTTCAAATGATACATCATCCCAGGGGTAGGACGTTCAAACATAGTCGTTTGTTCCTCGACCACGCCACTGTTCATCACATAATAACATAGTGGCTTGTCATCCGCATTTTCCCCTGTGATGAAGTCTTCTTCAGTCTCGGAGATCTTAGATACTACGTCATACTCAGCTGGTAGCACTGACACGATACCACAGTTTACCACTAAATCTTCGCCATAGGTGTCGTCATTGGTGTCATCGTACCTGTCTTCATCAAAATCCCCTTCAGGTGATGGGTCATACTCTCCATCGGACTGAGGAGAGTATTTTGGCTCATCTTCATCTGACTGAGGAGTATACTCTGGTTCTTTCTTATTTTCTGCCAACGAAGTGCACTTTGAGCTCTGGGTAGACACCACTTCCTTCCCTCCTGAAGCGTTCAAAGTTACTGCCATGGTCTGGTTCGTCGCCACATTGCTCTTTTCTACCCATTTTCCTTTCGGGTACTGGCGTTTCTGTACAGATATTCTGACAACCTTCGCCTTTGAAGTTGTAGCCTCTCTTTCAGCCTTCTTATTACGCTGATAGCGCCTCCACTGGGTCCTAGTCATAGGGTTATTTCCTTTGTAGTTGGGGGACACCCTATATCCTGCTTGTTCGACCCTTTCATCAGCGACATTCGCCTCCTTCTCCAAATCAAGAGCTTTCCACTTTGGCCTTTTGCTTCCTTTTTGATTCACCGGGGCCATCCACCTTTCCTGTGGGGAGTCTGATGGGGGCACGAAAGTTTTGGGCCTTGCCCCTTGGAGCAGCTTTTTGTACTCTTCATTTCAATGAGGGACCCCGCTCCTGTCGAACGCAAACCTTGGGACAGGTGGCTTTCTATCTGACAACACTTCTTTTTTGCTTTCCTCGTGCTTCTCAGCAGCTTTCTCATCGAACACGACATTGCACCTGGGACATAGCGCGACTTTGGAGCCACTTATCCTGCAATTTTCTTGAAAATCTTCCAAACTTTCACCAGCCTGGGGGTACACTTCTTCGAGTTTACCCTTTGGTTTCTTGTCGGAACCCTCAGTAGTTTCGACCATCATGCATTCCACCACTTCAGCCCTTGGTGGTTTGTCGAGGCCCTCAGTAGCTTCGACCATCAAACACTCGTATACTTCTGAATTCAAAGCCTCTTCGACCTTCAGTGGGCCAGTGTCAACCTGCATCTTCGGCTTCTCGCCAAATTGGAGTCGACCCTCCTTCAAAACCTTCTGCACCAAATCCCTGAAAAGAACACATTGAGCTGTTTTATGACCAAGGAAATTATGAAACTTACAAAATCCTCTCTTTTTCTTTTGTTCTAGAGGGGGGTCTTTCAAACCAGATGGAATAATAATTTGACCATCTTTAGCCAGTAAATCAAATATTTCATCACATTTCGAAACGTCAAAAGTATAAGTTTTAGCGACGTATTTATCCGTCTTGTTAGTTTCGGTGGGATTTTTCCCATTCGATGGTTTCAACAACTTGCATGTATAGGGAGGTCCTGGCTTAAGCTCAGCCACGTGGATCTCACTTTTGTCGACGGATTCTTCTTCGTCGGACGAGTATTCATCAGCAGCCACATAAGCTACTTTTTCCTTTTTTCGATATCTGTTAGACTGAGCTTTTTCAGCTTTCAATCTTTCGACCTGGAGAACCCGGTCAGCTAATTGCGCCATATCTCTAAGATATTGCGTGTCCAACTTCTTCCTGATCGAATAGTCCAGGCCGCCAGCGGCCATTTTGACTAACTCGTGTTCAGGGACTTGAGTAAAGCAACGTGCTTTCAAAAGTCTAAACCTATTTAAGTATTGGTCTACCGACTCCGCGACCTTGCGTTTGACCCTAGCCAATTCTTTTAAACTTATTTTTGACTGTCCCATATAGAATTGTTCGTGGAAAAACCTCTCCAATTATGCCCATGTATGAATGGACTGTGGGGGCAACGTGGTGAACCACGTGAACGCATTCTTTATGAGGGAACTTGGGAAATATTTCAATTTCAAATCCTCATTGTTCGCTATGTCGCCCGCTTCGGTTTCATACCTAGCAACGTGTTCCACGGTGGACTCTTCTATTTCCCCAACGAACTTGGTAAATTTTGGCACTTTCCACCCCATAGGTAACTCTGTTTGTAGGACAAAATCTGGTAAAGTGGATGTATAGGTTGGCCGTCGAAGGCCAGGGTTCGCCCCATTACGGACCATGATACGCTCGACCACAACTTCTAAGTTATGTTCTCCAGCCAGGGCGTCCTGTCGAACCTGTTGGACAACACAATCTGGATCTTGGTGCCTATGGACAATTACAGGTGGCCTTTGAACCCTCCTAGGAGTTTCTTCGAACTCACGGGGTTGTTCTATAGTCTCTTCGAAGACTTCGTCCTGACGAAGGGGCATCACCGGTCGCGGTGGTGGAGTCTGTCGACCCTGAGCCCTAGGTGCGCCTAAGAAATCACCGATTCGTGTCATCTGAGTCGCCAGTTGCTGGTAACTCTGGGTTGATTCTTGTATCAATGGTCTTAATATTGTACCCATCTGCTGAGTCAACATGTGAACCATCTCATGGTTACTCTCATCCATTTGTTGCCTCATAACCGCGACGAAACTAGAGGTAAAAGTTGGTATGGATTGAGAGGACATGTTGAATCCTGGAGGTCGAACCATTGGGTTCGACAAGGGTCATATCCCTTGATAAGTCAAAAATACTGGGGACAAATTCTCTCCAAACAAATGTCCGCTAGAATGCACACTTGACATGAACTCTGGTGGCATTCCATACGATCTAGGTATGGGCATGGTGATGCTAGGCATATATTGCCCCGTAGTCCCGGCCATTGTCGGCCTTGGGTCGTTTTGACGCGGTGTTGTAATTGGTCCGTTAGGAGAGGTTGACACTGCTGATATAATACCAGAGCCAACATCAGTTGTGTGTGTCCCTACCGCAGTTTTCGTCGGAGACGGTTCTTCGTTTGGTCGTGGTGTTACCATCTTACAACTACGCAAAAACATATACTCAATTCACACGGGTCTCACCAGGTGTGCCACTTTGTTCGCCCGCGCGAACAACCGCTGGCCTTCCGTCGTAAGTTTGCTTGCGGGATCGGCCACACGAATCCCAGAACTGGGAATTGGAAGCGTATGTTTGTACTGCGTTTCAGTTTATGTTTGTTTAAGTGTCACGCTTAAGTGATTTGGGTGACGCAAAGAGTGTCTTAACGGTTGCGAGTTGGATGCAAGAAAAACAAAAAAATACAAGGGAAAGCTGAGTGGGAAAAACAAGAGAAGTAAAGACTTTAAATTATATGCAGAAAATAAATTGCATTAAATAAGATTTGGACGCAAGTGTACATTTGTTTGTGGGAGTGAACTCGTTTCTCTCTAAGCTTGGTACTTTGAGTATTTTCCCCTTACAATCTGAAAAAATGCGACCTCTAAAATGAAAAGAGCAATGCCTTATATAGGCCTAAAAAATAACTGTTTGTCTGCCAAAACGTTTTCTGAAGCTGACACATGGTACCCCACTCTCTTTTCAACTTCCCATAGTCTTGGACATTTCAAACTTTTCCCGCCTAAACACTTGTTTCTTGAAGTCGACATCAGCTTGTCTCCTCATTCTCCCCCGACGTCGAAACTTGTCGATGGTTCTCCGACACGCCTTTCTGCTGGTGTCGACTCGACACCTCATTGTACCTCTTTCTTGCGCCGACCCGCTTTGGAAGTCCCCAGACACCACTGTCGGTCGAAATCCAGTGCCAACAGGGGTGTGAGCGACGAATCGATTCCAGAGGGAATCTGCTATAACATCGTGCGCCTTATACTGAAAAGACCGAAAGCGATGGTTATAGACGATCGTGCGCCTTATACAAAGAGGACCGAAAGCGATCGGATCATGCGCCTTATACAAAGAGGATTGAAAGTGATCCATAAACGTCGTGCGCCTTATACCAAGAGGACCGAAAGCGACGGGGAACATCGTATGCCCGACGGGGAGTTACATTATGTAACGAGCGATGGTTCCAATAGTTCCTGAGTGAACTGGTGTTATGCATTGCATAGAGTCGTTGTGTCGGTCTTTGTGCATTTGCATAAATCATGAATGGATTGATTTTGTGTGGAATTGATGAGTGGAGATATATATATATATATATATATATATATATATATATATATATATATATATATATTGGTGTTGGTGACAATTGTGTTGTGTTGTATTTGGATTCTGTTGTGCGTTGTGGTGAGAAGTTTTACGTGTGTAATTTTGTGTTATTATATAATTATATGCAATTATATTATGATTGTGTTTCTCACCCTTCTGCTGTTTTAAATGCTCTATGAGGCATTGCAGATTAGATTGCTGGAGGTCTTTTGTGAAGCTTAGGTCTTCATTCTTTTGTCGGTCGGCTCTGATATGTGACACCGGGTAGTCGGGGTGATCGAGTGTGATTATTTGTATTATGTATACACATGTTTTGGATTGTACTTGTGTGACTTTGTACATGACAGATACACTTTGTATGATGTATATATATGAGATTTCAGTACAGATTTTCCGCTTGTATTCTGTATCTGAATTGTGGGTAGTAGGAACTAAGTTCCTCTGTTAATTGCTACCTGATTGTTACATATCTTTATGAGCAGGTTTATATGTATATTGTTTCAATTGATGTGACTCCTCAGTCTATGCCATGAATTTTTTATTATACTCTGATGAAATTTTTATCGTTTTATTTTATTTGGGGGTATAGATTAGGGGTGTTACATTAAGTGGTATCAGAGTCAGTCCGTGTCAGTTTGTGCCAGTCCTTGTTGGTCGTTGTAGTTGGGTGAGTTGTTTGTTTAACCATAGTTGCTGTTATTGGAAATGAACAGAATATGGCTGGTAGGAATGACGCTGCTTTGGATGCTGCTATGCAAGCTATGGCTCGGGCTGTGCAGGGTGCACCTCATGCTGTTGGAAATGATGAGTTCAGAAAGAATAAACCGCCTGTCTTCAAAGGGAAACACGATCGTGATGGTGCTCAGATCTGGCTGAATGAGATTGAAAGGATTTTCTGAGTGATGGATTGTGTGGAGGATCAGAAGGTGAGACTGGGCACTCACATGTTACAGGAAGAGGCGGATGATTGGTGGGTCAGTACTCGTCGTGTGTTGGAAGCTGCAGAGGAGGAAGTCACTTGGGCTGTGTTTAGCATTGAGTTTCTGAGGAAGTATTTTCCCGAAGATGTAAGGAGAAAGAAAGAGATAGAGTTCCTGGAATTGAAACAAGGTAATATGTCTGTTGTTGATTATACTGCTAAGTTTGTGGAACTTGTGCAGTTTTATCCCCATTATGCTGAAGCGACCGCGGAGTTTTCTAAGTGTGTAAAGTTTGAGAGCGGATTGCGTCCTGAGATCAAGTAGGAAATCGGGTATCAAAGGATTAGGAGGTTTTCCAATTTGGTGGACTATTGTAGGATTTATGAAGAAGATAGTAAAGCTCGTTCTACTCACTATAAGAGTGTGAGCGACAGGAAAGGGAAGCAACAGTTTCGTGGTGGTCCTTATGTGACACCAGTGGATAAAGGTAAGCAAAGGGGTACTTTTGATCGAAGGCCCAGTGGAGGAGGTATGTCTAACTCTTTGAGATATTATAGATGTGGTGAATTGGGACACCGTCAGTTCGAATGTAGGAAGAATTTGGAGAAGTGTTCCAATTGCGGAGGTTTAGGGCATGTAGCGACTGATTGTAAGAGGCAGAATGTGGTGAAGTGTTTCAACTGTGGCGAACCTGGTCATATTAGCACAAAGTGTCCGAAACCAAAGCAAGCTCCAACTGGTGGGAAGGTTTTTGCATTGGCAGGAACTCAGACTTCAAGTGTAGATCATCTGATCAGAGGTACTTGTCTTATTAATAGTACGCCTTTAGTTGCTATTATTGATACTGGAGCGACTCATTCGTTTATTTCGTCTGAGTGCGCGAAGCGTTTGAATCTTGTGTTGTCTTCGATGGGTGGTGAGATGGTTATTGATACTCCAGCAATGCGGCCATTAACTACTTCTTTGGTTTGTTTAAGTTGTCCTTTGACCATTTATGGTAAAGACTTTGAGATGGATTTGGTGTGTTTACCGTTGGAGGGTTTAGATGTGGTTCTGGGAATGAATTGGTTACAGTTCAATAGGGTTCATATTGATTGTTATCATAAGCTGGTAAGATTTCCTTCTCTGGAGGAAGATGAAGACTCGAGTTTCTTATCTACCAAAGAGTTGAAGAAACTTTTGGCGGATGAAGCTCAGTTGTTTGGGTTGTTTGCATCATTGACTGTGAATAGTCAAGTTTCACTTGATGTGTTTCCTATTGTGTGTGATTTTCCGAAAGTGTTTCCTAAGGATATTTCAGATTTGCCGCCAGAGAGAGAGAGGTGGAGTTTTCTATAGATCTAGTTCCTGGTACTAGACCTGTTTCTATGGCACCTTATCGTATGTCGGCATCTGAGTTGGTTGAGTTAAAGAAGCAGTTGAATGAATTGTTGGAAAAGAGGTTTGTGAGACCAAGCGTTTCTCCTTGGGGTGCTCCAGTTTTATTGGTGAAAAAGAAAGATGGAAGTATGCGATTGTGTATTGATTATCGCCAGTTGAATAAGGTGATGATTAAGAATAAGTATCCTCTTCCGAGAATTGATGATTTGATGGACCAGTTGGTAGGTGCTTGTGTGTTTAGTAAGATTGACTTGAGGTCAGGGTATCATCAGATTAGATTGAAAGAGGAAGATATTCAGAAGACGACTTTTAGGACACGTTACGGTCATTATGAATATTCTGTGATGCCGTTCGGGGTTTCTAATGCGCCAGGTGTGTTTATGGAGTACATGAATCGTATTTTCCACGAGCATCTGGATCGTTTTGTCATGGTGTTTATTAATGATATCTTAATTTATTCTAAGTCTCGGGAGGAGCACACGGAGCATTTGCATATTGTTTTGCAGGTTTTGAAAGAAAGAAAGCTTTTTTCTAAATTGTCCAAGTGTGAGTTTTGGTTGTCGGAGGTGAGTTTTCTTGGGAACGTGATTTCAAGTAATGGTATTTCTGTGGATCCATCTAAAGTATAAGCAGTTCTACAATGGGAGGCTCCGAGACCCGTTACTGAAATTCGAAGCTTTTTGGGTTTGGCCGGATATTATCGAAGGTTCATTGAAGGTTTTTCTAAGCTAGCACTTCCTTTGACCCAGTTGACTTGTAAAGGGCAAGCGTTCGTTTGGGATCTTCGGTGCGAGGAAAGTTTTAATGAGCTGAAGAGAAGATTGACGACAGCTCCGATTTTGATTTTGCCGAATCCTACTGAACCATTTGTGGTGTAATGTGACGCGTCTTTGATTGGTCTAGGTGGTGTGCTAATTCAAGAAGGTAAGGTTGTAGCTTATGCTTCGAGGCAGTTGAGAGTGCATGAGAAGAATTACCCTACGCATGATTTGGAATTAGCGGATGTGGTGTTTGTATTGAAGATTTGGAGGCATTATCTCTTTGGTGCAAGATTCGAAGTCTTTAGTGATCACAAAAGTTTAAGGTATTTGTTTGATCAGAAAGAATTGAACATGAGGCAACGAAGATGGTTGGAATTTTTGAAGGACTACGACTTTGGCTTGAATTACCATCCTGTTAAAGCTAATGTGGTAGCCGATGCGTTGAGTCGGAAATCGTTGTATATGTCCGCTCTAATGGTTAAAAAGTGGGAGCTTTTGGAATGGTTTAGAGATTTGAGTTTGGTATATGAAGTGACGTCGGATAGCGTGAGGCTTGGTATGCTAAAGGTTACTAATGATTTTCTGAGGACGGTAAGCGGGAAGCAGAAGTTGGATGTGAAATTTGTGGATTTGATGTTGGTTGGAGAAAAAGATGCAAATGGTGATTTCAGAGGGGATGTTAATGGTGTTTTGAGGTTCCGAGGTCGAATTTGTATTCCGGATGATTTGGACTTGAAAAGGATGATTTTAGAGGAAGGACACCGGAGTAATTTGAGTATACATTCGGGAGCTAATAAAATGTACCAAGATTTGAAGAAGATTTTCTGGTGGTCTGGATTGAAAAGAGATGTGGCTCAGTTTGTGTATTCGTGTTTGACGTTCCAGAAGTCGAAAGTGGAACATCAGAGGCCTAGTGGTTTGTTGTAACCGTTGGATATTCCTGAGTGGAAATGGGATAACATTTCTATGGATTTTGTGACAGGGTTGTCGAATACACTGAGAGGGCATAATGCTATTTGGGTGGTTGTTGATAGGCTGACTAAATCGGCGCATTTCACTTCGATTGACATCAGCTTTTCTTTGGAGAGGTTAACTGAGATTTATATCAGTGTGATTGTGAAATTGCATGGTGTTCCATTGAGCATTATTTTTGATCGAGATCCTAGGTTTACCTCGAGATTTTGGGAAAGTTTGCAAAAGGCTTTAGGATCTAAATTGAGGTTGAGTTCTGCTTATCATCCTCAAACGGATGGTCAGACCGAGAGAACGATTCAGCCGTTGGAAGACTTGTTGAGAGCTTGTGTTCTTGAGCAAGGTGGTGTGTGGGATAGTTATCTTGCATTGGTTGAATTCACGTATAATAACAGTTTCCATTCTAGTATAGGAATGGCACCTTTTGAAGCATTGTATGGACGAAGATGTCGAACACCGTTGTGTTGGCACGAATCTGGTGAGAGTTAGGTGGTTAGACCCGAATTGATTCAACAGACTACAGACAAGGTGAAGCTTATTCGTGAGAAAATGAAGGCTTTTCAGAGTAGGCAAAAGAGTTATCATGATCGACGAAGGAAGGATCTAGAGTTTCAAGAGGGCGATCATGTATTTTTGAGAGTTACGCCGGTGACGGGTGTTGGTCGTGCATTGAAGTCGAAGAAACTTACTTCTCGGTTTATTGGTCCTTTCCAGATATCCGCAAGAGTGAGTGTTGTGGCTTATAGGGTGGCGTTGCTGCCGAGTCTGTCGAATTTGCATGATGTGTTCCATGTTTCACAGCTTCGGAAGTATGTTCCGGATCCGTCGCATGTGATTCCGATGGACGAGGTTGAGGTAAGGGAGAACCTTACGGTTGAGGCATTACCAGTGAGAATTTTGGATCGCGAGTTGAAGCGGTTAAGGGGAAAGGATATTGCACTTATGAAGGTAGCGTGGGGAGGCGCTGCTGAGGGCAATTTGACTTGGGAGTTGGAGAGTCGGATGCAGGAGTCGTATCAAGAGTTGTTCGTCTCAGGTATATTTTTGAGGACGAAAATTTCTAAGTGGGGGAGAGTTGTAACGCCCCAGTTTTGTGAGTTTTTATTTAATCGAGTCGTTTTGATTATTTTATTTTCGACTTTTATTTGGAAATATGTTATTTTTCAATGTTGTGATATTTTATCGCGTGTTGGGAGCGTTTGCGAGATATTTGAGTGTAGGGGTATTTTGGACTTTTCATTTAATTTTGTTAAGTTAGAAACTTAATAGAAATAGAAAGAGAGAAAAATAGAGAGAAAGAAAAAGAGAAGAAGGAAAAAGGGAAGAAAAGAGAAAGAAAGAAGAAAAGAGAGAAAACTTGGAAAAGAAGAAAACTAATCCATCAGACTTTTCAAACACGATTAAATCGGGTAAGGGTGCGAAACTTGATTATTATATACTTGTGTATGATTATGTATGTATGTTTTTGGTTGATATTGGATTGAAATTGAATATAGAGTGAAAAACCATAATATGTGCTCTTGTTTAATTGTGTGTTATTTGTTATACTTTATTTTTGCCTAAGTAGTAAGGCTATGGGATTTGCTCGACCTTGATAGTCCCTGACCGCGTGGAGAGCTGGTCGGGCGGCCAGAAGCGTATTCCGACCCTCAACGAGGCTAAGAGTTCGGTTGAGGTCCTAGCTTCGTGGCATGAACTTCCCATCGCGAGCTGGGTGTTATGCCTGGTTGGTACGACGACGGTGGGCCTCGGTCGAGGTATCCCCACCGGATCAAAGGTCCTCGCGCACACACAACGCGGTCTCTGATCGTCGTGTTCTTATAGGGGTGTCGCGTTTGTACCCTGGCGCGTCCCCGTAATCGCGGTGCTAGTTATCCGCGGGCAGTGTTTAACTGTAATATTGTTTTAGCTTTTCCGCGTTCCACGATCGAGCAAGTTCTTCCCCGTGCAGGTTTTCGAGGAAGTAGGCTCCTGTCCCCGTTTTTCCGCGGACGCGGTACGGGCCCTCCCAGTTCGCGGCGAGTTTGCCTTCTCGCGAGTCCTTCTGGTTCCTGCGCAGGACGAGGGTGCCTACTTGAAACTCACGTTTGATAACTTTGTCGTTATAACGTAGTGTTATTTTTTGTTTAAGTGACGCCTCTCGGAGGCATGCGCCCGAGCGTGTTTCCTCGACGAAGTCGAGTTCTTCCCTTAAGGCTTCCTCGTTCGCATCCCCGTCGAGGGGGGTTTCTGTCCTCCTCGAGGGTTCCCTGATCTCCACGGGGATTACCGCCTCTGTTCTATAGGTCAAACGGAAAGGGGTCTCCCCGGTCGTAGAGTGTGGGGTTGTCCGGTAGGCCCAGAGGACGCTGTGTAGCTCCTCGACCCACCGTTGTTTGGCGTCGCCCAGTCGTCGTCTTAATCCGCGAAGGATCACTCTATTCGCCGCCTCGGCCTGCCCGTTCATTTGAGGGTGTTCGACCGACGTGAAGTGCTGCCTCGTGCCTAGTTTTGCGACGAAGTCTTGGAAGTTCCTGTCGGTGAACTGGGTTCCGTTGTCGGTGACAATGGCTTGGGGCACTCCGAACCGGGCGAGGACGTTTCGTTTGTAGAAACGTAGTATGTTGAAGGCAGTGATTTTGGCCAATGCTTCTGCTTCAATCCACTTCGTGAAATAATCCACCCCGACGATGAGGTATTTGTTTTTGTATGATCCTTGGACGAAAGGTCCGAGGATGTCCATCCCCCACCATGCGAACGGCCACGGGGAGGATAGCGAGGTGAGCTCGCTGGGAGGAGCGAGGTGCATGTCCCCGTGTCGTTGGCATCTATCACACTTCTTGACATGCTCCTTGGCGTCCTGTTGCATGGTGGGCCAGTAAAATCCTGCCCGGAGTGCTTTACAGGCTAGCGATCGCCCGCCGGGGTGCTGTGCGTTGATTCCCTCATGGATTTCCTGGAGTATGCCGGGGACCTTGGTCTCCTCGACGCATCTGAGGAGGGGAATAAAGAACCCTCGGCGGTACAGTTTGTCCTCGACTATGGTGTACGAGCATGCCCGCCTCTTGACCATTCCTGCCTCTTTGGGATCGTCGGGCAGTTTGCCTGTCGTGAGGTATTCGTATACCGGGGTCATCCAGCAGTTGCTGTCCCCTATGGCGTTGATGTCCGACACCATGCCTGGTTTATTAATGCTCGGGCGGGAAAGCACCTCTTGTATGACGGACTTGTTCCCGCCTTTCTTTTTAGTGCTCGCCAATTTTGACAGGACATCCGCTCGGGCATTATGCTCCCGGGTAATGTGAGTCACTTCTGCCGAGGTGAACTTTTTCATCTTCTCTTTTACTAAGGCCAAGTATTCGATGAGGCTGTCGTTTTTAGCTTGGTACTCTCCTCGGACTTGTGAGGCCACGAGCTGAGAATCGGTGAAGAGTTTGACCTCTTTGGCGCCAAGGTCCTCGGCAAGCCAGAGTCCTGCGAGGAAGGCCTCGTATTCGGCTTGGTTGTTCGAAGTCGGGAAGGACAGTTCGAGGGACACCTCGATAAGGATGCCTTCCTCGTTCTCGAGGATGATTCCCGCCCCGCTCCCCTTCGAGCTGGATGCTCCGTCGACATAGATCGTCCATTTCTGTGACCCGTTGGTCGAGGGTTCGGGGACGGTCATTTCTGCTACAAAGTCGGCCAGTACCTGTGCTTTCAGAGCTTTCCTCCCTTCATATCGGATGTCGAATTTGGCTAGCTCGAGCGACCACCTGAGCAGTCTCCCCGCCATGTCCGGTCGTCCGAGGAGCTGCCTGATGGGCTGTTCTGTCCTTACGATGATGGTATGGGCGAGGAAGTAGTGGCGTAGTTGCCTGGCCGCGGTGACGAGACCCAGTGCGACTTTCTCGATCTACTAGTATCTGAGCTCGGGGCCTTGGAGAGCTTTGCTCGTGAAGTAAACTGGCTTCTGTCCGTCCGAGGTTTCTCGAATGAGGACGGCGCTGACCGCTTCGCTCGTGATCGCAAGATATAAGAAGAGTGTTTCCCCGTTCTCGGGTCGCGAGAGGACCGGGGGTTGCGATAGGACTTGTTTCAAGTGTGCGAGTGCTTGCTCGCATTCCTCGCTCCACTCAAACTCCGCTTTTTGCCGGAGAAGTTTGAAAAAGGGGAGTGCGTACTGTGCGGATTTGGCGACGAACCGGGAAAGGGCGGTGAGCATCCCGTTCAACGATTGTATCGACTTCTTCGAGTCTGGATTGGGGAGCTCAGAGAAGGCCCTACACTTGTCGGGGTTTGCCTCGATTCCTCGTTCCGTGAGGTAAAATCCAAGGAACTTCCCTGCCCGAACGCCAAAGGTGCATTTGTCGGGGTTAAACCTCATGCGGCACCTCCTCGCCGTGTCGAACACCTTCTTGAGGTGCGCGGCGTGGTTGACTTCTTCTGCAGACTTGACGATCATGTCGTCCATGTAAACTTCGAGCATGTCGCTGATTTCAGTTCGGAAGACCCTGTTCATCATCCGTTGGTAGGTCGCACCGGCATTCTTCATACCGAAGGGCATTACGTTATAATAGTAGTTGCCCGACGCGGTCATGAAGGCCATGTGTTGCTTGTCGACCTTGTCCATGGGAATTTGGTTGTACCCTGAATAGGCGTCCATGAAGGATAATAGTTTATAACCTGCAGAATTGCCGACCAGCTGGTCGATGTTAGGCAAGGGATAACAATCTTTCGGGCAAGCCCGATTGAGATCAGTATAGTCAACGCACATTCTCCATTTTCCATTATTTTTCTTAACGAGTACAACGTTGGATAGCCATGTCGTGTATTTGGCTTCCGAAATAAAATTTTCCTCTAGGAGGTCTTTTACAGCTTTCTCAGCAGCCTCCGCTTTCTCGGGAGACTGCTTACGCCTACGTTGTGCTATGGCTCTAGCGGCCGGATCTACTGCAAGCTGATGGCAAGCCACCTCGGGGTCGAGGCCAGGCATCTCGGATGCGCTCCACGCGAAGAGGTCAGCGTTCTCCCTCAGACATGCTTTCAGCTGCTCTTTGGCTAGGTCGGGGATCTCGGTGCCGATCTTCACGTTGCGATCTGGGTCGTCTCCGAGGGCCACGAGCTCGAAATCCCCGTCTGGGATGGGGCGCGCTGGGTGGAGAGGCTGCTCGTTGCTTTCCGACTGGTGGTCGTGGTCTTCAACTCTGTCTTCATCGGGCTCGCCGGAGAACCTGCTGTCGAGGTCGACCGCGTTGACGCGCGGGAGAGGTACCTGTCCGACGTCCTGGGGTGGTTTGGCCACGACCTTAGGTTTGGGACCAATGGAACTTAGGCCCTTGACGGCGGCGTCGAAGCATCTCCTAGCCGCGTCGATGTCCCCGTGCATCGTCACTACCTGTCCCCTCCTCGTGTAGTACTTCATTTTGAGGTGGACCGTTGACGGGACCGCCGTGAGTTCAGCAAGGGTGGTCCTTCCGAGGATGCAGTTGTAAAGGGATAGGCATTCAACCACTAGGAAACGGATCTTCACCTGTCGGGCCGTGTCTTCGGCCCCGAACTTAACCATTAGCTCCACGTAACCCCATGGTCTGGTGGTGGTTCCATTGAACCCCTGTAGGTCTGACCCGACGTACGGGGTCAAATGCCTCTCGTCCAGCTGAAGGGTCCCGAACAGATGGGAATACATGATGTCGACCGAGCTCCCCTGGTCGACTAGAATTCTTCGGACGTCAAAGTTCGCCATTTGGGCCCTGACCAGGAGGGGAATAGTGGCGTTTGGTGCTCCCCCGGGGAGTTCCTCGAAGTAGAAGGTGATGGGGTTGGAGTTTCCTCGCACTTTCTCGAGGGTGGTCGCCTTGGACGATGTCGCGGATTCTAGCTCGTCAAACTTCCGTTTGATCGACCCAACCGATATTTTCCCGGGGTCGCCTCCGGAGATAACCATTGCTTTGGGGAAGCCTTCCCAGGTACTACGGGCCGTGACGGGGCCTTCGTCGGGGAAAGTCGCCCACATGTTGCGGATTGCCTCTTTGCCCTCGATGATCGGGGGGATGAAGAAGTCCTCGGGTCGAGTGACGCTGAGGGCGACCTGAAGTTGGCTGTCGCCGGGAGGGGGTGCGCCTCCTCGACGTTCTGTGATTCCTTTGAGCTGGGACGAGGAGGGTCATTCTGTTGGGCATACTTCTTCAAGTGCCCTTCTTTGATGAGAATCTCAATGGCATCCTTGAGGTGGATGCAATCCTCGGTGACGTGCCCGTGGCTTCTGTGGAACCTGCAGTACTTAGATTTATCAACGTTTGGTTTGGGAGCCGCGGGCTTCGGGAAGCGAACTCCCCCTTTCACAAACTCGGAATTTTGGCAGTCTGAGAGGATCCGAGATCGGGAAGTGTTGAGCGGCGTGTACTCCGTGAATCGGCCAGCTGGCCCGCGCTGTTCCCGGGGATCTCGATTGCGGTTTTCCTTCTTCTTTTCTCCTCCCCGTCGGGGAGAAGCGTCATCGTCTTTGTGGCCGCGGGGGCCTTCTCTGCGTCTTGTCTCAAGAGCAATCTGGGCTGCTTTCGTCTCTTCGAGCTCGATGTACTTCTGGGCTCGAGCGAGAAGGTCCTCGAGACGCCGGGGTCTTTGGAGGCCAATGGATTTGGCAAAGTCCGACCCGGCGCGTAGTCCGTGAATAATTAAGTATTTCTTCATGTCGTCGGTCGTGTGGACCTCGACGGCTTCCTTGTTAAACCTCTCAATGTAATTTCGGAGGGATTCGTTCCTCCCTTGGAAGATTTTTTCTAGGGCAGCCTCTGTCTTTGGGTGTCGACGAGATGCGGTGAAGTGTTTGGTGAAGCGTTGTTTCAGCTGCTTCCACGACGTGATCGAACCAGGTTCCAGACCCTTGTACCACGTCATGGCTCCCTTCCGCAAGGTAGTGGGGAACAGCCTGCACCTGATGGCTCCCCTGACGTTTCGAAAGTCGAGCATCGCTTCAAAATTCTCCACGTGATCGTCGGGGTCGGTCAGCCCGTCATAGGTCTCCAAGTGTGGAGGTTTCTCCATGCCTGGAGGGATTGGGGCGTCCATGATTTCCCACGACAAGGGGGTCCTTTGGTCCTCGTCGTCGCTATCAGCCGGGGACCTCGAAGGTGATCTATGGTGCCATGGAGGAGAGTTCCTCGAACAGTTCTTTGGTCTCTCTTCGGTCTGCTTGGACTTCTTGGAGGTGGTGGAGGCCCCGGGTTCCTTCCGAGGCGGGGAACGAGGGCGTTTCTGGGTGATTGCCGGCTGGGGGCGCTCGAGACGCGATCGACGACCATGGCGTACGGGCGACGGTGTCCGAGAGTCTTCGGACGGGGTCCTTCGCGGGGAAGGAGAGCGGCGAGGTGACTGGGGGTGACGATGTCTTCGCGGGGAAGATCGTCGTGCCCGTCCCTGCTCCAAGGCTTCAATTCTGGTGTTCTGCTGCGCGATCAGCTGATTGGTCTGGTTGATCAACGCAAATAGGGCCACGGTGCTTGGGTCCGCGTTGGGCGGCGGAGCAACGGGCTGGAGAGTGGTTTGCTGGTCGCCCGTGCGGACGACATGGATAGTCGCATCCTGGGAGTCTGGGGAGGCGGTCTGTCCGTCTCTTATGTCGCCTTCGTCGCCGTGGAGGATGGTGGCGTCCTCACGGTGGTTCCCGTTCTCTAGTTGCGCGAGCACGGTGTCCAGAGCCTGGTTGACGGTCGGATTGGCCATGTCGGTGATGAATAGAGGAAGCTTTGGTTTATCGAGGAGAAAACGGGGAAGCTTATAGAAGTTCCCACAGACGGCGCCACTGATCGTACCTGGATCAGATAGTTACAGGTGGCCAACGACGTCCGTTGAGCTCCGGCTCCGGTGAGGTTGAAGGACGGCGGGGGGGGGGGGGGGGGGGTGTACCTGTAAGGTACTCCGACGCTCAAGTTAGGGAGTGCACAGAGTAACAACAAATACAAAGAGTGAGAAAAGTGACTTAACCTGACCCTCTCAAGTGGAGGGTATTTATAGAGAGCCCCCAGCGCGGGGCCAACGGTTACTTGCATTGGGCTGGATTGTCAGGCCCAATCCAAGTAACTGCCAGGGCTTACGTGGCGTAGTGAAGACCAGCACGTGGTCTTCGCCCTGGGGTAACCGCTCCTAGATCTCCGGAATTAGGGCAGACCGATTCCGTCGGGATTGGGCGGTTACATGAGAAAGTATCCACGTAGTACAGACTGTTAGACACTCCTCGCGGGGAGGAGCCTTCTGTGTCGAGGACCCATCAAGTCGTGCGACGGACATGGCCTCGCGGGGAGGAGCCATGTCTGTCGAGGAGTGATATGTGGCATTCTCGCGGGGAAAAGGCGCGTCCCCAAAAAGGGGGAGGACTTGCTGCTTGGAGGGGGGATGGCTCCTCACAGGGGGCCATCTCCCCCCTAGTGTCGAGGAGAGGGGAAGTCCGGGGGAGGACTCAATGCTTCAGGCCGAAGCTATACGCCTATTTGCCCGACAGGGTGGTGGGACACTTGCCCGACACAGGTTTGACCAAGTCCCTCGTATGGGCCACCCAATGTGGGATGGGCCTGTTCGACTGTGGGGCAAGCCCACGGCCCAGTCCAGAATAGTTTCAAAGCCCTGATTAATCACATCCTCACAGAGTCATCACATCATCAGTACGATCAAAATACAAGGGTTTGTATGCCTATATATCAAAGCACAAGGTAAAAATGTGGAACCACAACCAAAGCACTCCATTTCAAGCCAAAAAGTGAAGTTTTTGCTGTTTTTTGCTGAAGTAACAGGTTGCCTCATGAGGTAACGGGTTACATCAGCATTTTTCAACATTTTTCAGACCAGAAAATCAAATTCAGGTTGAGGTAACCGGTTACCTCACCATGTAACCGGTTACATCATCATTTTTCAGCATTTTCAGCCCAGAATTCCATGTTTTGCCTGAGGTAACCGGTTACCTCACCATGTAACCGGTTACATCAGAAAAATTTTCAATTTTCAAATGTTCAGCAGCATGGCAGTAGCTTTCACCACATTTTTTTGGTCTATTTTATTCTAGCATTGTGTGGAACATTCTAGACACTTCGAGACACTTCAAGAATCCACTTGAATATGCTACAATACATCATTTTCAATCATGCTCACCATGCACCCTTATTTCCAAGCATGTGAACCATTTGATTTTGAGCTTGCATTGGGATTCTCCCACCGAGTTAACAAATAACTAACTGAGTCAACTTCCAACTCAGTGAGTTACATGTAACTAACTCTAAAGCAAGCTCCAAACCAAGTTTCAAACCTAACCCATTCCAAACCTCCACTCTATATAAAGAAACCTTCACTTTGTTGCAAAGGACCCTTGATCATTTTCTCAATTTTCACTCTTCACTCTTAATTCTCTCTGCATTTTCTGCAATTATCTCTCAATCATCTTCATCTTATTCACCAAACCACACTAAAGCTCTTTTTTCCACCATTAAAGCTTAGTAAGCTCATATTGAACTTGTTATTCTTTTGAGCTAAACCTCCATTACATCACATTTCTTCTTGGATTTCTATAATTACAACAACTTCTACTTCAATTCATGTTTTAGAAGTGACCATTTCAAGAGTTTTGGTGCAAATTCATATTTGGAGCATTTATCGCGTTTTCTTCGGTTTTGCTATGAATTGCTCTAGATCTTGGAATCCTCTGGTTTTCTTTGCTTCTTTGCATCACTTCTTACTTACAACAATTACTAAGGCAAATCTCAGCCTTATGGGTCGGTAATTCTTGCTCGATTTACAGTTTTCGATCATTTATTCATTTTCGCAATGTAGCTCTTAATTGATGTTTTGTTGCTTGAATTCTTGCTTTGTATGATCAATTCTTGTAGCTTTTATTTGCTATGAGTTAATGTGAATTATGCATTTACTCTTATGTTATGATCCATTGTGTAGCGCGATTTTCGTGACCGCCCACATCCGTCTGTAGATGGGATTTCTTGTGAACCGCAATGTACCACATATGAACTTTTATATTTATCCTATTGATGCTTTAAAGGAAGGGAAAAAAATCTAAACAAACCCTGCAAGAATGCAAATGCTAAAAGAAACAAAGTGCAAATAAAGAGAACTAGAATCGGGGGTTGGTTATACTAAGGGAAGCTACTAACATCCTAAGCATCTGTAGTACTCTACGGGAACCACTTGTATATATTTGTGCTATTATTATTTATTTGCTATTATTAGGGAAAAAAATTATTGCTTTTGAGAGATGAAGAGAATTAGAAATGTTTTTGTTGTTTTTGAAATATATAGAAAAAAAGGAAATTGTAAAAGAGGATGAAAAAGAAAAAAAGAGTACTCTCCAAGGGTTGAGACCTTGTTCCTACGTATTCTCAAAAGAGAAATCAGAGCAGTCGTAGTTCGGAAATACGGGGAAAAGCTGGAAGGAAATTTGTAAGGATTGATTGAAAAAGAGTTAAGAGATTTGAATGAAGAGTTGAAAGATTTGTAAAGAGATATGCTTTTACGAAGCCTGGTGGTCCTTGTATGAAGCCCAAGAGGAGGCTAACCGAAGGTCATCGAGGGTCCTTGTATGAAGCCCAAGAGGAGGCATTGGCATCCTAAAGTCTGAACTAAAGGTGAAGAGGGTTTAAGAGGGGTTTCACCGGGAAACCTTCCTCTCTTTATTGAGGTGTTCTAAGGTTGTACAGTCTTAAGAAAAGTTTCACTAGGAATAATGCTTTTCTTTGTTCCATATTGAATAAAGTCCGAGAGGAGGCAGACTGTATATGAATGTGAATATGAGCATCCGGGAAAGCGTCGGGAAAGAAGATGAAGGAATGAATATCCGAAAAAACGTCGGATGAAAAGAGAAAGGTAGGAATATCCAGGAAAACGTCTGATGGATAAACAAGAAAATAGGCCCATGGAAAGTTTGTTTATTGTTTAAAATATTTATTTATGTGCACAGTGTTTTTGGGACTTATAGCTCAAAGAGAGGCCCAATTGGTCTAAGAGCAATTTTCACCGGGAATAATGATCCTCTTAGTACCAGTGTATGTGAATCTTCTTCTTATAAAAAGGGGTGCGATATGAACATCCGAGAAAGCGTCAGATGGAAGGAGAGACGTAAAAAATAAAAAGGTTGCAGATATGAATATCCGGGAAAACGTCGGATGGAAGAAGAGACGTAAAAAATAAAAGTTTTGATCGCACGGTGGCGAGAGGGGAAATCTAACCTAATGTTGTCAGGCTTGGATGAATATCCTAATGTCTATCTTACTTCAAACTTAATCGAAAATTAAGTTTGAACTTAAGAGATCCTAAGAGAGAGTGCATATGTGGCAAAGCATCACATAATAAATGAACATACACGGAAGAACATTATGTCAGATGAAACATACACGGAAGAACATCGTTTGTGAAATTGAATACATGGAAAAACATCATGTGATAAAATATACACGGCAAAGCATCGTGTCATCATGGAAAAACATCATGGCAATTGAAAATATACACGGAAAAGCATCGTGCGATAAAGAGAGAAAATACACGACAAAACATCGTGGATAAAAAAAAGGCACACAGCAAAGCATTGTGTAACAGATTAAACTGACAAAAATTCATAGAATACGCATTAACAAAAATCAACTGAAATACACGGAAAAGCATCGCGTAGAAACATATACATTCACGGCAAAACATCGTGGTAGATAAAATCAGAGTCACTTATACATGGAAAAACATCATGTGATTTGAAAATATACACGACAGAGCATCGTGTGAAATAAGATTAGAGACATCCACACATCACTAAGTTTGAATCAAATAGTCATAGAGAAATAAAATTAAAGCAAAAATGCTAAACATATACTCTAATATTTGAAAATAATATTAAGATCACAAAATCAATAATTAACGTTAATATTAATCATAATTAGTCAAAAATCAAGAATTAATATCAAGACTAATTAAAATCAAAATGTCAAATTTATCACTTAAAAATTAATCATGCTAATAATATTGATATCATAATAAAAAAAATCAATTACCAAAATTAATTAAAACTAAATCAAATAAATAAAAACATAAAATTTGGATGGGCTGGAATTTGTAAAATGAAGGATGTGCTTAGAAAACAAACAACGGGCTCATAGCAGCCCAATCCATTTTCTTTATAAAATTAAACTAGTGTCCAAACGGGTGCCCGTTTGTCCGCTTTTTTAAAGTACACATGTCTTAAAACACAAATGTATTTTTTACTTAATTCTGAACTGACACACTCATGCTCGTTTATCTACATTTTTAGTGTGCGTACAAATCAAAACATGAACGAACATTTTTGTATGAAATTTTTATGATGAGCAACGACCGTCCACCCACTTTATTTAATGCGCACACATAAGAAATTATAAATCTCTAAAATCTTAAAGTATATATATTTCATAAATATTTCTTACAAATTAAATTAATTAAATTACTAACCAAAAACAAATAATATAAATAGATATTTTTACAAATAAGTATAAACATAAATAAAATATTGTTTTAAATAATTATAATTTTACTTAACTATCAAAATAGAAATAGTAATTATCTGCTCACTTAAATTTAAACTCATTTTTCCATTTTCTTTTTCTCTCACACATATACAATATCCTAATACACACGAGCATGTAGTCATGTCTTCTTTTTTTCATTTTATATTTGTCTTTCGAAAAACATAATAAATAATTCTAAAAATTTAGTTGCTTTTATAGTTTCAGTAAATAATCCAGTTAAACCTTCAAAATAAAGAATTTGATTATTAATAGTTGTCTCACATTTTAGCAAAACACAAATAAATAAAATATAAAATAAGTTACTTAAAAATGAGAAAATATTTTTTTCTTATATAAAAAATTCATTACACTCTGAGCAAAAACAATAGAAAAAAATGACAAAATAGGTTGAAGATAGAAGATTGAGAGATTGAAAAACAAATGAAAAGAAAAAATGATAAAAATAAAAATTCAACACAATGTATTTTATTCCCCAAATTATGGATGAATCATATGTTGTATACCACTTTGAATAGAGAAGATATAATAATTACATTGTACACATGCTTCACAGCCACAATGAAACCCGATAGACTTTTGGCTGTATCTTGTTCTTTCTTCATCTATGTGGTAAAATTAAACAAAAATTAAATGTGTTGAGTATAAATCCTTGTTTATAATTCAATTTTAATTTAATGATAGAAAAATAAAACGATAAAGAAATGGAAGCAACATAAATAATAAAAAAGTTAAATAGGAGGAGAAATCTTATGATTTGATTGAACACTACCTTTTGTTATTGTTATGATGACATGATGACATTGTTCACTTGATGTATTTCATTTTGTTTATCATAAATATGATATGAATTTTCATATGGAAAAAAAGTGTATCAGATTTAGAGAAAAAAATATCCATTATTATGAAGTTTACTTCTTCTCAAGTTCTATTTATCTCTCTCATCCTTATAACTTCTTGGTGGTTATTTCCCTTATAACTTCTTGGTGGTTATTTCATATCCATCTCTTTCTTATAACTTCTAAGTGGTTAATGTAAGTGGAAGTTACTTAAATTAAATTGATGTTTTGTGTTGTAAAATATTGAATAAGTGAAGGGTAATTATAGAATAGAAAATAGGCCAGACCAAAATTACATATCTTCTTTATATATAGGTATAGATATCCTGTTTACATAGGGATCTAATTTAAATTACATTCTGATACTAATTTACCACGTATGTGTTTATATTCATGTGTACATTCTGATACTAATTTAAATTACATTCTGATACTCATATTACATTCTAGTATATAAATTCTATATATACACACGTGTGTGTATATAAGTAGGTGTGAGTTAGAATGTAATTTAAATGTTGGGTGTGATTTGTATTTTTTAATGAATACATGTGTCAAAAATATAAAGAGGTATTTTCTATTAATTTTGATTTTAATTTAAACTATTTATTTAATAAATTTTGTAATATGCACTTCTTTCCATTTTTCATACAATTTTTAAAGAACATCTAAATGGAACATCTCGCATTCGTACTAAAAAATGGAAAGAAGTGCATATCATAAAATTTATTAAACAAATAATTTAAATTAAAATTAAAATTAATAGAAATTACCTGTTTATATTTTTAGCGCATATATTCATTAAAAAAATGGACAAAGGTGTCCGTTTAAATGCTAGTTGATTGTTAATATCAAAAGAACATCAATCGTGACAAAAGTGATTCCATGTCTCAAAACACAAACTTCTTCAATTTAGATGTTCTTTAAAAATTGTATGAAAAATAAATAGGTGTATTTAATAAAAAAGTCTAAAAAGGGGTATTTGTTCTTCAATAAGCAGAAACTCCTAATTGACTCAAGATGTATTGATCTAGAAGGAAAACATGATTAAACCTTATTTTACCTCAATTTTCATAACCAATTTTTTTAGTAACTTGTTTCTCTTTGTTTTTCTTTACTTATACATGATTTGACAAAAATAGGTAGGACGTTTTATAAATTTGGATACATAATTTTTGGAAAGTCATATTACAACTTCAAACGAGACTCATATATTTATACTTATTTAAAAAATTATAATATTTTATGTTCGTAAAAAATAAATTTACAACAATGTAATTCGCATCGCAACAACTATAACCGTATTAGTAATTTAAAATTATGGTCTAAGCATAAGAACCATACATTTTGTTGTCTCAAAAATGCATATTAATAAGAAATATTTGTTTATAGTGCAGCCACAACCATCTTCACCATTCTGTTAAGTATAATTAAATAAAATAATAGAAAAACCAATTGAATAGAAGAAAAAAAATGAGTTATTGTTTGAAAAGAAAATACTTTTTAAATGTTAATTTAAAGTAATTAAAAAATAAATATTATTTTTATCATTAATCACATTCTCATTAACCTTTACACACAAAAAGAAGAAATTGTCAACCTTAAATATCACAAATAATTAGAACATAAAAATTAGAATAAAAAACATGAGAGAGAAAAAACTGAAATGTGAGAAGAAGAAAAAATTCAAAAAAGAACATAAAATTCATCTTCATGTTGTTATGCATATATTAAAATTTAAATTTCTCTAGTACTGTAATGCTATTTTTATTTATTAACATCAATTTAGTTTTAAATTAAAAGTAAAAAACAAAAGTAAAATAAAAATTATTTTTTTTGATACATTATAAATTGAATATTTTAAAAATTCTATACTTGAATTCAACATTTTTTAAAATAAAATATAACATGCACGTGATTTCAACAAATTAAAATAGAAAAAAAGAATGAAAATCTAATCTTAAATACCTTAATCTTTTTAAACATTTAGAGGTGAATATATAACATTTGCAGGTAGAAGTAAGGTATTATATGTCTCAAACTTTTTTTATTTGTTGCCTGCAACACATAGGAAAATGCTAATATGTACAAACATCAATTTCGTCGAAGTCAAGCGAATGAAATGGTTGCTGACATGAATTCAATTTTAATCCAAAATATAACAATCTGCAGCCAAGTATATCTTACCAAAAGAAATATTAGGTCAACAAAAATAACATATGGTCTCTATGTTACTGACAACGCCGTGCATGATAGCAAAAGGCTAATAAGAAGATATTGACTCCATTATTCCGACGCAACCACTCTATGTCATTGTTGCAACACAACACAACATCATCATTCCAGAACGACGTCGCAAAGATACTGTTGTGATGAACAGTTTGAGACAGTGTAGTGGTGGTGGTAATGGACTGTGACTGAAGATTAGCAAAGGTGACTCTAATAAATGATTAAGAAATCATCCAATTGCTTAAATTATAAATACTAAAGTATTGCTAAGTGGAGGTTGTAGTGAGGAGACACAATGCAGTGGTGGCTGTAATGACGGAGATACGCAGCAACGATGGTGGACAACATATTTTCACTTTCTAATTTCCAAGCATTCGTCGTTTTGGTGAGAAAAAACCATGGTGGACAACTATATAGCATGTTGAAACCACCATTAAATAAGTGCCTTTGGTTATATAATTGTTATATACATGTGTAATGTTTTTTAAAAACTAAGAAATCAAGTAACCTCTCGTAACTACTTGGTTCATGTTCAATTTTTTTTTAAGGAAAAATTGGAAGTTATTAAAGGGTAATTTTGGAAGAAAAATGGGCCAGACCAAAATCACCTATTCCTTTTATATATTGTTATAGATAAAAATTCTATACTTGAATTCAACATTTTTTAAAATAAAATATAACACGCACATGATTTCAACAAATTAAAATAGAAAAAAAGAATGAAAATCTAATCTTAAATACCTTAATCTTTTTAAACTTTTAGAGGTGAATATATAACATTTGCAGGTAGAAGTAAGGTATTATATGTCTCAAACTTTTTTTATTTGTTGCCTGCAACACATAGGAAAATGCTAATATGTACAAACATCAATTTCATCGAAGTCAAGCGAATGAGATGGTTGCTGACATGAATTCAATTTTAATCCAAAATATAACAATCTGCAGCCAAGTATATCTTACCAAAAGAAATATTAGGTCAACAAAAATAACATATGGTCTCTATGTTACTGACAACGCCGTGCATGATAGCAAAAGGCTAATAAGAAGATATTGACTCCATTATTCCGACGCAACCACTCTATGTCATTGTTGCAACACAACACAACATCATCATTCTAGAACGACGTCGCAAAGATACTGCTGTGATGAACAGTTTGAGACAGTGTAGTGGTGGTGGCAATGGACTGTGACTGAAGATTAGCAAAGGTGACTCTAATAAATGATTAAGAAATCATCCAGTTGCTTAAATTATAAACACTAAAGTATTGCTAAGTGGAGGTTGTAGTGAGGAGACACAATGCAGTGGTGGCTGTAATGACGGAGATACGCATCAACGATGGTGGACAACATATTTTCACTTTCTAATTTCCAAGCATTCGTCGTTTTGGTGAGAAAAAACCATGGTGGACAACTATATAGCATGTTGAAACCACCATTAAATAAGTGCCTTTGGTTATGTAACTGTTATATACATGTGTAATGTTTTTTAAAAACTAAGAAATCAAATAATCTCTCGTAACTACTTGGTTCATGTTCAATTTTTTTTAAAGGAAAAATTGGAAGTTTTTAAAGGGTAATTTTGGAAGAAAAATGGGCCAGACCAAAATCACCTATTCCCTTTATATATTGTTATAGATAAAAATTCTATACTTGAATTCAACATTTTTTAAAATAAAATATAACATGCACATGATTTCAACGAATTAAAATAGAAAAAAAGAATGTAAATCTAATCTTAAATACCTTAATCTTTTTAAACTTTTAGAGGTGAATATATAACATTTGCAGGTAGAAGTAAGGTATTATATGTCTCAAACTTCTTTTATTTGTTGCCTGCAACACATAGGAAAATGCTAATATGTACAAACATCAATTTCGTCGAAGTCAAGCGAATGAGATTGTTGCTGACATGAATTCAATTTTAATCCAAAATATAACAATCTGCAGCCAAGTATATCTTACCAAAAGAAATATTAGGTCAACAAAAATAACATATGGTCTCTATGTTACTGACAACGCCGTGCATGATAGCAAAAGGCTAATAAGAAGATATTGACTCCATTATTCCGACGCAACCACTCTATGTCATTGTTGCAACACAACACAACATCATCATTCCAGAACGACGTCGCAAAGATACTGCTGTGATGAACAGTTTGAGACAGTGTAGTGGTGGTGGCAATGGACTGTGACTGAAGATTAGCAAAGGTGACTCTAATAAATGATTAAGAAATCATCCAATTGCTTAAATTATAAACACTAAAGTATTGCTAAGTGGAGGTTGTAGTGAGGAGACACAATGCAGTGGTGGCTGTAATGACGGAGATACGCAGCAACGATGGTGGACAACATATTTTCACTTTCTAGTTTCCAAGCATTCGTCGTTTTGGTGAGAAAAAACCATGGTGGACAACTATATAGCATGTTGAAACCACCATTAAATAAGTGCCTTTGGTTATGTAACTGTTATATACATGTGTAATGTTTTTTAAAAACTAAGAAATCAAATAATCTCTCGTAACTACTTGGTTCATGTCCAATTTTTTTTAAAGGAAAAATTGGAAGTTATTAAAGGGTAATTTTGGAAGAAAAATGGGCCAGACCAAAATCACCTATTCCCTTTATATATTGTTATAGATAAAAATTCTATACTTGAATTCAACATTTTTTAAAATAAAATATAACATGCACATGATTTCAACAAATTAAAATAGAAAAAAAGAATGAAAATCTAATCTTAAATACCTTAATCTTTTTAAACTTTTAGAGGTGAATATATAACATTTGCAGGTAGAAGTAAGGTATTATATGTCTCAAACTTCTTTTATTTGTTGCCTGCAACACATAGGAAAATGCTAATATGTACAAACATCAATTTCGTCGAAGTCAAGCGAATGAGATTGTTGCTGACATGAATTCAATTTTAATCCAAAATATAACAATCTGCAGCCAAGTATATCTTACCAAAAGAAATATTAGGTCAACAAAAATAACATATGGTCTCTATGTTACTGACAACGCCGTGCATGATAGCAAAAGGCTAATAAGAAGATATTGACTCCATTATTCCAACGCAACCACTCTATATCATTGTTGCAACACAACACAACATCATCATTCCAGAACGACATCGCAAAGATACTGCTGTGATGAACAGTTTGAGACAGTGTAGTGGTGGTGGCAATGGACTGTGACTGAAGATTAGTAAAGGTGACTCTAATAAATGATTAAGAAATCATCCAATTGCTTAAATTATAAACACTAAAGTATTGCTAAGTGGAGGTTGTAGTGAGGAGACACAATGCAGTGGTGGCTGTAATGACGGAGATACGCAGCAACGATGGTGGACAACATATTTTCACTTTCTAATTTCCAAGCATTCGTCGTTTTGGTGAGAAAAAACCATGGTGGACAACTATATAGCATGTTGAAACCACCATTAAATAAGTGCCTTTGGTTATGTAACTGTTATATACATGTGTAATGTTTTTTAAAAACTAAGAAATCAAATAATCTCTCGTAACTACTTGGTTCATGTTCAATTTTTTTTAAAGGAAAAATTGGAAGTTATTAAAGGGTAATTTTGGAAGAAAAATGGGCCAGACCAAAATCACCTATTCCCTTTATATATTGTTATAGATAAAAATTCTATACTTGAATTCAACATTTTTTAAAATAAAATATAACATGCACATGATTTCAACAAATTAAAATAGAAAAAAAGAATGAAAATCTAATCTTAAATACCTTAATCTTTTTAAACTTTTAGAGGTGAATATATAACATTTGCAGGTAGAAGTAAGGTATTATATGTCTCAAACTTCTTTTATTTGTTGTCTGCAACACATAGGAAAATGCTAATATGTACAAACATCAATTTCGTCGAAGTCAAGCGAATGAGATTGTTGCTGACATGAATTCAATTTTAATCCAAAATATAACAATCTGCAGCCAAGTATATCTTACCAAAAGAAATATTAGGTCAACAAAAATAACATATGGTCTCTATGTTACTGACAACGCCGTGCATGATAGCAAAAGGCTAATAAGAAGATATTGACTCCATTATTCCGACGCAACCACTCTATGTCATTGTTGCAACACAACACAACATCATCATTCCAGAACGACGTCGCAAAGATACTGTTGTGATGAACAGTTTGAGACAGTGTAGTGGTGGTGGTAATGGACTGTGACTGAAGATTAGCAAAGGTGACTCTAATAAATGATTAAGAAATCATCCAATTGCTTAAATTATAAACACTAAAGTATTGCTAAGTGGAGGTTGTAGTGAGGAGACACAATGCAGTGGTGGCTGTAATGACGGAGATACGCAGCAACGATGGTGGACGACATATTTTCACTTTCTAATTTCCAAGCATTCGTCGTTTTGGTGAGAAAAAACCATGGTGGACAACTATATAGCATGTTGAAACCACCATTAAATAAGTGCCTTTGGTTATATAACTGTTATATACATGTGTAATGTTTTTTAAAAACTAAGAAATCAAGTAACCTCTCGTAACTACTTGGTTCATGTTCAATTTTTTTTAAGGAAAAATTGGAAGTTATTAAAGGGTAATTTTGGAAGAAAAATGGGCCAGACCAAAATCACCTATTCCTTTTATATATTGTTATAGATAAAAATTCTATACTTGAATTCAACATTTTTTAAAATAAAATATAACACGCACATGATTTCAACAAATTAAAATAGAAAAAAAGAATGAAAATCTAATCTTAAATACCTTAATCTTTTTAAACTTTTAGAGGTGAATATATAACATTTGCAGGTAGAAGTAAGGTATTATATGTCTCAAACTTCTTTTATTTGTTGCCTGCAACACATAGGAAAATGCTAATATGTACAAACATCAATTTCGTCGAAGTCAAGCGAATGAGATTGTTGCTGACATGAATTCAATTTTAATCCAAAATATAACAATCTGCAGCCAAGTATATCTTACCAAAAGAAATATTAGGTCAACAAAAATAACATATGGTCTCTATGTTACTGACAACGCCGTGCATGATAGCAAAAGGCTAATAAGAAGATATTGACTCCATTATTCCAACGCAACCACTCTATATCATTGTTGCAACACAACACAACATCATCATTCCAGAACGACGTCGCAAAGATACTGCTGTGATGAACAGTTTGAGACAGTGTAGTGGTGGTGGCAATGGACTGTGACTGAAGATTAGCAAAGGTGACTCTAATAAATGATTAAGAAATCATCCAATTGCTTAAATTATAAACACTTAAGTATTGCTAAGTGGAGGTTGTAGTGAGGAGACACAATGCAATGGTGGCTGTAATGACGGAGATACGCAGCAACGATGGTGGACAACATATTTTCACTTTCTAATTTCCAAGCATTCGTCGTTTTGGTGAGAAAAAACCATGGTGGATAACTATATAGCATGTTGAAACCACTATTAAATAAGTGCCTTTGGTTATGTAACTGTTATGTACATGTGTAATGTTTTTTAAAAACTAAGAAATCAAATAATCTCTCGTAACTACTTGGTTCATGTTCAATTTTTTTTAAAGGAAAAATTGGAAGTTATTAAAGGGTAATTTTGGAAGAAAAATGGGCCAGACCAAAATCACCTATTCCCTTTATATATTGTTATAGATAAAAATTCTATACTTGAATTCAACATTTTTTAAAATAAAATATAACATGCACATGATTTCAACAAATTAAAATAGAAAAAAAGAATGAAAATCTAATCTTAAATACCTTAATCTTTTTAAACTTTTAGAGGTGAATATATAACATTTGCAGGTAGAAGTAAGGTATTATATGTCTCAAACTTCTTTTATTTGTTGCCTGCAACACATAGGAAAATTCTAATATGTACAAACATCAATTTCGTCGAAGTCAAGCAAATGAGATTGTTGCTGACATGAATTCAATTTTAATCCAAAATATAACAATCTGCAGCCAAGTATATCTTACCAAAAGAAATATTAGGTCAACAAAAATAACATATGGTCTCTATGTTACTGACAACGCCGTGCATGATAGCAAAAGGCTAATAAGAAGATATTGACTCCATTATTCCGACGCAACCACTCTATGTCATTGTTGCAACACAACACAACATCATCATTCCAGAACGACGTCGCAAAGATACTGCTGTGATGAACAGTTTGAGACAGTGTAGTGGTGGTGGCAATGGACTGTGACTGAAGATTAGGAAAGGTGACTCTAATAAATGATTAAGAAATCATCCAATTGCTTAAATTATAAACACTAAAGTATTGCTAAGTGGAGGTTGTAGTGAGGAGACACAAAGCAGTGGTGGCTATAATGACGGAGATACGCAGCAACGATGGTGGACAACATATTTTCACTTTCTAATTTCCAAGCATTCGTCATTTTGGTGAGAAAAAACCATGGTGGATAACTATATAGCATGTTGAAACCACCATTAAATAAGTGCCTTTGGTTATGTAACTGTTATATACATGTGTAATGTTTTTTAAAAACTAAGAAATCAAGTAACCTCTCGTAACTACTTGGTTCATGTTCAATTTTTTTTAAAGGAAAAATTGGAAGTTATTAAAGGGTAATTTTGGAAGAAATATGGGCCAGACCAAAATCACCCATTCCCTTTATATATTGTTATAGATAAAAGATTAATAAATAAAAGAAAAGCTGAGAAATGTAATGAAAAATGAAACAAAACCTGTATTTTTTTTCTGAAAGAAACTTTTCTCAGTGGTCGGCCGTCTCCAGGCACGTTTTGCCTCCGTCGCAAGTGCTCCCTCCGTTCCCGGTGGTCCTCCGTCTCTGATGCTCTGAGTTTCCGCGGTTCTTCTCGGCGGTGTGCTTCGAATTCCTCCATCTGTTTTGCTTCTGATATTTCGGTGAATTCTGGCCGGCCTCCCTTTGACGTCTTGCGTTTTTGTTCCGCAGGTATCGATGCTTCTCAGGTTGTTGTCGTAATTGTTGTAGCGAGTTTGCTTGGTTTTCAATTTGTTTCCGTTTACGTCACTACGTTTGGTTCGTTGCAAATTTTTGTGTTGAAATTGATGGAATTGTGTTAGTGTTGCGATTTATTGTTGCAATTCTGCTTCTGATTGTCACCGATTGTTGTTGATTTTGCACATCTACTGTTTGTTGTTGTTGTTGTAATTTGTTGTGTTTTTCGCAGAATTTACGTGTCGGCAACGTCGGTTTCGCGTGGTAATTGTTGATGCTGGTATTTTAGGAATCCTCAAGAAAATAGGAAGAGACACAGTTAAGGCTAGGGAGAAGCAAAAGTCAGTGGTAGCACTAGACGGAGGGTTGTTCGAACACTACACGAAATTTAGGGTTTGCTTGGAGAATATGCTGAGGTAATTGCTTGGAGATGAAGCGGCTGAAACAGTTGTCGTTGAGCATGCTAATGATGGTTCAGGCATTGGAGCCGCACTTCTAGCAGCTTCACATTTGTTGTATTTGGGAGAAAAAGAATCCTAATGTTATTGCCAGGGTAATCAAAGACCTGTAATATCAGTTTCATATTTTTTTTGTTTGCATACGAAATCGATCAACACATCGAAGAAGCTATCTAAAGGGTAGACCATGTCCACTGTGGGGATGCTCTTGTGTTGGTGACTGGGAGATTCATTATTTTGGTTGGAAAGTTGTATGTGATGAATTGAAAAAAATAAATATGCAGGTTCTTGATTTTGTTGGTTGGAAAGTTGTATGTGATAAATTGAAAAAAAGAAATATGCAGGTTCTTGATTTTGTTGCGTGTTTGGAAAATTTGAAGAAGATATTATGTGGTGTGATGGTAGAAAATTTGTAAAACAAAAATGGACCTATTATGTGATATGGGTGGTAGTTAGAAAGAGTTGAGAAAACAAACTTTGTATTGTCCTGGAATTGTTGTTTTGGCTTAGGTAACCGGTTACCCCACCATGTAACCGGTTACACTGCTACTTTTTTGCAAAAATCATTATTTCAAGGGTTGTTTTGCATGCTTTAATCATATATTTTCACATGATCACTTGTATACATGTTAATGCTACTGTTCTAGGGCATTATCTACATGAAATGACTTTTGCTTGATTAATTGTATAATTTTTCTTTGATTATTTTGCAATTTGATCATTCTTCAAAGAACTTTTGTCCACTTATTCTTGTTTGTGTGTTAACATGAGTATGATTAGTGATGCATGCTAATTTTGTATTTGTTAATGCTTGGCAATTTCATTGTGTCGCATTAGATTTGTTCTTCATTGAACAAATTTAATTTTGTACAACCATTATCTCACACTCTTGCTGTAATGATCTTTTGACTCGTGTGAAAGATGTTGACTTGTTCATTCCCTTTGACCGATCAATCAAAACCTTGTTTAGATTGGTTAATATTCCCCCTCTCTTCTCCTTAGGATCTCTTTAGAGCCTTTCTTTCTTGATCCCCTGCGGAGTTGGAGGTCTGCACAACGCATTGGAGAACTGTACAAATTGTGTCGTTTCTATGTCGGTTTCAATTCCCGCATTACACTTTGGGTGCTAGAGAAGGAATAAGGATGAAATTTCTCTTACCCTTATTCTGACTATTTCTGGTAGGGGGCGCTTGACCATGAACTTAGAATAGTCACCTCTATCTTCAAACTATAGTGTCTCTTGATCCTCAGTAGAGTTGATCCTTGATCACTCATATCCTTTCAGTCTTTCCTTTGATAAATCACCATTACCTTCATTTAAGATCATTGTCTTCCTTCCCTCAGTTAACCATAGTCTGTTTGTTAACATACGGAGTTCCCCTTGGGTTAATCACCTATTGGTTAATCACCCGTTCTTTGGTTAATCACAGTCCGCCTGTTAAAACCAATCTTCCTTGGGTTAATCACCTTCTCTTGGTTCATCGCCCGTTCTTTGGTTAACCACAGTCTGCCTGTTAAAACCAATCTTCCTTGGGTTAATCACATTCTCTTGGTTCATCACCCGTTCTTTGGTTACTCACAATCCGCCTGTTAAAACTAATCTTTCTTTGGGTTAATCACCTTCTCTTGGTTCATCACTCGTTCTTTTGGTTAATCACTAGTCTGTTAAAACCAATACCCTCGTGAGTTAGCAACCTTCTTCTAGTTCAAATACTTGCACCTTTGGGTTAGTAACCTTTTCTTGGTTTAAATACCCTTTCCTTGGTCGAGTACTGCTTGTCAGTTAAGTGTACCGAACACCTTTGGGTCATAACCTTCGCTTGGTTCCACACCCGTTCTCTTGGGTCACAACCTTTGTTTGGTTCCACACCCGTTCTCTTGGATCACAACCTTTGCTTGGTTCCACACCCGTTCTCTTGGGTCATGTAACACCCATCTACCCCAAAACATTCACGATAGTTATAAATAATTATATCAGAGTACATCACCACAAGGGTGCCACATTTTGTCATAAAACTTCATAATAACGTCCTACTCCGTAACACGGGATCTATAATATCATAAATTCAATCAAATACTCCACAGCGGAAAAATCAAAATCATAACATAATTTATAACTCAAAACGTCTTAAAAACAAGAAACTCATAGCATCATGATGTCAACAATAAAAAGAACACAATGGTTCGACTCCGACGTCCCGACCCGATGTTACATATCAGAGCAAGATCCTCTACTCAACAAAAATAACCAGAAAACTTCAAGGCTAAATCTTCACGCACCAAGAGAGCTAATCCTGATCACTTGCACGTTACCCACGTGGAGGCAACATTCAAATAGGCAGGGTGAGTAATCACAAATCATTATACAAGATATAAAGATAAGATACATTAGTCACAAATATCATCATTGATTCATTTACACATCATCATACTATCAATTCACAATCATCGCTAAAAGATCGATCAATTTACAACATCAAACATCGTGAAACGTCAATCCATTTACAACATCATTAATACGTCATTTATTCAATCATTGTACTATGTCACATAGTATGGAATGCAACATCATAGACTCATGCATGTGGTACCAATTCATCATGTTAATGGACAATGGGCCATCACCCTCCAAAGATCCCCACCAATATGATTGATTCAACACAAGAACCGGAGCACATCATAAACACCCCAATCCCCAAAATGGGATTGAAGCCACCACTGGACCGAAGTTATAACATCGTCACTGGACCGAAGTCCTAAAGTCTGCTTTGAATGCATGATGCAAAATGTCATAATAAGCATCATCATAGAATCGTCAAAATTGCATCATGATTCATAAGTATTCATCAAAACATCATAATATAACATCAATTACATACGTCACAATTCATCACAATGTTATAATCATTAAAATACCATGCTTCAATAACCCCACGACACAAGGCCAACACAGAGACAACAAGAAAATAAGTCAGCACGAAAAGTAAAATAAAATAAAATAAGCAATTGCTCCTGCTTGCCCGGCGAAGCAGTTTGCTCGCATGGTTTTCACCCGGCGAAGCAGGGGTGAATCCCCTCCCCCATACAAAAACTAGTAGCACCCATTTTTCACCCTTTACTCTCCTCTCATTTCACCCGGAGACCTTCAAGCGAATACACTTCGCCTGGCGAAACAATCCCTTCGCCCGACGATTCCCTACGAACAGCAAACCATGCTGTTGCATTTGATGCATAACTCAGACCCTAAACCCTTTGCAATTTCACAATCATACAGTCCAAAAATGCATCTCAATCACAAGACAAACATAATACAACAACAATACATCACCGTAGACATATATACATCATTTCCTAATCGTTTTACACATCCCTAATTCACCAATTTCATCATAGTTCGTCATGTTATCATCAAATTCCCTCAAAACCCTAACTACCCACATATCTCTAACCCTATATCAAATATAATGGTAAGCGATACTCCCCATACCTTAAAATTCTCAGTTCTGATCTTCCTCTTGAGTTCTTCAGAGTTTTCTCTGTGCCCTAGCCTCTTCTCCTTCTTTCTTCAGAGCTCTCTCCAAAAACATGATCGTTCCAACTGAACTTCTCCCACCTCTCTTTCCTTTTTGTCACTCTTACCCCTTGGACCCTTATTATGATTTTCCCATCTTACCCTCACTTATTCCTTCACAAAATTCAACATTGCCCTTAGTGCTCCACTCTCTTTTATTTAAAATAATAATAATAATTTAAATAAGATTATCCACATTATTCCACTATTATTATTATCAAAATAATTCTAATTAATCATACATTTTCTAAATATCCTCAATACTTTCTTAACTCTTCAATACTCCACAACACGAATCATCAGTCATCATAATATTTCACCAAATTCATCGAAATCACGAATATTCGTAATAAATCAATTAAATAAATATTCTAATTATTTTGGGGTGTTACAACTCTCTCTCACTTAAAGAATTTTCATCCTCAAAATTTACCTGAAGAGAACAGAGTCGAATACGACTCCCTCATTTGATATTCCCGCTCCCAAGTCCAACTCTCACCAGTTGGTCCACCCCATAACACCTTCACCAAAGCTATGTATTTACCCTACAGTTGTTTTATTTCTCGTCCATCAATCCGCACAGGTGATGCTTCAACAGTTAGGTTATCTCTTACCTGCACGTCATCCATTTGGATCTCATGCAACAGGTCTGGAATATACTTCTTCAACTGAGCTTCCTAGACTTCAAACCTCGACCCACACCAGTCACCGGCGTAACTCTCAAAAACACGTGATCTCCTTATTGGAATTCAAGTGTCTTCCTTCTCTTATCATGATAAATCTTTTGATGACTCTGCAAAGCTCTCATCTTTTCTTGGATCATCTTAAACTTCTTAGTCGTCTCCTGCACAATCTCAGGTCCGAGTACAACACCCTCACCTGACTCATACCAACACAATCGAGTTCTACACCTTCTTCCATACAAAGCTTAATACGATGCCATCCTAATACTAGCATGAAAACTATTATTGTATGTGAACTCAATAAACAGAAAATGGCCATCCCAAGATCCTCCTTGGTCCAGTACACAAGCCCTCAGCAAATCCTCTAAAGACTGGAGAGTCCTCTCTGTCTGACCGTTCATCTGCAGATGATATGCAAAACTCATCCTCAACTTAGTACCCAAAGCGTCTTGCAAACTTTTCCAGAACCTTGAGGTAAATCTCGGGTCTCTACCTAACACAATACTCGAAGGTATTCCATGCAACTTCACAATTTCTTCAATATACATCTCAGCTAACTTCTGTATAGAATGATTAATCTTCATCGGTAAGAAATGAGCCGATTTAGTTAATCTATCCACAATCGCCCAAATTCAATCATTGCCATTCGCAGTCTTCGGAAATCCCGACACAAAATCCATGGAAATACTATCCCATTTCCATTCCGGAATATTCAACGGTTGCATCATACGCGAAGGCTTCTGATGTTTAATCTTTGACTTCTGACAAGTCAAACAAGCATAAATTTTTTTTGCAATATCCTTCTTCATACCTGGCCACCAAAACAATTTATGCAAATCCTGGTACATCTTTGTAGCACCGGGATGAATACTCAATCTACTTCGATGCCCCTCTTCAAGAATACTCGTCTTAATTTCCAAAATATCTGAAACACACACTCTATCTTTGAACCTCATCACACCATTCTCATTAATCTGGAATTCACCTCTGTTACCTTGCTTAATTAAGGTCGACTAATCAACCAACCTCAAATCAGATTGCTGACCCACTCTGATTTCTTCCAGAATACTACTAGTCAGTTTCAACATACCCAACCTCAAACTGTCAGGAGCCTCTTCACATACTAAACTCAAATCTCGAAACTGCTTGATTAATTCTAATTCTCTCACCATAAGCATCGACATATGTAATGACTTCCTACTCATTGCATAAACCACCACATTTGCTTTACCAGGATGGTAACTCAAATCAAAATCATAATCCTTCAATAATTCCAACCACTTCCTCTGCCTCATATTCAACTCTTTCTGATTAAATAAGTACTTTAAACTCTTATGATCACTGAACACTTCAAATTTAGAGCCAAAAAGATAATGTCTCCAAATTTTCAACACAAACACCACCGCATACAACTCTAAATCATGCGTAGGATAATTCCTTTCATGAACCCTCAATTATCTCAAAGCATAAGCAATAACTTGACCATTCTGCATCAATACTTCACCAAGGCCCATCTTCGACGCATCATAATATACCACAAAAGACTCACTCGGATTAGGTAAGATCAATACCGGAGCGGTCGTCAACTTCTTCTTTAATTTCACAAAACTCTTTTCACATGCAACATCCCACACATAAGCTTGAACCTTCCGAGTCAACTGAGTCAAAGGTAATGCCAACTTAGAAAAATCTTCGATAAACTTAGGATAATAACCTGCCAACCCAAGGAAACTTCGTATCTCGGTAGCAGACTTTGGAGTCTTCCACTGTAACACAACATCAATCTTAGAAGGATCAACAACAATTCCACCACTTGATATCACACGGCCAAGAAAACTCATTTCTTTTAACCAAAACTCGGACTTTGATAGTTTTGCATACAACTTCTTCTCTTTTAACACTTGCAACACAGTTCTCAAATGCTCAGCATGTTCTTCTTCAGATTTAGAGTATATTAAAATATCATCAATGAAAACCACAACAAACTTATCTAAATACTCATGAAAAATCTGATTCATATACTCCATGAACACACCTGGTGCATTGGATACACCAAACGACATCACAGTTTATTCATAGTGACCATACCTCATCCTGAAAGTTGTCTTTGGAATATCATCAGGCTTAACACGAATCTGATGATAACCAAACCTCAAATCAATCTTGCTAAACACACAAGCGCCCACTAACTGAGCCATCAAATCGTCGATTATGAGAAGTGGATATTTATTTTTGATAGGCACTTTATTCAGCTGCCTGTAATCCATGTACAACCTCATACTACCATTCATTTTCTTAACTAACATCACAGGAGCACCTCATGGAGAAACACTCGGTCGAACAAACATCTTCTCAAGCAATTCTTCCAATTATTTCTTCAATTCACTTAACTCAGAAGCGGACATCCGGTAAAGAGCCATTGACACCGGACTCGTACCCGGTATCAAGTCCACTGCAAACTCTACTTCACGCTCAGGAGGCAAATCACTTATGTCATCCGAAAACACATCTGGAAATTCACGCACAACAGGTAATTCGACATTCGTAAATTCACGATCAACTTGCAACGATGCAAATAGCGCAAACATCGAGGCTTCATCTTCTAGGAGTTGGTCTACTTGCTTTGCAGACAAGAAAATCAACTCTCCATTTTCACCAAACTCAGGAAACTCCATGGTCTAATTATAATAGTTGATATGAACATAGTTGAACTCCAACCCGTTCATTCCCAAGATTACATCGATTTGGTGTAAGAGTAAACACACCAAATCCATCACAAAACTCTTCCCAAATATCGTCAAAGGACATCTCGAACACATACAAGTAGTAGTAACAGAACTATTAGCAGGGGTTTCTATCGTTATATTACCATTCATATCAGACAATTTGAAACCCAACCTAGTAGCACATTCAAGGGAGATAAATGACTGAGTAACACCAGTATCAATAATAGCGACCAACTTAACATCGTTAATAAAACAAGTACCTTGAATCAAGTTATCCTTCTTAGGAACTTCTGAACCACTCAAAGCAAGCACTGTGCCATTAATCTGAGCAGCAGTAGCAGTCTTCTTCGGCTTCTGACACTGGGTACTGATTTGACCCTGTTCACCACAATTGAAACATGTCGGACCCTCATCCTTGCAGTCAGTAGCTCTATGGCCTCTCTTACCACATCTGTAACACATCAACACATTATTGTAGCAAACCTCAGCACGGCGGCCTTGCTCGCCATACCTATAACACTTAACAGAAGCGGGATCTGCTCCCCCACTTGTCTTCTTCCCATTTAAAGCCTTTTGTTTCCCTTTGTCAGCTGGAGTCACATAAGGCTTTCCTCTAAACTGTCCCTTCTCTTTGTTCTAACTAAGCTGCTTGTAGTGAGCAGATTGAGCTCAGTTATCCTCATCATAGATCATACTCTTATCCACTAGCTCAGCATACCTGTGAATGTGTTAGTATCCAATACCCTGTTTGATCTCTGATCTCAGCCCATTCTCAAACTTGAGACATTTAGACATCTCATCATCATCACGAATTTTGCAGCATACTCTGCCACAGTCATGTTTCCATGCTTCAATTCAAGGAATTATATCTTTTTCTTGCCGCGAACATCTTCAAGAAAATACTTCCCCAAAAATTCTCTCTTGAATACAACCCATGTTATCTCAGTACCAATATCCTCCAGCCTCTGACGTGTGTTATCCCACCAATCCTCAATTTCTTCTGACAGCATATGAGTACCAAATTGTACCTGTTGAGCGTCAGTACACGCCATCACTCAGAAGATCTTCTCAATCACCTTGAGCCACTTTTGTGCACTCTCTGGATCATGAGTGCCCATAAAAGTTGGCGGATTGTTCCTCTAGAACTTCCCCAGAGCACGAAACTCATAAGGAGCTTCTCCATTCTTATTGTTCTGAGCTATCACTTAAGCAAGTGATTCCAACGCGTCAGCAATAGCACGTTCGTTTCTCCTAGCCATTCTGCACACCATAAACAATGTTATAATAAATAATTCATCGACATTATACACACACTCGTCAACTGACAGGGACTGACATCATAAAAACCTGGCAGGACAGACCGACCTGCTCTGATATCACTAATGTAACACCCTTATACCCCAAAACATTCACGATAATTATAAATAATTATATCAGAGTACATCACCACAAGGGTGCCACATTTCGGCATAAAACTTCATAATAACGTCCTACTCCGTAACACGGGATCCATCATCATAAATTCAATCAAATACTATGCAGCGGAAAAATCAAAATCATAACATAGTTTATAACTCAAAACGTCTTAAAAACAAGAAACTCATAGCATCATGATGTCAACAAGAAAAAGAACACATTGGTTCGACTCTGACGTCCCGACCCGATGTTACATATCAGAGCAAGACCCTATACTCAACAAAAATAACCAGAATACATCAAGGCTAAATCTTCATGCACCAAGAGAGCTAATCCTAATCACCTGCACGTTACCCACGTGGAGGCAACATTCAAACAGGCAGGGTGAGTAATCACAAATCATTATATGAGATATAAATATAAGATATATTAGTCAAAAATATCATCATTGATTCATTTACACATCATCATACTATCAATTCACAATCATCGCTAAAACATTGATCAATTTATAACATCAAACATCACGAAACATCAATCAATTTACAACATCATCAACACATCATTTATTCAATCATTGTACCATGTCACGTAGTATGGAATGAAACAGCATAGACTCATGCATGTGGTACCAATTCATCATGTTGATGGACACTGGGCCATCACCCTCTAAAGATCCCCACCAATAGGATCGATTCTACACAAGAACCAGATCACATCATAAACACCCCAATCCACAAAACGGGATTGAAGTCACCACTGGACCGAAGTCATAACATCGTCACTGGACCGAAGTTCTAAAATATGCTATGAATGCATGATGCAAAACGTCATAATAACCATCATCATAGAATCGTCAAAATTGCATCATAATTCATAAGTATTCATCAAAACATCATAATATAGTATCAGTTACATACGTCACAATTCATCACAATTCTTCACATTGTTATAATTATTAAAACACCATGCTTCAATAACCCCACGACACAAGGCCAACACAAAGACAACAAGAAAATAAGTCAGCACAAAAAGTAAAATAAAATAACATAATCAACTGCTCCTGCTCGCCTGGTGCTCGCCAGGTGAAGCAGTTTGCTCGCCTGGTTTTCGCCCGGCGAAGTAGGGGCGAATCCCCTCCCACACATAAAAACCAATAGCACCCATTTCACCCTTTACTCGCATCTCATTTCGCCCGACGACCTCCAAGCGAATACACTCCGCCTGGCGAAACAATCCCTTCGCCTGGCGATTCCCTGCGAACAGCAAACCCTGCTGCTGCGTTTTCTACATAAATCAGACCCTAAACCCTTTGCGATTTCACAACCATACAGTCCAAAAATGCATCTCAATCACAAGGCAAACATACTACAACAACAATACATCATCGTAGACACATATACATCATTTCCTAATCGTTTTACACATCCCCAAGTCCCCAATTTCATCATGGTTCGTCCTGTTATCATCAAATTCCCTCAAAACCCCAACTACCCACATACCTCTAACCCTATATCAAATATAATAGTAAGCGATACTCCCTATACCTTAAAATTCTCGGTTCTGATCTTCCTCTTGAGCTCTTCAGAGTTTTCTCTGAGCCCTAGCCTCTTCTCCTTCTTTCTTCAGATCTCTCTCCAAAAATACGATCCTTCCAACTAAACTTATCCCATCTCTCTTTCCTTTTTGTCACTCGTACCCCATGGACCCTTATTATGATTTTCTCATCTTACCCTCACTTATTCCTTCACAAAAGACAACCTTGCCCTTAGTGCTCAACTCTCTTTTATTTAAAATAATAATAATTTAAATAAGATTATCCACATTATTCCACTATTACTATTATCAAAATAATTCTAATTAATCATACATTTTCTAAATATCCTCAATACTCTCTTAACTCCTCAATACCCCACAACACAAATCATCAGTCATCATAATATTTCACCAAATTCACTGAAATTAAGAATATTCATCATAAATCAATTAAATAAATATTCTAATTATTTTGAGGTGTTACAACTCTCCCCCACTTAAAGAATTTTTGTCTTCGAAAATTACCTAAAGAGAACAGAGTCGGATACGTTCCCTCATCTGATCTTCGCGCTCCCAAGTCCAACTCTCACTAATTGGTCCACCCCATAACACTTTCACCAAAGTTATGTTTTTACCCCGCATTTGTTTCATTTCTCGTCCATCAATCCGCACAGGTGATGCTTCAATAGTAAGGTTATCGCTTACATGCACGCCATCCATTTGGATCACATGCAACGGATCCGGAATATACTTCCTCAACTGAGATACATGAAACACATCATGTAAATTCGCAAGCGACGGTGGTAAAGCAATCTGATAGGTTACTCTATATCCTCTGCGTAATCTGATACGGGCCAACAAAACGTGGAGTGAGCTTCCAAGACTTCAAAGCTCGACCCACACCAGCCACCGGCGTAACTCTTAAAAACACATGATCTCCCTCTTGGAATTAAAGTACCTTCCTTCTCTTATCATGATAATTTTTTTGATGACTCTGCAAAGCTCTCATCCTTTCTTGGATCATCTTAATCTTCTCAGTTGTCTCCTACACAATCTCAAGTCCGAGTACATCACTCTCGCCTGACTCATACCAACAAAATGGAGTTTTACACCTTCTCCATACAAAGCTTCATACGACGCCATCCTAATACTAACATGAAAACTATTGTTATATGTGAACTCAATCAACGACAAATGGCTATCCCTAGATCCTCCTTGGTCTAGTTCATAAGCCCTCAGCAAATCCTCTAAAGAATGGATAGTCCTCTCTGTCTGACCGTCCGTCTGCGGATGATATGCAAAACTCATCCTCAACTTAGTACCCAAAGCATCTTGCAAACTTTTCAGAACCTTGACGTAGATCTCGGGTCTCTACCCGACACAATACTCGAAGGTATTCCATGCAACTTCACAATTTCCTCAATATACATCAGCTAACTTCTTCATAGAATGATTAATCTTCATCGGTAAGAAATGAGCCGATTTAGTTAATCTATCCACAATCACCCAATTAGAATCATTCCCCTTCGCAGTCTTCGGCAATCCCGATACAAAATCCATAGAAATACTATCCCATTTCCATTCTGGAATATTCAACGGTTGCATCATACCCGAAGGCTTCTGATGTCCAATATTTGACTTCTGACAAGTCAAACAGGCATAAACAAACTTTGCAATATCCTTCTTCATACCTGCCACCAAAATAATTTCTCTAAATCCTGGTACAACTTCGTAGCACCGGGATGAATACTCAATCTACTTTAATGCCCCTCTTCAAGAATCCTCTTCTTAATTTTCGAAATATCTGGAACACACACTCTATCTCAGAACCTCATCACACCATTCTCATCAATCTGGAATTCACCTCTGTTACCTTGGTTAATTAAGGTCGACTGATCAACCAACCTTAAATAAGATTGCTGGCCCACTCTGATTTCTTCCAAAATACTTCAAGGTAGTTTCATCATACCCAACCGCACACTGTCAGGAGTCTTTTCACATACTAAACTCAGATATTGAAACTGCTCAATTAATTCTAATTCTCTCCCCATAAGCATCCACATATGTAATGACTTCTCACTCAATGCATCAGCCGCCACATTTGCTTTACCAGGATGGTAACTCAAATCAAAATCACAATCCTTCAATAATTCCAACCACCTCTTTTTCCTCATATTCAACTCTTTCTGACCAATAAGTACTTCAAACTCTTATGATCTCCGAACACTTCAAATTTAGAGCCAAAAATATAATGTCTCTAAATTTTCAACATGAACACCACAGCTGCCAACTCTAAATCATGCATAGGATAATTCCTTTCATGAACCCTTAATTGTCTCGAAGCATAAGCAATAACTTAACCATTCTGCATCAATACTCCACCAAGGCCCATCTTCGACGCATCACAATATACCACAAAAGACTCTCACAGATTAGGTAAGATCAATACTGGAGCAATCGTCAACTTCTTCTTCAATTCCACAAAACTCTTTTCACATGCTACATCCCACACATAAGCTTGACCCTTCCGAGTCAACTGAGTCAAAGGTAATGCCAACTTAGAAAAACCTTCGATAAACTTGGGATAATAATCTGCCAACTCAAGGAAACTTCGTATCTCAGTAGCAGACTTCAGAGTCTCCCACTGTAAGACGACATCAATATTAGAAGGATCAACAACAATTCCACCACTTGATATCACAGGGCCAAGAAAACTCACTTCTTTCAACCAAAACTTTTACTTCAACAGTTTTGCATACTACTTCTTCTCTTTTAACACTTGCAACACGGTTCTCAAATGCTCAGCATGCTCTTCTTCAAATTTAGAGTATATTAAAATATCATCAATGAAAACCACAACAAACTTATCCAAATACTCATGAAAAATCTGATTCGTATACTCCATGAACACACCTGGTGCATTGGATACACCAAACGACATCACAGTGTATTCATAGTGACCATACCTTGTCCTGAAAGTTGTCTTCGGAATATCATCAGGCATAACACGAATCTGATGATAAGTATACCTAAAATCAATCTTGTTAAATACACAAGCGTCGACTAGTTGATCCATCAAATCTTCGATTTTGGGGAGTGTATATTTATTCTTGATAGTCACTTTATTCAGCTGCTTGTAATGCACACACAACCTCATACTACCATCCTTCTTCTTAACTAATAGCACAGGAGCATGCCACAGAGAAACACTCGGTCGAACAAACTTCTTCTCAAGCAATTCTTCCAATTGTTTCTTCAATTCACTTAACTCAGAAGCGGACATTCGGTAAGGAGCCATTGACACTAGACTCGTACCTGGTATCAAGTCCACTACAAACTCTAATTCACGCTCGGGAGGCAAATCACTTGTGTCATCCAGAAACACATATGGAAATTCATGCATAACAGTTAATTCGACACTAGCAGCTTCACGATCAACTTGCAACGATGCAAACAACACAAACATTGAGGCTTCGTCTTCTAGGAGTTCGTCTACTTGCTTAGCAGACAAGAAAATCAACTCTCCATTATCACCAAACTCAGGAAACTCCACGGTTTTATTATAACAGTTGATATGAACATAGTTGAACTCCAACCCGTTCATTTCCAAGATTACATCGATTTGGTGTAAGGGTAAACACACCAAATCCATCACGAAACTCTTCCCAAATATCGTCAAAGGATATCTCGAACACACAAAAGTAGTAGTAACAGAACTATTAACAGAGGTTTCTATCATTATACTACCATTCATATCAGGCAATTTCAAACCCAGCCTAGTAGCACATTCAAGGGAGATAAATGACTGAGTAGTACCAGTATCAATAATAGCGACCAACTTAACATCGTTAATAAAACAAGTACCTCGAATCAAGTTATCCTTCTTAGGAACTTCTGAACCACTCAAAGTAAACACTCTGCCATTAGTCTGAGCAGTAGTAGTAGTCTTCTTCGGCTTCTGACACTGGGTACTGATGTGATGCTGTTCACCACAATTGAAACATGTCGGACCCTCATCCTTTCAGTCAGTAGCTCTATGGCCTCTCTTACCACATCTGTAACACATCAACACATTATTGTTGCAATCCTCAGCACGGTGACCTTGCTCGCCACACCTGTAACACTTAACAGAAGCGGGGGATGCTCCCCCAGGTATCTTCTTTCAATCTGAAGCCTTTTGTTTCCCTTTGTCAGCTGGAGTCACGTAAGGCTTTCCTCTAAATTGTCCCTTCTCTTTCTTCTCACTAAAATGTTTGTAGTGAGCAGATCGAGCTCGGCTATCCTCATCATTGATCCTACTCTTATCTACCAGCTCAGCATACCTGTGAAAGTGTTGGTATCCAATACCCTGTTTGATCTCTGATCTCAGTCCATTCTCAAACTTGAGACATTTAGACATCTCAGCATCATCACGGTTGTAATGCGGACAAAACTTCACCAGCGCCTCAAATTTTGCAGCATACTCTGCCATAGTCATGTTTCCTTGCTTCAATTCAAGGAATTCTATCTCCTTCTTGCCGCGAACATCTTCAGGAAAATACTTCCCCAAAAATTCTCTCTTGAATACAACCCATGTTATCTCAGTACCAACATCCTCCAGCCTCTGACATGTGTTATCCCACCAATCCTCAGCTTCTTCTGACAGCATATGAGCACCAAACTGTACCTGTTGAGCGTCAGTACACGCCATCACTCAGAAGATCTTCTCAATCACCTTGAGCCACTTCTGTGCACTCTCTGGATCATGAGTGCCCACAAAAGTTGGTGGATTGTTCCTATGGAACTTCCCCATAGCACGAAACTCATTAAGAGCTTATCTATTCTGATTGTTATGAGCTATCACTTAATTAAGTGATTCCAACGCGTCAGCAATAGCACGGTCGTTTCTCCCAGCCATTCTATACACCATCAACAATGTTAGAAGAAATAATTCATCGACAATGTACACACACTCGTCGATTTACAGGGGCTGACATCATAAAAACCTGGCAGGACAGACCGACCTGCTCTGATACCACTAATGTAACACCCTTCTACCCCAAAACATTCACGATAATTATAAATAATTATATCAGAGTACATCACCACAAGGGTGCCACATTTCATTATAAAACTTCATAATAACGGCCTACTCCGTAACACGGGATCTATCATCATAAATTTAATCAAATACTACGCATCAGAAAAATCAAAATCATAATATAGTTTATAACTCAAAACGTCTTAAAAACAAGAAACTCATAGCATCATGATGTCAACAAGAAAAAGAACACAATGATTCGACTCCGACGTCCCGACCCGATGTTACATATCAGAGCAATACCCTCTACTCAACAAAAATAACCAGAATACTTCAAGGCTAAATCTTCACGCACCAAGAGAGCTAATCCTAATCATCTGCATATTACCCACGTGGAGGCAACATTCAAACAGGCAGGGTGAGTAATCACAAATCATTATACGAGATATAAAGGTAAGATATACTCCCTCCGTCCCAAAATATAAGAGAAAAAAGTACATTTTTCTTGTCCCAAAATATAAGAGAAAAAAAATCAACTTTCATCTTTTTCAAGGTAAAATTGAATGCAAATTGCATTTAATTAGTTTTCTCTCTCATCTTTTCTATAACCAACAACTAATAAAAATTGTTTTTACATCTTTCAAAGAAATTTATTTCAACAAAATCTTAGTCAAGTTATTATGATTTTACTTTTCTTAATAAGTGTGATTTTGATTTTTTCTCTTATATTGTGGGACGGACGGAGTATTAGTAAAAAATATTATCATTGATTCATTTACACATCATCATACTATCAATTCACAATCATCGCTAAAACATCGATCAATTTACAACATCAAACATCGTGAAACATCAATCAGTTTACAACATCTTTAACACGTCATTTATTCAATCATTGTACTATGTCATGTAGTATGGAATGCAACAACATAAACTCATGCATGTGGTACCAATTCATCATGTTGATGGACACTGGGCCATCACCCTCCAAAGATCCCCACCAATAGGATCGATTCTACACAAGAACCAGAGCACATCATAAACACCTCAATCCACGCAATGGGATTGAAGCCACCACTGGACCGAAGTCCTAACATCGTCATTGGACTGAAGTCCTAAAGCATGCTATGAATGCATGATGCAACGTCACAATAATCATCATCATAGAATCGTCAAAATTGCATCATAATTCATAAGTATTCATCAAAACATTATAATATAGCATCAATTACATACGTCACAATTCATCACAATGCTTCACAATGTTATAATCATTAAAACACCATGCTTAAATAACCCCACGACACAAGGCCAACACAAAGACAACAAGAAAATAAGTCAGCACAAAAAGTAAAATAAAATAAAATAAGCAACTGCTCCTGCTCGCCTGGTGCTCGTCTGTGTAGCGAGCGCTTTTTGGACGTGGTTCTTAAGCACTGCCGCTCTGGGGTACTACAGGTCGGTTAATTTTTTATCCTATTGAAGCTGATGAAGGAAGGGAAATAGATGTCTCCAAATAAACCTGCTTGCATACTGAGTTTAAACAGATTACTGTTGGTTTACAGATGCGGTTTAGATTGTGGGCCTCTCTCTGCTTATTTTGTTGAGAACACAGTATCTAGGCTATTGGTAGGATGTTAGGACGGATGTTTTTTTTATTAGTATGCTCGCTAAGATTTTTCAATCTTATGCCTACGTATTCCCGTTTAACGAAATAGGGAAATCAGAGCGATCGTAGTTCCTCCTATTCTATGGGAGGAAAAAGGTTGTTTTGGTGTCTTGTTCAAAGCCCAAGACATGAAGCTAAAGGGAGTATATGTATCTTGTTCAAAGCCCGAGATGTGAAGCTGAAGGGTCTATTTGTATCTTGTTCAAAGCACAAGATGTGAAGCTAAAGAGTTTTTTTAGAGAGAATTTGTCATCTCTAAAGAGGAGTTGTTGATGTTTATATACTGTGGCGAGGCACAGCTTTGATGCTAAAAGGTTGATTGACTCAACCGGGATTTTCTTTATACAAAGCCTAAGAGGAGGCGATTGACCCAACAAGAGGGTGTTTTTTATATGTCTCGTACGAAGCCCGAGATAGAGGCTAAAGGGTTTTGACTCAACAAGAGAGTCTTTTATACTCAACAAGAGAATGTTTTCTATCTCGTACACAGCCCGAGATGGAGGCTGAAAGTGGTTTGACTCAACCAGAGAGCCTTTTGTACTCAACAAGAGAGTGATTTATATCTCGTACGAAGCCCGAGATGGAGGCTAAAAGAAGATTGACTCAACAAGAGAATCTTTTATACTCAACAAGAGAGTGTTTTTGAATCTCGTACAAATCCCGAGATAGAGGCTAAAGAGGTTTGTGATTGACTCAACAAGAGAGTCTTGACCAGGTGATTGACTCAACAAGAGAGTCTTTTATACTCAACAAGAGAGTGTTTTTATCTGTCTTATACGAAGCCTAAGACGGAGGCTAAAAAAGGGGTTTGACTCAACAAGAGAGTCTTTTATACTCAACAAGAGAGTGTTTTGTATCTCGTACGTAGCCCGAAATGGAGGCTAAAAGGGTTTGACTCAGCAAGAGAGTCTTTTATACTCAACAAGAGAGTGTAGGGAGAATCATTGTACAAAGCCCAAGAGGAGGCTATCTGTGCTGGCGACTGTTTCAGTTGAGTGACAGGTCTAGTATGTTGGATAAAAGAGAAAATCAGTTCTTATAAAGAGACTGATTAAAGGTATGTTTGTGCTTTGGGATTGATCAGAGGATCAGGGTTATTTCCTGTTCTTTAAGGAAATGGGAAATCCAAAGGGTATTGAGACTGTCCAAGTCTACTGGTGTTTTGAGAAATCGATTCTCGGATAAGTGAATGATCTTTGTATGATGCCCAAGAGAAGGCTGGTATGTTAAGAGATGAAGGTCAACCCATTAACTAGTCTGACACTTGACTCAGAAAGACAGCTCTAGCAAATTGATGACTAGGTTCTGTTCCTATACCTGTAGAGGTCTCTGGGTCCTTGTACTAAGCCCAAGAGGAGGCGTAAGAGCTTTTAAGAAGTCGAAGGGTCCTTGTACAATGCCCAAGAGGAGGCGGGGATGCTTTTAAGAAGCCTGTGGGTCCCCAAACCCCGAGAAATTTAAGACAGGTCATTCACTGAGAATAGATCAAGCCAGGAAAGTCCGAGAATTTGGAAGAAACTCAAGAGATGCCATTCACGGAGAAAAGATCATCTCTGGGGAGTTAGAGTTTCTTTGACAATGTCTAAGGGTGACAGTCTGAGAAAGGTTCACCGAGAATACTGCCTTTCACGTCTCCATATTGTTTAACCCCAAGAGGAGGGAAAACAGTGTCTGGTAATCCTATGGGGATCTAGTTTTGTTTGTATTTAAGAGTGACCAACAGGGCTTTACCTAGTGCTAGACGTAGTTGCCGGGGAAAACTCTAAATAACTATACTAGTATTACACAGTTGATATTTGACGAGTATATAAAAGTTTGTGAAAGAAGACTTACAGTGAGCAGCCCCACAATATAGATATATGTATATGAAAGCGGATAAAGAAAATGGGTAAACACTTACTCGGTTGTAGAGCTTCCATGTTGTTTTGTTAGTTGTTAAACAAAGAAATCTTTGATAACAATATTATATTCAAAATCAAAGGAGAAAGTGCTTTGAAAAGATGGTTGGGGCTTATAGCTCAAGGAGAGGCCCAAGTTTTATCAGTGATCACACTGTTGTTTTGAATTTGTACAGAGGGACTTATACAAGTGACCGGGGCCCAAAAAGGTTTTCTGTACAAAGGGATGGGTCTTACACTCTCTCAAGAGGCCCAAAGGGTTATTTTTATACAAGTGGTGGGGCTTACAGCTCAAGGAGAGGCCCAGGGTTTTTATTTTAAACTGGCGCTCGCGCCGAGATTTTCTTTTAACGCAGAGGGACTTATACAATATCTGAGGCCCAAAATGGTTTTGGTTAAAAGTGGGTTGGGTCTTACACTCTATTAGAGGCCTAACGGTGTTTAAAGGAAAGGAATAGGGCTTATAACACGAGGGTAGGCCCAGATGATTTTTCAAAGAGGCGACGATCGCGTCGTTGTTTTTGAAAATACAGTGAGACTTATACAATGACTGAGGCCCAAAAAGTGGTGTATTTACAAAGGGATTGGGTCTTACACTCTAATAGAGGCCCAAAGAGTTTAAAAAAGTTTGATGAGGGTTTAATTAATCAAAACCCTAATTTGTTTTCAAAATGTATTTTAATTGAATAAAAAAATTCAATTAAAATGAACAAAATTGTTAAGCATGTGAAAAAAAAATTGTGATCTTGGATTAATGTTTCAAAAATCAAGTTTTGACCTACAAAATGATTAGAAATCATTAAAATGTGCAAAATCAAGAAGGAAAAAATATTTTAAATGTCAAAAACAATTAAAATATTAATTCTTTGCAAAAATATGAATTATATGAAATAAATAATATTTTTTGGATTTTTTGGTAAAATAAAATATTTTAACATTTTTTTGAATTATTAAAAAAAGAATCAACTCAAAATCATTAAAACTCAGAGAGAAATTAATTTTTGAATCAATTAAATAAAATCACAAAATTCAAATATTTGAATTTTTTAAAAAGGGCGCCAAGAACATGGCAAGAACACGCGCCCTCCCTCTGTTTCTGCAGATTTGCATTTTTTATCCAATCTCACTGAATACTTGATTATATCATGCAATCTACATATCAATCTACTCGTTTCAACCTCACGATCATGTCCATGGTCTTTAATTTTATTTATTTTAAGCATGGAATAAGAAATCAAAGAGAAACCTCAAGAACCCTAAATTCTGCATGAAGGTTCAGAAATTCCATACACGATTTATACAAAGCAATTGATTGAGGGTAAACACTCTATGCATGATTATGAACATATGGCCAAATTATTGTGTAACAAAAAATGCATGGATCATAGAATTAGAAGAGCTCATGCTTACCTCTTGCAGCTGGTGATCGTGTTTTGTGTTAAAGGTGTTACAGCTAGGTTCCAATGATGTGGATAGCTTCCCTAGGTGCCATGGAGTGTGTCTGGATGCTTGGAGTGGATTGAAATGATCTGGAACTTGAGATGGTACCCCAACTGCAAATCTGTCAAGAACTTGAGCAATTGGCTAGTGATTTTGTGATTTTGGTGTTCCAGATGTTATGTGAGTGTTTGGATCACTTTTATGTGATGTTTATGAGGTGTGTGTGTGATTGGTTTGATTGGAATAGCTCTCAAACTCAAAACCCGATAGTGACTTGCCTTAGAAGGCAAAATTGGAAGTGAGAAGGAGATTTTGAGGAAAGCATTTGTTTGATGTCTTTGGTGTACTCAAACTGATCACAAATGAGCTCTATTTATAGTAGAGTAAGTTTGTTTTGCAAGGAATAGTGAATGGCAACTGCTGCATAGGTTTGGCCAATGTTGAGCAATGAGAATCCAAGTCTCCTCTAGCCATTGACTAGAGGTTAGGGCACAAGCTGCTGGTTCCCTTGGTCTTGGATAAGTCTTGACTAAATTTAGTTTTAAATGGCTCAGTCCATGCCACCTTGGTGCATCCATTAAATGCTCCAAAACAAAATTGGAGTCTTGTCCCCTCTTTAGGGATTTCTAGGTTTGGCATGCTATTTTTGGTTCCAAAGACTTTGGAGGCTTGGGATCAGACTTGGTTCCTCCTTGGTCCCCCCTTGAGGTGTTCAGATGGATAGAGTTGCTTGACCTTTGCAAAATTTGAGCAAATCGAGCAAAATGCACAAATCTGCCTTGCCTTGACAGTATTCAGCAAGACATATTGCCCTTGTCATATCTCATGGCTCATGTGGAATTTGATGGAGTTTTTGGCCATTTTGGAAAGCCCTTATATGATACAACGACTGTTTGATCATATTTGGTTTTGATACTTTTTGGATCCAAGTGAAAAATGCCCCTACATTTGGAAAAAGTGAAGGCAGATTCTGACTTAGTGAAAATTTCACTAAGTGTTGGAAAAAAGTGACATTTTCACTTTTTGTGATTTTGATCATTCCATAACTTAAAATCCATGAGGAATTGGAATGAGTTCTGTTTGAAGCTTTTATAGAGGGCAATGAGAGCTACAAATCCAGCTTTGGATGGGGAAAAATGGCCTTGTGGTTTAGGAGTTATGATCCTCCAAAGTTGGTGCCTTAGCCACTTTGTTCCATAACTTAGAAAATTTCTAAGTTTTTTATGGTTACCCCTTTTACAAGTTATCCAACTTTTTTTTATTTTTCTTGATGAATGATGATTCCAATCATATATTAACATCATTTTAGGGTCAAAGAAACATAATTGTGAAAAATCTCAAAAAGTCAAAGTTGACTTTTGTGCGCAGTTGACTTTTTGTCAGATGAATTCCAAACTGTGCGATCCTCTATGAAATCAAGTCCTTGACCTAAATCAAACTTGATGGATTAATTTCATAGGTATTATAGGGTGTATTAAATCATGTCCTAGGGTTTGGGAGCATGTTCTGGTCAAAAGTCAAAGGCACAGCTGACTTTTCTCGTGAAACCCTAATTGTGGTTCTGATGAATTTGAAACTTATTGCTCAAGCTTCTTGGATTAATCCTTTGTTGCAAATGGATCAATGTGGTGTGTTAGGGACCCTCAAGTCATGTCTTGAGGTCTTGGCTCATGATTGGTCCCAAAAGTCAACTTAGGGGTGAATTAGGTCAAGAAACCCTAATTCCTGATTTTTGATGAATGCTTCCCCAGAGGCTAAATTGACTTGATGATTGGGTTCATGAGGTCCTTTGGAGTATTTTGGGTTATGCTTTGAAGCATTGGCTCATGCCCAGAGGAAAATTTCCATCTGGAGGCCTTGGTCGACCAAAACCCTAATTTGGTGACACTGACGATCTTGAGGCTTAATCCACCTAGAAGGGAGCAACCTTGTGCTTAATCCTTGATTTGGGAGTCCTCTTGATCCATTGTGGATGTTTGAGAGGTTAGAAAAGTTGGAGATCATGTCATTCCTTGATTGATCCCTTGTCTAAGAGCTCTGAGAGGGCCTGAAACCCTAATTTTGATTGTAGTGGATGCTCACCCATCCTTGGGGAGACTGATGAGGCATAATGATTCACCCATATCGTGATGATGATTTGCACAATGATAAGGAATCTTAGTGGTCAAAATTCAGGGTATGACAGTCTGGTTTTTGCACGGTGAAGCAGGGGCGAATCCCCTCCCCTATACAAAACCAGTAGCACCTATTTTCACCCTTCACTCGCCTCTCATTTCGCCCGGCGACCTCTAAGCGAATACGCTTCGCCTGGTGAAACAATCCCTTTGCCTGGCGATTCCCTGCGAACATCAAACCCTGTTGTTGCGTTTTCTGCATAACTCAGACCCTAAACCCTTTGCGATTTCACAACCATACAGTTAAAAAATGCATCTCAATCACAAGGCAAACATACTACAACAACAATACATCACCGTAGACATATATACATCATTTCCTATTTGTTTTCACATCCCTAATTCACCAATTTCATCATAGTTCATCATGTTATCATCAAATTCCCTCAAAACCCCAACTACCCACATACCTCTAACCCTATATCAAATATAATGGTAAGCGATACTCCTCATACCTTAAAATTCTCGGTTCTGATCTTCCACTTGAGTTCTTCAGAGTTTTCTCTGAGCCCTAACCTCTTCTCCTTCTTTCTTCAGAGTTGTCTCCAAAAACATGATCGTTCTAACTGAACTTCTCCCATCTCTCTTTCCTTTTTGTCACTCTTACCCCTTGGACCCTTATTATGATTTTGCCTTCTTACCCTCACTTATTCCTTCCAAAAGACAACCTTGCCCTTAGTGCTCCACTCTCTTTTATTTAAAATAACAATAATAATTTAAATGAGATTATCCATATTATTCCAGTATTATTATTATCAAAATAATTCTAATTAATCATACATTTTCTAAATATCCTCAATACTCTCTTAACTACTCAATACCCTACAACACAAATCATCAGTCATCATAATATTTCACCAAATTCACCAAAATCACGAATATTCGTAATAAATCAATTAAATGAATATTCTAATTATTTTGGGGTGTTACAGGTCACAACCTTCGCTTGGTTCCACACCCATTCTCTTGGGTCACAACCTTTACTTGGTTCCACACCCGTTCTCTTGGGTCACAACCTTTGCTTGGTTTCATTCCCTTCCTTTTGGTTGATCACAGTCTGTCTGTTGAAACCATTTTCTCCTCTTCTCTTTTCGGTTAACCACTGTCCGTTAGTTAACACACCGAAGTTCCCCAGAGAGTCAAACACCTTTTTGGTAAGCACTATTTCTTCTGGTTAATCATAGTCTGTCGGTTAAACACCGATTTCTTTCTTCCCCAGTAGAGCAACTTCTTTTTCCCCGTCAGGGTCAATTTCTTTCTTCATTCGGTTAACCACTACCTATCAGTTAACATACCGAATCCCCAGTGGGTCAAACACCTTGTCTTGATTCAACATCCTTGCTATTACTCCTTACCTCCTTATCTTTATCTCTTGGTTTTGACACCGTTCTTCTGCTTTTCTCCCCAATGAATTCGTCACCATTTCCCTTTTTTTCTCCGTCTTGGTTCCCCGAACTACGGAGCTCTGATTTCCTCATTGTACTATGAGGATGCGTAGGCACAAGATCGCGAGATCTTGGCGAGAAACCTTCATTCGTTTTCACCCTTCTTCCAATATTCTTCCTCCTTTCCCCTTTGTTTTCCCTGGTTCCCTGAACTATGGAGCTCTGAATTCCTCATTGCACTATGAGGATACGTAGGAACGAGGGCCCCAATCCTCCGTGAGCACTTTCTTTTTTCCCCCTTTCCCTTTCCTCTTTTAGCTAGTAGCCTTTAGATAGATAACCCATCCGAGCCTAGAAGCAAGCAAAGCGGTTCTCGTCGAGTACGACAGATGCGTGAGGTGCTAGTACCTTCCTCTCGCATAATCGACCCCCTTACCCGTTTCTCTTCCCCTTGGGTTTTATTGATATTTTCTCTGTCCTTTGGGACTAAATAAAGTTCAGTGGCGACTCTGTTGTATCTTTGAGTGTGCGATTCACTCAGGTATAATCCCGCTAGCTTCAGCGTGATACTTGATGAAAGTAGAATGGCTATGATTGACAAAAATCATCAGTATGTTTCAAGTAGCAAACTTGAGACTATTCAAGTGTAGGTGGATTATGTTGAGGAACAAGGTGAACAACCAGAAGAAACATATGTTACAACACTTATAGGTGCTATAACACAAGAACTTAGTGACACTACTACAATATATTTGACTAATTAGTCTAATAAGAGATAGAGAAATGAGGACAATCAGAGAACCTGCAAGTTATGGTCAAGATGACTTATTCTAGTATGCTCTTAATGTTGCTGATGAGTTCAAAGTAGAACTAGGGAATTTCAAGGAAGCAATTGATTGTGTTGACAAGGAATGATGCTTAATAGTCGTGAATGAGGAAATGATATTTCTAGAAAGAATAAAACCTATATTTTGGTTGAAAAACCTAAAAGGAAAATATTAATTGTATTTAAATGGATATTCAAGAAAAAGGAAGGAAATTGAGGTCATTATAAATCTAGGTTCAAAGCAAGGTTAATTGCAAAGGGATTTTTCATACAATGAAGTGTTTGCACTTGTTGTAAAACATTATTCTATTCATACCCATTTATCTATAGTTACTCAGTATGACTTTGAATTGGAATAGTTAGATGTCAAAATGGTACTCTTACATGGTGATTTGGAAGAAACTATATATATCCAACAATCTGAGGGATTTGCTAAAGGAAGTAACAAGGTTTGCTTACTTAAGAAATCCTTGTATGGCCTGAAGTGCAGTCCTAGGAAGTGGTATATAACTTTTTGATGATTTCATGTTAAGGATTGGTTTTCAAAGATGCAATTTTACTGTTGTGTGTACATTCTCAAGGAAAATGACTTAATCTTTACTTATCTTCTTTTATATGTTGATGATATTCTCCTTGCAAGTTCTAGAAAGGATTTGATTAATAAATTTGGAGAGGCAAAGAGAATTTTAGCCATGGATATTATACGAAACATGGCTAAAGGAGAATCATTTTTATCGCGACCAAGTTACATGAAGAAATTTGTAACTAAATTTAGGATGTAGAGGCATAATTTGGCATATTCTTTCAATGTTGTAAGCCGTTTTATGGCTGATCCATGACTTATGCGTTGATCTACTCTAAAATGGACCATGAACTACTTAAATTGTTCATTGTTGTTAGGTTTAAAGTTCAAAAGATTTGAACAGGATGTGGATCCAATCAAAGGTTACGTGGAATTAAATTGTAGAGGTAACATTGATACTAGAAAATTAAGGAAATTTCTTACCACACCACCCAACCTTCTTAGGTACCATGCGCGCTGACGAAAATACCCAAGCATTCCGGATGTGCAAATCCGAAAGTTTTTTAAAATTTTTCAGTTTTTTCCGGATGTGCACATCCGGAAGAATTCCTGATCTGCAAATCCAGAAAAAATCAAAAGAATTCCATAAAATCATTTACTTCTAAATATAATTAAATCCAATATAATTAAAATCCAATATAATTAAAATTAATATCATTTTTTCAAAATTATTAAATCCAATATAATTAAATCCAATATAATTAAAATCCAATATAATTAAAATCCAATATAATTAAAATTAATATCATTTTTTCAAAATTATTAAATCCAATATAATTAAATCCAATATAATTAAAATCCAATATAATTAAAATTAATATGATTTTTTCAATATAATTAAATCCAATATAATTAAATTAATTTTAGAAGTAAATACCATATAATTTTAATTATAATTTAGAAGTAAATACCATAAAATTTAGAAGTAAATACCATATAATTTTAAATACCAATATAATTAAATCCAATTTTAGAAGTAAATACCATATAATTTTAAATCCAATATAATTAAATTAATTTTTTCAATAAAAAAAATAATTTAGAAGTAAATACCATATTAATCATTTAGAAAAAAAAATCATATTAATTTTAATTATATTGGATTTAATTATATTGAAAAAATCATATTAATTTTAATTATGTTGGATTTTAATTATATTGGATTTAATTATATTTAGAAGTAAATGATTTTATGGAATTCTTTTGATTTTTTCTGGATTTGCAAATCAGGAATTCTTCCGGATGTGCACATCCGGAAAAAACTGAAAAATTTTAAAAAAACGGTGTGCCCGGATGTGCACATCCAGAAATTGGGGGCAAAAATGAAATTTCACGTGGTGTCTAAGAAATATGGGTGGTGTATTAAGAAACCCTCAAAATTAATTTCTGGTTATGTTTTTAATCTTTTTGGTACATGTGTTGTTGGATGGCAATTCTTCAACCAATGGTAGCTCTATCAACACGTGGATAATCCATTGTCTAATTGAAGGTGTTAAATAAGCTATATGGATAAAGGTTTTGATTGCTAAACTTGGGATAAAACATTATTGTGCCTCAATTTATTCGAACAGCCAGAATGCAATTCACCTATCAAAAGATCAAGTGTGTCATGATAAATCAAAGCAAATTGTTGCCAAGCTTCATTTTATAACGATTGTGATTGATCCAAATCATATCACAATGATGAAGATACCAACATAATAGAATCATGCAGATGCGTTTACAAAATCTATTTCAAAAGTTAAGTTTAAGCATTGCCCGTCATCCGGGGAGCCCAACGGTTAATGGGATTTGAAGGGATGGAGTGTCACGTATGCCTTGAGCCACATGTCGTATTTAATGCGTAAAGATGGCTATGCTAGGGTCATGATGATGCCTATACGCCACGCGTGCACACGCACGCGCCCCTGGTCCGTCTATAAATAGAGGGAGAACGCGCTCATTTCCACTTTTCGCTTCTCTCTCTTCTCTTGCTATCTGTTCTTGTCTCTGTCGTTCACCGTCGTACCACCGCCGCACGCGAAATGACCAGAGCTCGCCGACCACCTACTTCTCTTCCTCAACCACGTAAGTCTTCTTCACCCTTCTTTGTTTTAAGTGTTCTAGTTTCTGTTTCACTGTCATACCCCAAATTTTGACCACTAAAGATGCCCATCATTGTGGAAATCATCATCACAATATGGATGACCCATCATACCTCATTAGTCTCCCCAAAGATGGGTGAGCATCCACTACAATCAAAATTAGGGTTTCAATCCCTCTCAGAGCTCTTAGACAAAGGATCAATCAAGGAATGGCATGATCTTCAACTTATCTAACCTCTCAAACATCTACAAAGGATCAAGAGGACTCCCACATCAAGGATTAAGCACAAGGTTGCAGCCTTCTAGGTAGATTAAGCCTCAAGATCGCCAGTGTCACCAAATTAGGGTTTTAGTTGACCAGGGCCTCCAGATGGAATTTTTCCTCTAGGCATGAGCCAATGCTTCAAAGCATAACCCTAGATACTCCATGGAACCTCATGAACCCAATCATCAAGTCAATTTGGCCTCAGGGGATGCATTCATTAAAAAAATCAAGAATTAGGGTTTCTTGACCTAATTCACCCCTAAGTTGACTTTTGGGACAAATCATGAGCCAAGACCTCAAGAGAGGATTTGAGGGTCTCTAATGCACCACATTGATCCATTTGCAACAATGGATTGATCCAAGAAGCTTGAGCAACAAGTTTCATTTTCATATGAACCACAGTTAGGGTTTTGCGAGAAAAGTCAACTGTAGCTTTGACTTTTGACCAGGACATGCTCCCAAACCCTAGGACATGATTCAATATACCCTATAACACCCATGGAACATGTCCATCAAGTTTGATTTAGGTCAAGGACATGATTTCCTAAAGGATTGCACAGTTTGGAATTCATCTGATAAAAAGTCAACTGTGCACAAAAGTCAAACTTTGACTTTTTGAGATTTTTCATAAAAATGGTTTTTTAACCCTAAAATGATGTTAATGTATAATTGGAATCATGATTCATCAAGAAAAATCAAGAAAAGTGGGATAACTTGTAAAAGGGGTAACCATAAAAACTTAGAAAATTTTCTTAGTTATGAACAAAGTGGCTAGGGTACCAACTTTGGAGGATCATAACTCTTAAACCACAAAGCCATTTTTCCCCATCCAAAGCTGGATTTGTAGCTCTCATGGCCCTCTACAAAAGCTTCAACTACACCTCATACCAATTCATTATGGATTTTGAGTAATGGAATGATCAAAATGCCTGAAAACATGAAATGTCACTTTTTCCAACACTTAGTGAAATTTTCACTAAGTCTGAATCTGCCTTACTTTTTTCCAAATGTAGGGGCATTTTTCACTTGGATGCAAAAAGTATCAAAACCAAATATGATCAAACAGTTGTTGTATCATATGAGGGCTTTCCAAGATGACCAAGAACATCACGAAATTCCACTTGAGCCATGAGATATGACAAGGGCAATATGCCTTGCTGAAAACTGCCAAGGCTAGGCAGAATTTTGCATTTTTGCTCGATTTGACAAAATAAACTAATTTCAAGCCTTGTCATCATCTTGGAAACATCTGAGGATCAAATCTAAAGGGGACAAACACTGAGCCAAGCCTCTAAAGTCCTTGGAACAAGAAGTAGCATGCCAAACCTAGAAATCCCTAAAAGAGGGACAAGACTCCAATTTTGGATTGGAGCATTTAATGGATGCTTAGAGGTGGCATGGAATGAACTATTTGCAACTGAATTCAGTCAAGAATGATCCAACAACTAGGGAACCAAAGGCCTGTGCTCTAACCTCTGGTCAATGGCTAGAGGAGACTTGGATTCTCATTTGCCAACATTGGCCAAACCTCTGTTGTGGTTGCCATTCACTATTGATCCTAAAACAAACTTGCTCTACTATAAATAGAGCTCGTTTGTGCTCAGTTTGAGTACCCCAAAGCCATCAAACAGATGCTTTCCTCAAAATCTCTTTCTCTTGGCAAAAATGCCTTCTTTAGCAAGGTAACTCTGAGTTTTTGAGTTAGAGAGCAATTCCAACCAAACCAATCACACACACACCTCGTATATGTCATGTATAAGCTGTCCAAACTCTCACAAGTGACCTGTAATCTTGAAATCAATAAGTCACATCTCAAAACCTCAAAATAGGCCTTTTGTGCATTTTTTAAGCCATGTCTTGATTCAGTCACTTTCCAAACCATATAAAACATCAAACACACTCCAAATAACATCCTTGAACTGTCCCAAATGATTCCCCCCATCTGGAACACCATTTGAGAGAGTTGTTATTTTGGCCATTTTAACCCCTTTTGCAAGAAAGGGCCAGTTTGTGTTTTTGCAGGTTCCAACTGATTCAACTCACCCTAAAAGCTTCTAAGGGATCATTTGATGGTGTCCAAAGCATCAAACCATTTCTGGAACAAGAGGCTTGACAGATTGCACCAAAACTCCAAAAAACTCAAAAGGAGGTAAGCCTCATGACTTGAACTTTCCAAAATATGCATTGTTTTGAGGTCCACTGATCATGCATCTCTTATATATGTCATATGTGTTGTGTTTGAACCAATTCATCATGTAATTCATGCATGTACCAAAGTGTAGCATAGAAAATGCAATTATAGGCCTATTTCAAAACCCCTATCAGATTTTTAGGAGGGAGTATGATCTGGAAAAAATACCACCACCATTGGATTCCTTGTGAAATTCTAGGCCAGAGGCATATAAATTTTGTCCCCAAACATGGAGAAATGAGAAAGTTATGGACCTTCCCGTTTCTAGCCAAAACTTGCCTTGCCTTGCCTAGTGCCAGGCCAAAAACAAGGCATGCCTTGTATATTTGTTGGTTTGTTTCAATCAACGGATGTATCACCACCCCAGTGGTAAGGCGCGTGCCCTATAACCTTGAGGTCGTGGGTTCAAACCCCACCCATGCCATTTTGTGTTTTCTCACATTTTTGCTATTTTTCTCATATTTTCATGTTTTATTAATTAATTGGAAAATTAACAACTCCTTCAATTTTAATTATTTTTGATTGATTCTTTTTGTAAAAAATCACAAAAATGTTAAAATATTTTATTCCATAAAAAAATTAAGTTTATACTAGTTATTTAATATAATTAGTATTTTTGTGAATAAATTCCTTTTTTAATTGTTTTTAAACATTTAAAAGTGAATATGTACTTTGAAAAGCAAAACCAAGTGAGTTTTAATTCATCTTATGATTAAGACCTCATTTTTCAAACTTAAAACCAAAATCACAAGTTGTTTATTCAAACTTATTTGGCATTTTCATCATTTTTTATTAATTTTCTTTGAATAATTACATTAAAAAACGATGAAATTAGGGTTTTGTTGATTTTCACCCTAACAAACTTTTTCAAACACTTTTTGGGCCTCTAATAGAGTGTAAGACCCAACCCCTTTTTTGGAACCAAAAACTTTTGGGCCTCAGTCATTGTATAAGACCCACGGTGTTTTCAAAACTTCGGCGCGATCATCTCCCATTTAAAATAAACCTTGGGCCTCTCCTCGAGCTATAAGACCCATTCAAAATCTTTTTGGGCCTCTAATAGAGTGTAAGAACCAACCCCCTTTTAACCAAAACCTTTCTGGGCCTCAGATATTGTATAAGTCCCTCTGTGTTAAAAGAAAACCTCGGCGCGATCGCCAGTTGAAAAATCAAACCCTTGGGCCTACCCTCGTGTTATAAGGCCCATTTATTTTCTTGAAAAAATCTTTGGGCCTCTTGAGAGAGTATAAGACCCATCCCCTTTGTACAGAAAACCTTTCCTGGGCCTCAGTCACTTGTATAAGTCCCTGTACAAAATGACAGTGCGATCACTGATTAAACCTTGGGCCTCTCCTTGAGCTGTAAGCCCCAATTTTCTTGTCAAAGCACTTTCTCCTTTGATTTTATATATTGTTATCAAAGTTTTCTTTGTTGAACAACTAACCAAATAACATGGAAGCTCTACAACCGAGTAAGTCTTTACCCGCTTTCATTTACTGCTTTCATATGTATATAACTGTACTGTGGGGCTGTTTCACTATAAGTCTTCTTTCATAAACTCATATCAACTTTGTAATAATAGTATAGATATTTAGAGTTTCCCCAGCAACTACGTCTAGAATTAGACAAAACCTCGTCTCCTCACAACATTAGATAACTAGATCTAAGGAATTCCCCCTTTGAACAGTTCACATACAGAAGGACATTGTTCCATGTGAAACCCCTTCTGGAACTGTTCATCAGCCTCCTCTTGGGCTTAGTCCAAGGACCCGCAGGCTTCCTAAAAGCATCCCCACCTCCTCTTGGGCGTTGTACAAGGACCCGTCGACTTCTTAGAAGTTTTCAAAGCCTCCTCTTAGGCTTTGTATAATGATTCTTTCTCCGGAAAGATAGCCTCCTCTTGGGCTTCGTACAAATTGTCCCTCGGCTTCTTAAAAGTTACCAGCCTCCTCTTGGGCTTCGTACAAATTGTCCCGACGACCTCCTAGAGGTATAGGAACAAAAAGTAGTCATCTTAATAGAACAGTCTTTCAAGAGTCTAGATCTCACTACTACTGTTTCTTAAGCATAATACAAAGGATAAAACTCGTAGACTCGGACAGTCTAAAGCTCATTTGGATTCCCCATTTCCCTAGAGAACAGGAAATAATCCCCACCCTCAGATCAAGTCCATGGGTGCAACATTACTCATATAAGAACTGATTTTCTCTTCTGACCAACATACTGGACTTGTCACTCAACTGAAACAGTTACTCCAGCCTCCTCTTGGGCTTCGTACAATGATTCTCCCCAGCGGCGCTAAAACTTTTAGCCTCCATCTCGGGCTTCGAACGAGATACAAAAACACTCTCTTGTTGAGTATAAAAGACTCTCTTGTTTAGTCAAACCCTTTTAGCCTCCATCTCGGGCTTCGTACGAGATACAAAAACACTCTCTTGTTGAGTATATAAGACTCTCTTGTTGAGTCAACCAACTTTTCAGCCTCCATCTCGGGCTTCATACGAGATACAAAAACTCTTTTGTTGAGTTAACCCCTTTTAGCCTCTATCTCGGGCTTCGTACGAGACAGATAAAAAGCACCCTCTTGTTGGGTCAATAGCCTCCTCTTAGACTTTGTATAAGAAAACCCCGGTTGAGTCAATCAACCTTTTAGCATCAAAATTTGTGCCTCACTCACAGTATACAAACATCAACCACTCCTTTTTCTTCATCTAATTGCTGTAAGCGGCAAGCCTCTGGATTATTTACATCCACGCCACTGTCCCTCTTTTAGCATGAGAAATTCCTAAGGAAAGATGGAATTACTCTAAACTGAGTTAAAGTCTTCTACTTCAGGTTAAAAAACCCCTATAAAGGAAATTATGGCATTGCTGAATTCACATATCCAGTTAAAGTAATTCTCCTTTATAACCAGTCACCCAACTGTTGTGACAAACATACCCCTTTAAAGATGACAAATTCTCTCTAAAGGCGAAACCCTTTAGCTTCACATCTTGGGCTTTAATCAAGATACAAATAGACCCTTCAACTTCACATCTTGGGCTTCGAACAAGATACCAATCATTTTTAGCTTCACGTCTTGGGCTTTGAACAAGACAATAAAACACCATTTCCTCCCATAGAATAGGAGGAACTACGATCGCTCTGATTTCCCTGTTTCGGTAAACGGGAATACGTAGGCATAAGATTGAAAGAAAAATCTTAGCGAGCACACTAATCAAAAACCCAAAATCCCGTACCTTCACACATCAATCGAAAAGCATCAGTCCTATACATCCTACCCATAACCCAGACACTGTTTTCAACAAAATAACCCTAAAGGACGAACCCCCTATTTTTTATAGCATCTGTAAATCAACAGTTTTGACTGTTTAACCTCAGTTTGCAAGCAGGGTTAATTGGAGACATCTATTTCCCTTCCTTCATCAACTTCAACAGGATAAAAAATGAATCGAACTATAGTACCCAAGCGATAGTGATTCGAAACCACAAAAATTGCGCTACAGAAAAATGGCGACCACAGTGGGAGACATTCTTTCTTGTTTTCCCAAGGGATGAAAATCTTGAGTTCAAAATATCACAAGCATGGTGATGTCACTGGGGACCAATGTTATTTCTAGGATCGGCCTTCACTAGGATCTTAGGTCTAAACCTTTTAAATTAGGAAGGAACCACAAAATAGCGACTCCGCCGGGGAGCCATTTTCTGTCAGGAACATAGGATTCATAGCTTTTAAAAAGTCTCGGACATTAGGACAAATATATATACTGCTTTTCCTAATTAATATATGTGTTTATTTTTCTGCTAATGGGAATGCGTGTGATGCCGCATGTGGAAAGATTGAGTATACACCTAGGAAAAACCTCTTTTAGTAGTGCGGAAGCTATCGGAAATGGCTGTTACGTGATACTACCCTCTTCTGAGATTCTTCGAAAAAATATCACCTAGCACGGTTCCCGGCTCGCTGGTGTTTTCTCGACAAGAATTAATGATTTTGAGAGACAGGTACAAAAATCACTAGTATAAACCTTTGGGATGGGTAGAGCCTTGACTTCATGACACCGACCCTTTGACCCCATGTTTTTTCTATGTTTTTGTGTGCTGCATTCATGCATTCATTTAAAAAACATTAAACAAAGAAAATTTTCTCTTCTAGTCTCTTTTTTTTTCAAATTAAACTAAGATAATGATTACAAATATCAGAGGAAAAATATTGCGCTCATGGATTTCGGTAGAAGGAAAACTCATAAGTATGCCTTCAGGGTTCCAAAACTGGAGGATTTGAGAGGATTAGCAAGGATGATCACTAACCCTGACGCTTTTAGAGCCAAGTACGGAGGTCTGCTACCTCTGTTAAGGGTCCAAGTAACTGAAAGAATCATGGACGCATTCATTCAGTTTTACGATCCGGTCTATCACTGTTTCACATTCCCGGATTACCAACTCACACCAACGCTGGAGGAGTATTCTCATCTGACTGATTTACATATCACTGATCGAGCTCCATTTTCTGGACTGGAAGAAATTCTAAAAGATCAAACCGTTGCAAGAGCAATTTATTTGGACGAGTCAGAAGTCAGGACTCACATGACCACTAAGGGTGGCATCCAGGGTTTGCCAGCCCAGTTCTTGACAAAGAAGGCTCTATACTTTGCTAGTGTAGGGAACATGGCCGCTTTCAAGAGAATCTTTGTTTTGATCACCTACGGGTTATTTTTGTTTCCCAACATCGATAACTTTGTAGATATCAACGCCGTTAAGGTTTTTATCATTGGAAACCCTGTACCAACTCTGCTCGCAGATGCGTATCATTCTGTACACTTAGGGAATTTGTACAGCGGAGGAATGATCACGTGCTGTGTACCCCTGCTATATAAATGGTTTATCTCCCATTTGCCCAAGTCTACCGCTTTTTGGGATCATAAGAGTGCCTTACGTTGGTCGCAGAAAATCATGTCCCTTACCAAATCTGACATAGATTTGTGCAATAGGATTTATGACGGGATTAGGATCATTGACCGTTGTGGAGACTTCCCCAACGTACCCTCATAGGAACTAAAGGAGGAATCAATTACCATCCAGTTTTACTTCGTCATCAATTTGGATACCGATGAGGCATGTCTCGCGTAATGCCCATCTGGAAGGTCTTTTCTTCAAGGAAGGAGAAAATGACAGGGCACTAAAGATGGAAATAGTGCACGCTTGGAAACATGTTCATAAGAAAGGACGAGAGTCTCTAGGAAAACCGGACTGTGTCTCGGTGGAGCCTTATCTCCACTGGGTACAAACTAGAGCTCTCAAGCTAAAGATGCCTTATCCTCATCACGGAGTTCATCCACCAAGGGAATCTGTCATGTACTTCATGACTGAAACAAAAAAAATTCAGGTTACTCTCAACAAAGTTCAGCAGGAGAGAAGGTCTTGGAAGAACAAGTACCGCATTCTCAATGTGGAGTGTATCAAAATACAACAACTACTGAAGGACAAGGATGCTCTGATTGAGATTTTGGAGCAGCATGCTGTAGAAAATTAGGATGACCAAAGGAATTTGCTCGCTCCTTTCACTTGGTAAAGGAATGATAACCCGACAACGGCCCAAGAGCCCCGGTCCAAGAAAAGAAAAGTACCAGAATCAGCACCCGATTTCTCCTCAAAGAGGACTTGGGACCCATTAGCTTAGGTTTCTGTTTCCACACCTTGTAATTTACTGTATTTCCATTTCCGAAATCCTTTGAATTCAATAAAACGGGGATTTCCCCACTGTTTGATATTTTCAATCTAATTGTCGAAGTTTATTTTGATTAAACCAAAAAGCAATTAATATAATCATTGCATTCATCATTCTCACGTCACGTATTATTCTTACCTACGAATCTCACGTTTGTGTCTCGGTTCTAGAGTCGAACTGTCTCATTCGTACAATACTCGGGCCAATTGTCAGAAAAAGATGGATGATCTCGAGGAAGAGAACAGAGAGTTGAAAGAAGAGATCGACGCTCTGAGAGAGGATATGAGAAAGCTTCGTAACGACATGCAAGCCATGGCAGAAGCTCAGCTACAAAGAACTGTGATATCAGAGATCACCTCAACGCCCATAGTGGAGAAGTATGATCCTAGGTACAGAATACCGAAAGATCGTCCTTGGGGCATGCCACCTAACTATATCCCAGAAGGATATATTCCGCTGATCACTGGAGATCTAGAAACTTCAGCAGGAGCTGCTGGGCCTGAAGGTTACAAACTTCGGGAAAGCGAAGATGCCAGGGGCATACCGACAACTCCTGAAGGTTACAAACTTCGGGAAACGCCAAGATTCACTGCCATAGTCACGGTACCACCCCTTGTGGTGCACACTGTCCCGGAAGGGCAGATTCCACAGGTACCTTCTGGTAGAAAGGGAACTATGTTTGACAGAATGAATGAATTCCAGGAGCAGTTCTTAGAAATGCAGAAGGAACTGCAAGCTATTCGCGGTCAGGATTTATTTGGGAAGGACGTTGCGGACCTCTGCTTGGTCCCCAATGTGAAAGTCCCACACAAGTTCCAGGTGCCCGACTTTGAAAAATACAAGGGTAACTCTTGCCCTTAAAGCCATTTGGTGATGTACGCTCGACGAATGTCAGCTCAGACAGAGAACCAGGATCTACTGATTCACTACTTTCAGGATAGTTTAACCGGTGCCGCATTAAAATGGTACATGGGTTTAAACCGCGCTACGATCAGCACTTTCAGAGATCTTGGCACTACCTTCGTCCAACAATATAAATACAATTTGGACATGGCACCAGACAGAGATCAACTCAGATCAATGTCGGAAAAGGACAAGGAAACCTTTAAGGAGTATGCTCAGAGATGGCATGAAATTGCCGCTCAAATTTGTCCACCTCTTGAGGAAAAAGAGATGATGAAGATCTTCTTAAAGACCTTGAGCTCATTTTACTACGACAGAATGGTTGCCAGTGCGCCCAACGACTTCACCGAAATGGTCGATATGGGAGTACGTCTCGAGGAAGCTGTTCGAGAAGGACGTCTAGTCAAAGACACTGGATCGAAAAGCAGTACTAAAAAATACGGTAGTTCTCTCCCTAAGAAAAAAGAGCAAGATATTGGGAATATCTCTCTCAGAAAGAAAAGGCGACGGTACCAACCAATAGCAGTTGTAACTCCTACTATCAACCCTGCACCTGTTTCTACGTATCAACCTCAGGTTGCGCAGAGCCAACCAAATCAACAACAATTTCAACAAAGGACACAACAACCTCTTCAGCAGGCTCGTCCTCAATATAACAACAACCGTACAACGCGGCCACCAGGATTTGATCCCATACCCGTATCGTACAAAGAACTATTTCCGTTACTGCTGGTCAAGGGGCATGTCCAGACTAAGGCTCCTCTTACGGTACCGGAAAATCCTCCTTTTTGGTTTAAGGTGGATCATACTTGCCCTTACCATCAAGGAGGACCAGGGCATAACATAGAGAACTGTCTCAGTTTCAAGTCCGATGTGCAAAAGTTTGTTAGGAGCGAGGTCTTATCTTTCAAAGATACGAATCCGAATGTTCTCACGAACCCGCTGCCTCAACACGAGAAGGCTACAGTCAATTTGATAGAGGGTGAGTCCAACAACGTCTATCAAATTCACGATGTACTCTTACTAAGGTCCAATTTGGTCAAGATGCATTGTAGATAGAGCGGATATGGCCATGTGCCACCTCATAATTATCACCAGTGTAATATCTGCTCTAAAAGTAATCGGGGATGTTCTGTGGTGCAATCAGCTCTACAGGAACAGATGGATCTCGGATGGATCCAGGAGCATCGAGTTCATGGAGTTAACATGGTTTATATGAATTCCAGCATTATTCAAAACCACGACATCCATGCGATGAATGTCAACTTAGTGGCGATGCACTCAAGGCAAATCCAGTATCATAATCTGCCACGGTACGGTTATAATTCCTGTCTGACTTGCTCGGTAAACAAACAGGGATGCTCTTTTGTACAAGAGGCCCTCCAGCGTCAGATGGATCTTGGATGGATCCAAGACTACCATGATAGGAATCATTATCAATCAACATGATTCAAATCTTCGATATTCGCTTGATGAATGTCAGCCTGGTGGAGATACACGCTACGCAAGTCCAACTCGGTTTTCTCACTTCACATGATTATCAGAGCTGTAAAGTGGGCTGCGAAAACGATCAGGGCTGCGCCCTTGTCCATTAAACACTTCAGTACTTATTAAACCACTGGTGGCTTCTAATCTATATGGATAAAGACACCCAACAAATTAGTATCACTAACAAAAATCCTACTTGATACCAAAGTTAGGATGTTCGGTCGATGGAAACAGACCTCGTCAGGTTACACTGTATTCAAAGCGGACGTGGCCAGGTGCCACTACACAACTATGAGCGGTGTGGAGTTTGCTCAGTGAATAATCAAGGATGCTACTTCGTACGAGCGACCCTTCAAAGTCAGTTGGACCGCAAGGAGATTCAACCATGCTCAAGTTCTGGATCAGTCAACTATCTCGCTGATCAAATCGAGGACGTTGTCATAATCTCTGATCATCAGAGGGCTAGGGATGTTTGCGCCATCATCCCTCTACTTGACGAATCGAGAGTTGCCAACCGGGAACGGATCGAAATTACGTACGATGGTCAAAAAAATCAGAAGGTTCCCATTGTTATCTATCTGCCGGGACCACTACCGTATGAATCAACTAAGGCTATCCCTTACAAGTACGATGCCACAACAGTTGAGAATGGAAAGGAAATTCCATTACCCTCCGTTGTGAATATTGCAGACATCAGTCGAGTAACACGGAGCAGTCGAATCTTCAACAGAGGAGTTGGAGAACCTAACAGAGAAAATGAACCTCAAACAGAAGTTCCTAATCCACCAGTAGGTCAATCTTGTGATCCCGACCTTTTGAAAAACAATGATGAGATGATGAAGCTCATCCAGAGGAGTGAATACAACGTTGTGGATCAACTGTTACAGACTCCTTCAAAGATCTCAGTATTATCACTGTTACTTAGTTCAGAAGTGCACAGGGAGGCTCTACAGAAAGTCCTGGAGCAAGCCTTTGTGGAACAGGATGTAACAATCAGACAATTCGATAGCATTATCTCTAACATCACTTCCTGCAATAACTTGGGATTTAGTGATGAGGAATTACCTGAAGAAGGTCGCCGTCATAACATGGTGCTCAACATTACAGTCAACTATCAGGATGATGCTTTAGCCAGCGTACTGGTAGACACAGGGTCAGCCCTGAATGTTATGCCGAAGTCCACTTTGATGCAATTATCATTCAAAGGCTCTACGATGAGAACCAGTGAAGTCGTCGTCAAAGCATTTGACGAATCCAGAAAAACGGTTATCGGCGAAGTCGACCTTCCCATAACTATCGGTCCTCACACTTTCCAAGTCACATTCCAGGTCATGGACATCCGGGCAATGTACAATTGTTTATTAGGAAGACCCTGGATACATCAAGCTGGGGCGGTCACTTCAACCCTCCACCAAAAGCTAAAGTTCATCCAGAACGACCGACTCGTCACAGTCTGTGGAGAACAGGCCTTGCTCGTAAGCAATTTATCGTCATCCACTTATGTAGAATCAGAGGGGGTAATTGGAACTCAGTTCCAAGCGCTTTCGCTACACAAGGACAATCAATCTGAAGGGGGAACTTTGATTTCCTCATACAAAGATGCTATCAAAGCGGTCGAGAGTGCCAATACAACAGGATGGGGCAGCTTGTCATTCCTAATGACAATAAAACAAAGAAGGGTCTTGGTTTTTCTACGACCTGTACCCATACAGCTGTTAACAATGAAAGTCTTCATCCCATTCAGGACTTCTTCCACAATGGAGGTTTCCTTCACCCAGTGCCTCAAACAGTCCATGCTATCAACAAGGAGGATCCCTCCGACACGGATGGGGAATGGAGGACCTATCTCAACGAGGACGGTTATATATCTCAGGACGAAACGCAGACTCCCTTTTGCTTTCCTACATAGAGCCCGAGATTTATACCCCGGTTAGATGTCGAAATGATATATGGAGATTGTGATCCGAAAGGATGTCGTGCTCTGCCAAACTCATTAGAGGAGGGCACTCTGATGAAAAACAACTTCGACCACGACTACTATGGCCCGATGGATGGCCTGCCAATGTGGCAGCCTTACCCAGGAGACTTGGGGCAAGAAAATCCGCTAAACGATGAAAATCAGCTTGGCATCATTGAAAAGAATACCTGCTGATCCGCTATCGCGCGGGGATCAAAAGGAGTATTTTTTTTTGAAAACGTAGTATAGCAACAATGACTCGAATCGTCTCACAAGGATTCTTGATCTTATTAACTAACGATAGTAACGATTAATGGGGGGTTGGTTTTAGGGTTGAATTATAAAAACAGATTAAAATAAGTGATTATCAAATAAGCTGAAACGACAATTCTACTGATTCGGGTACCGACTTATCATTGGTTCAATAAACTTCAATCCCCTAAACGGTTTCTATTCCCCTACCGATTACAACACCAATTTACAAGCAAAGTTGACATTATAAGATTGCATTCCTATTTTCCGAATAAAGCAGATGGATAAGCACAATCACGAATTAAGCAAACATGATTCTAACATACGCGGTCTAACGATTAAGCAACGGTAAACTACGCTAAAACTCAAGGAACATCAATAAATCGATATAAATCAATAGTATTCTATATAACTCGAATTAAGCAAACAAGGCATATAGATTAATATTGAAAAGGGAAAAGAAATTGGATTAAAGATTAAAAAACCTCAAAGTATGGAATCCGTAATAGCATAATTTTGCCTTCGGAATTAGTTCTCCATTCGATCGTACAAACTCAAATTATTTTCTCGTGAATAGTGTGGTTCAACTACTGTAGCACTGCAGCAAACCTTATAAACAAAATAAGGTTTTGCATTACAAACTCAACTGGGTCGGAAACATAAATCAGGCCCAATAAAAATGACCCGAAACAACTTAATTTCTACAGTCAGAAACTTCAACGAATTATTCGAGACCCATGAACTCCGAATCAGATTCTTCGTCCAACATAAAAGTTGTAGATCTTTTTCTTAGCTTTCCAACGACTGGTAGAACGCCTCAATCCAATTCATGTAGCTCCAGTTATGAATTTTTTATTGAAAGCTGCTAATGCTGAAAATAACAAACGAAAATCAAATAAGGTTGAAAATAAATTGAATTATAAAAACATCATAAAATAGAAAAATAAACAAACCAAACCATAGAAATGCTCAAGTCTAAACATATAGGAATGTGCATCAAAATGCACTGATCACCTGCGTCCCCACCATGTCATGGGATCAACACCCAGGTTATCCTGAAAATACTCAGCACGACGATGAATTCGCAACGTTTGCAGGACTAAAATTCATTAACTATGCTTTTCCCGAGGTCAATGTCATCGAGAGAGATGACTCCTCCAGTTCCAAAGAAGTGTGGGACACCCTGGGACAATCAAGTGGAAAATACGACTATATGGTCAAGTACACTACTCCTGAAAGCTCTCGTATCAGGCTCGAAGACATCCAGCCAACTGGATGGGGAGATTTGCCTGAGAGCACAAATACTATGCAAAATACAACTGAGGAATCCTCCTATGACAACTCTGCCTGGGAGACAGATTCCAATGATCCAGCTCCACCAGAAATCAACGTCATTTCTGAAGGCAAATCAAGGAAGGTACCCGAATTTGTGATTCACCGAGGAGTTCGCCGCCAATGTGTCGCAGTTGATGTTCCGAAGATTGTTCATAAGTCAAAGTAATTGCCATCTTTAACCTTTCACCCTGCCCAGGTGAAACAGATGTTTTGTTAGGGCTCGCTTTCTGTAAATTTCCCTCTTCGCTTCGCCCAAAGCGACAGAGTTTTGATTTATAGGGCTGTAGTTTCAAGAATCGACTTGTTCATTAATAAAATAACGTCCTTCTTTAATTTCCACATTTATTGCTGTTTTTTCTTTTTGCTTTTCTTAGAGAATGGTAATCCTAAAAAATAACTCAAAAAACATAAACAAGCAGTAAACAAAAAAATTACACTGCACACACTCTTGCATTCTCTCTATCTCTTTTAAACACAAATCATCATGTCATGCAGATTGCTTGTTTTAAACCCTGTTGAAACATACGATCCAATGCCTTTTCCCAACTTTGAGTTCCCGGTATTTGGGGCTAAAGAAGAAGTTGACAACAAAATTCCAGAAGAGATCTGCCGACTACTCCGACAGGAGGAAAGGTCCATTGAATCTTACAAAGAGCCATTGGAAACGATCAACTTAGGTTCAGAAAAAGAGAGAAAAGAAATCAGGATTGGGGCACTGCTCAGTCCGACTGCCAAAGAAGGTCTGACAAAGCTTCTCAAAGAATTTCCGAATGTATTCGTTTGGTCCTATCAGGACATGCCAGGGTTGGATACCAGCATCGTGGAACATCATTTACCGTTAAGATCAGAATGTCCGCCAGTAAAACAGAGGTTGAAACGGACTCACCCGGACATGGCCATCAAAATCAAAGAGGAGGTACAGAAACAGATTGACGCGGATTTCCTCGCCACCTCAGAATATCCTCAATGGTTAGCCAATATCGTACCCATTCCAAAAAAGGACGGAAAGGTCAGAATGTGTGTCGATTACAGAGATTTAAATAAGGCTAGTCCAAATGACGACTTTCCTTTACCACACGTTGACGTGCTGGTAGACAGTACAATAAAGTTCAAAGTTTTCTCCTTCATGGATGGATTCTCGGGCTATAATCAGATTAAAATGGCGCCAAAAGACATGGAGAAAACTTCGTTAATTACCCCATGGGGTACCTTTTGTTACAAGGTAATGCCGTTCGGTTTGAAGAACGCCGGGGCAACCTATCAACGGGCCATGACTACTCTGTTCCATGACATGATACACAAAGAAATCGAGGTATATGTCGATGATATGATTGCAAAATCCAAAACAGAAGAGGAGCATGTGACCCACCTGTCAAAACTATTCAAGCGATTGAGAAAATACAAACTCTTAGGGTTCATCGTCAGCTAGAAAGGAATTGAGGTTGATCCTGACAAGGTCAAGGCCATTCAAGAAATGCCTTCTCCAAAAACTGAAAAACAAGTCAGAGGGTTCCAGGGACGTTTAAACTACATCTCCAGATTCATATTCCTCATGACCGCGACATGTGCACCGATTTTCAAATTACTAAAAAAAGAATCAGGATTGCGTTTGGACAGAAGACTGTCAAACCGCCTTCGAAAGTATTAAGGAATACCCATTGAACCCACTGATTCTATCACCTTCAGTGGAAGGAAGAACGCTGATCGTCTACCTCACAGTCCTAGAGGACTCAATGGGTTGTGTACTTGGCCAACAAGACGAAACTAAAAGGAAAGAGTCTGGCATTTACTATCTGAGCAAGAAGTTTACGGACTTTGAAACTCGGTACGCTGTGCTCGAGAAAACTTGATGCGCTCTGGCTTGGGCAGCCAAGCGTCTTCGCTAGTAAATGATTCGTCACACTACTTGGTTGGTCTCCGAAGTAGATCCGATCAAGTATGTATTTGAAAAACCTGCTCTCACGGGAAGGATTGCCCGTTGGCAGATGTTGCTATCAGAATATGACATAGAGTACCACGCTCAGAAAGCCGTTAAAGGAAGTATTTTAGCCGATCATTTGGCTCATCAACCGATTGACGATCAGGAATCAATCGGGTTTGACTTCCCAGACGAAGATGTCATGTATTTGAAAATGAAAGACTGCGATGAACCACTACCTAGTGAAGGGCCAGAACCAGGTTCCCAATGGGGACTTATCTTTGACGGAGCTATCAATCATTACGGAAACGGAATTGGGGCAATTATCATAGCACCTCAGGGTACCCACATTCCTTTCACCACCCGACTGACATTCAAGTGTACAAACAATGAGGCCGAATACTTAAGGATAAAAAACTTGGATGTATATGGCGACTCAGCCTTGGTTATCAATCAGATCAAAGGAGATTGGAACACATACCAATCAGGACTGATTCCTTACAAAGATTACGCGAGAAGGTTGTTACCCTTCTTCAACAGAATCGAGTTTCATCATATCCCTCGGGAAGAAAATCACATGGCTGATGCATTAGCCACTCTCTCTTCCATGATTAGTGTACTTCAATGGAGTGTCATACCTAAGATCGACATAATGCGCCTTGCACGGCCCGCTTACATCTTCACGATCGAAGCAGTCATAAATGAGAAACCTTGGTATCACGATATCAAATGCTTCATTAAGAAACAAGAATACCCACCTGGGGCACTAAGAAAGGACAGAAAAACCCTCAGAAGATTGGCTGGAAGCTTTTTCCTGAGCGGTGATACACTCTATAAAAGAAACTTTGACATGGTCTTGCTCTGATGCGTAGACCGACCAGAAGCAGACATACTGATAAAAGAAATTCACGAAGGATCCTTTGGCACTCATGCCAACGGACACACAATGGCGAGGAAAATTCTCAGAGCAGGGTACTATTGGTTGACCATGGAATCCGACTGCTACAAGTACATGAGGAGGTGTCATAAGTGTCAGATATACTCTGATAAGATCCATGTATCGCCAACACATCTCAAAGTTCTTTCTTCCCTGTGGCCTTTTTCCATATGGGGAATCGACATGATTGGCATGATCGAACCCAAGGCTTCGAACCGACATCGGTTCATCCTGGTAGCCATTGACTACTTCACCAAGTGGGTCGAAGCAGCGTCATTCACCAATGTAACCCGACAAGTGGTGGTCCGATTTATCAAAAACAATATCATTTGTCGTTATGGTGTTCCAAGCCAGATCATTACTGATAATGGATTCAACTTGAACAAAAAGATGATGAAGGAGTTGTGTGCTGAGTTCAAGATCGAACACCATAACTCATCTCCATACCGACCTAAGATGAACGGAGCGGTAGAAGCGACTAACAAGAATATCAAGAAGATCGTTCAAAAGATGGTTATAACCTACAAAGACTGGCACGAGATGCTACCCTTTGCTCTTCACGGTTATCGCACATCTGTCCGCACTTCAACAGGGGCTACCCCTTTCTCTCTAGTATATAGCATGGAAGCAGTGCTCCCCATAGAAGTAGAGATCCCATCAATCAGGGTATTGATGGAAGCTAAGCTTACAGAAGCTGAATGGTGTCAAAGTCGACACAACGAACTGAATCTGATCGAAGAAAAGAGAATAACGACACTATGCCATGGTCAGTTGTATCAACAGAGAATGAAGAAGGCGTTTAACAAAAAGGTTCGACCTCGCGTCTTCAGGAAAGGAGACCTTGTGCTCAAGAAGATACAATCATTTCTCACTGATTCCCGGGGCAAATGGACTCCGAATTATGACGGCCCCTATGTGGTCAAGAAAGCTTTCTCGGGCGGCGCCTTGAGACTTGCAACGATGGATGGAGAAGAATTTTCCTACCCCACGAATGTTGATGTAGTCAAGAAATACTTCGCCTAAACAAAAAAAAACGTCTCGGTGGATTGAAAACCCGAAAGGGCGGTCCAGGCAAAAATTAGAGACATAATCAAAAATCATCTCAGTGGATTGGAAATCCCAAAGTACAATCCAGGAAAAAATTAGGGATAATGGCAAGTAACTATGTCCAACAGAGGCGAGTCCCTCAACAGCAGTTACGTCCTCCATCAGGAAATCCCAGTCAAGGTCATCTTCGACAGAAGCTCAGGATGCCCGGAATTCAAAGTTGAAGGATAGTGGTCGTTATGTTTCAATGTAGCCCTTTTCCTTTAAATTACCATTTTCTAACTTTGTAAATACTCTATGGAATCATGCGTTTGGCTGATTTCCATCCTATCAATAAAATTTGAACCCTGGTGCTTTTGTTTATAATTCTTATTTTGTTTTAGCTTTACAGAATAATGTTTTTTTAAACATGATTAGCGATTCTTGAAATAAAACAAAAATGAATTTACTACACAAACTTTTTCTGCTTTTTAAATAAAGATGACAATTCTTTTGACTGTTGAACATCAGAAGAACATCGGTCGCTTCTCCAGAAGTAAGCGAGCTTCAAAGTGCAAAATCAAAGTACTCATTCTAAACCAGTACGTCTGAACGAAGGATCAACTGTGTCAGAGACCTTGCTTCGTCTGACACGCCTCGGCAGAGTTCTTACCTCCTAAGCCCGATCAACGGTTGATCCCCCGCAGGGACTACTTCTCCTAAGCAAGGCGGAATTGCTACTCTTGGACCAGTGATACTTTTCGTCTCCCACCGTGGCCGAGTATCCAGTCATGTTCATCTACTAGTCTGTGTGTTGCGTCAGTTTTGTCAGTATATACATCATGCATTATTGATTTACATTCGCATTCATATTGCATCACTATCACTCTAGTCGGTCTTATCCCTTAGTGATAAACGTCCTCTTGTCAATCAATTTGTCAGTTCTTTTCTTGTCAAGAAACGTCGTGTTTGAACAACCGCTTCTCCACTTTGTTGTTGAACTAAAGTTGGTTCTTTAACCACTTTGATAACTTGAACCTCTGAAAAGGAAAGAAAACCTTCAACAAACGTCACTCTTCACCATCGAAGATGATGTCTTCGCTTTCCCGAATTAAGGAAAATCCCTAGAGAAAGCCTCTCAACTAAAGACTTTCGGCAGCACATCGGTTCTTCTCTCCAGAAAGTCAATGTCAACAAAGTCATCAGCACCTCAAAATTAGGGTACATCATATGGCATTTCTCTGAGAAGATCTCGAGAAAAGTATGGTGTAATATTCCCCAATCAGACAGCAGTCTCTCAAGAAACTCGCTCTCCCCAGTAGGTTCGACAAATGACGTCTCCAACAGAAAAGTTTGTGTCGCTCTACCATCAAAACTTTTTCCATCAAATGGCATCTCCGCAGGAAAATTCGGCGAGAAGTTAGAGGGAAACCGCTACGCATAGTGTCCCTTGTCAATAAAGTTTATTAACAAAAGAAACTAAGACCAGATCCTTGGTAGGAAACCAGGATCGAGGGGAAGTTTATATCAGAAACTAAGACCAGATCCGTGGAAGGAAACCAGGATCGAGGGGAAGTTTATTTAAACTGAGACCAGTTCCCTTGCTGAAGACCAGGATTGAGGGGAAGTTTTCACCTTTTCTAAGCATCATTGCTTACCAAAAGAAGAAGGATGCGTGAACTACTATTCCTAACCGCCATCAAAATTTCAGGTATTCCGATATTTAATCCTCTTGCACCCCGAATGCCCGAATACCTTCGCCATTCACACCTTCGGGTCCAAGAAGATTAAATAGGGGCATCTGTCATACCCCAAATTTTGACCACTAAAGATTCCCATCATTGTGGAAATCATCATCACAATATGGATGACCCATCATACCTCATTAGTCTCCCTAAATATGGGTGAGCATCCACTACAATCAAAATTAGGGTTTCAAGCCCTCTCAGAGCTCTTAGACAAAGGATCAATCAAGGAATGACATGATCTTCAACTTGTCTAACCTCTCAAACATCTACAAAGGATCAAGAGTACTCCCACATCAAGGATTAAGCACAAGGTTGCAGCCTTCCAGGTGGATTAAGCCTCAAGATCGCCAGTGTCACCAAATTAGAGTTTGGGTTTACCAGGGCCTCCAGATGGAGTTTTTCCTCTGGGCATGAGCCATTGCTTCAAAGCATAACCCTAGATACTCCATGGAACCTCATGAACCCAATCATCAAGTCAATTTGGCCTCAGGGGATGCATTCATTAAAAAAATCAGGAATTAGGGTTTCTTGACCTAATTCACCCCTAAGTTGACTTTTGGGACAAATCATGAGCCAAGACCTCAAGAGAGGATTTGAGGGTCTCTAATGCACCATATCGATCCATTTGCAAGAATGGATTGATCCAAGAAGCTTGAGCAACAAGTTTCATTTTCATATGAACCACAGTTAGGGTTTTGCGAGAAAAGTCAACTGTAGCTTTGACTTTTGACCAGGACATGATTCAATATACCCTATAACACCCATGGAACATGTCCATCAAGTTTGATTTAGGTCAAGGACATGATTTCCTAAAGGATTGCACAGTTTGGAATTCATCTGATAAAAAGTCAACTGTGCACAAAAGTCTAACTTTGACTTTTTGAGATTTTTCATAAAAATGGTTTTTTAACCCTAAAATGATGTTAATGTATGATTGGAATCATCATTCATCAAGAAAAATCAAGAAAAGTGGGATAACTTGTAAAAGGGGTAACCATAAAAACTTAGAAAATTTTCTAAGTTATGAACAAAGTGGCTAGGGTACCAACTTTGGAGGATCATAACTCCTAAACCACAAAGCCATTTTCCCCATCCAAAGCTGGATTTGTAGCTCTCATGGCCCTCTACAAAAGCTTCAACTACACCTCATTCCAATTCATTATGGATTTTGAGTTATGGAATGATCAAAATGGCTGAAAACATGAAATGTCACTTTTTCCAACACTTAGTGAAATTTTCACTAAGTCAGAATCTGCCTTACTTTTTTCCAAATGTAGGGGCATTTTTCACTTGGATCCAAAAAGTATCAAAATCAAATATGATCAAACAGTTGTTGTATCATATGAGGGCTTTCCAAGATGACCAGGAACATCACCAAATTCCACTTGAGCCATGAGATATGACAAGGGCAATATGCCTTGTTGAAAACTGCCAAGGCTAGGCAGAATTTTGCATTTTTGCTCGATTTGACAAAATTAGCTAATTCCAAGCCTTGTCATCATCTTGGACACATCTGAGGATCAAATCTAAAGGGGACAATCACTGAGCCAAGCCTCCAAAGTCCTTGGAACAAGAAGTACCATGCCAAACCTAGAAATCTCTAAAAGAGGGACAAGACTCCAATTTTGGATTGGAGCATTTAATGGATACTTAGAGGTGGCATGGACTGAGCTATTTGCAACTGAATTTAGTCAAGAATGATCCAATAACTAGGGAAACAAAGGCCTGTGCTCTAACCTCTAGTCAATGGCTAGAGGAGACTTGGATTCTCATTTGCCAACATTGGCCAAACCTCTGCTATGGTTGCCATTCACTATTGATCCCAAAACAAACTTTCTCTACTATAAATAGAGCGCATTTGTGCTCAGTTTGAGTACCCCAAAGCCATCAAACAAATGTTTTCCTCAAAATCTCTTTTTCTTGGAAAAAATGCCTTCTTTAGCAAGGTAACTCTGAGTTTTTGAGTTAAAGAGCAATTCCAACAACACCAATCACACACACACCTCATATATGTCATGTATAAGCTGTCCAAACTCTCACAAGTGACCTGTAATCCTTAAATCACAAAGTCACCTCTCAAAACCTCAAAATAGGCCTTTTGTGCATTTTTCAAGCCATGTCTTTATTCAGTCACTTTCCAAACCAGATAAAACCTCAAACACACTCCAAATAACATCCTTGAACTGTCCCAAATGGTTTCCCCCATCTGGAACACCATTTGAGAGAGTTGCTATTTTGGCCATTTTAACCCCTTTTGCAAGAAAGGGCTAGTTTGTGTTTTTGTAGGTTCCAACTGATTCCACTCACCCTAAAAGCTTCTAAGGGATCATTTGAGGGTGTCCAAAGCATCAAACCATTTCTGGAACAAGAGGCTTGACAGATTGCACCAAAACTCCAAAAAACTCAAAAGGAGGTAAGCCTCATGACTTGAACTTTCCAAAATATGCATTGTTTTGAGGTCCACTGATCATGCATCTCTTATATATGTCATATGTGTTGTGTTTGAACCAATTCATCATGTAATTCATGCCTGTACCAAAGTGTAGCATAGAAAATGCAATTATAGGCCTATTTCAAAACCCCTATTGGATTTTGAGGAGGGAGTATGATCTGGAAAAAATACCACCACCATTGGATTCCTTGTGAAATTCTAGGCCAGAGGCATATAAATTTTGTCCCCAAACATGGAGAAATGAGAAAGTTATGGACCTTCCCGTTTCTAGCCAAAACTTGCCTTACCTTGCCTTGGGCCAGGCCAAAAACAAGGCATGCCTTGTATATTTGTTGGTTTGTTTCAATCAATGGATGTATCACCACCCCAGTGGTAAGGTGCGCGCCCTATAACCTTGAGGTCGTGGGTTCAAACCCCACCCATGCCATTTTGTGTTTTCTATCATTTTTGCTATTTTTCTCATATTTTCATGTTTTATTAATTAGTTGGAAAATTAATAACTCCTTCAATTTTGATTATTTTTTATTGGTTCTTTTTTCAAAAAATCACAAAAATGTTAAAATATTTTATTCCACAAAAAAGTTAAGTTTATACTAGTTATTTAATATAATTAGTATTTTTGTGAATAAATTCCTTTTTTAATTGTTTTTAAACATTTAAAAGTGAATATGTACTTTGAAAATCAAAACCAAGTGAGTTTTAATTCATCTTGTGATTAAGACCTCATTTTTCAAACTTAAAACCAAAATCACAAGTTGTTTATTCAAACTTATTTGGCATTTTCATCATTTTTTATTAATTTTCTTTGAATAATTACATTAAAAAACGATGAAATTAGGGTTTTGTTGATTTTCACCCTAACAAACTTTTTCAAACACTTTTTGGGCCTCTAATAGAGTGTAAGACCCAACCCCTTTTTTGGAACCAAAAACTTTTGGGCCTCAGTCATTGTATAAGACCCACTGTGTTTTCAAAACTTCAGCGCGATCATCTCCCATTTAAAATAAACCTTGGGCCTCTCCTCGAGCTATAAGACCCATTCAAAATCTTTTTGGGCCTCTAATAGAGTGTAAGACCCAACCCCCTTTTAACCAAAACCTTTCTGTGCCTCAGATATTGTATAAGTCCCTCTGTGTTAAAAGAAAACCACGGCGCGATCGCCAGTTGAAAAATCAAACCCTTGGGCCTACCCTCGTGTTATAAGCCCCATTTATTTTCTTTAAAAACTCTTTGGGCCTCTTGAGAGAGTATAAGACCTATCCCCTTTGTACAAAAAACCTTTCCTGGGCCTCAGTCACTTGTATAAGTCTCTGTACAAAACGACAGTGCGATCACAGATTAAACCTTGGGCCTCTCCTTGAGCTGTAAGCCCCAATTTTCTTGTCAAAGCACTTTCTCCTTTGATTTTATATATTGTTATCAAAGCTTTCTTTGTTGAACAACTAACCAAATATCATGGAAGCTCTACAACCGAGTAAGTGTTTACCCGCTTTCATTTATTGCTTTCATATGTATATAACTGTACTGTGGGGCTGTTTCACTGTAAATCTTCTTTCATAAACTCATATCAACCGTGTAATAATAGTATAGATATTTAGAGTTTCCCCGGCAACTACGTCTAGAATTTGACAAAACCTCGTCTCCTCACAACATTAGATAACTAGATCTAAGGAATTCCCCCTTTGAACAGTTCACATACAGAAGGACATTATTCCATGTGAAACCCCTTCTGGAACTGTTCATCAGCCTCCTCTTGGGCTTAGTGCAAGGACCCGCAGGCTTCCTAAAAGCATCCCCGCCTCCTCTTGGGCATTGTACAAGGACCCGTCGGCTTCTTAGAAGTTTTCACAGCCTCCTCTTAGGCTTTGTATAATGATTCTTTCTCCGGGAAGATAGCCTCCTCTTGGGCTTCGTACAAATTATCCCGACGACCTCCTAGAGGTATAGGAATAGAAATTAGTCATCTTAATAGAACAGTCTTTCAAGAGTCTAGATCTTACTACTAATGTTTCTTAAGCATAGTACAAAGGATATAACTCGTAGACTTGGACAGTCTAAAGCTCCTTTGGATTCCCCGTTTCCCTAGAGAACAGGAAATAATCCCCACTCTCAGATCAAGTCCATGGGCGCAACATTACTCATATAAGAATTGATTTTCTCTTCTGACCAACATACTGGACTTGTCACTCAACTGAAACAGTTACTCCAGCCTCCTCTTGGGCTTTGTACAATGATTCTCCCCAGCGGAGCTAACACTTTTAGCCTCCATCTCGGGCTTCGTACGAGATACAAAAACATTTTCTTGTTGAGTATAAAAGACTCTCCTGTTGAGTCAAACCCTTTTAGCCTCCATCTCGGGCTTCGTACGAGATACAACAACACTCTCTTGTTGAGTCAACCAACTTTTCAGCCTCCATCTCGGGCTTCATACGAGATACAAAAACTCTTTTGTTGAGTTAACCCCTTTTAGCCTCTATCTCAGGCTTTGTACGAGACAGATAAAAAACACCCTCTTGTTGGGACAATAGCCTCCTCTTAGGCTTTGTATAAAAAAACCCCGGTTGAGTCAATCAACCTTTTAGTATCAAAATCTATGCCTCGCTCATAGTATACAAACATCAACCACTCATTTTCCTTCATCTAATTGATGTAAGCGGCAAGCCTCTGGATTATTTACATCCACGTCACTGTCCCTCTTTTAGCATGAGAAATTCCTAAGGAAAGATGACATTACTTTAAACTGAGTTAAAGTCTTCTCCTTCAGGTTAAAAACCCCCTATAAAGGAAATTATGGCATTGCCGGATTCACATGTCCAGTTAAAGTAATTCTCCTTTATAACCAGTCACCCAACTATTGTGACAAACATACCCCTTTAGAGATGACAAATTCTCTCTAAAGGCGAAACCCTTTAGCTTCACATCTTGGGCTTTAATCAAGATACAAATAGACCTTTTAGCTTCACATCTTAGGCTTCGAACAAGATACCAATCACTTTTAGCTTCACGTCTTGGGCTTTGAACAAGACACCAAAACACCATTTCCTCCCATAGAATAGGAGGAACTACGATCGCTCTGATTTCCCTGTTTCGGTAAACGGGAATATGTAGGCATAAGATTGAAAGAAAAATCTTAGCGAGCACACTAATCAAAAACCCAAAATCCCGTACCTTCACACATCAATCGAAACGCATCAGTCCTAAACATCCTACCCATAACCCAGACACTGTTTTCAACAAAATAACCCCAAAGGACGAACCCCCTATTTTTGATGGCATCTGTAAATCAACAGTTTTGACTGTTTAACCTCAGTTTACAAGCAGGGTTAATTGGAGACATCTATTTCCCTTCCTTCATCAGCTTTAATAGGATAAAAAATGAATCGAACTGTAGTACCCAAGCGATAGTGATTCGAAACCACAAAAATTACGCTACATTCACTTAGTTTGCATGCAGTTAGGACGAAACTGGGTAGAGTAGGGGTGGTTTCCGGCGAATGCTGGTGGCTGGCAGTGGTGAGGCCATTTCTGCTGCCGGCGTATTCGCTGGAGCCTTAGGAACTTAGGATTTTAGGTGATTCTGGCACCATTGCGATAACGAGTGAGTTCGTCGGCGGTATAATCCATGCGTTTTCCGGTGTACTCATGAGTTTTTTGGTGGATCTCCGACGAATTTCTGGGTAACGCACTGGGGAGGAGCTCCCCATGTGAGTTTGAGGGATTGCCATAGGCGTCTCCTTGCGTCGTTGATGTGCCATTTGAGTAGGGCTTAGGTCGGGGACGTGGTCATCGGGCCTTCGCGCACCCTTTCACTTGACTAGCGGTGGAAGGGTGGATTTGACTTTGTCATCAAATTCACTTTTGTCCTCTGCTTTTCAGGTAAAGGAGATGTCTTGCGAAGCTGAGGACGAAGTTATGAGGGACCTGTCCAAGGAGAGCTCCTCAGATGATAGTGGTACTGAAGATACTTTTGCTCCTCGAGAAGAGTGGATCGTCCCTAAGCCCTGGGAGCATGCCTCCCTTTTTGCTTCTTACACCCGAGATGCCTTCACGATGGTGGGGGTCGAGGAAGACTGGAAGGTCCATTTCCCTGGGGAGAACGACCGAATTTGCTTGGCTTACGGGGAGAGGTTCCCCATGTACGAGTATGTCTTCAAAGAGATAGGGTTGAGGCTGCCCTTTACATACTTTCAAATGGCAGTCTTCGGCCATGTGAATTTGGCGCCCTCGCAATTGCATCCAAACTCGATTGCTTTCATGCGGGCATTCAAGCTGACATGTGAATATTTGAAGATTGGAGCCACTCTTCCCCTTTTCTTCATCGTCTTCAATCTTCAGCACCAGGTTTCTGGGAGGCAGTTCGGATGGGTCTCCCTGAAGCAGGGTAGGAAATTATTCAAGCCTTTGTCTGAGTCCATCAGGACATTCAAGGAGAGGTTTTACATCATCGAGCCCGTGTCGGAGAGGGCCACCGACTCCTCGTTCATCTGGGAGGTTTTGACAAATGAGAACGGGAAAAACCTTATCGACGAGTAGGGCAAACTATAGGGGCGGAGGTTGCTGAAGTTCCCCTTCTGCTGGAGTGGGGACCATTTTACCCGGGGGACTGATGACTACTTTGCCAATCTGAAATTGCTGGCAGAGGATGATAAGGTCAGCTATGAAAAGCTGGTTAGCTTTGTCGATAGCTTTGTCCCTGCCCAGTGCGTGACTAGGAGCGGGGAGCTTATTTACAAAGCAGACAGGGGGGTCAAATTGGAGACACGCTACATTAACACGAAGGAGCTCCTCGAGTGTAGCACTTGTGAGAAGGCTCTAGAACTTCTTGGTAGCCATTTAATTATTAGCTTACTCGTATTGTAATATTTTGTTGTTTACTAACGTGTGCCCGTCGTTTTGCAAATTACATGTTTTCTTCCCAGGAGCGTATGGTGAAGAGTGCCCAAGCAAGGCTTAAGGATGGCCATATGACCGGGAAGAGCCGCCTTAGCCAGCGAGTGCCTCTTCCGCAGACGGGGTCGGGGACCTCCTCGTCAACATCATCTTCCGCCCAGACCTCCCCTGTGCCAGTGACGTCGAGGCCCAAGCGCCTTCTGGTGGGCGAGGTCCTCGATCTTACCCAGGAGGGGGAGAAGATTAAGTTTGAGCTGCCTCCGTGCTTTCACAACATGAATTTCTTTGAAGGCTACTCTCTCACACTCAATCGGGAGGAGTTCTTGAAGCTCGAGGAGCTGGATCATCCGAGCAAGAGGACGATGCTGGCCCATGATGATGGTGCCTTGATGAGGGTTCTAGGAATGGCGTTGGTCTACACCGAGGAGGGTGCTCTCCAAGAAATAGAGCTAAAGAAGGCACAGGCCGCAAAAGCGGTCCTAGAAGAGAAGCTGAAGGCGGCGGAGGAGGTGGCGCAGAAGGCCAAGGAGGATCTGGGCAAGGCAACCGAGGAGGCGGTGAAAAAGTATAAGGGCGAGCTGACCAAGGTCAACGGGGAGAAGGATACCCTGGCTGCAGAGAAGAAATCCGCGGAGGACTTGGTCACCTCATTGAGGACTGCCGCTGCTCCTGCTCAGGATGAAAACGATGAAGTGAAGAGTCTGAAGACTCGAGCTGAGTTGGTTGTCCGTATTACCCAGGCTGAGGAGGACTGCATGGGGATCGCCGAGGAGGCTTTAAACAATGTTGTAGAGCAGCTGAAGATTGTGAACCCCTGGGTCAAACTGTCCACCGAGGGAAAGCCAGATCATCGTCCCAGACTTCCTTTGATTTAGCGAGAAGCAGGAGTAGCCTGCCCGCGAGGATCCTTAGTCGACGGCCGACTGATTTCCTTTCTGTTGTACTTCGGGCCTGCGTGCCGTGTTTTTGTAATTTATCTTTTTGTATAGGGCTTGGTCCCTTTGTATTGTAACAAGCAGGATTACGATCTTTGTGGCCGTTTTTATGATAATATTTATTTTTGGCCATGGTGATCGGTTATGTATGATTCGTTTTCGTGCATGTTTATACTTTGCTTTATTTTCGCTAAGTGTCAAAATGCTGCTCGATAATCGTGCCCGTGGTATGGGCTACTTTAGTGAATGATTTTTATTGTTTCGGGGTTTGCTCGACAAATTGTGTTTGACAGTGAGGGGTGGTCGCGACTTTGTGTAATGGTCGGATTACTGCTGCAAGTATACAGCTTATCGCGTAGTCTTAAAAAGGATGTCGAACCACAGGGACAAATAATCAACCTAGAGTGATCGATTATTGCGGTGTAAAGCTAAGGCTAGATTTGGCGGTAAAAGAAATTTGGTTATTAATGGGATTTGAAAAACAATAGTAAAGATGAGACTGGAGAATGATTTCCGTGCTCTTTGGGACTCCGTAAGATCCAAGTGTTAACAAAGGTCTTGAGATTGGTCTGAAGGATATACCAGTTTAAAGGCTCGGCCTCACGCTCTCGCAGTCTTAACCAAGCCACGCCTAATGACCCCAAGATTTTGCTCTCACTCGCTCAGTAGTTAAGAGGTGCTTTTTGAAAACTAATATAAACTAAATGAGTCCCTAAAGCGCTCTCGCTGCATTTAGGCTCAATGTCCGATGTCTACTATCCAGCGATTACCTCACGCTCTCACTCTATTGGACACGCCTTGGTGTGCTCCTCACTCTCGTGATGAAACACTTTTAAACAACCCCTCGCTCTCACGACAAGGCTGCCTAAATTCAGTTTAGACACCAAAACCAGAATTTTAAAACGAAAGTTAAACACCGAAGGTTCTACAGAGTCCAATCGGAACGACGGTCCTCAGTCTACGGACTCAATGCAAATCTACCCAGACATAATTGAATCTAACACTAATGCATTAACTTTTCTGAATTTTAAAACATACATAATGGCTTGTTCTTAATTAAGATCAGAATTAGGTTTTTTTTGCGAAATCTAAATTATGTTGCATACAAATACAAGTAAACAAAATGCAGTAAAATAGATAAATCGTAAATAACCTAAAATACGAAGTAATTAAACGGAAAATGGAACTTGTATTAAATAATTGTTCCAAGTGTACATCAGCAGCAAAAGAAACAAAAAGTACAACAGATGTATCAATCTCTCGATGTGAGCGATTGATACTATGGCAAATGATATAAGTGGTTAGGAATTTCGGCAGCGCTTCCGCAAGGTTCTTAGATTCCAAATGCAGACCTCTGGTACTCTATATATAGGAAAATCCGGCTCCAAAGTAGTTGAATTAGAATTTTGAAACTTAACTTGCAAACTGCCAGAACTGCATAAAGAAAACTGCTCATGCACATAATGGCAATCGCCTTAGGGCAAATGGCGGTCGCCTTTCCTTTAAGTGTTTGAATTTCCCTCCTTTCTGACATGGCGAGCGCCATTCAATTGAACTGGGGGGAATGACAAACACCTTTCATCTGGAAGAGGCAAAACCATGCAATTTCTCCACTTTTCTTCTCTTTGAGCTCAAATCTTGGTCTTTTCTTCTCTGGAGCTGATATAGGACCTGTAAATGGAAAAGAAACGAAAACATAAGCAAACAATACACGAAATGACAATGACTCGATAAAAATACGATAAAACATGCATGAATTTAATCGAATTAAACGATACAGAATTGAGTCATCAAACTCCCCCACACTAAGGATTTTGCTTGTCCTCAAGCAAACTCCCAATGCAATAAAACAGTAAGCATTATGTTTCGACTCTTAGGCGCGACAGAAAATGATCTAAGCACAAGGTTGCTAGGCTACAGTGAGACGGATAGGTACTAAATAGTGAAAACAAGGATACCGTAATAACACGACTCTACAAAAGCGGACGAATATTCCCTTCCTATGCAATACCAATTCGAATCATGAAATTATACCTAGACCTATATCCTTCATCTTATTTCACCTCTTTTTCATTTGAGCGCAATCACATTAAGCCCGTTTTCCTTTGTACTTACATGGTAAACGAACCTGTTAGTGTTTATGATCTCTTATTCAACAAGATTTTTTTCTTTTTCGCATTTTATGCTTTCTTTTGCTTACGAATTTCAAGAGTCCGAACCTTTAGGCTAAATGGTCGGGTGAGGACCACCTAACTTAGCGGGAACATGTCTTTCATTCACATTTTTCTACAAAAATCATATAAATACAATTTTGAGATCCCACATATTTGCATCGGCTCGTTACTTAGTTCGTACATAAGGATGGTGCTGACTGCTAGAATAAACTAATCAAGAGGTTACTTCTAAGAAACTAGGCATAAGGTCATGGCATAATGTCTATTTAAATCAATATCACATATTTAGGGAATCTAAGGTGTAGTAACGATACCGATATTTTCAAAACTTTCCCAAGTCCGCCTACCTAGCCTAAATCAAAGAATGAAACAACCTATACTATACGCGTCATGCCTTTGAGCTAAACAAAATTTTTTGAAATTTGGGGTCAAATAAGGGAGTTATTAGACACAGGAAAAACGTAAAGTTAAAACGATTCAAACGTGCATATGACTCGATAATGAAAAACAAACTAAACTAAAAAGCAAGAGATAAATAAAAGCAATAAATGACTCCTCCCCCCCCCCCCCCACCACTTAAATTAGACAATGTCCTTAATGTTTTAATCTAAGGTGAAAGAAGGAGCGATAGAACCTGGATACAATCAATGATAGCGAGCACGCCCTCCACGATGGTGTCTATCCTGCCTGATGGTTGGGTTATCCTGGGGGACATGCTGGACACAATCTGCAATTCGGTTTACCTCCCTGCGCAGTCCCTCCATCTCCGAAACAACATCTCTCAAATCCGTCTCAGCCCTAGCCATAAACTCGTACTGTCTCCTCTCTAACTTCTGCATCTGCACATCACGCGCGACATCTCTTTCTCTCTGCTGCCTGAGCTCTGAAAGAACTTCATCCAATGACGAGCGAATACCTGCAAAATCAGCAAAAGGTGCCATGTGTGCTTGGGTACTAGACCCAGGAATGTCAGTGGCATGGCTATGAGCACGGGGCTGCTCAGGATGTTGTCCCATAATCTCACGGTAGTGCCTTTCGTCGCTCTCTGCCTCTACATCACGGGCTCCTAAATTAAACAGCCAATTGGTGCTTTGACACACGTTAATACACTCAGCATTTGGCAAAGAAAAGCCTCGAAACTCGTGTGTCCGGACCATAAAGTGATACTTGTTACTATGCAAACTCTTGACAAGCCGCGCATTACGGCAAAAGTCAATGTCGGCATAGAGACAAGGTATGCTCTCTTCGTTCTATAAATCGGCCTCTAAGTTTAAACAGATGGCAATGGCAGTAATGATACCGCCTATACAGATTGAACCGCCGACTCTGTTTGCTACACTGATGAAGTGGGCAAAACGGAACGGTGTAGGATTTACACGGGTTTGGGAAAGTGCACAGTGGATAAAGAACAAATCCTTAGAATTCACGTTTCACGGTTTTTCACGGCCGAAGACGGGGGAGGCGAGGGTGCGGTGAAAGTAGCGAATAACAGGGTTGTGGATGGTCGTGGCTTTCAAGCCCTCTCATTTGGTGGCTCTTGCGTTGGTTATTTGATGCCAAAATTGGAAGACTCCTTCCTCCCAATCATTGTCCAGGGGTGATTGAGTCGCAAGATCCTCACCGGGTGGAAAACCAAAGTATTCAGCTATCTGCTCATGAGTGAACGAATAATCAATGTTAAACATCCTGAAGTGAATGGTTCCGATAGTGTGGCTAAGGTCATAGATGTATCAGACTGAACTAAGAAACTCATAGGTAAGTCTAACGGAAGAAGGATTAAACATAGAGCAGAATCGGGTCATACCTAAGTTCCTAAGCATCCACGAGACGCTATCATAAAGACCCAAGGTGCGAAGAGTTTCGGGCTCTGGATACCTCGTGGCGTAGACTGGCCTTTTGGATACTCGGTGGAAGTTGGAACGCATGGTGGCTCCAATTTCTCCGTCGGGGAACTCAATGCCCATGTAATCTATTTCTTGGTTAGCAGCCATGGTTGTTTCTTAGGAGGATGGTGCTTGTGGAAATTTTGTGAAATGTGCAGAGAAATGGATAGTGGGTATGAGAAAGGTGAATGGTAATGTGTGGTTAGGGGTGTTTAAATAAGGATTCAGTGGGTGAAGATGGATGGGTGGAATTAATGTGAGATGATGAAGGGTTTACTTGGTACTTAGGGGGTCTAGGGACATGCAAGAGTACATTGAATGGGAAGTGGAGGAGGCAGGGGCGCGTTTCACAAAGAAAACCGCGTGTTCTGCCCGTTGGATGAACGGCGAGCACCTTTAGGCACATAGTGAGCGCCATTTGCTTTCAGGCACGCCTTTTGGCCTTTGGCTTGGCAGAAAGTAAATTTGCCACTAATTTTTTTTTCTTTTTTTTGGTTTGTTTTTTTTCTCTTGTTTTTTTTTCTTGACAAACCTAGATTTGCTAAACAATAACAACAAGTTAAGTAAGGATTAAGAGCACTAAAACAAAAACTTAAAGAAAAAGAAATTGCATTAAACGAAACTGGAATGTACTACATTTACACGTCGGCATCCCGACGGTACACAGTGGAATGGAAATTACAATTCAAACGATACAAGAAGGGGAGACACTATACGTGTAAACAAACTAACCTAAGAAAAACAGGGAAAAAAAGGTGCGGCTATGGATCATCCATGATGTTGTCTAAGAGAGTAGACAATTTGGAACATATGGTCCAACTCTTCGTGAACAACATCCATTAGGCCAATAAAGTCGACTCGGAGAGAGGAAATCTCGTCTCAGAAGGAATCTACTTCATCCTGGAGAGCATTAATAGCAGCAGCTACATTCAAAGGTGGCATATCAGGATCGACCTCGGAACCTTGAGTGGCCTCGGTAGACATAATGGTATCTCGGTTTTCGTAAGCCTGAGGAGAGTCGGGTGGAGTTAGAAACTCATTGATGACCTCCAAATCATATAGCCAATTATCCTTATTGTGCACACTGGTCTTTTCATGGTTGGGTAAGGTGAAAGCATGGACTACAACATTATCGATAAGTAACTCGAATTCTACCGGGCCAAGATTAGCAATAATGCCTCTGTTGAAACAGAAACTAATGTCCATCGGGCGGAAACCACCGAATGCAAAGGATCGGTTCAGATGGTACCTCATCCCAATTGCATTAGCAATCATAGTCACCAGCCCACCTATTAAGATTGGTTCGAAGGAATCACGGGAAATATGACTGAGATTAGCAAGTAAGTACCGGGCTGCATTGGCAGGCTTTCCCTGGGATGCGCAAAGCATGATATATAGCTCATCCCTCGACACAGCCGTAATGTTCTCTTCTTTGCCAAAGAAGGTGTGAGCCAGAACCTTATGGAAATATCTCTATCCAGGGTTGTGAATGCTTTCGGAGAACATAGTATTAGGGTCGGCATTACCGCTTCCTGTTATGGTACCCCAGAAATGTTCAAGATCATAGCTAGTGAAGGCATCAGCAGGGGTTTTGGTCACATCATCGGGTTCATTAGGAAAACCCAATAATTCAGCGAATTCATGGTGGGTGAATCTGTACTTGTTTCCAAATAACCTGAAGGTGGTCAATCCACGGCCAAATCCGAAACCACGGGTGGCATCATAATAGAGGGAGCTTAGGAACTCCAAGGTAAAGCTACGGTAAGTGCTAAATCTCTTCTCTAAAGCAAATTGGGACCATCCTATCTGGCTCATAAGGAAAACAACACTGTCTCGGATGCTAAGGGTTTGCATGGACGAGTCGCCAGGATAGATGGACAGACCAAAATCTCTTTGAGACAAAGCCTTAAATTGACGCCTCTGGACATCGTTCCTGAAAACAACGACACGATATTCAAATGTCTGCATGGTTGCTGGTCAAAGGTTTCCTAGAGAAGGGTCTCCTGAAAATTGAAAAACATTACAATATCAGGGGAATAATACTATTAGCTACGCGTTAGTAAGATAAAAATAGTAATAATAATCGTAATAATAATAATGATAGCAGAAATAATGAGATGCAACAAACAGTGACGCATATTACATAGACTTTATACTAAACATGTATGCAGTGTCCTAAAACTAACAAAGTAAAATAAATGGTAAAATAAAAACTAAAGATCGTGGTTTAGCTCCCATAGAGCGCTTTGTTTAATGTCGGACGCTCGACATTAGAATTGAAAAGGGCATTATTTGTCAGGAAGAGCGGGAAGCTCTTCTAACTTGTAATAATTGATGAATTCCTTATTTTCTACTAAGTGGTAGTGCTTGAGTCTCTGGCCGTTCACAAAGAACGTCTCATTCGACTTTCCTCTAATTTCAACTGCTCCACTTGGTAGGACTTTTGTAACTTCGAAAGGACCAGACCATCTAGAGCGTAATTTTTCGGGAAAGAGTTTAAGCCTAGAGTTAAAGAGAAGAACTATATCTCCTTCGTTAAACTCCTTCTTTGTTATTCTTTTATCATGCCACTTCTTGGTTCTTTCTTTGTATATTCGGACATTTTCATAGGCATCTAGTCTTAGTTCTTCTAATTCATGGATATCGAGAATCCTTTTCTCGCCTGCTGCCTTGTAATTCATATTCAGGGTTTTAATGGCCCAATAAGATTTATGCTCAAGTTCCATAGGCGGATGACACTACTTTCCATAAACTAGCTTGTACGGTGTGGTTCCTATGGGGGTTTTGTAGGCTGTTCTGTAAGCCCACAGAGCTTCATGAAGTTTAGTAGACCAATCCTTCCTAGAGGTTGCAACGGTTTTTTCTAAAATTTGCTTAATCTCCCTATTCAACACTTCTACTTGTCCACTAGTTTGAGGGTGATAGGGTGTAGCTACTTGGTGTCGTACTCCGTATTTAAGTAATAGCCTCCCGAAAACATTCGAAATGAAATGGGATCCGCCATCAGTAATGACAGTTCTTGGTACACCGAACCTGGGAAAGATTATGTTCTTGAAAAGCTTTACCACCACTCGTGCATCATTTGTAGGTGAAGCTACCGCCTCAATCCATTTTGATACGTAATCTACCGCGACGAGTATGTACTTGTTTCCAAAAGAAGATGGAAAAGGTCCCATGAAATCAATGCCCCATACATCAAAGACTTCGACTTCCAAAATTCCCCTTTGCGGCATCTCATCACGTCTAGAAACATTTCCAGTGCGTTGGCACCGGACACAGTTCATAATGGCAATGTGAACGTCCTTCCAAAGGCTTGGCCAAAAGAGGCCAGATTGTAATATCTTTGCGCATGTTTTTGATGTACTGGCATGTCCTCCGTACGGTGCAGCATGGCATTGGGATATGACATCCTCTACTTCCGATTCAGGGACACATCGACGAAATATTCCATTGGCGCCTCTCTTGAGTAATAGGGGTTCATCCCAGTAATAATGTTTAAGATCATGGAAAAACTTCTTCCTCTGTTGGTATGTCAGATCTGGTGGAAGCACTTTGGCTGCTAGGTAGTTGACAAAGTCAGCATACCATTGCAATGTGGTTTTTATATAGATTGCTTCTACTACTTCATTTGTCTCTACATCGTTAAATAACAAGGAACATTCTATGGTTTTGCTTTCCCTTTCCAACTGGGCTACTAGTCTGTCGTAAGGAAAATCATCGTTTATAGGCACTCCCTCGGGCTTTAGATCCTCAATTCTAGAGAGATGATCTGCTACCACGTTCTTTGTACCTTTCGTATCCTTTATTTCCAAATTGAATTCTTGCAAAAGAAAAATCCATCTCAAGAGTCTTGGTTTGACATCCTTTTTAGCCAACAGGTACCTAATAGCGGCATGATCGGTATAGATAATAATTTTTGCTCCTAGCAGATAGGAACGAAATTTGTCTAAGGCGAACACAACAGCTAGGAGTTTCTTTTCTGTGGTGGCATAGTTCATCTGCGCGTTGTCCAAGGTTCTACTTGCGTATTAAATAGCATGAAGCCTTTTATCCTTTCTTTGTCCTAAGACAGCGCCTACAGCATAGTCACTAGCATCGTACATTATTTCAAATGGTAAACTCCAATCAGGTGGTTGCATAATTGGTGCGGTAATAAGAGCATTCTTCAGATGTTCAAATGCTTTCAAGCATTGTTCATCGAATATAAATTTAGCTTCTTTCATCAGTAGTCCAGTCAATGGTTTTGTAATCTTAGAGAAGTCTTTAATGAATCGTCGGTAAAAACCAGCATGTCCTAAAACGCTTCGTACTTCTCTAACTATTTTTGGTGGTTGAAGGTTTTCTATGACTTCTATCTTTGCTTTGTCTACTTCAATACCTCTATCGGATACTACATGTCCAAGAACTATACCTTGTCGCACCATGAAATGGCACTTCTCCCAATTTAGCACAAGGTTCACTTTGACGCATCGTTCAAGTACCAACTCAAGGTTTGACAGACAGTGTTCTAAACTTCCCCCACATATAGAGAAATCGTCCATAAAGACTTCCATTATGTTGTCTATGAAATCAGCAAAGATCGACATCATGCACCTCTGAAATGTTGCGGGAGCATTACATAGTCCAAATGGCATTCGACGATAGGCAAATGTACCATAGGGGCAAGTGAATGTTGTCTTCTCTTGGTCATCAGGGTGAATAGGTATTTCAAAAAATCCTAAGTATCCGTCTAAGTAACAAAAATATGAATGTTTGGCTAGCCGTTCAAGCATATGGTCTATGAAGGGTAAAGGAAAATGGTCTTTTCGAGTATCTTTATTCATCTTTCTATAGTCTATGCACATCCTCCATCCAGTTTGAGTTCGTTTGGCTACGGACTTGCCTTTCTCGTTGGTTACAACTATAACCCCACCCTTCTTTGGTACTACATGCACTGGGCTGACCCATTTGCTGTCAGATATCGGATATATGATTCTCGCTTCCAATAGTTTTTTCACTTCTCTCTTCACTACATCACTTAGGACAGGGTTCAACCGTCTTTGATGCTCTCTGGATGTCTTACAGTCTTCCTCCATCATAATGCGATGCATACATATAGAGGGACTTACCCCTTTTAGATCGGAGATGTTATACCCAAGAGCTGTGGGATATTTCCTCAAGACTTCCAATAATTTCTCAGTTTCTATTTGTCCTAAATCGGCATTAACTATTACAGGTTTTTCAAGTTCAGTATCTAGGAATTCATATCTTAGATCTTTGGGTAATGTTTTGAGTTCTACAGATGGTTTCTTTGGGCAAGGCATTGGATCGGGTGTGAGTGTTAGACATTCTCTTAGACTATCATCTTCATACAGCTCACGCCAATTATCGTCTTCGAATATTGGAGGGGCTGGAATCTTTAGTACTTCCGTTTACCTCATCGGTTCCTTCTCCATTTCTCTGACGCATTCGTCGATAATGTCTAGAAAATAGCATGAATCGTCTAAAGCAGGGGCTTTTAGAAACTGGGCTAAAATAAATTTGACTTTTTCTTCCCCTACTTCAAAAGTTAACTTTCCTTTCTTCACATCTATTATAGCTCCAGCTATTGCTAAGAACGGTCTACCTAAGATAATTGGTATATTAGAATCTTCCTTAATGTCCATTATCACGAAATCTGTTGGAATATAAAACTGACCTATGCGAACTGGCACGTTTTCTAGCATACCTACTAGATATTTCACAAAGCGGTCTGCTAGTTGTAGCGACATCTTCGTTGGCCTCAAGTCTCCTAATTCAAGTTTCTTACATGTGGATAGGGGCATTAGGCTAACACTGGCTCCTAAGTCACATAATGCTTTGTCTATGATAGTCTTTCCTATTACACAAGGTATGGAAAAACTACCTGGATCTTTTAGTTTAGGAGGCATGTTATTTTTGAAGTATGGCGCTACAATTGTTTCATCAATTCGCTCGTGTGAGCGTTTTGATTTGCGAAATCCCTGTTTTGCTGAGCTTGAGCATTCATAAAGTTTTCCATCATGATTTCCAGATTTGATTTTTTTGGTAGAGGTGGAGCGGGTTGCACTCCTTTCTGAAATCCGGGTGGAATAGCAGGTGCTGGGTTAGGTGGATTCAAAGCATTGTTATTCTTATACGTAAAATTCGGGTGATTTCTCAAGCCAGGATTGTAAGTGTTTGAATACGGGTTTCCTTGAGCGTAGTTCACTTGGTCGGTAGAGTATTAGCTAACACTTGACATTCAGCGTTTTTATGCCCAGGGTTTCCGCATATTTCATAATTTGGTGTAAGCGCAGCTACGGTAGCTGCTGGAGGTGCTTTTTCTAAACTTTCGATCTTTTGAGCAAGCGCGTCCACTTTAGCATTGACTCGGTCTATACCGTTAACTTCGTACATTCCTCCTTTTGGAGTAGGTTTCTCTATACCAGCGCGTTCACCTCCCCATTGGAAATGGTTTTGAGCCATAGTCTCTATGAGTTCATAAGCTTCTGCATATGGTTTATCCATTAGAGCACCACCTGCGGCAGCGCACAAATTCATTTTGGTATTGTACAGCAGCCCGCCATAAAAGGTATGTATTATCATCCATTCTTCAAGTCCATGGTGTGGACATAACCTCAACATGTCCTTGTATCTCTCCCAAGCATCGAATAAAGATTCGTTATCCTTTTGCTTAAATCCGTTAATTTGGACTCTCAGCATAGCGGTCTTGCTTGGTGGGAAATATCTGGCTAAGAAGACTTTCTTCAACTCGTCCCATGTCGTCACTAAGTGAGATGGTAGAGACTGGAGCCAAGCCCTTGCTCTATCTCTCAATAAGAACGGAAAAAGTCTCAGTCTGATTGCTTCTTGACTAACCCCATTGGCTTTCCCGGTGTCTGCATATTGCACGAATATTGATAAATGAAGATTCGGGTCATCCGTAGCATTACCTGAGAATTGGTTTTGTTGAACTGCGGATATTAGCGAAGGTTTCAACTCGAAATCATTACGGTTAATGGCTGGGGCAGCAATGCTATTATGTGGTTCATCTTGCGACGGAATAGCAAAGTACTTTAGAGGACGGTTTTGTGGGCCATCTTCCATGTTTTGTTCTGGTTCTGATTCGGCTTCCGAATCTGAGTAGGGAATAAGAGGATCTGGGATGTTATATCTAAGAAGGAATTCATTAATTCGGCGTCTCAGAAGTATGTAACGTTCGATTTTGTTGACTGGTTACTCCAACTCTTCGCCTTGTGAGCGAGTGTTTGGCATACAATTGACGAATCGAAAAGGAAAATAAATAAAAAGTTGCCTTAGTCTATACTGTGCAACGAAAGTATCACAATAAGGACTAAATTGAGTCCCCGGCAACGGCGCCAAAAACTTGGTCGCGACTTTGTGTAATGGTCAGATTACTGCTGCAAGTATACAGCTTATCACGTAGTCTTAAAAAGGTTGTCGAACCCATAGGGACTAATAATCAACCTAGAGTGATCGATTATTGCGGTGTAAAGCTAAGGCTAGATTTGGCGGTAAAAGAAATTTGGTTATTAACGGGATTTGAAAAACAATAGTAAAGATGAGACCGGAGAATGATTTCTGTGCTCTTTGGGACTCCGTAAGATCCAAGTGTTAACAAAGGCTCGACCTCACGCTCTCGCGGTCTTAACCAAGCCACGCCTAATGACCCCAAGATTTTGCTCTCGCTCGCTCGGTAGTTAAGAGGTGCTTTTTGAAAACTAATATAAACTAAATGAGTCCCTAAAGCGCTCTCGCTGCATTTAGGCTCAATGTCCGATGCCTACTATTCGGCGATTACCTCACGCTCTCGCTCTATTGGACACGCCTTGGTGTGCTCCTCACTCTCGTGACGAAACACTGTTAAAAACCCCCTCGCTCTCACGACAAGGCTGCCTAAATTCAGTTTAGACACCAAAACCAGAATTTTAAAATGAAAGTTAAACACCGAAGGTTCTACAGAGTCCCGTCGGAACGACGGTCCTCAGTCTACGGACTCAATGCAAATCTACTTAGACATAATTGAATCTAACACTAATGCATTAACATTTCTGAATTTTAAAACATACATAATGTCTTGTTCTTAATTAAGATCAAAATTAGTTTTTTTTTTTTGCGAAATCAAAATTATGTTGCATACAAATACAAGTAAACAAAATGCAGTAAAATAGATAAATCGTAAATAACCTGAAATGCGAAGTAATTAAACAGAAAATGGAACTTGTATTAAATAATTGATCAAAGTGTACATCAGCAGCAAAAGAAATGAAAAGTACAATAGATGTATCAATCTCTCGATATGAGTGATTGATACTATGACAAATGATATAAGTGGTTAGGAATTTCGGCAACGCTTCTGCAAGGTTCTTGGATTCCAAATGCAGACCTCTGGTACTCTATATATAGGAAAATCTGGCTCCAAAGCAGTTGAATTCGAATTTTGAAACTTAACTTGCAAACTGCCAGAACTGCATAAAGAAAACTGCTCCCGCGCATAATGGTAGTCGCCTTAGGGCAAACGGCGGTCGCCTTTCCTTTAAGTGTTTGAATTTCCCTCCTTTCTGACATGGCGAGCGCCATTCAGTTGAACTGGGGGAATGGCGAACGCCTTTCATCTGGAAGAGGCAGAACCAAGTAATTTCTCCACTTTTCTTCTCTTTGAGCTCAAATCTTGGTCTTTTCTTCTCTAGAGCTGATATAGGACCTGTAAATGGAAAAGAAACGAAAACATAAGCAAACAATACACGAAATGACAATGACTCGATAAAAATACGATAAAACATGCACGAATTTAATCGAATTAAACGATACAGAATCGAGTCATCAAGGGAACTGGTCGAAATGCCTGGGTAGCTTTCGGGCATGAGAGCGGAGCTCAGGTCGCGATTGTGGCCTGAGTTCGCGGCGTGAACTTTGCATCGCGAGCTAGGTTTCTGCCTTTCATGGTACTTTGGCGACGGCGGGCTCGGTCTAGGGACCGCTGTCGGGCATGGGTTTTTCTCATTCCTGAGCAAAAGCCCGCCTTGATTTATTTTAGTAATGCAGCACTTTTACCTGGGCACGCACTTATGGTCGGTACGTTATGGTATCTTGATAGTGGTTGTTCGAAGCATATGACCGGAGATATAAAATAAATTTCAAATCTAGTGCTTATAGTCCAAGGGTTATATCATATGGGGAATACCTTAAAGGAAAAATTCTTGGCATTGGCAAAGTTGAAGCACTAATTTTCACATCCATTGAAGATATACTTTATGTTAAAAGACTAAAGCATAATCTTCAAAGTCAAGTCAACTTTGTGACAATGGCTTCAAAATCATGTTCGCCAAGGATGAATGTTTTGATGAAGTCAATCATGAGGTAAAATCTCATAGGTAAAAATTGTTTTTATTTTTCATAATTTCTTTATATACTTCAAGTCTTTTCCCATCCTTTTTGTTAATGACAAAGGGGGAGAAGCATGTGTATGGTTGTTTTTCTAACAAAATTTTGCAGCAAAGAAAGATGTTTAAAAAATTCTCCTAAGCATGGTTTTAGGGGGAGCTTACATTTAAGGGGAGCATTGCTTTTGTTAGAAAAATCAAAGATGGAATCAAAGTTTTCAAGAGAAGAGTTGTCATCATCAAAAAGGGGGAGATTGAAGAATCAAGATTCTCAAATGTGTTTTGATGCAGACAACAGCATTGTTAAATCTATTGAAGATCAAAAAGGAAATTATTCAAGCCAAGTATCAAGTTTTAAGTATCAACTATATTAAAATGTCTTAGAGGTTTTCATTCAATTGATCAAAATCTAAAAGGTATATGAACTCAACTTTTCATGAATATACAAGTGTTCATATCATCAAGCATACTTAGCATGGATCACCAAATTATTTGTTTTTGAAAACCATCCCTTTTTATACCATTGGTTAAAGTATTTTTCAATTTTTATCACTAGTTAATCGATTAACGTTTTGCAGTTCATTTATGTTAATCGATTAACCTTAAGAAAATTTGAATTTTTTGCTCGTTGGAAGGTGTTAATCGATTAACATATTGTAGTTCAATGGTGTTAATCGATTAACACTAAACTAGTATGTAAAAATATGTTATTTTTTCAGCATTATGAGTTTTGAAAATAGTTTTTGATGCATGGCAACTTTTGGACATTAACACCCTTTTCTAAAGGTGTTTAGTGGCATATATAAACTCATAATTTCAGATTTGAAACTCACCTTTTTGCATACAATTTTCAAACATCTTTATTCACTAAAATCTTTCATTTTCTCAAGTGTAAAAAGCTAGAATTTTCTAAGAGTTAAACCTTGTCATTGAACTTTCATTTCAACCATTATAGTTTCATTCTTACATCATAAAACACTTGTATATTTTGAATAAAGATTACTTGTACAAGAAGACGATCAATCTTGTGATTGATATATTGAAGAATCAAAGTTTCATCTACTTACTCAAAAATTTAGAACTATTGTAAAATCCTAAAATTCCAAGGATTGTTTGGATTTAGGTGCTGACTATAAGGAGAAGGATTATTTCTCTTATAGGGTGTGCTATAATCCTTGTTATCCGGATTGTGGATACAAGAGGTCCATTGTAAGAGATTTATTCTTGGTTGGACTTTAAACTTGTAAAATCCAAGAGGATTGTTCTTGGTGGTGTGTTAGAGTCTAGTATAGAAAGACTAGGTTGTCTTGTCCAAGATCTAACATTTTAGTGAAATCTCTTTCAAGTTGAAAGGGAACTGGAGTACTCTCGACCTGTGAGGGGAACCAGTATACTTCCTGGTGTTCTTTACTTTCCGTCTTTACAACATTTCATCACTTAGTAACTTTTAGGAAAGTAAAATTCAAAACCATCGAAAAACCGAGAAAAATCTCTATACACCTAATTCACCCCCTCTCTTAGGGCATTCCTAACTTACACTTATGGTCGGTACGTTATGCTCGTCGTGTCAACAAAGCATGCTGATAGTTAAGGCCTTAGCTGTAATATTGTTTTAGCTTTTCGGCGTTCCACGGTCGAGCGCGTTCTTCCCTGTTGAGATATTCTAGGTAGTAGGCCCCATTCTCTATTTTTACTCGAACACGACAGGGTCCTTCCCATTTTACGGCTAGTTTGTCTTCACGGAAATCTTTGTGACTCCTCCTTAGGACGAGACTGCCTACTTGGAAGTCTCGTCGTATGACTTTGGCGTTATGCCTAATTGCAATTTTTTGTTTTAACGAGGCTTCGCAGAGGGTTACTCCTGATCGGACCTCTTCGACGGGATCGAGCTCCTCCCTTAGTGCCTCACTGTTATTTTCTTCATCTAGGGGAGATTCAATCCGCCTGGAGGGCACATATACCTCGATAGGGATTACTGCCTCAGTACCGTATGCTAAACAGAAAGGGGTTTCCCCGGTCGAAGAGTGGGGTGTAGTTTGGTAGGCCCAGAGCATGCTGTACAGCTCCTCGAACCATTGTTTCTTGGTTTCGTCCAGTTTCCGTTTGAGACCTTGTAGGATTACCCTCTTCGCTACTTCGGTTTGCCCGTTCGTTTGCGGGTGCTCAACGGATGCGAAGTGCTGTTTGGTGCCCACTTGGGCGACGAACTCCTGGAATTTTTTGTCGGTGAACTGTGTCCCTTTATTGGTGACGATTGCCTGGGGAATGTCGAAGCGAGCAAGGATGTTTCGCTTGTAGAAGCGGAGTATTTTATGGGCCGTTATTCTGGCCAGAGCTTCTGCTTCTATCCACTTTGTAAAGTAGTCCACGCCTACTATCAGGTACTTGTTTTGATTTGAACCTACGACGAATGGTCCTAGGTTATCCAGGCCCCACTATACGAATGGCCACAGGTAGGACATTGCTTTGAGCTTGTTTGGCGGTGCCAAGTGCATGTCTTCATGCCGTTGGCATTTATCACATTTTTTAACATGTACATTTACGTCATGCTGCATGGTCGGCCAGTAATATCCTGCTCGTAGGACTTTCCTGGCTATGGATCTTCCTCCGAGATGCTGGGTGTTGATCCCATCATGGATTTCACGCAGGACGTGGGCGACCATTTCTTCCTCAACGCATTTGAGGAGAATAATGGAGAACCCTCGTCTGTAGAGCTTGTTTTCGACCAGGACATAGGAGCAGGCTCTGTGCTTGACTACACCGGCTTCCTTTGGGTCAGACGGTAGTTCGTCCTTGGCGAGGTAGTTGCAGACTGGGGTCATCCAACAGTTTTTGTCGCCAATGACGTGCACGTCGAGGGTCGTGGAAGTTTTCTCGATGCTAGGTCGAGGAAGTACGTCCTGGATGACAGACTTGTCTCCTCCATTCCTTTTCGTGCTCACTAGCTTTGACATGACATCTTCCCGGACATTGTGTTTGCGGAGAACATGCTTTACCTCCACCGATGTAAACTTCATCATCTTTTCCTTGACCAAAGTCAAGTATTCAGATAGGTTGTCATTCTTGGCTTGATACTCTCCCAGAACCTCGAGGGCCATGAGTTGAGAATCCGTGCAGATGATAACTTCCTCGACTCCCAAGTTTTCGGTGAGGCGCAGACCTGCGAGAAAGGCCTCATACTCTACCTGATTGTTGGAAGTGGAGAAAGATAGGGTAAGCGAGACTTCGGCGAGGATACCCTCCTCGTTTTCCAGGATGATGTCTGCTCCGCTCCCTACTGAGATGAATGTTCCGTCGACGAAGATTGTCCACTTGCGAACTCCGCAAGTTGGGGAGTCGGGCAAGGTCATTTATGCCATGAAGTCAGCCAGTGCCAGAACTTTGAGGGATTTCCTACTCTCGTACTAGATGTCAAACTCGGACAGTTCCAAGAACCATTTGATCATTCTGCCGGCCATGTCTGGGTGGCCCAATAGTTGCTTCACGGGCTGGTCCATGCGCACCATGATTGTGTGGGTTAGGAAGTAGTGCCTCAGCCTCCTCGCGGCATTGATGAGGGCCAGGGCCACCTTTTCAATCTTCTGGTATCTAAGTTCCGGTCCTTGCAGCGCCTTGCTCGTGAAGTATATGGGCTTTTGCCCATCAGGGGTCTCACGAATAAGGGCGACGCTGACGGCCTTGGTAGCGACAACGAGATAGAGATAGAGGGTCTCCTTGTTATCTGTCTGGGAGAGGACTGGTAGTTCCGACAGTGTTCTTTTCAGGTGGAGGAGGGCTTTGTCGCATTCTTTGGTCCACTCAAAGGTTGCCTTCTTGCAGAGGAGTTTGAAAAGGGGGGCGCATACTGAGCAGATTTTGCTACAAAACGGGATAACGATGCGAGCATCCCGTTTAGGGATTGGATGGATTTCTTCGAGTTCGGTGTAGAGAATTTGGAGAAGGCCATGCACTTGTCGGAGTTAGCTTCGATTTCTCATTCTGTTAGGTAGAAGCCGGGGAACTTGCCCACTCATACCCCGAACGTGCACTTCTCTGAGTTAAAGCGCATCCTGTACTTCCTGGCCTGCTCGAAGACTTTCTTCAGATGGAGCGTGTGATCGGATTCCTCGTGGAATTTCACAATTATGTCATCCATGTAGACTTCGATCATATCTCTAATCTCTCCTCGGAAGACTTTGTTCATCATTCTTTGGTAGGTAGTGCCAGCGTTTTTCAAGCCAAAGGGCATTACTTTGTAGTGATAGTTGTCCGATTCGGTCATGAAAGCTGTGTACCTTTTATCGCTTTTGGCCATGGGTATTTGGTTATAACTCGAATACGCGTCCATGAACGACAAAAATTTAAAACCATCAGAATTATCAACTAATTTGTCTATGTTGGGGAGGGGATATGCGTCTTTAGGGCGGACCCTTTTAAGATCGGTATAGTCAACACACATGCGCCATTTTCCATTTGATTTCTTTACAAGTACAACATTGGACACCCAAGTAGTGTACTTGGCCTCCAAAATAAAATTTGCCTCTAGGAGGTCTTTTAAAGCTTATTAGGCTGCCTCCGCTTTCTCTGGAGACTGCTTTCGCATACGGTGAGCTATTACCCTAACTGCGGGGTCGATGGTGAGTTGGTGGCAGGCCACCTCCGGATCTATCCCGGGCATCTCTGAGGCACTTCATGTGAATAGATCTGCATTCTCCCAGAGACATGATTTCAGTTGTTTCCTCGCTAGGTCGGGGAGGCCGGTCCCGATCTTCACTTCTCTCCGTGGGTCATCACCAAGCAGGACTAATTCGAACTCGCCATCTGGAATTGGGCGCATCGGATGGGAGGTCTCGCCGCTACTGGTCGATGTGGAAGGGCCGCTCGAGCATGGATGAATCTCCTTCCCCTTTCTTTTCTGGTCCCTCTGGCCGTCCTCGAAGAAACGACTGTCAAGGTCAATGGAGTCGACGCGGGGCAGCAGCTTCGCCTCTTCGGAGCTGCAGGGCAGAGTAGGTTTGCTGGGAGTCTCGGGAGACGGTCAGCGGAGTGTATTCATGAAAATGGCCAGAAGGCCCTTTGTTGTCTCGGGATTCCCGTGGGCGGTCATCCTATATTCTCTTTCCCTGACGAAATGTCGAGGGGTCATCGTGCTTGGAGGACCTGGCACTCTCTTGGTACCTAGAGTCCCAGACGGAGCTCGCAACTTCGTTCTCTTTGTACTGGATGTACGCTTGTGCCTTGAGGAGGAAGGCGTCTAGTGTCGCTGGAGTCTAATTGTCAACTGCCTTGGCAAATTAGGTATGGGGACGGAGTCCTCATTGACAAGAACTTCTTCATATCATTGGTCGTGGAGACCTGGACGACTTCTTTGTTGAACCTTTTGATATAGGCTCGAAGAGGTTCTTATTTCCCTTGAATGATGGCCTCAAGGGAGGCTTCTGTCTTTGGGTGACAATGAGATGCTGTGAAATGCCTAGAGAACATCCTCCCCAACTGCCTCTAAGATGTGATGGATTCGTCAGGAAGCTTCTTGTACCAAGTCATTGCTCCCTTCCTCAGCGTGGTTGGGAATAATCTACATTTGATGGTGCCTCGAACGCCACGGTAGTCGAGCAATGCATCGATATTCTCGATGTGCTCATCAGGATCTATAGTTCCATCGTACGTGCCTAGGGATGGGGGTTTCTCCAGCCCTTTTGGTAGGCGCATGGCCATGATTTCTTGGGACAACAGGCCCCAAGGCTCGTCGTCGCTGCTGCTGCTGGACCTCGACAGAGAGCAGATACTTCATCCAAAGGGAGGATGGTGATCTCGGCAGTGAGATAAAGTTCGTGCTCGAGCCTTGGATTTGGCGGAGGTGAACGCTGCTGCTCTATCCGTGTGTCCCTTCTGGTCCTCTTGGCCCCTGGGGAGTGCTGGCTCCGGGGAGAGATATGGTCGCGCTTTCTGACTGCCAGAGATTCTGGCTCTGGAGGTGCCCGACGGTATCTTTCTCTTTTGGGAGGAGGACTCCGAGATCTCCGGCGCTCTCTCCTCGGCGGAGGAGATCTTGGTCAGATGGACTCTTCTAAGGTTCCTATTCTGGCGTTCTGCTGGAGGATCAGCAGGTTTGTCTTGTTGAGGGCCTCGAGTAGGGCCACCATGGCCGGATCGGCATTGGGCAGAATTAGGATGGGCTGATGGTCCTCTGAGGGCTGGACCCAACGTAGTCAGCGCGAACGGGGGAGGGAGATATGGTGGCTCTATCTCTCTGCTGATGGACGTCGCTCCCAAGAAAAGGGGTTGCTCCGTCAACGTCAGTCTTGCTGATGGGGGAGGATGGCAGTGTTGCGAGCATCGTGGACATTGTAATGGCTAGCCATGATCGGGATCTTGAAAGAACTGTTTTGGTCTTGAGTTTACAAGGAAAGAAAGACGGGGATAACAAAGTTTCTCATAAACGACACCACTGATCTTACCAGTTGATCAGAACCTGGAGTGGCCCAGAGACTACATCTGCAATGCTGGGTTTCAAAGATGAGGAGGGGGCATACCTGCAAGGCACTCTAATGCTAAAGTAAGAATCGGGAGAAAAGAAGGCAAGTACAAATTACGTATATCTTAGGATGATTTAGAATACCTGACCCTCTCAAATGAGAGGGTTTTTATAATGCCCCCAACTCTTGGCCATTGGTCTTTATTTTCAGGGCGAGATACTCGCTCCCAAATAATAGGTAACTTCCAGAAACTAGCCGTTGGGACGGGTAGAGGTGCTCAAAACTAGCTATTGCCACGGGCAAGGGCGTGGTCGCGGGCACGAGCATCGTGACTATTTCTGGATGGTGGAACTGTGCATGACGGGTAGAAATGTTGAGGAGGGGCATCTGATCCTAGAGGTCAACTGGCTAGCCTTCCCCAGCAGAGAGGCAGAAAGGTAAAATGCTTCCCTTTGCCCTTGACTGGCAGGGTTTAGGCAATTTGGCCGTTCTGGGAGGAGAAGTGGATTGTGTCATGCCTAGCCATTGGTTCAGTCCGAAAAATGTTTCTTTTTCTTTTATATTGTAAGTTGGCGTGTCTTTTATTTTAGTCCCTAAATCTTTTCTTTTGGATGAGGTCCTTATATGTTGAGTTTCGTTTGGTTTTAGTCCCTGACGTCAACCCTCTGTTACAAAAAAGTTGAGGTGTCTAACATCTAGTGACGTGGCACCAGTGACTTGGCATCAGAGGATGAAATCCAAAAAAAATTAATTTTAAAAAACATCTTCTTCCTCCTCGATCCATCTTCATCTCCATTTTTTCTCACCTTCAAACTCATTTCCAGCCTCTATTTTATCATGCATAACATCATTCATTGTTCTCAATTGTTCCAAGCATTATTCTCAATTTCTTTCTCACTTTAATCTTCATATCCAAACCCTAGAATGTATATATCCTCTTCTAAGCACTATCGCTTGGGTACTACAGTTCGATTCATTTTTTATCCTATTAAAGCTGATGAAGGAAGGGAAATAGATGTCTCCAATTAACCCTGCTTGCAAACTGAGTTTAAACAGTCAAAACTGTTGATTTACAGATGCTATCAAAATAGGGGGTTCGCCTTTTGGGCTTATTTTGTTGAAAACAATGTCTGGGTAGGGTGTTGGGACGAATGCTCTTCGGTTGATATATGGGATTTTGGGTTTTTGATTAGTGTGGTCGCTAAGATTTTTCAATCTTATACCTACGTATTCCCGGGATACGGAAATCAGAGCGATCTTAGTTCCTCCTATTCTATGGGAGGAAAAAGGTTGTTTTTGGTGTCTTGTTCAACGCCCAAGACGTGAAGCTAAAGGTGGTTTGTATCTTGTTCAAAGCCCAAGATGTGAAGCTGAAGGGTCTATTTGTATCTTGTTCGAAGCCCAAGATGTGAAGCTAAAGAGTTTTGGACTTTTAGAGAGAATTTGTCATCTCTAAAGAGGAGTTGTGGATGTTTGTATACTGAGGCGAGGCACAACTTTGATGCTAAAAGATTGATTGACTCAATTGGGGTTTCCTTATACAAAGCCTAAGAGGAGGCTAAAAGGTTGACTTTTTTGGGGAAAATGTTCTTTCTGTCTTGTACAAAGCCCAAGATTGAGACTAAAAGGGTCTGACTCAACAAGAGAGCCTTTTTATGTGTCTTGTACGAAGCCCAAGACAGAAGCTAAAGAGGTTTGACTCAACAAGAGAGTCTTTTATACTCAACAAGAGAGTGATTTGGTGTCTCGTATGAAGCCCGAGACGGAGGCTAAAAGTTGTTTGACTCAACAAGAGAGTCTTTTATACTCAACAAGAGAGTGTTTTGGTATCTCGTATGAAGCCCGAGATGGAGGCTAAGGGGTGATTCAACAAGAGAATCTTTTATACTCAACAAGAGAGTGTTTTGTGTCTTGTACGATGCCCAAGACGGAGGCTGTAGGATGGGTGAATCAACAACGGAGTCTTTTATACTCAACAAGAGAGTGTTTTTTTATCTCGTACGAAGCCCGAGATGGAGGCTAAAGAGGTTTATTTGACTCAACAAGAGAGTGACTTTCTATCTCGTACGAAGCCTGAGATGGAGGCTGAAGGTGTTAGCTCTGCTGGGGAGAATCATTTGTACAAAGCCCAAGAGGAGGCTAAATATGCCGGTGACTGTTTCAGTTGAGTGACAGGTCCAGTGTTGGATAAAAGAGAAAATTAGTTCTTATATGAGTAATGTTGTACTCATGGGTTTGATTTGAGGGTTGGGATTATTTCCTGTTCTCTAGGGAAACGGGGAATCCACAAGATTTTTGAGACTGTCCAAGTCTACGGGTGTTTTTCCCATTCTTGAAAGGGGATTGAGAATGTCTTTGAGACTCAAGGTTCTTAGACTGTCCAAGTCTAGAGTTTTATCTTTTGTACTGTGCTTAAGAGAAATTAAGAGACAGTACATTTGTGGTAAAAAGATCTAGACTCTTTGAAAGACTGTTCTATTAAGATGACTAATTTATGTTCCTATACCTTTAGGAGGTCGTCGGGACAATTTGTACGAAGCCCAAGAGGAGACTGGAAACTTTTAAGAAGCCGAGGGACAATTTGTACGAAGCCCAAGAGGAGGTTATCTTCCTGGAAAAAGAATCATTATACAAAGCCTAAGAGGAGGCTGTGAAAACTTCTAAGAAGCCTTCGGGTCCTTGTACAACGCCCAAGAGGATGCGGGGATGCTTTTAGGAAGCCTGTGGGTCCTTGCACTAAGCCCAAGAGGAGGTTGATGAATAGTTCCAGAAGGGGTTTCACTTGGAACATTGGCCTTCTGTATATGAACTGTTCAAAGGGGGAATTTCTTAGATCTAGTTATCTAGAAAGTTCTTTACTGTTTGGGTTATGTTGAAATATCTGGGAGAACGTCAGGAGACGAGGTTCTGTCTAGTTCTATACGTAGTTGCCGGGGAAACTCTAAATATCTATACTATTATTACACAGTTGATATGAGTTCATGAAAGAAGACTTACAGTGAAACAGCCCCACAGTACAGTTATATACATATGAAAGCGGTAAATGAAAGCGGGTAAACACTTACTCGGTTGTAGAGCTTCCATGATGTTTGGTTAGTTGTTCAACAAAGAAATTGAAAATAACAGTATGTTACAAAATCAAAGGAGAAAGTACTTTTGAAAGGAAAATTGGGGCTTACAGCTCAAGGAGAGACCTAGGGTTTTATCAGTGATCGCACTGTCGTTTTGTATAGGGACTTATACAAGTGACTGAGGCCCAGGAAAGGTTTTATGTACAAAGGGGGTGGGTCTTATACAATGACTGAGGCCCAAAAATTTTTTGGTTTCAAAAAGAGATTGGGTCCTACACTCTAATAGAGGCCCAAAGGTGGTTTTGAATGGGTCTTATAGCTCGAGGAGAGGCCCAGATGGTTTGTTTTAAACGGGTGATGATCGCGCCGAACTTTTGAAATACAACGGGACTTATACAATGAGTGAGGCCCAAAATAGGTTTGTATTTACAAAGGATTGGGTCTTACACTCTATTAGAGGCCCATGAGTGTTTAGAAAAGTTGGTTAGGGTGAAAATCAGTAAAACCCTAATTTCATCATTTTTAAAGTAATTATCCATAGAAAATTAATTAAGATGATACAAATTCCAAATAAGTTTGAATAAACAACTTGTGATTTTGGTTATAGGTTTGAAAAATGAGGCTTTAATCACAAGATGAATTAAAATCTATTTGGTGTTGATTTTCCAACATGAATATTTATTTTTAAAAGGTTTAAAAACAAATAAAAGGTATTTATTCACAAAAATACTAATTATATTAAATAAATAATATAAATCTATTTTTTTTTGTGGAATAAAATATTTCAACATTTTTGTGATTTTTGCAAAAAGAACCAATCAAAAATAATTAAAATTGAGTGAGTTATTAATTTTTCAAATCATTTAAAATAAATATGAAAAATAACAAAAAAATTAGAAAAAGTGGTAAAAAAGAGATCTGGGGCGAGGGGGATTCGAACCCCATACCTCTCGCTTGCCAATACACACAAACCAGCTGATCAACCACTGGGGCGCAATGCCAATTCATTAATAACATGGCAAGGGAAAAATATATGGAGAACTTGGTTGGAAAACCTGAAGAATGGCGCCATGGTCATCTTCTTCCTCGAGCTCGTGCATGAAGCACCCTATCTCATTCATCTCTCAACCATTTGACATGATTCAAATACCAAACTCGTGTGTTTTTCAACAAGGAACAAGATGGCAATACTTGGTTTTATTTATTTTCAGTGTATAGCAAATTATATCATCATGACCGTATGAACCCTAATTTTGCAAAATTAGTCGTGCAGGCATGGATATGAGGGCTATGATCAAATTTCTTAAGGGGAAACACTCAACATATGATGGCAAGCAATTGACAAAAATATCATGCGAGGAAATATGCATGGATCATGAAGATGGAGTATTGAGGCTTACCTTGACGCAAGCTGAAATGGAACTCTGCACGGATGGTGTTCCAGATGCAATTTGATGATCCCTACAGCTTCAATGGATGTTGTGGAGTGTGTTGCAAACTTTAGAACACTCTGAAAACTTCTGGATCAAGTTGGAGAACTCCAACTGCATAATTGAGGCATAATGGCTTGGTTGAAGAGTGATTTTGAGCTAGGGGTGTTACAGTTGGTGTTTAAGTGTTTGGACACCTCAAATACATCATATGTGACGTGTCTGAGCAATTGGAATGGATGCTTAGGGCTGCAACTCAAAACCCGATGGTGGTTGCTCAAAAATAAAGAAAATTGGCACTTAAGAGAGAATGAGAGAAAGCAGTTCTATAAAGTTCTTTGGGGTGCCTTGAATGATCCATTGGAACCTCTATTTATAGGTGATCAACTTTTGTCTTGGAGGAATAATGAATGGCTGCTGGATCAGATCACCTTCAAAGGGATTGGTTGGACATAAATGCCTCTTGAATTTGGTGTAACAGCTGCTCCAAATAGATCAGCTATGCCTTGACTGAAATTACATTCCTCAGTCACTTTAATTGTTGTTTAATCAGAGAGCTTGACTGAGGAGAGTAAGAATCTTGACAATGCACTATTCCACATTAATGCCCTTTGAATTCAAGGTAAAATGTGACAAAATGCATGAACTTCAAGTTGGAAGATTCCTTGGCTTTGTGACTCAGCTTTGTAGGTTGGATCAGATGCATTGTGATTGGTTTGAGTACATGTGGCATAATAATCCTTGGTTTTGATTCAGAAATCGTGTGTGGCAAGCAAACATGAAAACTGATTTTTTGCAGCAGCATGACTTTGGGCATGGATTCCTCTTGGCTCAAGTTGAATCAATTCATGCTGAGGGGCTCTTTGGATTCTTAGAAACATATGCAACAACATTGATGTTTACCTTTGGACTTGATTCAGCTTGCAACTATGTGAAAAGATCTCACAAGTTTTGATGTTTTCAACAAAATCTGCCTTGGCCAGAATTTTTCTAAGTGTTGGAAAATGATGTATTTTCATGTTTTAGTCATTTTGGCCCAATCATAACTCAGAATCCACAATGAATTGGAGTGAGGTGTAGTTGAAGCTTTTGTAGAGGGTAATGAGAGCTACAAATCCATATTTGGATAGGGAAAAATGGCCTTGTGGTTTAGGAGTTATGATCCTCCAAAGTTGGTACCCTAGCCACTTTGTTCCATAACTTAGAAAAATTTCTAAGTTTTTATGGTTACCCCTTTTACAAGTTATCCCATTTTTCTTTATTTTTCTTGATGAATGATGATTCCAATCATACATTAACATCATTTTAGGGTTAAAAAACCATAATTATGAAAAATCTCAAAAAGTCAAAGTTTGACTTTTGTGCACAGCTGACTTTTTATCAGATGAATTCCAAACTATGCAATCCTCTATGAAATCAAGTCCTTGACCTAAATCAAACTTGATGGATTGATTTCATAGGTGTTATAGGGTGTATTGAATCATGTCCTAGGGTTAGGGAGCATGTCCTGGTAAAAAGTCAAAGATACAGTTGACTGTTCTAGCGAAACCCTAACTATGGTTCAAATGAAATTGAAACTTGTGAATCAAGCTTCTTGGATCAATCCATTGCTGCAAATGGATAAATGTAGTGTGTTAGGGACCCTCAAACCATCTCTTGAGGTATTGGCTCATGATTTGTCCCAAAAGTCAACTTAGGGGTGAATTAGGTCAAGAAACCCTAATTCCTGATCTTTTTTGGCAAATGCATCCCCTGAAGTTAAATTGACTTGATGATTAGGTTCATGATGTCCCTTGGAGCATCATAGGATATGCTTTGAAGCATTGGCTCATGCCCAGAGGAAAGTTTCCATCTGGAGGCCCTGGTCAACCAAAACCCTAATTTGGTGACACTGGCGATCTGGAGGCTTAATCCACCTGGAAGGCTGCAACCTTGTGCTTAATCCTTGATGTGGGAGTCCTCTTGATCCCTTGGGGATATTTGAGAGGTTAGACAAGTTGAAGATCATGTCATTCCTTGATTGATCCTTTGTCTAAGAGCTCTGAGAGGGCTTGAAACCCTAATTTTGATTGTAGTGAATGCTCACCCATCTTTGGGGAGACTAATGAGGTATGATGGTACATCCATATTGTGATGATGATTTGCACAAGGCTTAAATAGTGTTTTCGTCCCTGTAAGTTAGCGAGTTTTTGGTTTTCATCCCTGTAATTTTTTTTTTTTTGATTTTAGTCCCTATATCTTACTTTTGCTTGTTGTTTAGTCCCTAAAGCCAAAATCCGCAGGAAATTCCGAAGGTTTCCTGCGGATTTTCCTCCAGATTTTCCTGCGGATTTTGTTTTTAAGGACTAAAACGAACGTGAATTTGAAATATAGGGACTAAAACCAAAAAAAAAAATTTACAGGGACGAAAACCAAAAACACGCTAACTTATAGGGACGAAAACACTATTTAAGCCTTTGCACAATGATGGGAAATCTTAGTGGTCAAAATTTGGGGTATGACAGATGCCCCTATTTAATCTTCTTGGACCCGAAGGTGTGAATGACGAAGGTATTCGGGCATTCGGGGTGCAAGAGGATTAAATATCGGAATACCCGAAATTTTGATGGTGACTAAGAATGGTAGTTCACGCATCCTTCTTCTTTTGCTAAGCAATGATGCTAAGCAAAGATATCATCTTCAATGGCGAAGAGTGACATCGGCTGAGGGTTTTCTTGCCTTTCAGAGGTTCAAGTTATCAAAGTGGTCGAAGACTGGCTCTAATCCATAAATAAACTAGGAGAGATTACTTAGATGATTCACTTCCTGACGAGGAAAGAACGGACAACTCTACTGACAAGAGAACTTTTATCACCAAGGGATAAGACCGACTAGAGTGATAGTGATGCAATATGAATGTAAATAAAAAATACACGATGTATGTGTGTATATGCTGACAAAATTGACACTACATACAGACTTGTGGATAAACACGACTGGATACTCGGCTACTGTGGGAGACGAAAAGTATCACTGGTTCACGATAGCAATTCTGCCTTGCTTAGGAGAAATAGTCCCTGCGAGGAACTACGTTGGTCGGGCTTAGGAGATGAGAACTCGGTCGGGGTGTGTCAGACGAAACAAGGTCTCTAACACAGTTGATCCTTCATTCAGGCGTACTAGTTTAGAAGGGATACTTTGATTCTGCACTTTGAGGTCCGCTTACATCTGGAGAAGCGATCGATGTTCTTTCGATGTTCAACAATCAAAAGAAATTGCCATCTTTATTTTAAAAGCAAAAAAATTTTATCAAGTAAATCCATTTTTTTTATTTCAAGAATCGTTAATCATATTAAAATGTCGCTCTGTAAGGCTAAAACAAACAAGAAATATAAACAAAAGCACAAGGGCTCAAATTTTATTGATAGGATGGAAATCAGCCAAACGCGTGATTCCAAAGAGTATATACAAAGTTAGAAAATAGTAATTTACAAGGAAAAGGGCTACATCGAAACATAACGACCAATATCCTTCTACCAACTTTGAATTCTGGACATTCTGAGCTTTTGTCAAAAATGACCCTGACTGGAGTTTACCTGACAGTGTAACTGCTGTTGAGGGTTTGCCCCTGTCGAACATAGTTACTTGCCATTATCCCTAATTTTTTCCTGGATCATACTTTGAGGTTTCCAATCCACCGGGATGATTTTTTTATTTTTTTTATTTTTTAGTTTAGGCGAAGTATTTCTTGACTACATCAACATTCGTGGGGTAGGCAAATTCCTCTCTGTCTATGGTTGCAAGTCTCAAGGCGCCGCCTGAGAAAGCTTTCTTGACCACATAGGGACCGTCATAATTCAGAGTCCATTTGCCCCAAGAATCAGTGAGAAATGATGGTATCTTCTTGAGCACAAGGTCTCCTTTTCTGAAGACGCGAGGTCGAACCTTTTTGTCAAACGCCTTCTTCATTCTTTGCTGATACAACTGATCGTGGCATAGTGCCGTCATTTGTTTTTCTTATATCAGATTCAGTTCGTCGTGTTGACTTTGACACCATTCAGCCTCCGTTAGCTTAGCTTACATCAATACCCAGATTTATCGGATCTCTACTTCTATGGGAAGCACTGCTTCCATGCCATATACTAGAGAGAAAGGGGTTGCCCCTGTTGAAGTGCAGACAGAGCAAAGGGTAGCATCTCGTGCCAGTCTTTATAGGTTATAACCATCTTTTGAACAATCTTCTTGATGTTCTTGTTAGTCGCTTCTACCGCTCTGCTCATCTTGGGTCGGTAGGGAGATGAGTTATGGTGTTCGATCTTGAACTCAGCGCGCAACTCTTTCATCATCTTATTGTTCAAGTTGGATCCATTATCCGTAATGATCTGGCTCGGAACACCATAACGGCAGATGAGATTGTTTTTTATAAATCGGACCACCACTTGTCGGGTTACATTAGCGTACGACGCTGCTTCGACCCACTTGGTGAAGTAGTCGATGGCTACTAGAATGAACCGATGTCCGTTTGAAGCCTTGGGCTCAATCATGCCAATCATGATGATTCCCCATATGGAAAAAGGCCATGGAGAAGAAAGAACTTTGAGATGTGTCGGCGGCACATGAATTTTGCCGGAGTATATCTGACACTTATGACACCTCCTCATGTACTTGTAGCAGTCAGATTCCATGGTCAACCAGTAGTACCCTGCTCTCAGAATTTTTCTCGCTATCGTGCGTCCGTTGGCATGATTGTCAAAGGATCCTTCGTGAATTTATTTTATCAGCATCTCTGCTTCTGGTCTATCTACACATCGGAGTAGGACCATGTCGAAGTTTCTCTTATAGAGGGTATCACCGCTCAGGAAGAAGTTGCCAGCCATCCTTCTGAGGGTCTTTCTGTCCTTCCTAGATGCCCCAGGTGGGTATTCTTGTTTCTGAAGGAAGTGCTTGATATTGTGATACCAGGGTTTATCGTCTATGACTACTTCAATCGTGAAGATGTAAGCGGGCCGTTCAAGGCGCATTATGTCTATCTTAGGTAGGTTAGTCTATTGACCTACGCTAATCATGGAAGAGAGAGTGGCTAATGCATCAGCCATGTGATTCTCTTCACAAGAGATATGATGAAACTCGATTCTGTTGAAGAAGGGAAACAACCTTCTCGCGTAATCTTTGTAAGGAATCAGTCCTGATTGGTATGTGTTCCAATCTCCTTTGATCTGATTGATAACTAGGGCTGAATCGCCGTATACGTCCAAGTTCTTGATCCTTAGGTCGATCGCTTCCTCGAGACCCATGATACAAGCTTCATATTCGGCCTCGTTGTTTGTGCATTTGAATGTTAGTCTGGCGGTGAAAGGAATGTGGGTACCCTGATATGTTATAATGATTGCCCCAATTCCGTTTCTGTAATGATTGACAGCTCCGTCAAAGATTAGTCCCCATTGGGAACCTGGTTCTGGCCCTTCACTGGGTAGCGGTTCATCGCAGTCTTTCATTTTTAGATACATGACATCTTCATCTGGGAAGTCAAATCCGACTGATTCCTGACCGTCAATCGGTCTATGAGTCAAATGATCAGCTAAAACACTTCCCTTAACGGCTTTCTGAGCGTGGTACTCTATGTCATATTCTGATAACAACATCTGCCAACGGGCAATCCTTCTCGTGAGAGCAGGTTTTTCAAAGACATACTTGATTGTTTCCATTTCAGAGATCAACCAAGTAGTGTGATGAATCATGTATTGGCGAAGACGTATAGCTGCCCAAGCCAGAGTGCAACAAGTTTTCTCAAGCATAGTGTACCGAGTCTCGCAGTCGGTGAATTTCTTGCTCAGATAGTAGATGGCAGACTCTTTCCTTTTGGATTCATCTTGTTGGCCAAGTACACATCCCATTGAGTCCTCTAGGACTGTGAGGTAGATGATCAGTGGTCTTCCTTCCACTGGAGGTGACAGGATCGGCGGATTCGACAGGTATTCCTTGATACTGTCGAAGGCGGTTTGACAGTCCTCTGTCCAAATGCAGTCCTATTTCTTTTTTAGTAATTTGAAAATCGGCACACACGTTGCGGTCATGAGGAATATAAATCTGGAGATGTAGTTCAAACGTCCCAGGAATCCTCTGACTTGTTTTTCAGTTTTTGGAGAAGGCATTTCTTGAATGGCCTTGACCTTGTCGGGATCAACTTCAATTCCTTTTTGGCTGACGATGGATCCTAAGAGTTTCCCTGAACAGACACCGAATGTGCACTTGTTGGGATTCAAGCAGAGTTTGTACTTTCTCAATTGCTCGAATAGTTTTGACAGGTGGGTCACATGCTCCTCTTCTGTCTTAGATTTTGCAATCATATCATCGACATACACTTTGATTTCTTTGTGTATCATGTCATGAAAAAGAGTTGTCATGGCCCTTTGATAGGTTGCCCCTGTGTTCTTTAGACCGAACGACATTACCTTGTACAAAAGGTGCCCCATGGGGTAATGAACGAAGTTTTCTCCATGTCTTTCGGCGCCATTTTTATTTGATTATAGCCCAAGAATCCATCCATGAAGGAGAAAACTTTGAACTTTGCTGTACTGTCTACCAGCATGTCAATGTGTGGTAAAGGAAAGTCGTCCTTTGGACTAGCCTTGTTTAAATCTCTGTAGTCTACACACATTCTGACCTTTCTGTCCTTTTTCGGAACTGGTACTATGTTGGCTAACCATTGAGGATATTTTGACGTAGCGAGGAAACCCGCGTCAATCTGTTTCTGTACCTCCTCTTTGATTTTGATGGCCATGTCCGGGTGAGTCCGTCTCAACCTCTGTTTTACTGGCGGATATTCTGACCTCAACGGTAGATGATGTTCCACGATGCTGGCATCCAACCCTGGCATATCCTGATAGGACCAAGCGAACATATCGGGGAATTCTCTGAGAAGCTTTGTCAAACTCTCTTTGGCAGTTGGACAGAGCAATGCCCCAATCCTGATTTCTTTTCTCTCTTTTTCTGAACCCAAGTTTACCGTTTCCAACGGCTCTTTGTGAGGTTCAATGGACCTTTCCTCCTGTCTAAGTAGTCGGGAGATCTCCTCTAGAATTTTGTCGTTATTTTCTTCTTCAGCCTCAAATACCGGGAATTTAAAGTTGGGAGAAGGCATCGGATCGTATGTTTCAACTGGGTTTAAAACAAGCAATCTGCATGACGTGATGATTTGTTTTAGAAGAGATAGAGAGAATGCAAGAGTGTGTGCAGTGTAAATTTTTTTTACTGCTTGTTTTATTGTTTGAATTGTTTTTTAGGATTACCATTTTCTGAAAAAGCGAAAAGAGAAAACAGCAATTAATGCAGAAATTACAGAACAACTTTATTTTATTAATAAACAAGTTGATTCTTGAAACTACAGTCCTATAAAACAAAACTCCGTCGCTTTGGGCGAAGTGAAGAGGGATATTTACAGAAAGTAAGCCCTATCAAAACATCAGTTTCACCTGGGCAGGGTGAAAGGTTAAAGTAAAGACGGCAATTACTTAGACTTATGAACGATCTTCGGAACATTGACTGCAACCCATTGGCGGCGAACTCCTCGGTGAATCACAAAGTCTGGTACCTTCCTTGATTTGTCTTTAGAAATGACATTGATTTCTGGTGAAGCAGGATCATTGGAATCTGTCTCCCAGGCAGAGTTGTCGTAGGAGGATTCCTCAGTTGTATTTTGCGTAGTATTTGTACTCTCAGCTGTATCTCCCCATCCAGTTGGCTGGATATCTTCGAGCCTAATACGAGAGCTTTCAGGAGTGGTGTACTTGACCAAGTAGTCGTATTTTCCACTCGGTTGTCCCAAGGTATCCCACACTTCTTTGGAACTAGAGGAGTCATCCCTCTCAATGACGTTGACCTCGGGAAAAGCATAGTTAATGAATTCTAGTCCTGTAAACGTTACGAATTCATCGTCGTGCTAGGTATTTTCAGGATAACCTGGGTGTTGATCCCATGACATGGTGGGGACGCAGGTATTCTTTCCAATGATGCCCAGCTGATTTTCATTGTTCGGCTGGCTCTCTTGCCCCAAGTCTCCTGGGTAAGGCTGCCACATTGGCAAGCCATCCATCGGGCCATAATAGTTGTGGTCAAAGTTGTCTTTCATTAGAGTGTCTTCCTCTAATGAGTTTGGAGGAGCACGACATCCTTCCGGATCATAATCTCCGTATATCATTTCGACATCTGACCGAGGTATACATCTCGGACTCTGTGCGGGAAAACAAAATGGAGTTTGCGTTCGTCCTGAGACATATAACTGTCCTCGTTGAGATAGAACCTCCATTCTTCATCCATATCGGAAGACTCATCTTTATTGATGGTATGCACTTCTTGAGTCACTGGTTGAAGGAAGCCTCCACTGTGGAAGAAGTTCTGAATGGGATGAAAACTTTTATTATTTGCAGCCGTCTGAGTACAGGTTGAGGAAAAGCCAAGACCTTTCTTTTTCTTATTGTCAGTAGGAATGACAAGCTGCCCCCATCCTGTTGTATTGGTACTCTCGACCACTTTGATAGCATCTTTGTACGAGGAAATGAAAGTTCCCCATCGGATTAGTCATCATCGTGTAGCGAAAGCGCTTGGAACTGAGTTCCAATTACCCCCTCCGGTTCTACATAAGTGGATGACGATAAGTTGCTTACAAGCAAGGCCTGTTCTCCACAGACTGTGGCGAGTTGGCCGTTCTGGACGAACTTTAGCTTTTGGTGGAGGGTTGAAGTGACCGCCCTAGCCTGATGTATCCAAGGTCTTCCTAATAAACAACTGTATGTTTCCCGGATGTCCATGACCTGGAAAGTGACTTGGAAAGTGTGAGGACCGATAGTTATGGGAAGGTCGACTTCGCCGATAACCGTTTTTTTGGATCCGTCAAATGCTTTGACGACGACCTCGCTGGTTCTCATCGGGGGACCTTTGAATGATAATTGCATCAAAGTGGACTTCGCATAACATTTAGGGTTGACCCTGTGTCTACCAGTACGTTGGCTAAAGCATCGTCCTGGAAGTTGACTGTAATATTGAGCGCCATGTTATGACGGCGACCTTCTTCAGGTAATTCCTCATCACTAAATCCCAAGTTATTGCAGGAAGTGATGTTAGAGACAATGTTATCGAACTGTCTGATTGTTACATCCTGTTCCACGAAGGCCTGGTCCAAGACTTTCTGTAGAGCTTCCATGTGCGCTTCTGAACTGAGTAACAGTGATAATACTGAGATCTTTGAAGGAGTTTACAACAATTGATCAACAATGTTGTATTCACTCTTCTGGATGAGCTTCAACATCTCATCATTGTTTTTCGAAAGGTCGGGATTACTGGATTGACCGACTGGTGGATTGGGTACTTTTGTCTGAGGTTCCTTTTCTCTGCTGGGTTCTCCAACTCCTCTGTTGAAGATTCGACCACTCCGTGTTACTCGACTGATGTCTGTAATATTCAAGATGGAGGGTAATGGAATTTCTTTTCCATTCTCAATTATTGTTGCACCGTATTTGTAAGGGATAGCCTTTGGTGATTCATACGGTAATGGTCCCGGTAGATAGATGACTATGGGAGCCTTCTGATTTTTCTGACCATCGTACGTAATTTCGATCCGTTCCCAGTTGGGTACTCTCGATTCTTCAAGTAGAGGGATGATGGCACAAACATCCCTAGTCCTCTGATGATCAGAGATTACGACAACATCCTCGATTTGATCAGCGAGATAGTTGACTGATCCAGAACTTGAGCATGGTTGAATCTCTTTGCGGTCCAACTGAATTTGAAGGGTTCCTCGCACGAAGTAGCATCCTTGATTATCCACTGAGCAAACTCCACACCGCTCATAGTTGTGTGGTGGCACCTGGCCACGTCCACTTTGAATACAGTGTAACCTGACGAGGTCTGTTTCCATCGACCGAACATCCTGACTTTGATATCTAGTAGGATTTTCGCTAGTGATACTAATTTGCTGGGTGTCTTCATCCATATAGATTGGAAGCCACCAATGGTTCAACAAGTGCTAAAGTGTTTCTTAGACAAGGGTATAACCCTGATCATTTTCGTAACCCGCTTTGCAGCTCTGATAATCATGTGATACTAAGAACCCGAGTCGAACCTGTTTAGCATGTAACTCCACCAGGCTGGTATTCATCAGGCGAACATCGAAGATTTGAATCATGTTGATTTGAGAATGATTCCTATCATGGTAGTCTTGGATCCATCCAAGATCCATTTGACGCTGGAGGGCCCCTTGTACAAAAGAGCATCCCTATTTGTTTACCGAGCAAGTCAGACAGGAATTGTACTCATGCCGCGCCAGATTATGATTATGGCTTTGCCTTGAGTGCATCACCACTAAGTTGGAATTCATTGCACGGATGTCGTGGTTCTGAATGATGTTGGAATTCGTATAAACCATGTTAACTCCATGAACTCGGTGCTCTTAGATCCATCTGAGATCCATCTGTTCCTGTAGAACTTATTGCACCACGGAACATCCTTGATTACTATTAGAGCAGACATTACACTGGTGATAATTATGAGGTGGCATATGGCCATATCCACTCTATCTATAATGCATCTTAACCAAGTTGGCCCTCAATAAGAGTACATCGTGAATTTGATAGACGTTGTTAGACTCTCCCTCTATCAGATTGACTGTAGCTTTCTCATGTTGAGGCAGCGGGTTCGTGAGAACATTCAAATTCATATCTTTGAAAGATAAGACCCTGCTCCTAACAAGCTTTTGTACATCGGATTTGAAACTGAGACAGTTCTCTATGTTATGCCCTGGTCCTCCTTGATGCTAAGGGCAAGTCTGATCCACCTTAAACCAAAAAGGCAGATTTTTCGTTACTGTAAGAGGAGACTTAGTCTGGACATGCCCCTTGGCCAGTAGTAACAAAAATAGTTCTGCGTACGATACGGGTATAGGATCAAATCCTGGTGGCCGTGTTGTACGGTTGTTGTTGTATTGAGGACGAGCCTGCTGAAGAGGCTGTTGTGTCATTTGCTGAAATTGTTGCGAAAGTGGTTGGATTTGAGCAACCTGAGGTTGATACGTAGAAACAGGTGCAGGGTTGATAGTAGGAGTTACAGCTGCTACTGGTTGGTACTGTCGCCTTTGTCTTTCGAGAGAGATATTCCCAATATCTTGCTTTTTTTTCTTAGGGAGAGCACTACTGTATTTTTTAGTACCGCTTGACGACCCAGTGTCTTTGACTAAACTTCCTTCTCGAACAGCTTCCTCGAGACGCACTCCCATACCGACCATTTCGGTGAAGTCGCTGGGCGCACTGGCAACCATTCTATCGTAGTAAAATGAGCTCAAGGTCTTTAAGAAAATCTTTGTCATCTCTTTTTCCTCAAGAGGTGGACAAATTTGAGCAGCAATTTCACGTCATCTCTGAGAGTATTCCTTAAAGGTTTCCTTGTCCTTTTGCGATATTGATCTGAGTTTATCTCTGTCTGGTGCCATGTCCAAATTGTATTTATATTATTGGACGAAGGCAGTGCCAAGATCTCTGAACGTGTTGATCGTAGCGCGGTTTAAACCCATGTACCATTTTAAGGCGGCACCGGTTAAACTATCCTGAAAGTAGTGAATTAGTAGATCCTGATTCTCCGTCTGATCTGACATTCGCCGAGCGTACATCACCAAATGGCTTTGAGGGCAAGAGTTACCCTTGTATTTTTCAAAATCAGGCACCTGGAACTTGTGTGGGACTTTCACATTGGGGACCAAGCAGAGATCTGCGGCGTCCTTCCCAAATAAATCCTGACCGTGAATTGCTTGCAATTCCTTCTGCATTTCCAAGAACTACTCCTGGAATTCATCCATTTTGTCAAACATAGTTTCCTTTCTACCAGAAGGTATCTGTGGAATTTGTCCTTCCGGGACAGTGTGCACCACAGTGGGTGGTACTGTTACTACGACAGTGAATCTTGGCATTTCCCGAAGTTTGTAACCTTCAGGAGTTGTTGGTATGCCCCTGGCATCTTCGCTTTCCCAAAGTTTGTAACCTTCAGGCCCAGCGGCTCCTGCTGAAGTTTCCAGATCTCCAGTGATCGGCGGAATATATCCTTCCGGGATATAGTTGGGTGGCATGCCCCAAGGACGATCTTTCGGCATTCTGTACCTAGGATCAAACTTCTCCACTATCGGCGTTGAGGTGATCTCTGAGATCACAGTTCTTTGTAGCTGAGCTTCTTCCATGGCTTACATGTCGTTACGAAGCTTTCTCATATCCTCTCTCATAGCGTCGATCTCTTCTTTCAACTCTCTGTTCTCTTCCTCGAGATCATCCATCTTTTTCTGACGATTGGCCCGAGTATTGTATGAATGAGATAGTTTGACTCTAGAACCGAGACACAAACTGAGATTCGTAGGTAAGAAGAATACGTGACGTGGGAATGATGGATACAATGATTATATTAATTGTTTTTTTTTGTTTACTCAAAGTAAACTTTGACAATTAGATTGCAAATATCAAACAGTGGGGAAATCCCCATTTCATTGAATTCAAAGGATTGTAGAAATGGAAATACAGTAGATTACAAAGTGCAGAAACAGAAACCTAAGCTAATGGATCCCGAGTCCTCTCTGAGGAGAACTCAGGTGCTGATTCTAGTACTCTCCTTTTCTTGGACCGGGGCTCTTGGGCCGTTGTCGGGTTGTCATTCCTTTGCCAAGTGAAAGGAGTGAGCAAATTCCTTTGGTCATCCTGATTTTCTACAGCATGTTGCTCCAAAATCTCAATTAGAGCATCCTTATCCTTCAGCAGTTGCTGTATTTTGGTACACTCCATATTGAGAATGTGGTACTTGTTCTTCCAAGACCTCCTTTCCTGTTGAACTTTGTTGAGAGTAACCTGAAGCTTTTCCACTTCAGTCATGAAGTACATGACAGATTCCATTGGCGGAAGAACTCTGTGACGAGGATAAGGCATCTTTAGCTTGAGAGCTCTAGTTTGTACCCAGTGGAGATAAGGCTCCACAGAGACACAGTCCGGTTTTCCTAGAGACTCCCGTCCTTTCTTATGAACATGTTTCCAAGCGTGCACTATTTCCGTCTTTAGTGCCCTGTCATTTTCTCCTCCTTGAAGAAAAGACCTTCTAGATGAGCATTACGCGGGACATGCCTCATCGGGTATCCAAATTGACGACGAACTAAAACTGGATGGTAATTGATTCCTCCTTTAGTTCCTATGAGGGGTGCGTTGGGGAAGTTTCCACAACGGTCAATGATCCTGATCCCGTCATAAATCCTATTGCACCAATCTATGTCAGAGTTGGTAAGAGACATGATTTTCTATGACCAACGTAAGGCACTCTTATGATCCCAAAAAGCGGCAGACTTAGGCAAATGGGAGATAAATCATTTGTATAGCAGGGGTACACATCACGTGATCTCCCCTCCGCTGTACAAATTCCCTAAGTGTACAGAATGATACGCATCTGTGAGCAGGGTTGGTACGGCGTTTCCAATGAGAAAAACCTTAATGGGGTTGATATCTACAAAGTTATCGATGTTGGGAAACAAAAATAACCCATAGGTGAGCAAAACAAAGATGCTTTCAAAAGCAATCACGTTCCCTATACTAGCAAAGTATAGAGCCTTCTTTACCAGAAACTTGGCTGGTAAACCTGGGAGCCCAACCTTAGTGGTCATGTGAGTCTCAACTTCTGACTCATCCAAATAGATTGCTCTTGCAATGGTTTGATCCTTTGGAATTTCTTCCAGTCCAGAAAATGGAGCTCGATCAGTGATATGTAAATCAGTCAGATGAGAATACTCCTCCAACGTTGGTGCGAGCTAGTAATCCGGGAATGTGAAACAGTGATAGACCGGATCGTAAAACTGAATTAGTGCCTCCAGGATTCCCTCAATTACATGGACCCTTAACAGAGGTAGCAAACCTCAATACTTGGCTTTGAAAGCGTCAGGGTTAGTGATCATCCTTGCTAATCCTCTCAAATCCTCTAGTTTTGGAACCTTGAAGGTATACTTGTGAGTTTTCCGTCTACCGAAATCCATGAGTACAATCCTTTTCTCTGACATTTGCAATCATTGTCTTAGTTTAATTTGAAAAAGAGAGACTAGAAGAGAAAATTTTATTTGTTTAATGTTTTTAAAATGAATGCATGAATGTAGCACACAAAAACATAAAAAAAACACGGGGTCAAAGGGTCGGTGTCATGAAGTCAAAGCTCTACCCCCCCTAAAGGTTTATACTAGTGACTTTTGTACCTGTCTCTCAAAATCATTAATTCTTGTCGAGATCACATCAGCGGGCCGGGAACCGTGATGTAATTCGAAGAATCTCAGAAGAGGGTAGTATCGCGTAACAACTATTTCCGATAGCTTCCGCACTACTGAAAGAGGTTTTTCCTAGGTGTATACTCAATCTTTCCACATGCGGCATCACACGCATTCCCATTAGCAGAAAAATAAACACAAATATCAATTAGGAAAAGCAGTATATATATTTGTCCTAATGTCCTAGACTTTTTAAGAGCTATGAATCCTATGATCCTAACAGAAAATGGCTCCCCGGCGGAGGCGCCATTCTGTGGTACCTTCCCCACGTAATGGTTTTGACCTAAGATCCTAGTGAAGGCTGATCCTAACAATAACATTGGTCCCCAGTGACATCACCATGCCTGTGACACCTTGAATTCAGGATTTTCATCCCTTGGGGAAACAAGAAAGAATGTCTCCCACTGTGGTCGCCATTTTTCTGTAGCGCGATTTTTGTGGTTTCGAAGCACTATCGCTTGGGTACTACAGTTCGACTTATTTTTTATCCAATTAAACCTGGTGAAGGAAGGGAAATAGATGTCTCCAATTAACCCTGCTTGCAAACTGAGTTTAAACAGTCAAAATTGTTGATTTACAGATGCTATCAAAATAGGGGGTTCGCCCTTTGGGGTTATTTTGTTGAAAACAATGTCTGGGTAGGGTGTTGGGACGAATGCTCTTCGGTTGATATATGGGATTTTAGGTTTTTGATTAGTGTGCTCGCTAAGACTTTTCAATCTTATGCCTACGTATTCCCGGGATAGGGAAATTAGAGCGATCGTAGTTCCTCCTATTCTATGGGAGGAAAAAGGTTGTTTTTGGTGTCTTGTTCAACGCCCAAGACGTGAAGCTAAAGGTGGTTTGTATCTTGTTCAAAGCCCAAGATGTGAAGCTGAAGGGTCTATTTGTATCTTGTTCGAAGCCCAAGATGTGAAGCTAAAGAGTTTTCGACTTTTAGAGAGAATTTGTCATCTCTAAAGAGGAGTTGTAGATGTTTGTATACTGTGGCGAGGCACAACTTTGATGCTAAAAGGTTGATTGACTCAACCGGGGTTTCCTTATACAAAGCCTAAGAGGAGGCTAAAAGGTTGACTTTTTCGGGGAAAATGTTCTTTCTGTCTTGTACAAAGCCCAAGATTGAGACTAAAAGGGTCTGACTCAACAAGAGAGCCTTTTTGTGTGTCTTGTACGAAGCCCAAGACGGAAGCTAAAGGGGTTTGACTCAACAAGAGAATCTTTTATACTCAACAAGAGAGTGATTTAGTGTCTTGTATGAAGCCCGAGACGGAGGCTAAAAGTTGTTTGACTCAACAAGAGAGTCTTTTTTACTCAACAAGAGAGTGTTTTGGTATCTCGTATGAAGCCCGAGATGGAGGCTAAGGGGTGATTCAACAAGAGAATCTTTTATACTCAACAAGAGATTGTTTTGTGTCTTGTACGATGCCCAAGACGGAGGCTGAAGGATGGGTGACTCAATAAGGGAGTCTTTTATACTCAACAAGAGAGTGTTTTTGTATCTCGTACGAAGCCCGAGATGGAGGCTAAAGAGGTTTATTTGACTCAACAAGAGAGTGACTTTCTATCTCGTACGAAGCCTGAGATGGAGGCTGAAAGTGTTAGCTCCACTGGGGAGAATAATTTATACAAAGCCCAAGAGGAGGCTAAATATGCTGGTGACTGTTTCAGTTGAGTGACAGGTCCAGTGTTGGATAAAAGAGAAAATCAGTTCTTATATGAGTAATGTTGTACTCATGGGTTTGATCTGAGGGTTGGGATTATTTTCTATTCTCTAGGGAAACGGGGAATCCACAGGATTTTTGAGACTGTCCAAGTCTACGGGTGTTCTTCCCATTCTTGAAAGGGGCTTGAGAATGTCTTTGAGACTCAAGGGTCTTAGACTATCCAAGTCTAGAGTTTTATCTTTTGTACTATGCTTAAGAGAAATTAAGAGACAGTACATTTGCGGTAAAAAGATCTAGACTCTTTGAAAGACTGTTCTATTAAGATAACTAATTTCTGTTCTTATACATTTAGGAGGTCGTCGGGACAATTTGTATGAAGCCCAAGAGGAGGCTATCTTCCCGAAGAAAGAATCATTATACAAAGCCTAAGAGAAGGCTGTGAAAACTTCTACGAAGCCGTCGGGTCCTTGTACAACGCCCAAGAGGAGGCGGGGATGCTATTAGGAAGCCTGTGGGTACTTGCACTAAGCCCAAGAGGAGGCTGATGAATAGTTCCAGAAGGGGTTTCACTTGAAACATTGGCCTTCTGTATATGAACTGTTCAAAGGGGGAATTTCTTAGATCTAGTTATCTAGAAAGTTCTTTACTGTTTGGGTTATGTTGAAATATCCGGGAGAACGTCGGTAAACGAGGTTCTGTCTAGTTCTAGACGTAGTTGCCGGGGAAACTCTAAATATCTATACTATTATTACACAGTTGATATGAGTTTATGAAAGAAGACTTACAGTGAAACAGCCCCCACAGTACAGTTATATACATATGAAAGCGGTAAATGAAAGCGGGTAAACACTTACTCGGTTGTAGAGCTTCCATGTTGTTTGGTTAGTTGTTCAACAAAGAAATTGAAAATAACAGTATGTTACAAAATCAAAGGAGAAAGTGCTTTTGAAAGGAAAATTGGGGCTTACAGCTCAAGGAGAGGCCCAGGGTTTTATCAGTGATCGCACTATCGTTTTGTGCAGGGACTTATACAAGTGACTGAGGCCCAGGAAAGGTTTTCTGTACAAAGGGGATGGGTCTTACACTCTCTCAAGAGGCCCAAAAATGATTAAAAGTGAACAAAATATGGTGCTTATAGCTCAAGGAGAAGCCTAATGGTCAATTTTAAAAAGGGCGACGATCGCGCCGAGGTTTTGAAAACACCGTGGGTCTTATACAATGACTGAGACCCAAAAGTTTTTTCGTTTCCAAAAGGGATTGGGTCTTACACTCTAATAGAGGCCCAAATATGATTTTGAATGGCTCTTATAGCTCGAGGAGAGGCCCAGATGGTTTGTTTTAAACAGGCGATGATCGCGCCGAACTTTTGAAATACAACGGGACTTATATAATGAGTGAGGCCCAAAATAGGTTTGTATTTACAAATGATTGGGTCTTACACTCTATTAGAGGCCCATGAGTGTTTAGAAACGTTGGTTAGGGTGAAAATCAGTAAAACCCTAATTTCATCATTTTTAAAGTAATTATCCAAAGAAAATTAATTAAGATGATACAAATTCCAAATAAGTTTGAATAAACAACTTGTGATTTTGGTTATAGGTTTGAAAAATGAGGCTTTAATCACAAGATGAATTAAAACCTATTTGGTGTTGATTTTCCAACATGAATATTTATTTTTAAAAGGTTTAAAAACAAATAAAAGGTATTTATTCACAAAAATAATAATTATATTAAATAAATAATATAAATCTAATTTTTTTGTAGAATAAAATATTTTAACATTTTTGTGATTTTTTGCAAAAAGAACCAATCAGAAATAATTAAAATTGAGTGAGTTATTAATTTTTCAAATCATTTAAAATAAATATGAAAAATAACAAAAAAATAAGAAAAAGTGGTAAAAAAGAGATCTGGGGCGAGGCGGATTCGAACCCCAGACCTCTCGCTTGCCAATACACACAAACCAACTGATCAACCACTGGGGCGCAATGCCAATTCATTAATAACATGGCAAGGGAAAAATATATAGAGAACTTGGTTGGAAAACCTGAAGAATGGCGCCATGACCATCTTCTTCCTCGAGCTCGTGCATGAAGCACCCTATCTCACTCATCTCTCAACCATTTGACATGATTTAAATACCAAACTCGTGTGTTTTTCAACAAGGAACAAGATGGCAATACTTGATTTTATTTATTTTCAGTGTATAGAAAATTATATCATCATGACCGTATGAACCCTAATTTTGGAAAAGCAGTCGTGCAGGCATGGTTATGAGGGCTATGATCAAATTTCTTGAGGGGAAACACTCAACATATGATGGCAATCAATTGGCAAAAATATCATGCGAGGAAATATGCATGGATCATGAAGATGGAGTTTTGAGGCTTACCTTGATGCAAGCTGAAATGGAACTCTACACAGATGGTATTCCAGATGCAATTTGATGATCCCTACAGCTTCAATGGATGTTGTGGAGTGTGTTGCAAGCTTTAGAACACTCTGAAAACTTCTGGATCAAGTTGGAGAACTCCATCTGCATAATTGAGGCATAATGGCTTGGTTGAAGAGTGATTTTGAGTTAGGGGTGTTACAGTTGGTGTTTAAGTGTTTGAACACCTCAAATACATCATATGTGATGTTTCTGAGCAATTGGAATGGATTGCTTAGGGCTGCAACTCAAAACCCAATGGTGGTTGCTCAAAAACAAAGAAAATTGGCACTTAAGAGAGAATGAGAGAAAGCAGTGCTATAAAGTGCTTTGGTGTGCCTTGAATGATCCATTGGAACCTCTATTTATAGGTGATCAACTCTTGTCTTGGAGGAATAGTGAATGGCTGCTGGATCAGATCACCTTCAAAGGGATTGGTTGGACATAAATGCCTCTTGCATTAGGTGTAACAGCTGCTCCAAATAGATCAACTAAGCCTTGACTGAAATCACATTCCTCAGTCACTTTAATTGTTGTTTAATTAGAGAGTTTGACTGAGGAGAGTAAGAATCTTGACAATACACTATTCCACATTAATGCCCTTTGAATTCAAGGTAAAATGTGACAAAATGCATGAACTTCAAGTTGGAAGATTCCTTGGCTTTGTGACTCAGCTTTGTAGGTTGGATCAGATGCATTGTGATTGGTTTGAGTACATGTGGCATAATGATCCTTGGTTTTGATTCCGAAATCGTGTGTGGCAAGCAAACATGCAAACTGATTTTTCCAAAACAGCTTGCAGCAGCATGACTTTGGGCATGGATTCCTCTTGGCTCAAGTTGAATTAATTCGTGCTGAGAGGCTCTTTGGATTCTTAGAAACATATGCAACAACATTGATGTTTACCTTTGGACTTGATTCAGCTTGCAACTATGTGAAAAGATCTCACAAGTTTTGGTGTTTTCAACAAAATCTGCCTTGGCCAAAAAATTTCTAAGTGTTGGAAAATGATGTATTTTCATGTTTTAGTCATTTTGGCGCAATCATAACTCAGAATCCATAATGAATTGTTGTGAGGTGTAGTTGAAGCTTTTGTATAGGGTAATGAGAGCTATAAATCCATCTTTGGATGGGGAAAAATGGCCTTGTGGTTTAGGAGTTATGATCCTCCAAAGTTGGTACCCTAGCCACTTTGTTCCATAACTTAGAAAAATTTCTAAGTTTTTATGGTTACCCCTTTTACAAGTTATCCCACTTTTCTTGATTTTTCTTGATGAATGATGATTCCAATCACACATTAACATCATTTTAGGGTTAAAAAACCATAATTATGAAAAATCCCAAAAAGTCAAAGTTTGACTTTTGTGCACAGTTGACTTTTTATCAGATGAATTCCAAACTGTGCAATCCTCTATGAAATCAAGACCTTGACCTATATCAAACTTGATGGATTGATTTCATAGGTGTTATAGGGTGTATTGAATCATGTCCTAGGGTTAGGGAGCATGTCCTGGTAAAAAGTCAAAGATACAGTTGACTTTTCTCGCGAAACACTAAATGTGGTTCAGATGAAATTGAAACTTGTGAATCAAGCTTCTTGGATCAATACATTGTTGCAAATGGATCAATGTAGTGTGTTAGGGACCCTTAAACCATCTCTTGAGGTCTTGGCTCATGATTTGTCCCAAAAGTCAACTTAGGGGTGAATTAGGTCAAGAAACCCTAATTCCTGATTTTTTTTTGGCAAATGCATCCCCTGAAGTTAAATTGAGTTGATGATTGGGTTCATGATGTCCCTTGGAGCATCATAGGTTATGATTTGAAGCATTGGCTCATGCCCAGAGGAAAATTTCCATCTGGAGGCCCTGGTCGACCAAAACCCTAATTTGGTGACACTAGCGATCTGGAGGCTTAATCCACCTGGAAGGCTGCAATCTTGTGCTTAATCCTTGATGTGGGAGTCCTCTTGATCCCTTGGGGATATTTAAGAGGTTAGACAAGTTGAAGATCATGGCATTCCTTGATTGATCCTTTGTCTAAGAGCTCTGAGAGGGCTTGAAACCCTAATTTTGATTGTAGTGAATGCTCACCTATCTTTGGGGAGACTAATGAGGTATGATGGTACATCCATATTGTGATGATGATTTGCACAATGATGGGAAATCTTAGTGGTCAAAATTTGGGGTATGACTGTGTGTTGTTGTAAAGGTGTTAAAGCAAATTTTTTGTGTGGAATTTTCCATGTTGGCTCTACAAATAGTTAAATTTATGGGTTGTTTATATTCTTCAATGGTAGAAGTGTTTGCATATTATTAGATTCATGACTTTACCAACCTTACTTCCTTACTAGTTAAATACTTCATTTTTCTAATGTTAGTCAAGAGCTTTGGAGATGCACCATTGATTTAAAAACCTTTTATTGTGAAACCCAAAATTAGGGACTAAAAAAAAAAAAATTTTATTTAGGGACTAAAACAAAAAAATATGCCAACTTAGTGGGACGAAAAGACTATTTAAGTCAGAATTTTGAGTTTGTGTTCATATCTTCATCCTCAACCTTCATACAAACCTGAAATTTTTTCAAACCCAGAATTAATGTTGAAATTGATACTATAACACCAATGACTCGATTTTAGCTTAAATAAATGCTATAAAATTCAAGAAAAAGTGTCAAAGAAAGAGTGAATAATAAAGCTACATATTTAAAAAAAAATATTTTGAAAAAATTATGGGTTTGTATGAATGTTGGAGATGAATATATGAACACAAGCCCATAATTAGGGGCTAAAACAAAAAAAAAAGTTTAGATTACAGGGACTAAAACCAAAAATGTGTCAACTTACAAGGACGAAGATACTATTTTATCCAGAAGTTTGGGTTTGTGTTCATATCTTTATCCCTGACATTCATACAAATCCACAATTTTTTCAAACCATTTTTTTTTCTTTGAAATGGTTTTGATCAAGAATTGGCATAGAGTTTGAAGGTGAGAAAAATGGAGGTTGGAGATGGAGTTTTAAAGTGAGAAAAAATGGAGGATGAATATGAATTGGGGAAGAAGATGTTTTGTAAAATTACTTCTTTTTTGGATTTCGTCCTCCCATGCCATGTCATTGGTGCTGTGTCACTGGGCGTTTAACACCTTAGTTTTTTTGTAACAGAGGGTTGACGTCAGGGACTCAAACCAAATGAAACTCAACATATAAGGACCTCGTCCAAAAAAAAGGAAAAATACCCTTTTTGGTTATTTAACTATACCTTGAGATCCATTTTGGTTCCTCAATTTTAAAAGAGGCCAAAGTGATCCTTTAACTGTTCAAATAGTGCTACAGAAGTCCTTTCCATCCATTATGCTCAAACTACATTTATTTATGTATGTGTGGCAGGTGAGTTAGCTTTGAAATGTCATCTTCTTCGTTTCCAACCTAAAATGTCATCTTCTTCGTCCCTTTCTTGTTAGGTTTTTGGTCAAATTGAATTAGGGTTTATCAATTGCAAAATTCTCTACTGAAATTGCTTGTGGAAATTGAAGGAACCATCAACAATGAATTATGGGCGTTGTTTAAACCAATCTAATCAGAAGAGCTCTGAAAATCTTGATTCCAATGTACACACAAGCTCAAATCTCCGATAGAAACCCATATGTCATTGTGGAGACATGGCTGTTCTTCGCAGGGCATCAACCGTTACGAGTTTTGGAAAACAATTTTGGGGATGTCGACATTTTAAGGTAAGAATGAATTTGAAAATTTTCTTCTTCATATTGTGTTCTGATATAAACCATTTTCCTAATTCACACAGGGTTTTACGCAAGTTGTTGTGGATTTTTTATATTGGTTCTATGAGGATGTGGTAGATGAGAGTGACCAATTTATGAAGAAGCAAAAAAAAATAGGTTGGAGAAGCTAGCAAAAGAAGTTGATGCAGCAAAAATGGAGGTTGAAAATCTTAGGGCTACAAATGAGGAACTGAAGTAACAATTGAAGGAACTTCAAATTCAAATGAAGAAGATGGAGAAGTGGGAAAATTTTGGAAGATTATGTTTTGTATTGTTTTTGTGTGTTGGTATTTAGTATGTTGTAATAAGTGTATCAGTTTGAATCTATTTGTATCAGTTTGAATGGCATAAGTGTATCAGATAATTTGTTTCCAGCTTGTAAGAATAGTTAATGTTTGTATTAATTAATGTAATTGTGTTATGTTGCATTTGTTTGCATCAGTTGAATGGTTTATATCAGTTTGAATGGTTTACATCTGTTGTTATCAGTTTGAATGGTTTACATCATTTAACACATAATTGTTATCAATGGCATAATTGTATCATTGGTTTGTTACACATTTTATCAGTTGAGACTAATTATTTGGTTTACATCAGTTGACACATGAAGCCAACATATTTTGTGGTATAAACTAAAATATATTATACCAAAATAGATAAAATAAGGCACAATTGATTTACACTAAAAGACATTACTAATATGTGGAGTATACCACTATTATTCTACATTACAACATAGGTTCAAAACACATAACATATTCTGCATAACAACATAGGTTCAAAACACAATACATATCCAAAACACACTGCATAAGAACACAGGTTCAACCTTAAACTAATTTGTAATTTAAACTAAGTTCAATAGACAACAAACAGACAATTATAACTTAAACTATATTTTCTTTTTTGGTGTGGTTCTCTTTGTTGGTGTATTCCTTCTTATTGTTGGCCCAACTGCACTCTTAGCTACACCCAATCTATTTGTAGGTCCTGATGGTACAAATGGTGTTTACGGCCTCCTAACAGGTAGCTTCTTTTCCTTTCCATGAGTTAATTGTTGAGATGTTTAAGTAGCTAGTTGGGATGCCCTCTTAATAGTTATCTTCTTTGACCTTCCATAAGTTTCTTATTGAGTAGCTTGTTATTAAGTAGCTGGTAGTTGAGATGGTTGTTGAGATGCTTGTTGTTGAGATGGTTGACTAGTTGGTGTCACCTTACAAGTAAGTTTGTTGTGACCTGGTTTCTTGCACCTATTACACTTGACAATGAAACCAGTTTTTCTCATTTTACGATTAAAGCCATTAATCTATCCTTGCTCTAGATTCATCTTCTTATTTGGTAATCCATGTATTTTCCTATACTTAGGTGGTTTCACATCAGGATACTCTGTTCTAACCCACAAATTTGATCCATTTACAAGATAAATCACATGTTTATAGACTGCCATGTATCTTGATTTCCTGTAAGACTCGGGGATATAGTCATCAACCTTATGGTTTCTACTCTTCATATCTGAAAGTGCATGAACACAAGGAAGGCCTGTGAGTTCCCATCTTCTTTAGGAACATAAATGTTTCTTTAAATTGACTGCAAACTTATCTATTGGATTTTCAAGGTGCCTCACTTCAAAGATGTGCTCAGCTGACATCCGACAGCAAATTTTAGGTCAACACATGACACTCACATAAAACTTGTATGGCAGACACATTTTTTCATGTATAATTACCTGACAAGCCATAAATTTGTGTGTGTGCTTGTTTTTTCAATTTTCCTTCTAATATTGGGTAACACATTAGCATCTACCAAGTTTTGAAACCTCATCCTATTAGTATCCCATATTTCCATCATGTAGGTCCTGATTTCTTCCATCATGGTTATCAATGGCTTGGCCCTTGACTTAAGAATGATAATATTAAAAGCTTCTGACATGTTATTGAGAACAACACCACACTTGTTATGTGTCTTAAAGTATGATTTACTCCAATATATTGGTGGGGGGCTCAACATGTGTTTGAAGGAATCCTCATTCCTTTCATTTATCTTTCACATGCTTGTGAGTATGTTGATTTTGTATCCTTCAATATGAATTCCTTCATCATATTACAAGGAAACTTCTTCCTAAAGTTGTTATACAGGTGTCTGACACAAAATCTTTGTTCAACACTAGGTAAAAGTTACTCCATTGTAGGTAATAGACCCTATGTCATCAGAAATATAACATCAATAAAAGATGAAAACACATAAACATAATTATAACAACCTAATGTCAACATAAATATAACATACCTTTTGTTGATCATAAATGAATGTGTATGTGAGACACTCATTTCTGCCTCCAAGGTCATCAATAAGCATCTCCAAAAACCATTTCCAACTATCCTTATTTTCACTATCCACAACTGCAAAAGCTATTGGCAGTATTTGATCATTGGAATCTTTACCTATGGCTGCCAGGATTTCCCCTCCACAAGATCTTTCAAAAAGAAATCATCAAGGCCTATGAAATGTCTACATAACTTGAGGCTTTCCTTACATGTTGCATAGCATATGTATAGCCTTATGAAATGAGGTCTTTGATCATCAATACCTTCTTTAACTATTTGAACATTTAGTTTTACTTATGACCCTGGGTTTGTTCTTAATATCTCAAGGCAATAGTCATAAATTCTAGTATAGTCCCCTAGGAAAGAACCATCAACCATGTCTCTAGATGTAAATCTAGCTCTTATGGCCTTAGTCTTGTTAACCCTTACATTCAACTTCTTTTGTGGCTTTTCCTTTATATCCTTAATCTTCATCTTAGGATTATTTTTCAAGGAATTTTGAATCATTTTACTCAACCATTTAGTGATCATCATCTTCACAATATACTCTCTCCTATAACTATGAATGTCAACTACCTTCTTTAGTTGCCAAGAATCCTCATAAGGCAACTTAGCACAATATGCTTCTCACTCGCATCCATATTTACATATAACCCTCATCTTTATCTGGTCATTTTTAGTTAACTTTAGGTTTCTACCAAATTGGACTGCATATGAAGTTATTGCTTCCTTAAAATCACCTTTACTACTAAAATACATTCCCACCGCCCATTTGTAATTGTTCACGTCTTTTTGTAAATGACATGGCTTACTTCTTTTTTCTAACTCCACTGCTACCATCACTCTCACATCCGCTTTCTAGATCTTCATTCTCATTATCACTCCCTTTAAATTCTTCCTTGTTTTCTTCCAACTTTTCATTCCCTTTTTTGTTATTTCCCTCTTGATCATCTTCATGTACATAGTCAACTAGATTAGAAATGTCATCTTCCTCAACTAATTCATCATCATACTCATCAGATTCATCATCAAAAGCTATCTCCAAAGCACTATGATAATTGAAACTCCCATCCTTAGTGTCATTAGAATTAACGTCATCATGCACCTCACCACCCCATGCCTATTATCATGATTTACTCAGCTTTATTTGCCTCACTTTTATTCAACTCAGCTTCATTTGCCTCACTTTCATTCAACTCAGTTTCATTTTCCTTACTTTCCATTAACTCAATTTCATTTGCCTCACTTTCCTTCATCTCAGCTTCCTTCAACTCCCCATAAATTACTTCTTCGTAAATTGCAACAAGCACGTCTTCACTCTCATCTATAATGTCATCATGATCTACTTCTATCAAGGGGACCATCATAATACTCAGGCTAAGACAAAGTGTGTTGAATGTAGATATCAACACTTTGATGCACTCTATAAAGATTAGTAATCTCTAAGCCACATTTGTCATCAACCAACACATTCATCCCAAATGTGGGATCCCAGTAATATATTTTCTCTATGACATTATAACCTAACTCCTTGAAGCAACTTAACAACTCAAAATAACTCCGCCTAACAACCTCTACTTTCAAGTCATAAACTTCTTCTCCTTCGTACACACTAAATTCCTTATCAATGTATTCACAATTGTGATGGATTTTTAGATGTAAATATTCGTCCATTTCAAACTATACCCTAAAAATAGAATTGCAGAAATAGATAGATTTCAAAAAGATTTTAGAAAGATTGCAGAAACCATAAACACCTAAACCTAAACCCTAAAACTACAACATTTTAGGATTTCAGAAAGATTTCGTGAAACAAACCTGTAATCAACAATGTTTTTTCGATTTCACCTTCAAACAAGCTTTCGATGTCACCTACTCTCCGCCTTTTAAAAATCGCGACTGATTCCTCTTTCATCAATTGCTCTGCTAGGGTTCACACGACTTTCATGTGTTTTAACTAAACCCTTCAGTTTCTTTTTTAAGGTAGCCTGTAATCCACCTCAGTGACACACATGTGTCACATGTGCCCTAAAATTGACTTTGACTAATGGTGCAAACGGAAAGGACTGATGTGACACTATTTGAGCAATTAAAGGATCAACTTGGCCTTTTTTAAAATTGAAGGACCAAAATAGACCCCGAGGTAAAGTTAAAGGAACAAAAGGGTATTTTGCAAAAAAAAAAGGAAATTCGAAACACACCAACTTACAAAGACCAAAAGACTATTTAAGCATATATATATATATATATATATATATATATATATATCATAGTCCTTAATCTATTGAATAACTCCACTTGTATAACCTTCGTAATGATGTCTGCAATTTGATTCTCAATTCTGCACTGTTCCAAGTTCAAATTCCCATTTACTAGTTTCTCTGGAATATAATGGAACCTCATATTGATGTATTTTCTTCTTCCATGTGCTATCGGATTCTTCTCCAGATTGTTAGCAGACATGTTTTCGATTTTCATGGTTATTTCCCCATGATTCTTCCCTGTAATTTCTTCAATCAGATTCACCATCCATGTTGCTTAACGCGCACTAAGAGAGACAACTATGTATTCAGTCTCACGTGATGATAATGCTACAACGGGTTCCTTTCTTGATTTTCAAGTAATTGGTGCACCACCTAGCATAAACACATAATTAGATGTCGATTTTCTATCCTCAACATCACCATTTTAACTCGAGTCAGTGTAACTCACTAGTTTGTATTCTTTTCCTTCATCTGTTGTAGGAAATGAAATTCCATAGTCTAGTGTTCCTTTGTGATACCTTAGTATCCTTTTTGTGGCTACAAGGTATGATACCTTTGGATTCTACATGAATCTACTCATCATACCTACATTGTATGCTCAATCAGGCCTTGTGTGACAAAGGTATCTTAATTATTCAACGAGTCTTCTATACTGTGTTGGATCGACATCACCTTCATTTGATTACTTCATCACCTAAAATCTTGTTTCAGTTGGTTTCGAGGTTGCATTGCATTCCTTCATCTCAAATCTTTTGAGTATTCCACTTGCATATCGTTGTTGGTGCATAATTAGGCCTCTACTACTCTTGTAGAATTTGATACCATGGAAGTATGAAATGTTGTCCAGGTCATACATTTATAACTCCTTACTTATATCACCTTTGAAGTCTTCGATATCCTTCTTGCAGCTACATGTTATCAACAGGTCATTGACATAGAGACATAGTATAATCATTTCACTCTTGTTTCCTCTGATATATACTTTATGCTCAGTTTTTCACTTTATAAACATTTTCTCCCTTAGAAATCCATATATATTCTTATTTGAGTCCATACGGGGATTTATGCAGCCTGTATACCTTGCTTTCTTAGCCTTACTTCACAAAACCAATTGGTTGTGCTACATAAACCTCTTCATCTAAAGGGCATTCAGAAATTCACATTTCACATTCATCTGACACATATACCAATTATTTATGTTTTCTAGACCAATAACCAACCTAATTGTTTCGATCCTAGCAATTGGTGCAAAGTCTTCATAAAATTCGATTCCTTCTTTCTAAAGAAATCCTTTAGCTACAATCTTGGTTTGTGTATGGTTACTTCTCCTTTCGGATTCAACTTTACTTTGTACACCCATTTCACATCATTTTTCTTCTTGCCTTGTGGTAATTCGACTAGTGACCAAGTTTTCTATACTTATATGAACTTCAATTTCTCCTTCATTTCTTGCATTAACTTCGAGTCTTTCAATGCTTAAGTTACATTGACTGGCTCAATGTCTACATAGAAATCATAGTGAACAGGTTCACCTTCATCATCAACCACATCATCTAATGTAATCACACATTCTTGAAACCTTGAAGGCATGTTTCTTGTTCTTTGAGGTTTACTTGTGCCTACTTGACCTCCGACTTCCTCTTGTCGAACTCCTCTATCAGCTTCACTAGATGGTTCATCACATAGAATTCTCAATGAATCTTTTTGACATTGTCTTTCCAAACCCATTCCTTTAGCTCATCTATGAGCATGTCTTTGTTGATCGCAACTTGCTTGTTCAAGAGATTGAATAGTTTGTATCCACCAGTCGAGTGATATCCTATCAGGATCATTTAACTTGACTTTTCATCAAGTTTTCTTCTCAAATGACCAGGAACATGTCTATGTGCTATATATTCAAACACCTTCAAATGACTTAAGCTAGACTTGATACCAGACCAACATTCTTTTATTGTGGTTCTATCTAGCTTATTAGTCGGACATTTGTTCAGGATGTATGTTGCATTCAACACAACCTCACCCCATAACTCATTAGGTAAGTGTTTGCCTCTTAGAATACTCCTTACCATGTTCATGATGATTCTGTTTTTCCTCTCTGTATTTTCATTTTGATGTGGAGTGTAGGGTGGCACCACCTCATGCACAATCCCCTCTTTCTCACACAAAATAGAAAAATCATTGGAAACATACTTTCCACCACCATCGGTTCACAAAGTCTTGAGTTTTCGACCACCTTGTCTCTCCACTATAGATTTAAACTTTGTGAACACCTTAAGCACATCAATTTTCTTCTTGATTAGGTATGTCCACATTTTTTTATTTAAATCCTCTATGAATGTGACAAAGTATCTGATACCTCCAATTGAATCTACCTGGATAAGACCACACACATCAGAGTATAACACTTCAAGAATTTCCTTTGACATACTTCCTGCATCTTTGTTAAAGTTATTCATGTGCTTCTTTGATTGAACACATTCTTCACATACTTCATTTGGAATGTCGATTTCTGGTAATCCTGAAACCGTGTTTCTTCTCTTCAGATTTCTTATGTCTTTAAAGTTTGGATGGCCAAGTTTGTTGTGCCATAGCCATTCATCTCTGCTAGCTGCATTTTCCGGACACTTGTGTTCCATCACATTAAGTTCAATCTTGAAGGTTCTATTCTGGGACATATGTGCCTTTAAGATTAACCTACCACCTGAATCGAGAACTCTTATCATCTTATGTTCGATCAAATTTTTTTAATTTTTCTTGATCAGTTTACCTATGCTGAGCAAATTAACTTTCATTTCTGGTATGTACAATACATTGGAAATCACTGGCCTTTTCCATCTTTCCTCGTGATTAGAACATCAAAAATACCTTCAGCAGTCAGGGTATTTTCATTTGTGAATTTCACCTTGTTCTTCATCGAGAGAGTTATGTTGACAAACCAATCCTTCCTTCCAGTGATGTGTGATGAGCATTATGAATCTAAGTACCATTGGTCTTTGAGTATTTCTTCATCTTTCGTTGATACCATCAACAAAATCTCTTCTTAATCGTGTTTTTCAAGTCTTGCATCACTTTCTTGATTTTCTTTCTTGCCTCATCGACATTGACTTGCATAATGTCCATACTTCTGATAGTTATAACATTGAATATGGCTTTTGCCAAGTTTTCTTCCATCACCTCTTCCTCTATCTCTAGCACCACCTCTGTGATTGCCTTGGTTTGAATATTGTCTCTGAATTGAACTACATTCTTATTGGTTTCCTCCTCTACCTTTTTTATCGTTCCATCTTCCGTTGTCTCTCTTTACTTTTGTTGATTGCGCCTGCAGAGCTACACCACTCCTTATCTTACTTGCATATCTTTCAGCCATTCTTTGTTCGTGAGATTCAAGCATTCTTTGAAGCTCTTATTTTGTCATGCTTAACAAATCTTTCGATTCTTCTATGGCTACTAGAACATGATCGAATTTTGGAAGTAATGACCTCAAGATTTTTGCAACTATTGATCTTGATGTCAACACTTTGTTAGAACAAGATTTGTTCATGACATATATTCCTTGGGGTTTTATGATAACAAAGTATTAAAAGAACAATGGTTATATTTTATGTGTATTTCATGTATGCAGGTTCTAATACTTATAGATATATAGAGAGAATCTGATATACAAGGGCACACTTGAGAGAAGCTGAATTGCTAGCTTCTGGTGGTACAGAATCTGAAGAACACTCTCTAAGTGATGTCTGGCATAGACTCTGAAGCTGAAGGTCTCAGTATCAGAAGAAGCAACATAATTGTCTCACACTTGGTGAATGTAAATTTGCTTCTGATGATCATTCATAGTAAGTGATAAAGTTGAAGTTATCAGTATTGCAGAAAGCAAGTTGCATTGTCAAATCAGTTTGTCAGCTAGTCTTAGTTCACAAGGCTCAAGAAAAGTTGGCATGCTTTACGGATATTTACTCTTAACGGATCTATGGTACATGATCTCTTTGAAGACTCAATGGTTAAACATGTTACATAATGGATCAAGATCTTTTGGTGTATCTATCTTCAACGTCTCTAGTGCTATGGAGAAAACAAAGACACTTGATCAAGTTATCTCTCCAACGACTAGTCTTTTGCAAATTCTATTCAAGTAACTGACGGTTCAAACTGAATCTTCAACAAGGATCAACCTGATGAAGGAGTAACAAAGTCAGTAATTATCAACACGATCGAGTATGCAGAATTTATATTGTAGGTTGTAATTGTAAAAGCCTTAATATTTCTTAAACATTGAATATCTTAGAAATCTTAAGAGCTTTAGGTCTTTGTTATGGTGATTTCCATGTACCTCTGATATTTGTATCAAGTACACCTTGTTCTCTATTTTGCTGAACATGTTGTTTAGCAATTTAGATTAAGTCTTTTGCCAAGATGCTTAAGCCATGTAAGTCTCCTGCTATGTGCTAATGTATTGAAAGTCTTAATCAAGTAGATTGATTGAGCAACCAAGTCTCTTGCCAAGATGCTTGATCCATGTAAGTCTCCTGCTCTGTGCTATAGCATTGAAAGTCTTAATCAAGTAGATTGATTGAGCAACCAAGTCTCTCACCAAGATGCTTAAGCCATGTAAGTCTCCTACTATGTGCTAGAGCATTGAAAGTATTAATCAAGTGGATTGACTGAGAAGATGTCTTGAATCCATGGGATTTAAGCAAGGAAGTCTCGAATCGAGGGTCTGAGCAGAAGTCTTGAACCTGAGGGGTTTAAGCAGGAAGTCTTGGGTTCGTGGAACCTGAGCAGGGAAGTCTTGGACCGTGGGTTTGAGCAAGAATTCTTGGGCCTGAGGGGCTTAAGCAGGAAGTCTCAGGTCTGAGTGACCTGAGCAGGAAAGTCTTAGGTTAAGGGTCTAAGAAAGGAAGTCTTGAGTCTGTAGGACTTGAGCAAGAAAGTCTTTAGCCTTAGGGTTTAAGCAAGAAGTTTTGAACTTAGGGTCTGAGCATTGTAAAAGTATTATGCAAAATGCATAAGCGATTGTAATCATGATTTGATTATAGTGAAAATCTCTTGTGAAACAAAGGGACTGAACTGTTCTCATTTAGGAGGAACCAGTATAAATCTTTGTGTCTTATGCTATTATTTATTTGCTTCTGTTAACATTCCGCTGCTAAGTATAACCAGAATTTGAACACCAGTTTAGATTGTGAACTCTAATCAAACGCAAATTAAGAAAATGGAAAACAGAATTCATCCCCCCTTTTTGTGTACTTTTCTCACCTTTAGTTGGTATCAGAGCATGGTCTGTACATAACACTTAAGAGTGGTGCAAATAATGATCCAATGAGAAAAGTATGTCTGTTAAAGACTTTCCTTCAAGAAGGAATCAAGTGCCACATGAAAAATATTACATTGTTTTTCCTACCATATTCAAAGGGTGATTCCTCTGAGTTTAAATGATGGAAAAGTTAAATATATTTTTAATTCATTGGACTTGATAAAGGGTTTTATGAATGTCTTTAAAATACCCTTGAAAAAGGTATTACTATAGAAGTTGATGGTGCAGGTATAATCAAAGTTTGAAAGTCTCTCACACCAGCTCAGAAGAAGCTTATTGAAAATATATTCAGAGGTAGATACATTCTGGTAGGTGCTCTATCTCGATTCTGAGTATATTAACATCATTGATATGTCTAATGCTCAGACTATCTTTGAATCCTTGTGCTCAGATTTGTGGGAATCAATTATGAAGCTTGTCCAGTTACACTTTATCTAATCTTTCCAAGAAAATTCTGAGAAGATTGTTATGGATTCAAACCTGAGGTCACAATTATTCAAGAAGTCATACAACTTGAGTTTACCGTGCCTTGTAGGTTTATCTTGCAATCTCCAAAGAAAACAAATTGAATTAGATGATGAAAAGCTATCTAACAGATCATCTTTCCTAAAGACTGTTGAAGGATACTTCCTATGGAATGTCTGATGATGAAGAATTAACCTTCCTAATCAGAAGATTTCTTTAACTGGCTTAATGGAATGTGACATCTGTCGTTAGAAGAGTAACTTCAGAAGCTTATGAGATATTCGTATTTCAACTAATTTCACAAATCCAAGAACAAGGAGAAACACTACCAGAACCTAATGTCAGAGGTCTTCACTGCTATCAGACTGGTGTTTTCCATTTTCTATTTTTATTTGTTCATATCATGGTCATTACTGCTTCTTCACTGTCGGTCGGAGGTCTTCACTACTATCAGATTGAAGCATGACTCATATGAACAAATAATAATAATAATAGAATAATATTGTCGGTCATTACTGCTTCTGAAGAAGCATCTGAATCCTGGAATAAAAATTAAGTATTAAAGAGAAAGAGATTATGCCAAATCTACCTTGCTTCAATATTTGATAATAAGGAGTCTGTTCTTTAAGGTGATATCTTAAGTTACTTCATTTCTCCTTGATTGAGGGTCATAATGGAATTTGTGTTAAAGGATAATTCTATGAGAAACCTTCATTTCTTCTTCATGTTCTGCCAGCAATTATATGATAGTGCTTTAATTTGTTTTATGTCAATCTTTGATAGCTAACACTATCTGGTTCTATGCTTGTCAAAGATTTCAGAGTCAGAAAATTTAATCCAAGACAATGAAATCAATGATTTTTCTAAGAACGAGATCTTGTTAATATCATGACTCATCCTAGACTAATACTCTGGAATGAATCATGGTACTGCTATCAGATTGAGGCATAAGGCAAAAGAAAGCATGTCTGGACCAACGTGTATGGACTCAAGAAATATGAGTATCAATATTTAAATGTAGTTGCTGCAGATATCGAAGAAAGGAGCAAAGACATCTTCCATGTTGCTTATCAAATATTGTTTACAATATTTGATGGAAGAAGAGCCTACAACCCAGACACAAGTGCTAGAGGTATTGAGTTTGGTGAAAGAAGTGGAATCAATGGGTTAACAACCATTGAATCAGAATCCACTCAAAGTAGTATTCAGATTCTATGGTCAAATCTTAATACTCATACGAGTCTGACCGAGAAAATAACAAAAAAAAGGCATGTCTGTTCTTTTCTGGCTTATTACTTGAATCAATGAGATATTTGTGTATATGAATATACAAAGTCTCTGTTAGATTTCTATAGAAGTTCTTTTGATAAAAGAATCTTCAGAGATCTTTAAGAAGAAAGTATGTTGTATTTGTCTTTACTGAATATATCATTAGCTAGATGATGGTCATATTTATGGAAACAGTTTCCTCACTTTTTGTGATGATACTGTTGTTTATTAGATGTCAAAGAAACCAATTCAATATTCGTTAATCACTCATGACGCTTGTTTCAAGAAAAAATGTTTGCATCTGAATATAATCTTAAAGACTGATGACTGGCATAAGATAACTCACTCTAAGTCTAGATCTACTAGACTCTGATGGATGATAGCTTCTAAAAATTGTCAGAATCTGACATTCAGAAAAGGATTCTTTACTTCTGATAAATCAGTTTAAGTAAAAGGTTTTTCAAAAACTTTTATATTACTTAAATATTCATAAAGGTGAAAATCACCTAGTGGATTCCCGAAATCTGTTGGATAAGAACCTTTGGGTAATGATGTTTTTCTTTTTATATATTATTATTATTATCTCCATCTCTTGTCTTCAGAAACATCATTTTGTGACCTTTTTCTGACAATATTCTTATTCCTTTAGAGTCTTGTTCAGTTCTTTTCTTTTCTTTTTATTTTCTTTGGTTATGTGCTGATCAAACCAAACATGAGATGAATTCTCTAGTCAATTCTCCTTTGAATCAACTAGTTATTAACAATGAAAAGTTTGTAGATTGTTATGATTTGCTTAAGCTAGGTTTTAACTTCTGGAAGACTGTGTCTGAACATAGTTGGAATGGATACTTTGAGATGCTCTGTGGTTTCACTTATCCAAGTCTTGTCAAAGAGTTTTGGACTAATGCTTCCATTGTTGAGCTGAATTCTTAGTGTGTTATTCTTTCTAAAGTAATCGTGTTTCTATAACAGTAACCTCTAAATTGATTGGTAATGTGATCAATTGTGAGGAGATAGGAGAAATCCCGTGAAATCTTGTTTGGGAACACTATCTTCCTACTTGGCGTATCTTTGTAGATCCATCTAACACATATTTGGTCTCAAATATTTGTTCTGACGCAATTGCTTGGAATCAGATTCTAAACTCAAACTTGCTTCCTAAGGATAAGGATCTAGATCACGTGGACCCTATTGAAAAGGATTTACTACTACTTCTCAATTCAGACTTGTAGATTGATCTTCCTCAAGTTATGTTTGACTATTTGAAGAGGATGAATCTTTCTTCCTTTCATAAGGGAAAGACTTTCTTCATTCCTTATGGACGAGTTCTTTCAGGACTACTGGTCTAGCAGGGAGTTATCATAAGTTCAGAGGATGATTCTTCTAAAATCTGGAGAGATAAGTTTGAATCTACCTATGAGAGATTTTGATGTTAGACTTCTGCAAATATATGTCTTGTAATTGTTAAGACTTTTTTGTGTTAAGTAATCTTATTGTTAATCTAAGTTTGTTCATGCTTTTGTGCATCTTAATTGTTATTAATATTCATTTATATTGTTGTTCAAGAGGATAAAACAAATAGGATTAAAAACTCTAAATATGCAACATTCTCATTAACTGGAATCTATTACAAATTGTTAAGACTTTCTATGCATTCGGATTTTCCCTAAGGTATTCCCTAGGATCATCTGACATATCTAGATTGTCTAAATTATCTTGCCATTCTTCCTTTACAAACTCTACAGCTTCCTTTCTCAGCTGATTTTTTGCATTTTGACCTATAAGTTCTTCTTCTTTTGTGTGTCTCAACGAAGGTTGCTGAATAAGTGTGTACTTCTGAAGCCATTTGCTTACTTGTAGATCCTTCAGTTGCTGCATCATTCTTGTTTGCTTGAGTTGCTGCATTAAGCATGTCTATCTTTCTGAAATCTCTCTTTGGAACCCAAATTTGCTTTTATTTATACGTTTTGGTGTTCAGAAGATTAAATGGTTATGAAAGTGAGTCTGCTAAGGGTTCTTATTGAATCGTGACATTCATTACCTTTGAGTATTCATTATTTTATTATTGATTAAGTCAGATTAATTTTAAATACCGACTCTTGGAAATGATGTCTAGTATTCTGACCTATTAAGATTCTTTTAACAGATGTAAATAGTATTGTTAACATGTTAACTGTTGCTTCTGGTTATCTTATTACTTCATTAATGTTTTTATCAGAAAATCATTAAGGGAAAAATAAAGTGATTATTTGCATGCAATGTATATAGAAATAAATTGGTCAAAACTTCTTCTTCATTGATCAGGTTAAAGGATTACAAAATAAATATTACAAAAGGAATTGGTATGTACTTGAATAAATCCCTATCTAAGTCATCCATTGCCTTGTAGGAGAAGCAGTTTCCATAATCAATATATGGTTCATCTTCATATATGTCCTCCTCTTCTACCTCTAGAACAACAAGATGGTAAAACATCTCGTTGAGCCTCTTCCTCCTTGTCTTCTTCATGGACTTCTTCTTTGGCTTCATCACAGCTAACGAAGGACCTGCTTCTGTAGGTTGTTGAGGTACTGCTGACGAAACTTCTTTTGAAGTGTTCATGGTAGAGGGCATAGGCCTAGTAGCAGATGCTTCTGAAGCTGCTGGCTTCTAAAGGTTTTGGATATTCAAATTCGTAGAGCTCTCTGTGACTTCTGTTACAACAGAGATTTTGTTGCTCTCAGCTGATGACTCCATGACATATTGGTGGATGTTGATGAAAATGAACTAGGTTTTGGTTGCTTTTATAATGGCTTCTGAGTAACCTAATCGACAGAATAAGATCCTTTGCTTGATTCTTAGGATTGTTATGACTAATAAATATTTAACATGCATTGCATGATCCATTATTGATCCCTGTTACTTGATCGTTTTCCCTTCCTTGGAAACTAATCTTGTATTGATGGTATGTTGTGCCTTTATGACTGTAATTCTTTTTTTTCTCTTTTTATTCTTTTTTATGTGACAAAAGGGGGAGAAAAGATAGTAAGTATTTAATTAGAAATTGAACCCATTCAGTTTGTACATAATGGTCATTTATAATTTTTGTATTTAAATTTTGGTACATAATGGTTATTTTGCCCGGGCCAAACATTTTAACTTTCTTGTACATAGAACTAAGGAGAAGCTTACAATCCTCAATCTTAGACTATCTGACTCAGAAGGAGCTTACAAACCTCATATTCTGATGTTGCCAAAGGAAGTTAAAATATTATTCTTAGTTTTCTTAAATATAGATCTAAGGGGGAGCTTACAAACAGCAACTTTAGACTATTTGACTCAGGGGGAGCTTACAAACCTCAGACTCTGATGTTACTAAGAAAATTAAAATACTTTTTTCTTGAAAGTAGTACTTAGGGTGAGTTTATAGATCTCAACTTTGGACTATTAGACTCAGGGGGAGCTTACAAACCTCATCTCCGATGTTGCAAAGAAAATTATAACTGCCCAACATTGGCCTTTAAATACTTATGTTTGTCATCATCAAAAAGGGGGAGATTGTTAGAACAAGATTTGTTCATGACATATATTCCTTAGGTTTTGATGATAACAAAGTGTTAAAAGAACAATAAGAAGAATCAAGCTTCTCAATATGTTTTGATGAAGACAACAACATTCAACAACCATTTGAAGCTCTAAAAAAGGAAATGGCTCAAGACTAGTAGCTTAACTCAAGTTTCAAAGTATGGGTCAGTTTGTTTTAACTTTAAAAAAATGGATTTTTTCTTTTTATTTTTGAAAATGGATTCTCGAAAACGTTTTTCAAAATATTACAAGTTTTTTTAAATTTGTTTTTTATAAATTAAAAGACTAATTTTGACATTCTATAACATAAATATGCATCATTAAAGATCAAAACATAGTCAAAATTACAATTTTTGCAAAAAGTTGTATTTCAAAAATGATTTTTATGAAAAGCTATTTGAAATAGCTTCAAAATTAAGTGATTTTTTTTAAATTTTGATATCCAAAAAAAGTTTCGATAAAATGATGAAATACCTAAAATAACATTTAAAGAATAACTATTCAAACCAAATTTTCATTTGAAGCTTTTATGAAAAGTTTCTTTGTAAAATTTTTTTCCGCAAAATTTTGTTACACTATAAAAATTATTTTTAAAAAAAGCCAAAACAAACGGGCCCATATCAAATGCCTTGAAGTTTTAAGTGATTGATCATGAATTATAAGGTATATGAACTCAACTTGTCTTTGCATATACAAGTGTTCAAAACATCAATCATTCTTGCCATATTTCTTTAAAATAGTTGTTCTAGAAAGTCATTGCATTTCACATCATTTTCAAAAGTATTTTTCAATTTTAGACACTGGTTAACCGATTAACCAAGTCATGTGTTTTTCTGTTAATCGATTAACCATTGTAAATTTTGAATTTTTTGGTCTGTTACAAGGGGTTAATCGATTAACCATTTGGTAGTACAAATGGGTTAATCGATTAACACTAAAGCAGTATGTAAAAATACTTTGTTTTTTCATCCAAATGATTTTAAAATGTGGTTTTTGAAGCATGGAAACATTTCATTGATTGCACTCATCTGAATAGGTGTATTGTGTCTATATAAACACCTTTATTTTCAGATTTAAACTTACCTCTTTTTGCAAAATTTCATACATTCAAATTTTCTCTTCATCTTTAAAAAAATTCTCTAAATGTTCAAAACCAGAATTTTAAGAGTGAAACTTTATGCACTTAACCTTCATTTAAAAATCATTCTAAGTTTTATTCCATATAACATTGAATACTTGTGTATCATTGATAATTTGTTTATTCAAAGGAGAAGATCAATTAATAGATTGGTAAGTGTATTTTACATATCACTTTTGTAAAAATTCAATAACTCTTATTATATCACATCTTATTTTTCCAGGATTGTTAGATATAAAATTGTGTAGTTGTTATCCTTATTGTCCAGGTTGTTGGAAACAAGAGGTTCATTTTGAGAGGATTGTTCTCATTTGAACTTAGTGAAATATTCCAAGAGGATTGTTCTTGGTTTGTTAGTTATATGAAGACTAGGATTAGTCTTGTATAGGTCACAACAATATTAAAAATCTTTTTCATGTTGAAAGGGGACTGGAGTACTCTCGAACTGTGAGGGGAACCAGGATATATCCTTGTGTCGTTTACTTTCCGCAATTTATTGCTTTCATAACTTAGTAAATAAACAGGAAAGAAAACTCAACATAAGATAAAACCGGAAAAAAATGTCAAAGTACCTAATTCACCCCCTCCCTCTTAGGTGCAAACTATAATTACACAATGGTTATATTTAATGTGTGTTTTGTGTGTGCAGGTTCTAATACTTATAGATATATATTTAGAATCTGATATACAAGGGCACACTTGAGAGAAGCTGAATTGCTAGCTTCTAGTGGTGCAGAATCTGAAGAACACTCTCTAAGTGATGTCTGGCGTAGACTTTGAAACTGAAGGTATCAGCATCAAAAGAAGCAACATAATTGTCTCTACACTTGATGAATGTAAATTGGCTTCTAGTGATTATTCAAAGTTAGTGATAAAGCTGAAGATATCTGTATTGCAAAAAGCAAGATGCGTTGTCAAATCAGTTTGTTAGCTAGAGTCTTAGTTCATAAGGCTCAAGAAAAGTTGGCATGCTTTGCGGATATCTACTCTCAATGACTCTATGGTACAGGATCTCTTTGAAGACTCAATCGTTAAACACGTTACACAATGGATCAAGATCTTTTGGTGTATTTATCTTTAACGTCTCTTGTACTATGGAGAAAGCAAACACACTTGATCAAGTTATCTCTCCAACGACTAGTCTTCTGCAAATGTTATATAAGTAGCTGAAGGTTCAAACTGAATCTTCAACAAGGATCAACCTGATGGAGGAGTAACAAGATAAGCAATATTCAACACAATAGAGTATGCATAATTTCTGTTGTAAGTTGTAATTGTAAAAGCCTTAAGAATTCTTAAACATTGAATATCTTAGAAATCTTAAGAGCTTTAGATCTTTGTTATGGTGATTTCCATGTACGTCTGATATCTGTATCAAGTAGACCTTGTTCTCTATTCTGCTGAACATGTTGTTTAGCAGTTTAGATTAAGTCTACCGCCAAGATGCTTGAGCAATGTAAGTCTCCTGCTATGTGCTAGAGTACTGAAAGTCTTAATCAAGTAGATTGATTGAGCAACCAAGTCTCTCGCCAAGATGCTTGAGCCATGTAAGTCTCCTGCTATGTGCTAGAGCATTGAAAGTCTAAATCAAGTAGATTGATTGAGCAACCAAGTCTCTCGCCAAGATACTTGAGCCATGTAAGTCTCCTGCTATGTGCTAGAGCATTGAAAGTCTTAATCAAGTGGATTGGTTGAACAGAAGTCTTGAATCTGTGGGATTTAAGCAAGGAAGTCTTCGACCGAGGGTCTGAGCAGAAGTCTTGAACGTGAGGGGTTTAAGCAGGAAGTCTTGGGTTCGTGGAACCTGAGCAGGGAAGTCTTAGATCATGGGTCTGAGCAAGAAGTCTTGGGCCTGAGGGGCTTGAGCAGGAAGTCTCGGATCTAAGGGATCTGAGCAGGAAAGTCTTAGGCTGAGGGTCTAAGCAAGGAAGTCTTGAGTCTGTAGGACTTGAGCAAGGCAGTCTTGAGCCTTAAGGGTTTAAGCAAGAAGTCTCGGACTTAGGGCTTGAGCATTGTAAAAATCTTATGCAGAATGCATAAGCGATTGTAATTATGATTTGATTATAGTAAAAATCTCTTATGAAGCAAAGAGACTGAACTACTCTCATTTAGGAGGAACCAGTATAAATCTTTGTGTCTTCTGCTATTATTTATTTGCTTCTGTTAACATTATACTGCTAAGTATAACCAGAATCTGAACACCAGTTTAGATTCTGAACTCTGATCAGATACAAATTAAGAAAATGGAAAACACAATTCAACCCCCCTTCTTATGTACTTTTCTCACCTTCACACTTCTCCACACATCTTGATTTGATTCACCAGTCTCGTTACTCTATTGAAGAAATTAGCTACGCTTTAATTTTCTTCCATCTGAAGGAGCTCATACATTCTTTTGTGAGTTTGTATCCTCACCTCTTTCACCTTCTCAACACGTCCAAACAATTTTTCCAGGATGTCTTATGTTTTCTTTGATAATTCTACATCACCAACTTTCTCAAAGTTGTCTGGATCAACACATTGATGAATTATAAAGAGAGCTTTATAATCTTTTTCTTCAAATCTTTATGCACAGCCTTTTGCTCATCTGTAGCATCTTCTCCAATTGGTGTTACTTCATTCTTCACACGATCCTAAATATCTTGATAGTAGAAGACAACATTCATATGCTTACACCAATTCTCATAATTCTTACACTACTACGGAAAAAACCTATCACAATGGTTGGAAAAGGGATACCACCACGTTGGATCAACCGTTGTGAGGTAAGGTGTGATTGTATGTATGATACTTTCTACCATGGTCGTGTAACCGTGATTATAAGCTGTGTAGTGCGCTACCCACTGGTTATTTTAAACAACCGTTGTGATATTTTTTAATGCATAATATTTAACAACAATTGGTATAACCAACCGTTGTGATATATATACACTGAATTTATTATAAATTATGTGAAATGTGTATTTCGTCAATGCTCACTAAACATATAATCTTTCAATCTGATCTAAAACATTATAAAATGAATATTTAAGTTATATTAGAAGAACATGTTCACGTTCAATGCTTGACAAGAGTTCTTCAACTCCTTATCTGTATTTTACTCTTTAATCGTTAGAACTTTGTTTAATGATTCTAGTTCTTCAACTGCTTTTGCCTTCCCCTCTAATTCATTTTGCAAAAATATTATTTACTTTTCAATTCCCAAGATTCATAGCAACCCAAACAAATAGAGAGATCATAAGAATAGAGAAAACTAGAGAGATAATGAGTTGGTAAAGATTTGAGTTGTTGTTTTCTCAACAATGTTAGATATAAGGGTAGAAATTGTTTCAATTGTAAAGGCCTTAATCTTGTAACGTCATATCCACAGTAAATTGTCTTGCTCCTTTTCTTGTAATGTAGGTCTCAAGAAATTGAGTATGAACGTGTGTTTCTTAGTGTTTTTCTTTCTCTTAACTTATTTAATTTAATTTGATTTTAAATTATTTTTATATGCACTGATGTAGTACTAAATACAACATATTTCTTTGTAGTATTCATTGTTGTTTTTTGTTAGTTAAATCTCGTATTTTTTGTTTTTATACGATCGAACTTTAGCAGATGTGAAGATTCATTTGGGTCATTTATTGATTGAGATCAAACAATGTAACATTGATATTGATAGTGAATAAATAGAGATAAATTCTCTTGTTGTATTAAATTACATCTAGGTTATATCTAGGTTATAGTTCATTCTAACTTTAGATGAATAAGGAGAGTTCATTGTTTTTCTAAGTGAACTCTAAATAAATCAAACATACCATTGTATACAAGTTCATTGTATTTTAGTTACATAAAATGTACGTGCAATTTAGACTACACAGAAGAATCCAATGACATGTTTCAAATTAGAGTCTAAACTATGAAGAAGAAAAATAACGCATCATGGATTTGGATTATAGAATTTGAATCTTAATAAGATCGCTTAGAATTGTTTCAGGTTTTATAATATGAAATTGTCTCTTATAATGTCAAAACTCATTTCTTCATAATAATATCACCTTTAAATTACACCATTATAAAGAATAACCTAAAATATTATTAAAAAATTAAACAAAAATATTCAAAATCTTTAATATTTTAATGTGAATATATAATAATATTGTACACAAATACAATCTAATCCAGACAAAACGATCTTAAAAAGTACACTTCATATTAGATCGATCTGAAATCATTTGTTCTCATATTCATTTGACAGCGTTGACTTAAAATTTTATCTATTAAATTTTTGTATTCTAGTAAAATATTTAAAAATTATATTTATATAAATGAAACCGTATATAATAAATAATATTATATTGTCACGAAAAAAAAAAAAGTAGCTATGTTTTGTTCAAATTAAGGAAGACAGAGAAGAAGAAAAACAATTGTACATATCCCAAAATGAAAGGGTTGCTTAGGTAACATTGTTAGATAATCTTAACTAAACATAGAATCTAACAACAAACAACACTCAACTGCCGCTGGAGTTTCAACAAATTAACAACATATAAACATGTTCCCTTACTGTTTGTAATGTTCTTAATTCATCAACCAGATTCTGCTGGTTAATTAATTAATTAATTAATCTCTTAGCTTCTTTTGTAAAGGAAGAAGAAGCCATAAGAAAAAAAATCATATATCAAGAAACCAAACCAAAATGTCTCGGTTGAATTCAGAAAAGAAACTCGGTGCAGGTCGAGTTGTCGCCGTTGCTATTGAGAATAACAAAACAAGCCAACATGCTGCTAAATGGGCTGTTGAAAATCTTCTTCCTAAAGATCAATGCCTCTATCTCGTTCATGTTAAATCCAAAACTAACTCTTCAGCTTCCGTTTCATCGTCTTCATGTAATTCATTCATTCTCCTCCACCTCTCTGTCTTGTTGTCCGTTTGTCTGCTATTTCTATTTCTGTATAACGTTTGTTTATTTAATATATACTTACAAACATTATGGTGCAGCTGGAAACTATGCAGGTATTGGCGATGTAAACGAAGATACTTTTGATAGCGAATCAAAAGATCTTTTTGATTCCTTCCGCGTTTTCTGTAATAGAAAAAGCGTAAGTTTATTTCGTTATTAATGTTATATTATTAATTCGGATTCGAGAAAAACAATAATGAGTGATTTTGCAATAACAGATACAATGTAGAGAAGTGTTGTTGGAGGATGCAGATATATCAAAGGCATTGATAGAATGCATTTCAACTCATTGTATTGAGCTTCTTGTATTAGGAGCATCATCAAGGGGTGGCATTGTTAGGTACATTTTTTAATATTAATTCATTCGTTTCATGTTTTATTCATTAACATTTTCACGATCATGTATATCTATAACAGAATTCTGTGTGATTATGAACAATTTATGACAGAAGATTTAGGACAACGGATGTTCCGACCACTGTTTCAAAAGCAGCACCATCCTTCTGCACTGTATATATAATATCTAAAGGAAAAATTTCGACGGTTAGATCTGCAACAGCTCCGATTCCAAAACCAGTCGTGCCGGTCGCGGCGCCTATGATTGCGCCACCAACACCGTCGCGTAATCAAACGTTTCAACAGCAATATGCAATGCCGACTCGAAGTCCTGAAAGATCCGACCCTCAGTTGACCAGAAACTACCCGCCGCGACGTATGTCTGATTAGTTTACTGATTAATAATAATTTGTTTGTGAGATTGAAATTCAGAAAATGTCTGAATGAATATGTTTTTATGCAGCTGTATCAGATAGGCATACGACATATGGGATACGGCAGGGGCTCGATGATGAACAAGAAATGATGTATGTTTGTTACAATATATATTTATTTCGTTTCATATAATAATTATGTTCATTGATTGATACTAATTAATGTTGTTGTTGACGATGATATGGTCGAGCAGATCACCGTTCAACAGGAGAGGACACAAAGCATACGAGTCATCGGTTCCTGATTCAGATATATCATTTGTGAGCAGTGGAAGACCGAGTATTGATCGAATATACCCTTCGTTGTATAACATTGAAGAACTGGACACTAGTATTAGTAGTGGAATTCCCACCGGGAGGCTTTCAGATTTTGATGCAAGAAGCAGCTTCGCTTCGTCGTATTCTGGAGGAGGAGGACAAAAATCAATTGAGATGTCTTCTCCTTTGGATAACTATTCATTCAGCTCCTCCCAAGGCAGTGGTAGTGGTTTTTCTTCATCAAGGTTATCTGATGCCGGAGATGAAGTCGAAGCAGAGATGAGGAGGCTTAAGCTTGAACTCAAACAAACTATGGAAATGTACAGTTCAGCTTGTAAGGAAGCACTCACAGCCAAACAGAAGGCACTAGAACTTCAACGTTGGAAATCCGAAGAAGAAAAGAAGTTGGAAGAGGCGAGAGAAGGTGAAGGAGCAGCTATGGCTATGGTAGAGTTGGAGCAAGAAAAGTGTAAAGCTGCACTCAAGGCAGCGGAAGCATCTCAGAGAATTGCAACTTTGGAAGCACAAAAGCGAATGTCCGTAGAAAGAAAAAGCGAAATAGATGCAAGCCAGAGGAGAAAAGCTGACGATTCTTATAATCCAATACATAGCACTGCCAGATATAGAAGATACAGTATTGAGGAAATTGAAGATGCAACACAAAGATTTTCAGACAGTCTTAAAATTGGTGAAGGAGGGTATGGTCCTGTTTTCAGATGTGAACTCGATCATACGCAGGTTGCTATCAAAGTGTTGAAATCAGATGCAGCTCAAGGAAGGGCACAATTTAACCAGGAAGTTGAAGTTTTGAGTTGTATAAGACATCCAAATATGGTGCTTCTGTTAGGAGCATGTCCTGAATATGGTTGTATAGTGTATGAGTACATGGCTAATGGAAGTTTAGATGATTGTTTGTTCAGGCGAGGAAAGGCACCCGCTCTTCCTTGGCAGTTGAGATTTCAAATTGCTGCCGAGATAGCCACTGGACTCCTTTTCCTTCACCAGACTAAACCAGAACCGATTGTGCACCGTGACTTGAAACCTGGAAACATTTTGCTTGACCGAAACTATGTGAGCAAGATTGGTGATGTTGGTTTGGCAAGGCTTGTCCCTCCATCTGTTCAAGACACTGTAACTCAGTATCGCATGACTTCGACTGCTGGAACTTTTTGTTACATTGACCCTGAGTACCAGCAAACCGGCATGCTTGGTATCAAATCTGATATTTACTCACTTGGAATCATGCTCTTACAAATGATTACTGCCAAGCCTCCAATGGGTTTGACTCATCATGTTAGTAGATCTATTGAAAAGGGAACTTTTCCCGACATGCTTGACCCTGCTATTCAGGACTGGCCTATTGAACACGCCTTGCATTTCGCCAAACTTTCCCTTCAGTGTGCGGAAATGAGAAGAAAAGATAGACCCGATCTTGGAAAAGTTGTGCTTCCTGAGCTCAACAAACTCAGAATATTCGCCGAAGAAAACATGCCTATGATGATGTTTAGAGGCGGTAGTGCAGCATTCAATCCCAGAAGTACCAACTATTTCATGAATTCCACAGCTTCTACTAATCAAGTGAGTCATTTGATTTCATTAGTTATATGATAATATAACATTTGACAATATCAAATTAATATTGAAATATATATCTGTATGTTTTGTTGTAGGACATTATGAGTCAATCGGATTCTCTGTCTGGCATCTCCGGATACGAAAGCCGTTCAAGTACATCATCATGGGGGCGACTGTAATGGTCAGAGTATATATAGTTCTTTACAGTTTTCCTTTTGTTGGTTTGACAACATCACATCAGGCAGCCACATGCATGTCGTAGTTTAAGGTTACCTACAACATGGATGCATCTTTGAAGAAATTAAATGTCCAGCCAAAATTTGTAACCCTGGATTTGAATGTATTTCACAATTAGATCGATAATATACCAGTACCATGAATTAATTTTGTCTGTAAATGGAATCCAAATGCCATTCTATGTAGCAAGTCGCATAAATGTAACATTTGGCACCTGGTTGTGATTGATCGATCCCATTTTATGTCTCGAATAATATTCTACAATAATTATTTCATCTCATGTCATTTAAGAAAACTAATTTGCATCGATTAATTGTGAGAACGAGCTCTCAGAAAGAAACTTGAATTATGAGAAGTATCATTTAGACTTGAAAAATGTCAGCAACATCTATAGGAAGAACAAGCCACATTCAACCTTGTGGCATGCCGGCCGGCATCGAGAGGCAGGCACCCTTTTGGGGTTTTCTCCTAAACTGACTGCAAAACATTACATACATTTCGATTATGAAAACCAGCATCTTACATATAAAGATGCAATCTTACATTCAAAAGAGTGTACACAAAATACAAAACGAATAAATTTCAACCAAATTGATACATCAGTATACATTGTACACATTGTTTTGGAATGCTTAGACCATACCTCAAACTACATGCCAAGGCTAAACTGTATTTTTCATCCAATGTAGCAGTTGATTTAACTCTTGGTTTACAAATGCAAAAAATAATATAATTCTCTATTTGCAAAAGACAAATTACAGATGAAAATGGAATCTTACATCCAAAAGCAACTAAAAAATGGAACAACTTCAAAATGGATATTTAGTGATTTGGTCAGGTAATTCCTTTGTTTTATGGAAAAAAACTCCGAGTGGCTTGCTTCTTTGCAGGATGGCTGTCAGGGTCATATGCTTCCATGAAGGGAGCAGGAAGCCCAAGTCTTCCCTCGTTTGAATTAGTGCCGTCTTCTGGACCTACCCAAGCTAGAGGCCTCACTGCATCACACATATTACCGTGATAACACGGCACAAAAATTCTCAGTACCAACATTTCATTTATAATAAGGGTGCTAGATTAAAATTTACTTCTTGATACACTATACTCCATATCATCATCTCTTTCAGGTCCAAAACTTTTATCCGTAAAAACTTTGGCGCATCAAGTTTAAAATCATAGTAGTACCATTGAACCCTTAAGATTTAGTTTAAATTTTATGTACCTTGCTCAGGTTCAACTGATTTAGCATGAGAGCGCTTCCTCACATAGTTTTCTTGCAATGGCTTAGGTATTTGAAATGAGAACCGTGAAAGAGTTACGCCATCTATCATGTACTCTGGATGTTCTGCCAAGAACCTAAAAACACAATCACCACGAGCGAAATAAAAGAAAGATGAAAGCCAGTAATTGATAATAATTATGACAATAATTCAATCAAGACAACGTGTAAATGGCATAGATAGTAAAGTAGAAGGAACATACTTTTGGACCTCGACCATTGAGCGCAATCTCTTGCCTGATGGTGCTACATAGTATCTGAAACATTAAAAGATCACAACAGTGACAAAATGATGATGAAAAACTTAGAACTTCCATGAGAGGGTCGACTTCTTAGCCCAGAAAGTTCATAATAGTGGTATTGTATCATCGGATAAGGATTTGTTTCTATTCTAATAACTGATTAAAAGAATAACCGAAAATGGATACATACATATCTGCAAATTTGCTGCTTCCTTCACCTCTAATTCGTAGAAGTCGCTGCCATCCATCTGGAGGCTGTGCAATGCTAGGCTTGTCAATAGCCCAAATTCTACTGCCATCCTGGGAAATATCCTCTGGATCATCACAAGATATATCGGGTCGCCACTCACGAGCTTTTTCACAAACAAAAGGATGTTGAAGGATATACTCGCGTATTTCTTCGTATTTTTCCTTTGTTGGAATCAACCTCCATTTAAAACAGGAAGCACATTGAACAGTGAAAGCACCAACTGCTGGCAAAACTCTAGGAGTTGAACTTGAAGGTTTACTTCGTGGACGCGGTGGAGGCTTAAACTGAAAAGGATCCGGGGATTGAATAGCGTTGTCTCCATTTATCACAGGGTCATAAAGTACTAATTGTTTAGATGCGTCGTCATTAGACATGTTACTTTCATCATCTGAAGACGAAGAAGAAACATATATGGGTTCAGGAAGACTTCTATGTTGATTATCAGGAAATCCTGAACCTGCTAGGTCATTGACTTGATTCTTGGGCGTAAGTGAAAACTTTCCACGATACATTTGATTTTCCTAGGTCAAGCACCTAATACATTGAAAAAGATGATCAAATTAATTACTAAAAATAAACCTCAATATTGTTACGCAACAAGCCTTATGAAAAAGATAATTCTTGAATAAAATCAACACTTGAAAAGAATTTTTATTCTCATGTTTCTTGAGACTAGATATTAATCCCATCAAGGGTTATGCATATCTCCTCTTGTCTATTCATTGAATAAGAATTAGGCACAATCAAGGTTATTGAATCGAGATGAAAGAATCCAGAAAAATAGGTAACACTATCCTATTTACTGCAAATGGTTGAGCTTAGAGCTCTTCAATGGTGGATGAAACAGAAAACTAAACCAAGATTCCAACTCCTAAACTGTCTCTCGTAACAAACTTTCTAACAGTATTTCTGAATGAATTTCCCACTCTCTTACATTCTCTTTTATAACAGAAAATCCCTTAAAAGCAGGGAATATTCTAACTGACTCATATTCTTAGAGCTTCTAGAAGCTGTGCTGATGTGGATTGTCCCCAATAATTGGGTCATTGAACATATAAGAACTCTGTTCCATCAAGGGTTATGCATATCTTCTCTTGTCTATTCATTAAATAAGAATTAGGCACAATCAAGGTTATTAAACCGAGATTTGAATCATGAATCGGAAGAACTATTTTCTAACTCGTAGATTAAATCTTATTGTGGATAATAAAATGAGCAATGTTATATAAAGCGAATTTTTGCTTCGTGAATGCATCACGACGCTGATGTGTTACGGTTTCAAGGAAATATTACTTCCATGTTTCATCGAAATAATGGAAATCATGGGGAATCAAAATTTGACAGCCAGTAAAAAATGTACGTGAAGCATTTGGGATGGATGCTTCATGACACGAGATTACGAAGCACGGTCTAGGCAGGAAGAAAACAAAAATCACACGTAGGAGGGATGGAGGGAGTGAGGACCAGAATAAATATGCTGGGGCTGTTTGTGAAGCTGTATTAGGTTAATTGAAAGTTAGGTTTTGGCTGATTCTGTTCCATTTAAAGAAAAAAATATATAAAAGTATCCACAATAGAACTTGTATCATGCAATCCAACGGTATTTATGACTCATGTGAATCGGGATTTACCCTATTATTATGTTCCAAAATAGATTAGTGTTTTGATATGCATCAATTGCATTTGATATCGTTTTCGAATCAAGATACGAGTCGCACAAATCGCGCAATACTCACTAACAACATTGGGCACAATCTTCACAACCCTTACAGAAGGAGGATAGATCGTAAGACAAAGGTTAGGAAGTACAATTTGAAGCCTTACAAACTCGGCGGCATGACAAGCTTGGAAACAATCTAAAAGGTAGCCCAAGTTGAAACAAGAGTCACATAACAAAGCAAAAAACCGAAATTTAAATATTGTTTTGGAAAGTATATCTAATCCTCTCGGCTCTCGGTATTCAAGCTTAATATGACAAGAAAAAGAGCAGAACTCATTTATAATCTCATTATCACATATAGAAAGTAGCAAATGACCTAGATTCACCTATTTTAATTTTATTTATACCAAGTTTAAGCATAAGGTTTACCAATCAACAACACTCGAAATCGACATCATAAAGGCTGTAACTCAAACGGCATATAAGAACAACAGCAACAAAATCACACTGATTCAATCAAAACAAAGATCAACAATAAATTTGTCTCTATATCAGAGCCACAAGCTACAAACAACAGCAACAAAATCACCCTAATTCAACCAAACACAGCTCAACAATAAATTTTTCTCGAGTATACCACGTAACCACTGCCTCATAAGCTTCAACAATAACCAGAAAAAGTCGTATAATATTTATATTTCCAATCAAATTACAGTCTAGGGCAGTGTAAGGTTTAACCCTTATGCAATAAATAAACGTTCATATTCTCGTATATTGAAAAACACAAACAATGTAGGGTAAACATATATACCTAGAGGGAGGTAAATAGAAGAAGAACAAAGCGCCTGCAAAAGTTAAGATCCCGTTGTTGAGCCTATGGTAACAAAATCAGATCAGAACATGAAAATAAGATCAACGATTTCATGAAATGAAATGAAAAGATTACTTTGAAAACAATCAACGAAAAATGATGAAATCTAACAAATAAAGGGTTGCATGATATCTATCAATCTAGGTATATGATCTAAGAGAAAAGGGGGATCGATCGAACCTTAAAAGAAGGAAAAACAGGATTTACGAGACAGACAGAGTTAGGTTCGATTATCCTCAGAACAACACAAAAACCAAGGACCTTCTTTGTTCCATTTCTACTCCACTTGCTGTCGTTTCAAATCTAAAATAATATTTACTCCTATTTCATTATATTTATAACATCCTTTCCCAAAGTATTTACTACTTGTTGCCTAAATATGAGCAACGTTCAAAATTATAGACGGTAGATTCATTTCTTACCCTAATTAATACTCGTGTTAATTTATATCACACTATAAAAAAATCAATTTTAAATATACATTGCATACATATTTTGAAGGTGTATTTTAAAAAATTATTAGATAAATTGATTTTAATGATAAATTAATATTATTTACTAGAATATGTTATTAAATTAAATGTAATTAAATATTTCTTTTGTCTTATAATGAATGATTTTCAATTGACCATTTAACACCGATTATAAAAAAATAATATTTTTACTGAAATATTTTTTATCATGTATTAGGAATGATGAATTAATTAGAAGGTAGAATTGAAAAATGCATATTTGAAATTGAAATAGATCATTTATTTTGAATTTTTTTTATTTAAAATGGATAACTCATCTGGGACGGAGAGAGTATAGTAGTTGAATAAAATGAAAATTAATAAATAAAAATAAAATAGTAGGAAAATAATAATAAATATTGCATTGATATTATTAAAAAAATTAAAGGACTTATATAAATTTTATCATATTATAAAGAGAATTATTTTGGAATATTTTTATTATAAAGAGAATTATTTTTTAAACATTTTTTATCATAGTATAGTAGTAGGACTTATATAAATATTGTATTGATATGGTAAAGGGATCAGTCAATGAAACATTTTTTATGATATATATATATATATATATATATATATATATATATATATATATATATATATATATATATATATATATATATATATATATGTGTGTGTGTGTATTGTTTTTATATAATCCAAAGAGAAGTGTCAATATGGGTCTAGTTCATCGGGGTGATTCATTAAATTGTATTTTAGCGTGAATCTAACAGTTAAAAATTATGAAATTCTTTTATCTTGTTCAATAGGTCTATTTTTTTATGGGTCGATCAAATAAGTTTCAGGTTGATCCGTTAAAAATACTAAGGAGAGTTACTTCTTACACCTTATAAATATCTCCTAAACCCTTTAAATTTTCAAATTATCTATTTTTGTTGGTTTGTATGGTAAAATATGGGTGCATTATATATGTCTGTCTGTCTGGATATTATTATCTAGATCAATCCAATTTTGAGAATTGTAACAGTTTAAACTATTAGAAATAATTTATATTTTAATTAATATTCACAAACTTGGTGACCAAGTTTGTTAGAGGGTATTTTAGTATTTTTATTGTTGCTTTGTAGCCCTAGTTTTTAGCTTATAAATAGGGTAGTGTAGATGTCATTTCAATTATTGTATCCTTATCATTTGTAGCCATCATTCTCAATATAATATATTCTCTTCTTTTCATCATTATTTCACCTTGTACACCAACAATTAGTATCTAGAGCTCCGGTTCGGATCAACGGGAAAACACGGAAAACACGAGTGAAACGTGAGGATTTTCTGTGTGATTGAATTTTGGTTCTTGATTTGTGTTGAATCTAGAACAAAATTCTGATCAGAAACATAATTTTTTGATTCTGTGGGTTGGGAAACACTGTGTGTGGTAAGTTCTGAGTGTAGTGTACAAGGTTGAAGATGATGAACGGCAACGGCGACATGAACACCAAGCTTCCAGTATTTGATGGCAAAAACTGGAATCGTTGGATGATTCAGATGCGAGTACTGTTCGGTGCTCAAGATGTTCTAGATCTTGTCACCGAAGGTTACGTTCCGGTAGCAGCAAATGCGACGGAGGAACAGAAGAACGCGCAGAAGGATACAAGGAAGAAAGATCAGAAAGCATTGTTCTACATCCATCAGTGTGTGGATGCGAATGTGTTTGAGAAGATTGCAGATTCAACGACGGCAAAGGCGACGTGGGACACACTGGTCAGATGTTACGGTGGTGACGCATCAGTGAAAAAGGTGAAGCTTCAGTCTCTACGTAAGCAGTACGAGAATCTCAACATGAAGAACAATGAGAAAGTTTCTGAGTACATCTCCAGAGTGATTCTGATCAATAATGAGATGAAGGCGTGTGGAGAAACTCTTTCTGAACAAGTAATCATTGAGAAGGTATTGAGATCCCTTACTCTTCAGTTTGATTACATTGTGGCAGCAATAGAACATTCTAAAGATCTGAGCACCATGAGAATTAAAGAGCTGCAAAGCAGTCTAGAAGCGCAAGAGTTGCATCTGACTGAGAGAACTTCTGAAAGGGAAGTAGAGCAGCAGGCTCTGAAAGCAGTTTCTGATAAGAAGCATCAGAAGCAGTCAGAAGCCAGGAGAAGATCTGATGGTGGTCAGAAGTCAGAAACTTCAACTTCTGATAGGCAAAAGAATGCTCAGAAGGGAAAAGAGAAGTATGACAAGAAGAAGATCCAATGTTACTGTTGCAAGAAGTTTGGTCACTTTGCTAGAGATTGTTGGTCAAACAAGGAAAGGAAGTCAGAAGAAGCAAATATAGCCAGAAGTTCTGATGATGAATCTGTGCTACTGATGGCTTCTGAATCTGATGATACGAATTTGACAGACTGGTGGTATATGGACATTGGCTGCTCAAATTATCTTACTGGAAATAAGAAATGGCTGGTTGATTTTGATTTTGAAAAGAGGACAAATATCAGATGTGCTGATGACAAATATCTTAACGCTGAAGGTATGGGAGATGTCAGAATTATTTTGAACAATAGGAAAACAACATTGATTCAGAAAGTGTGGATGTACCTGGCATAAAAAGCAATCTGATGAGCGTGGGACAATTAATTGAGAAAGGTTTTTCAGTTACCATGAAGGACAATCTTCTGAAGTTGTATGACTGTAATCAGAAGCTGATTATGGAGTCAGAACAGGGAAGGAATAGAACATTCAAGGTGAATGTCAGAACTTCTGACTCTGAATGTCTTAGTGCAACAAGTGTTGTGAAAGAAAGTGAGTTGTGGCACAGAAGATTTGGTCATCTGAATTTCAGAAGCTTAGAACATCTGAACTCGAAGAAGCTGGTACATGGAATTCCTACAATTAAGAAGCCTGAGAAGTCATCCAAAGTGTGCATGGAAGGAAAGCAACCAAGATTGCCATTTGCGTCAGAAGTTGCTCCAAGAGCAAAACATGCCTTAGGAGTAGTACATTCTGATGTGTGTGGTCCATTTCCAGTAGCATCGATCGGAGGGAATAAATATTTCGTGTCATTTGTTGATGAATTCATGAGAATGACATGGGTATCCCTTATTAAGTTCAAACACAAGGTGTTTGCTGAATTCAAGAAGTTCCGAATGAAGGTTCAGAATCAGAGTGGTCAGACTCTGAAGATTCTTAGAACCGATGGTGGGGGTGAGTATAACTCCAAAGAGTTTCAGAAGTTCTGTGAGGAGAATGGAATTGAGCATGAGGTTACTGCTCCTTACACTCCTCAACACAATGGTCTTGCTGAAAAAAGAAATCGTACTTTGCTTGATATGGTGAGAAGCATGCTGAAGGAGAAGAAGCTTCCTCAGAACTTGTGGGGAGAAGTTATTGCCACCGCATCATATGTGCTCAATAGATGTCCAACGAAGAAGCTGAAGGAAACAATTCCTATTCAGAAGTGGACGGGAGAAAAGCAAATTGTTAGTCATCTAAAGGTGTTTGGTTCTGTTTGTTACAAACATGTTCAAGAAGCTAGAAGACAGAAGCTGGATGATAGAAGCAAAGTAATGTTACTGGTGGGGTACCACAGTACGGGTGCGTACAAGCTTTATTGTCCAGAAACTAATAAAGTTTAGTTCAGCAGAGACGTTATTGTGAAGGAATCAGAAGTTTGGAATTGGGATAAGTCTCAATCTGATTCTGATGTGAGAACTTCTGAAGAAAGGTCAGAAATAAGAATTTCTGAAACTGATGGTGATTCTGACTCTGAAGGAGACTCAGAAGATGAAGGTGTTTCTGATGATCCAGATTCTGATGATGATCCAGATTCTGATGGTGATTCAGACTCTGGGAATATGCCAGACTCTGAAGATGGTCAAGGTTCTGAAGAAAGTCAACCTTCTGAAGCAAGAACTTCTGAGGACAGAACTTCTGGGGTTCAAGCATCTGAAGAAGATTCTGAACGAGGTCAGAGGCCACAGAGAATCAGAAACATTCCAAGAAGATTTGAAGAGTTTGACATCTTGCAAGACACTGAAGTAGATTCTGAGGGAGAGATTATTCAGTGTGCCATGTTAGTAGACTCTGAACCTGTGAGTACAAAAGAGGCTCTCAAGCAGAAGTTCTGGCTAAAGGCCATGAAAGAAGAACTTGATGCCATAGAGAGAAACAAGACTTGGAAGCTGACAGAACTTCCAAAGGACAAGAAAGCCATCAACGTCAGATGGGTTTTCAAGAAGAAGCTAAAGCCAGATGGATCAATTGGCAAACACAAAGCGAGGTTGGTAGCAAGAGGATTTATGCAGAAACCTGGGCTAGATTATTCTAAAGTGTTTGCACCTGTAGCGAGACATGAAACAATCAGATTGGTGATTGCAATAGCTGTTAACAGGAATTAGCCTCTGATGCATTTAGATGTGAAATCTGCATTTCTGAACGGTCCATTAGAAGAAGAAGTTTATGTGTCACAACCTCCTGGATTTGTGAAAAAGAATCAGGAAATGATGGTGTACAAATTACATAAAGCTTTGTATGGATTAAAGCAAGCGCCCAGAGCTTGGAATCAGAAGATTGATTTATTTTTCAAGAAGCAGGGTTTTCAGAAATGTGAGATGGAATATGGTGTTTATGTTTAGCATATTTCTGAAGGCAATATGATTCTGGTGTGTTTGTACATTGATGACATATTGCTGACCGGAAGTTCTGAACAAGAATTAGCTAAGTTCAAGAAGGTGCTGATGAATGAGTTTGAAATGACTGATCTCGGGAAAATGACATACTTTCTAGGGATGGATTCAGATATTCTGAGAAAGGTATCATTTTGCATCAGCTGAAGTATGAACGAGAACTTCTGAAGAGATTTAACCTGCAGAATTGTAAGGCTGCTATCACACCTGCAGATACGAATCAGAAACTAGGTTCTGATTCTGATGGTGAGGATGTGGATACTACAACCTTTAAATAGTTGGTTGGTTCTCTAAGGTATTTGTGTAATACCAGACCTGATATTTGCTATACAGTTGGAATGGTTAGTAGATTCATGAGTAAACCCAAGTGGTCCCATTACCAAGCTGCTGTCAGGATTCTGAGGTATATCAAGGGAACTCTGAAGTATGGAGTGTTGTTCCCTTCTGGAAGAAAGAGTGAATCAGAACTTCTGAGTTATTCAGATTCTGTTGGTGTGGAGACAGAGTTGACAGAAGAAGTACTTCTGGATACTTGTTTAAGTTTTTGGGAGGTCCTATTTCTTGGAGTTCTAAGAAGCAACCTGTTGTTGCGTTGTCAACCTGTGAAGCTGAATATATTGCAGGTGCTGTTACTGCATGCCAAGCTGTGTGGATTCTGAACTTGCTGGAGGATCTGAAGATCAAAGTTGACAAACCTCTGAAGCTGATGATTGATAACAAGTCTGCAATCAATCTTGCCAGAAACCCAGTGTTGCATGGGAGAAGCAAGCATATTGAGACAAAGTATCACTATCTGAGAAGTCAAGTTCAGAGTGGAGTGTTAGAAGTTCTGCACTGTAGCACCCAGAAGCAGTTGGCAGATATTCTGACGAAGGCTATCAAGACTGATCAATTCCTTCGCTTAAGGGATGGAATTGGAGTTGTTAGTTTTGAGGAAATATAAATTAAGGGATGGTATTAGAAATAATTTATATTTTAATTAATATTCACAAACTTGGTGACCAAGTTTGTTAGAGGGTATTTTAGTATTTTTATTGTTGCTTTGTAGCCCTAGTTTTTAGCTTATAAATATGGTAGTGTAGATGTCATTCCAATTATTGTATCCTTATCATTTGTAGCCGTCATTCTCAATATAATATATTCTCTTCTTTTCATCATTATTTCACCTTGTACACCAACATAAACAACCATAATTTTTAAAATTACGATAATGTTGTTCTGGGTCGACCATATCGACTCCTACCAACCACTATGGAGGGATTACACTTTTTCCAGAACCTTCTCAACACATGTGAACAATCCTGTTAGCAAGTGTGCAAGATCAAAGTCTCGGGTGTATTCAATGGCTCTCCGTAATTTACTAATAACTAATAGCGAGTTAGTTATTCCATTTCTACTTTATATAAAGAAGGTTCAAAATCCATGTAACAAGTTTCAAATTCAATTTCAATTCACTCTTCTTTATCACATACTAACTTTAGCATTGAAGTGCCAACCTTGCAAATCAATTATAACACCCCAATTTTTTATAGCAAAAGTGTATTTTTAAAAGGTACTCCCTCATTTCCTTTATAAGTGACACTTTTAGAATAACTTTTTGTTCCTTTTTAATTGTCACTTGCAAAGTTCAATGTAGTATTAAATATATTTTTGTCAAAATTAATCCTAGATAATTATTATAGAAAGAGAAAAAGTAAAATGAATGTAGTAAATGATTAAGGGCATTATAGGTAAAATGATAATTATTGTATGAAAAGTAACAATATTGATTAGTTTTTTTGGTATGCGTAAAAACTCAAAAAGTGACACTTAAAAAAGAACGGAGGGAGTATTCTTTTCATGAATAAGTCAATTAAATGTTTCCTTGTACTTAATCATTTTAAGTACACAACATTTGCTTTATAAAAGAAATTAGATACACATGATTAGAACATAATACCATCTTTTATATATGATGAAGCGTCACAAGACATAAAGTACAGATAATAATTAGGATACAACCCATAATCGACAAAATAAATATAAAGTCCTCAGTAAACACTCGCGTAGGAGAGCTGCTACAAGGACTAAATTTCAAGCCATGCATAAAAAGGCACATGGCGTCCGCCATCTTATACCAAAAACCTTTACCACTCACGTACTTTACCCCACTAGCTAAGTTGATTGAAAACTAATGACATTCATAATATGCACCCGCCCTAGCTCCGCATAGTCCACTACAAGCGCTAGTCAGAGTGTGATCGGAGCCAACCTCGTCATAGTCACTCTCAAAATCATGCTCTGAAGGGTAAGAGGTATCATCGTCCTCTGTCCTACTAGCGTCCAACTCCAAAAATGGCACACGTGTTAGAGAAATGTCAAGGAGCTCGTCCACGTCAAAGAAAACATGAGTGAACGCCAAAGAGATTCCTAAGGACATCTCCGAGTCTATATGGGGCTCGGGCATATCCTGGAGGAATAGCTCCCCACCCACATTAGGGGTATGTGACAGTTTGTAACACCCCAAATTTGTAAGAATATTTATTTAATTTATTTAAATATAATATTCGCGAATTTTGGTAAATTTTGGTGGTTTGTATTGATGTTGGTATTTTGTTGAGTTTTGGTTATTTATTTAAATAATAGTATATAATATGGAATATATTGTATTATTATTTATTTAAATAATATTAGATGAATTAAGGGTAAGATGGACTTTTGAGGAGGATTAGTGAGGGTAAATTAGGGAAAACCCAATTTAGAGGCCCAAGGGTTAGGTTTAACAAAAAGGAGAATTTGAGAGGAATAGGATTCATTTTTGTTAGATCGAGAAAAGAAGGGAAAATGCCAGAGCTCTGAGGAAAGAAGGAAAAACTTAGGATTCAAGAAAGTTTCCAAGAACTCAAGAGAGAAAGGCTTGGAATCGACAATCTAAGGTATGGGGAGTATCGCCTTTCATTGTTTTCAATATAGGGATTCGATGTATTTAAAGTGGATTTTGAGGTTTATGTGATTTTTGTGGGTTTATGAGTAAACTGAGGAAGTTATGATGTATTAGTGAGGTTTATGTGATTTTGTAGGTTTATGAGTAAACTGAGGAAGTTATGATGTATTAGTGAGGTTTATGTGATTTTGTGGGTTTATGAGTAAACTGAGGAAGTTATGATGTATTAGTGAGGTTTATGTGATTCTTGTGGGTTTATGAGTAAACTGAGGAAATTATGATGTATTTGTGCGTTGATGACGAAGGTGAAGGGGTTGTGAGGACTTTGGGGGTATTGGGGTATTTTGAGGGTTTATGTGATTTTGAGACTTAGGATAGTGTAATGAATTTGCCTAATAGTCGTAGGCTTTTGTGCCCTTAATGCTATAATAGTGTATGATGGGTAATATCATATTTAGGATACAAACCCCTAATTTTCATGGTGGTTGTTATATGATGATTATATGATGAATTTGTGTGCCTTATATGTGTATTCTTTTTCTTTTGAGAATTGAACTTATATCCATCAATTTCAAAGGTTTTAGGCATAATCTTAAAATAATGATTAGATTATTTAATTGTGTTAAAATTGTAAATTTACTTGAGATAATTACAGTATTGGATGGGTTGTAATTTTCTGAGTTTGGGATTTTACGGAATTGAAATCAGAGGTGCAGAAGGCCTCCAACGGTGAAAAACGCAGAAAATTCTGCATGTCCGTCACGACTGTTCATGTTTTCGGTCGAAATCGTTTTGGTCATAACTTTTGATCCGTAAGTCCATTTTGATCTCCGTTCGAAGCGTCGGAAAGCTAATGAATATATCTATAACATAATATTGATAAAAGAACTGGTTTCCCAATATTTTTATATCGAATATGTTTGGGAAGTCAATTGTGTATATGTTCTATTAATGGATTGTTATGCTGTTTGCTGCCGGTTGTGAAATTATTTGTGGATAATTTATCGAATACTTGTGTGTGTGCATGTTTTGATGTATGAATTACCATGAGTATGTTGATGATTATGAGATGTTTATACAGGATGTTTGATGATTAAATGATGATACGAATGACCATTACTTTTATTGATGATTATGAGATGATGATACATGACTATTTTGATGTGAATTACCATGGGCTATATTGATGATTATGAGATGACGATTCATGATGTTTTGATGATTAAATGATGATATGGATTAGCATGAGATTTTGATGAATGATGATGCACGTAATGACTTTTTGTTGATGATGATGATATTGACGTTGTGCATCATGCATTCATAGCATTATAGGACTTCGGTCCTGTGAGTTAGACTTCAGTCTATTGACGATTATAGGACTTTGGTCCAGCGGGTTAGACTTCGGTCTATTGTGGCTTCAATCCCATTGTGTGAATGTGAGGAATTTTGAGGTGCTCTGGTTCTTGTGTGGAATCGATCCTTTTGACGGGGATCTTTGGAGGATAATGGCCTAGTGTCCATCGACTTTGATGAATTGGTACCACATGCACGAGTCTTATTGTGCATTGTATTTATGTGGCATCTTGATGTGATTTATGATGTTGTGACTTTTGATGCTTTTTTATGACGCTGGTGATGTTGTATATGATAATGACGCCATTTTATGCATATCCTATTTTTATATTGATTATAATGAATTGTGATTACTCACCCTGCCTGTTTGAATGTTGCCTCCACGTGGGTAACGTGCAGATGATTAGGCTTAGCGGTGGATGCCTTCGAGGACCTTTTGGAGTTTTTAGTGCTTTTAGTCGACGTAGAGGGTCTTGCTCTGATAGTGTAACATCGGGTTGGGTCGTTGAGTCGAAACTTGTTATGTTGACATTTTGTTGTTAGTTGATTATTATGGTTTTTATTTTAAAACCTTTTGATTTTGGATTATCGTGGTTATGGTGGTTCTGCTGATAATTTTGATGGCTTTTGAATATTTTGAGGAAAATCCGTGTTTACGGAGCAAATGTTTTATTTTGAGTTTATTGAGAAAATGTGCACCCTTCTGAGGTGATTTTTACTTTGATAATTTGTGTATTTTCCGTGTATATTTGTGGGGTAGAAAAGGGTGTTACATTAGTGGTATCAGAGCAAGTCGGTCCATCCTGCCAGGTTGTCTAATGTTGTTTATTCCCTAGTGTGCGATATGTGTGTGAAAACACTGTCGATGCTTGTTTTGTTTTCCATTTGCTGGTTGAGAATGAAACAAATGGGGGAGAAGATGGTGTTTCTCCAAGATGCTTCAAGTGTGGAGCGATGACTGAGTGTGGTGTTGGACGCTACGATAGTTTGGTAAAGATAGTTTGTACCGCCTCATGATAGTCGGCTATTATTGAAAAATTGAGGAACTGATCACCCTTAATCTCTTGTTGATAATAGACGGGATCATGTTGGATGGGATAGACGTGTCTTGCGAGCTTAAGTGGTGTGCGCAGTGAATTGTTTGAAGTTAAGCCAAGTGCTTACAGATTTTTTTGATGAGTCGATGCAGGATGGTGCTGAGATGTTTATTTTGAGGGCAACTTTGAGTATTAGTGAAGGTGGAGAAGTTGGTGTTTTGCCTTTTGTTTGTGAAATTTCGGAAGTGTTTCCTGATGACGTAAGTGATTTGCCTCTAGAGCGTGAGGTAGAGGTTGCGGCGGATTTGATACCAGGTATGAGTCCGGTGTCAATGGCTCCTTACCGGATGTCTACATCTGAGTTAGGAGAATTGAAGAAACAATTGGAAGAGTTGCTTGGGATGAAGTTTGTTCGACCGAGTGTTTCTCTGTGGGGTGCTCATGTGTTGTCGGTGAAGAAGAAAGATGGTACTATGAGATTGTGTGTGGATTATAGACAGTTCAATAAAGTGACGATCAAGAATAAGTATCTGCTCCCGAGAATTGACGATTTGATGGATCAGCTGGTAGGTACTTGTGTGTTCAGTATGATTGATTTGAGGTCTGGTCATCATCATATTCGTGTTAAGCCTGATGATATTCTGAAGACGACTTTCAGGACGAGGTATGGTCACTATGAATACATTGTGATGTCATTTGGTGTATCTAATGCACCTGATGTTCATGGAGTATATGAATTGGATTTTTCATGAGTATTTGGATAAGTTTGTGGTGGTGTTTATCGATGATATCTTGATATATTCTAGATTTGAAGAAGAACATGCTGAGCATTTGAGAACTGTGTTGCAAGTATTGAAGGAGAAGAAGTTGTATGCAAAGATGTCCAAGTGTGTGTTTTGGTTAAAGGAAGTGAGTTTTCTTTGCCATGTGATTTCAAGTGGCGGGATTGCTGTTGATCCTTCTAAAATGGATGTTGTGTTATAGTGGGAGACTCCGAAGTCTGTTACCGAGATATGAAGTTTTCTGGGATTGGCAGGCTATTACCGCAAGTTTATCTAAGGCTTTTCTAAGTTGGCATTACCTTTGACTCAGTTGACTCGAAAGGGTCAAGCTTTTGTGTGGGATGTAGCTTGCGAAGAGAGTTTTGTGGATTTGAAGAAGAGGTTGACGATCGCTCCTGTGTTGATTTTGCCTAATCCGAGCAAATCTTTTGTGGTGTATTGTGATGCGTCGAAGATGGGTCTTGGTGGAGTATTGATGCAGAATGGACAAGTTGTTGCCTATGCTTCGAGACATTTGAGAGTTCACGAAAGGAATTATCCTACGCATGACTTAGAGTTGGCCGCTGTGGTGTTTGTGTTGAAGATTTGGAGACTTATCTTTTTTGTTCTAAAGTTGAAGTGTTCAATGATCATAAGAATCTGAAGTACTTGTTCGATCATAAAGAATTGAATATGAGGTAGAGAATGTGGTTGGAATTACTGAAGGATTATGACTTTGATTTGAGTTACCATTCGGACAAAGCAAACGTAGTGGCCGACACGTTGAGCAGAAAGTCATTGCATATGTTGATGCTTATAGTGGGAGAATTGGAATTAATCAAACAGTTTCGAGATTTGAGTTTGGTGTTTGAAGAGACTCCTGACAGTTGAAGTTAGGAATGTTGAAGCTAACAAGTGGTATTTTGGAGGAAATTAGAGTGGGTCAGCAAGTGGATTTGAAGTTGGTGGACTAATTGACGTTAATTAACCAAGGTAACAGAGGTGAATTCTGGATTGTTGAGAATGGTGTGATGAGGTTTCAAGATAGAGTGTGTGTTCCAGATGTTCTAAAAATCGAGAAAAGTATTCTACGAAGAAGGATATTGCTGAGTTCGTTTATGCTTATTTGACTTGTCAGAAGTTGAAGATCGAACATCAGAAGTCGTTGGGTATGATGCATCCTTTGAATATTCTAGAATGGAAATGGGATAGTATTTCCATGGATTTTGTGTCGGAATTGCCGAAGACTGAGAAAGGGAATGATTCTATTTGGGTGATTATGGATAAATTAACTAAATCGGCTCATTTCTTACCGGTGAAGATTAATCATTCTATGTAGAATCTAGCTGAGATGTATTTTGAGGAAATTGTGAAGTTGCATGGGATACCGTCGAGTATTGTGTCGGATAGAGACCCGAGATTTACGTCGAGGTTTTTGAAGAGTTTGCAAGATGCTTTGGGTACTAAGTTAAGGTTGAGTTCTGCCTATCATCCGCAGACAGATGGACAGACATAGAGGACTATCCAGTCTTTAGAGGATTTGCTGAGAGCTTGTTTGCTGGATCAAGGTGGATCGTGGGATAGTAATTTGCCATTGATCGAGTTTACCTACAAAAACAGTTTTCATACTAGTATTAGGATGGCGCTGTATGAAGCTTTGTGTGGAAGGAGGTGTAGGACTCCATTGTGTTGGTATGAATCGGGCGAGAGTGTTGTACTCGGACCTGAAATTGTGTAAGAGATGACTGAAAAGATTAAGATGATCCAAGAAGGAGGAAAGTTGGACTTGAGATGTGAAGATCAGATGAAGGAGTCGTATCCGACTCTATTTCCTTAAGGTAATTTTCGAGGGCGAAAATTCTTTAAGTGGGGGAGAATTGTAACACCCCAAATTTGTAAGAATATTTATTTAATTTATTTAAATATAATATTCATGAATTTTGGTAAATTTTGGTGGTTTGTATTGATGTTGGTATTTTGTTGAGTTTTGGTTATTTATTTAAATAATAGTATATAATATGGAATATATTTTATTATTATTTATTTAAATAATATTAGATGAATTAAGGGTAAGATTGACTTTTGAGGAGGATTAGTGAGGATAAATTGGGGAAAGCCCAATTTAGAGGCCCAAGGGTTAGGTATAACAAAAAGGAGAATTTGAGAGGAATATGATTCATTTTTGTTAGATCGAGAAATGAAGGGAAAATGCCAGAGCTCTAAGGATAAATGGAAAGGCTTAGGATTCGAGAAAGTTTCCAAGAACTCAAGAGAGAAAGGCTTGGAATAGACAATCTAAGGTATGTAAAGTATTGCCTTTCATTGTTTTCAATATAGGGATTCAATGTATTTAAAGTGGATTTTGAGGTTTATGTAATTTTTGTGGGTTTATGAGTAAACTGAGGAAGTTATGATGTATTAGTGAGGTTTATGTGATTTTGTGGGTTTATGAGTAAACTGAGGAAGTTATGATGTATTAGTGAAGTTTATGTGATTCTTGTGGGTTTATGAGTAAACTGAGGAAATTATGATGTATTCGTGCGTTGATGACGAAGGTGAAGGGGTTGTGAGGACTTTGGGGGTATTGGGGTATTTTGAGGGTTTATGTGATTTTGAGACTTAGGATAGTGTAATGAATTTGCCTAATAGTCGTAGGCTTTTGTGCCCTTGATGCTATGATAATGTATGATGGGTAATAGCATATTTAGGATACAAACCCCTAATTTTCATGGTGGTTGTTATATGATGATTATATGATGAATTTGTGTGCCTTATATGTGTATTCTTTTTCTTTTGAGAATTGAACTTATATCCATCAATTTCAAAGGTTTTAGGCATAATCTTAAAATAATGATTAGATTGTTTAATTTTGTTAAAATTGTAAATTTACTTGAGATAATTACAGTATTGGATGGGTTGTAATTTTCTGAGAGTTTGGGATTTTACGGAATTGAAATCGGAGGTGCAGAAGGTCTCCAACGGTGAAAAACGCAGAAAATTCTGCATGTTGTCCGTCACAGCTGTTCATGTTTTCGGTCGAAATCGTTTTGGTCATAACTTTTGATCCGTAAGTCCATTTTGATCCCCGTTCGAAGCGTCGGAAAGCTAATGAATATATCTATAACATAGTATAGATAAAAGAACTGGTTGCCCAATATTTTTATATCGAATATGTTTGGGAAGTCAATTGTGTATATGTTCTATTAATGGATTGTTGTGCTGTTTGCTGCCGGTTGTGAAATTATTTGTGGATAATTTATCGAATACTTGTGTGTGTTTGTGTTTTGATGTATGAATTTCCACGAGTATGTTGATGATTATGAGATGTTTATACAGGATGTTTGATGATTAAATGATGATGCGAATGACCATTAGTTATATGGATGATTATGAGATGATGATACATGACTATTTTGATGTGAATTACCATGAGCTATATTGATGATTATGAGATAATGATTCATGATGTTTTGATGATTAAACGATGATATGGATTAACATGAGATTTTGATGAATGATGATGCACATGATGACTTTTTGTTGATGATGATGATATTGACGTTGTGCATCATGCATTCATAGCATTATAGGACTTCGTTCCAATGAGTTAGACTTCGGTCTATTGACGATTATAGGACTTTGGTCCAGCGGGTTAGACTTCGGTCTATTGTGGCTTCAATCCCATTGTGTGGATGTGATGTATTTTGACTTGCTCCGGTTCTTGTGTGGAATCGATCCTATTGACGGGGATCTTTGGAGGATGATGGCCTAGTGTCCATCGACTTTGATGAATTGGTACCACATGCATGAGTCTTGTTGTGCAATGCATTTATATGGCATCTTGATGTGATTTATGATGTTGTGACTTTTGATGCTTTTTGATGACGCTGATGATGTTGTATATGATAATGACGCCATTTTATGCATATCCTGTTTTTATATTGATTATAATGAATTGTGATTACTCACCCTGCCTGTTTATATGTTGCCTCCACGTGGGTAACGTGCAGATGATCAGGCTTAGCGTTGGATGCCTTCGAGGACCTTTTGGAGTTTTTTGTGCTTTTGGTCGACGTAGAGGGTCTTGCTCTGATAGTGTAACATCGGGCTGGGTCGTTGAGTCAAAACATGTTATGTTGACATTTTGTTGTTAGTTGATTATTATGGTTTTTATTTTAAAACCTTTTGATTTTGGATTATCGTGGTTATCGTGGTTCTGCTGATAATTTTGATGGCTTTTGAATATTTTGAGGAAAACCCGTGTTTACGGAGCAAATGTTTTATTTTGAGTTTATTGAGAAAATGTGCACCCATCTGAGGTGATTTTTACTCTGATAATTTATGTATTTTCCGTGTATATCTGTGGGGTAGAAAAGGGTGTTACATTAGTGGTATCAGAGTAGGTCGGTCCGTCCGGCCAGGTTGTCTAATGTTGTTTATTCCCTAGTGTGCGATATGTGTGTGAAAACACTATCGATGCTTGTTTTGTTTTCCATTTGCAGGTCGAGAATGAAACAAGTGGGGGAGAAGATGGTGTTTCTCCAAGATGCTTCAAGTGTGGAGCGATGATTGAGTGTGGTGTTGGATGCTACGATAGTTTGGTAAAGATAGTTTGTACCGCCTCATGATAGTCGGCTATTATTGAAAAATTGAGGAACTGATCACCCTTAATCTCTTGTTGATAATAGATGGGATCATGTTGGATGGGATAGACGTGTCTTGCGAGCTTAAGTGGTGTGTGTAGTGAATTGTTTGGAGTTAAGCCAATTGCTTACAGATTGTTTTGATGAGTCGATGCAGGATGATGCTGAGATGTTTATATTGAGGGCAACTTTGAGTATTAGTGAAGGTGGATAAGTTGGTGTTTTGCCTTTTGTTTGTGAAATTTCGGAAGTGTTTCCTGATGACGTAAGTGATTTGCCTCCAGAGCGTAAGGTAGACGTTGCGGCGGATTTGATACCAGGTATGAGTCCGGTGTCAATGGCTCCTTACCGGATGTCTGCATCTGAGTTAGGAGAATTGAAGAAACAATTGGAAGAGTTGCTTGAGATGAAGTTTGTTCGACCGAGTGTTTCTCTGTGGGGTGCTCCTGTGTTGTCGGTGAAGAAGAAAGATGGTACTATGAGATTGTGTATGGATTATAGACAGTTCAATAAAGTGACGATCAAGAATAAGTATCTGCTCCCGAGAATTGAGGATTTGATGGATCAGCTGGTAGGTACTTGTGTGTTCAGTATGATTGATTTGAGGTCTGGTTATCATCAGATTCGTGTTAAGCCTGATGATATTCCGAAGACGACTTTCAGGACGAGGTATGGTCACTATGAATACATTGTGATGTCATTTGGTGTATCTAATGCACCTGGTGTTCATGGAGTATATGAATTGGATTTTTCATGAGTATTTGGATAAGTTTGTGGTGGTGTTTATCGATGATATCTTGATATATTCTAGATCTGAAGAAGAACATGCTGAGCATTTGAGAACTGTGTTGCAAGTATTGAAGGAGAAGAAGTTGTATGCAAAGCTGTCCAAGTGTGTGTTTTGGTTAAAGGAAGTGAGTTTTCTTGGCCATGTGATTTCAAGTTGCAGGATTGCTGTTGATCCTTCTAAAATGGATGTTGTGTTACAGTGGGAGACTCTGAAGTCTGCTACCGAGATATGAAGTTTTCTGGGATTGGCAGGCTATTACCGCAAGTTTATCTAAGGCTTTTCTAAGTTGGCATTACCTTTGACTCAGTTGACTCGAAAGGGTCAAGTTTTTGTGTGGGATGTAGCTTGCGAAGAGAGTTTTGTGGATTTGAAGAAGAGGTTGACAACCGCTCCAGTGTTGATTTTGCCTAATCCGAGCGAATCTTTTGTGGTGTATTGTGATGCGTCGAAGATGGGTCTTGGTGGAGTATTGATGCACAATGGACAGGTTGTTGCCTATGCTTCGAGACATTTGAGAGTTCACGAAAGGAATTATCCTACGCATGACTTAGAGTTGGCCGCTGTGGTGTTTGTGTTGAAGATTTGGAGACTTATCTTTTTGGCTCTAAAGTTGAAGTGTTCAATGATCATAAGAATCTGAAGTACTTATTCGATCAGAAAGAATTGAATATGAGGTAGAGAAGGTGGTTGGAATTACTGAAGGATTATGACTTTGATTTGAGTTACCAACCGAGCAAAGCAAACGTAGTGGCCGACGCGTTAAGCAGAAAGTCATTGCATATGTTGATGCTTATAGTGAGAGAATTTGAATTAATCAAACAGTTTCGAGATTTGAGTTTGCTGTTTGAAGAGACTCCTAACAGTTGAAGTTAGGAATGTTGAATTTGACAAGTGGTATTTTGGAGGAAATTAGAGTGGGTCAGCAAGTGGATTTGAAGTTGGTGGACTAATTGACGTTAATTATCCAAGGTAACAGAGGTGAATTCTGGATTGTTGAGAATGGTGTGATGAGGTTTCAAGATAGAGTGTGTGTTCCAGATGTTCTAAAAATTGAGAAAAGTATTCTACGAAGAAGGATATTGCTGTGTTCGTTTATGCTTGTTTGACTTGTCAGAAGTTGAAGATCGAACATCAGAAGCCGTCGGGTATGATGCATCCGTTGAATATTCTAGAATGGAAATGGGATAATATTTCCATGGATTTTGTGTCGGGATTGCCGAAGACTTAGAAAGGGAATGATTCTATTTGGGTGATTATGGATAGATTAACTAAATCGGCTCATTTCTTACCGGTGAAGATTAATCATTCTATGTAGAATCTAGCTGAGATGTATTTTGAGGAAATTGTGAAGTTGCATGGGATACCGTCGAGTATTTTGTCGGATAGAGACCTGAGATTTACGTCGATGTTTTTGAAGAGTTTACAAGATGCTTTGGGTACTAAGTTAAGGTTGAGTTCTGCCTATCATCCGCAGACGGATGGACAGATATAGACGACTATCCAGTCTTTAGAGGATTTGCTGAGAGCTTGTTTGTTGGATCAAGGTGGATCGTGGGATAGTCATTTGCCATTGATCGAGTTTACCTACGAAAACAGTTTTCATGCTAGTATTAGGATGGCGTTGTATGAAGCTTTGTGTGGAAGGAGGTGTAGGACTCCATTGTGTTGGTATGAATCGGGCGAGAGTGTTGTACTCGGACCTGAAATTGTGTAAGAGACGACTGAAAAGATTAAGATGATCCAAGAAGGAGAAAAGTTGGACTTGAGATGTGAAGATCAGATGAAGGAGTCGTATTCAACTCTATTTCCTTAAGGTAATTTTTTAGGGCAAAAATTCTTTAAGTGGGGGAGAGTTGTAACACCCCAAATTTGTAAGAATATTTATTTAATTTATTTAAATATAATATTTGTGAATTTTGGTAAATTTTGGTGGTTTGTATTGATGTTGGTATTTTGTTGAGTTTTGGTTATTTATTTAAATAATAGTATATAATATGGAATATATTTTATTATTATTTATTTAAATAATATTAGATGAATAAAGTGTAAGATGGACTTTTGAGGAGGATTAGTGAGGATAAATTGGGGAAAGCCCAATTTCGAGGCCCAAGGGTTTGGTTTAACAAAAAGGAGAATTTGAGAGGAATAGGATTCATTTTTGTCAGATCGAGAAAAGAAGGGAAAATGTCAGAGCTCTGAGGATAGAGGGAAAGGCTTAGGATTCGAGAAAGTTTCCAAGAACTCAAGAGAGAAAGGCTTGGAATCGACAATCTAAGGTATGTAGAGTATTGCCTTTCATTGTTTTCAATATAGGGATTCGATGTATTTAAAGTGGATTTTGAGGTTTATGTAATTTTTAGTGGGTTTATGAGTAAACTGAGGAAGTTATGATGTATTAGTGAGGTTTATGTGATTTTGTGGGTTTTTGAGTAAACTGAGGAAGTTATGATGTATTAGTGAGGTTTATGTGATTCTTGTGGGTTGAAGAGTAAACTAAGGAAATTATAATGTATTCGTGCGTTGATGACGAAGGTGAAGGGGTTGTGAGGACTTTGGGGGTATTGGGGTATTTTGAGGGTTTATGTGATTTTGAGACTTAGGATAGTGTATTGAATTTGCCTAATAGTCGTAGGCTTTTGTGCCCTTGATGCTATGATATTGTATGATGGGTAATAGCATATTTAGGATACAAACCCCTAATTTTCATAGTGGTTGTTATATGATGAATTTATGTGCCTTATATGTGTATTATTTTTCTTTTGAGAATTGAACTTATATCCATCAATTTCAAAGGTTTTAGGCATAATCTTAAAATAATGATTAGATGGTTTAATTGTGTTAAAATTGTAAATTTACTTGAGATAATTACAGTATTGGATGGGTTGTAATTTTCTGAGAGTTTGGGATTTTAGGGAATTGAAATCGGAGGTGCAGAAGGCCTCCAACGGTGAAAAACGCAGAAAATTCTGCATGTTGTCCGTCACGACTGTTCATGTTTTCGGTCGAAATCGTTTTGGTCATAACTTTTGACCCGTAAGTCTGTTTAGATCCCCGTTCGAAGCGTCGGAAAGCTAATGAATATATCTATAACATAGTATAGGTAAAAGAACTGGCTGCCCAATATTTTTATATCGAATATGTTTGGGAAGTCAATTGTGTATATGTTCTATTAATGGATTGTTGTGCTGTTTGCTGCCAGTTGTGAAATTATTTATGGATAATTTATCGAATACTTGTGTGTGTGTGTGTTTTGATGTATGAATTACCACGAGTATGTTGATGATTATGAGATGTTTATACATGATGTTTGATGATTAAATGATGATGCGAATGACCATTAGTTATATTGATGATTATGAGATGATGATACATGACTATTTTGATGTGAATTACCATGAGCTATATTGATGATTATGAGATGACGATTCATGATGTTTTGATAATTAAATAATGATATGGATTAACATGAGATTTTGATGAATGATGATGCATGTAATGACATTTTGTTGATGATGATGATATTGACGTTGTGCATCATGCATTCATAGCATTATAGGACTTTGGTCCAGTGAGTTAGACTTTGGTCTATTGACGATTATAGGACTTTGGTCCAGCGGGTTAGACTTCAGTCTACTGTGGCTTCAATCCCATTGTGTGGATGTGAGGTATTTTGACGTGCTCCGGTTCTTGTGTGGAATCGATCCTATTGACGGGGATCTTTGGAGGATGATGGCCTAGTGTCCATCGACTTTGATGAATTGGTACCACATGCATGAGTCTTATTTTGCATTGCATTTATGTGGCATCTTGATGTGATTTATGATGTTGTGACTTTTGATGCTTTTTGGTGACGCTGATGATGTTGTATATGATAATGACGACATTTTATGCATATCCTGTTTTTATATTGATTATAATGAATTATGATTACTCACCCTGCCTGTTTGAATGTTGCCTCCACGTGGGTAACGTGCAGATAATCAGACTTAGCGGTGGATGCCTTCGAGGACCTTTTGGAGTTTTTAGTGATTTTGGTCGACGTAGAGGGTCTTGCTCTGATAGTATAACATCGGGTTGGGTCGTTGAGTCGACACATGTTATGTTGACATTTTGTTAGTTGATTATTATGGTTTTTATTTTAAAACCTTTTGATTTTGGATTATCGTGGTTATGGTGGTTCTGCTGATAATTTTGATGGCTTTTGAATATTTTGAGGAAAACCCGTGTTTACGGAGCAAATGTTTTATTTTGAGTTTATTGAGAAAATATGCACCCTTCTGAGGTGATTTTTACTCTGATAATTCATGTATTTTCCGTGTATATTTGTGGGGTAGAAAAGGGTGTTACATTAGTGGTATCAGAGCAGGTCGGTCTGTCCGACCAGGTTGTCTAATGTTGTTTATTCCCTAGTGTGCGATATGTGTGTGAAAACACTGTCGATGCTTGTTTTGTTTTCCATTTGCAGGTCGAGAATGAAACAAGTGGGGGAGAGGATGGTGTTTCTCCAAGATGCTTCAAGTGTGGAGCGATGACTGAGTGTGGTGTTGGACGCTACGATAGTTTGTAAAGATAGTTTATATCGCCTCATGATAGTCGGCTATTATTGAAAAATTGAGGAACTGATCACCCTTAATCTCTTGTTGATAATAGACGGGATCATGTTGGATGGGATAGACGTGTCTTGCGAGCTTAAGTGGTGTGTGCAGTGAATTATTTGGAGTTAAGCCAAGTGCTTACAGATTGTTTTGATGAGTCGATGCAGGATGGTGCTGAGATGTTTATATTAAGGGCAACTTTGAGTATTAGTGAAGGTGGAGAAGTTGGTGTTTTTCCTTTTGTTTGTGAAATTTCGGAAGTGTTTCCTGATGATGTAAGTGATTTGCCTCAGAAGCGTGAGGTAGAGGTTGCGGCGGATTTGATACCAGGTATGAGTCTGGTGTCAATGGCTCCTTACCGGATGTCTGCATCTGAGTTAGGAGAATTGAAGAAACAATTGGAAGAGTTGCTTGAGATGAAGTTTGTTCGACCGAGTGTTTCTCTGTGGGGTGCTCCTGTGTTGTCGGTGAAGAAGAAAGATGGTACTATGAGATTGTGTATGGATTATAGACAGTTCAATAAAGTGACGATCAAGAATAAGTATCTGCTCCCGAGAATTGAGGATTTGATGGATCAGCTGGTAGGTACTTGTGTGTTCAGTATGATTGAGTTGAGGTCTGGTTATCATCAGATTCGTGTTAAGCCCGATGATATTCCGAAGATGACTTTCAGGACGAGGTATGGTCACTATGAATACATTGTGATGTCGTTTGGTGTATCTAATGCACCTGGTGTTCATGGAGTATTTGAATTGGATTATTCATGAGTATTTGGATAAGTTTGTGGTGGTGTTTATCGATGATATCTTGATATATTCTAGATCTGAAGAAGAACATGCTGAGCATTTGAGAACTGTGTTGCAAGTATTGAAGGAGAAGAAGTTATATGCAAAGATGTCCAAGTGTGTGTTTTGGTTAAAGGAAGTGAGTTTTCTTGGCCATGTGATTTCAAGTCGCGGGATTGCTGTTGATCCTTCTAAAATGGATGTTGTGTTACAGTGGGAGACTCCGAAGTCTGCTACCGAGATATGAAGTTTTCTGGGATTGACAGGCTATTACCGCAAGTTTATCTAAGGCTTTTCTAAGTTGGCATTACCTTTGACTCAGTTGACTCGAAAGGGTCAAGCTTTTGTGTGGGATGTAGCTTGCGAAGAGAGTTTTGTGGATTTGAAGAAGAGGTTGACGACCGCTCCAGTGTTGATTTTGCCTAATCCGAGCGAATCAATTTGTGGTGTATTGTGTTACGTCGAAGATGGGTCTTGGTGGAGTATTGATGCACAATGGACAAGTTGTTGCCTATGCTTCGAGACATTTGAGAGTTCACGAAAGGAATTATCCTACGAATGACTTAGAGTTGGCCGTTGTGGTGTTTGTGCTGAAGATTTGGAGACTTATCTTTTTGGCTCTAAAGTTGAAGTGTTCAATGATCATAAGAATCTGAAGTACTTGTTCGATCAGAAAGAATTGAATATGAGGTAGAGAAGGTGGTTGGAATTACTGAAGGATTATGACTTTGATTTGAGTTACCATCTGGGCAAAGCAAATGTAGTGGCCGACGCGTTGAGCAGAAAGTCATTGCATATGTTGATGCTTATAGTGAGAGAATTGGAATTAATCAAACAGTTTCGAGATTTGAGTTTGGTGTTTGAAGAGACTCTTGACAGTTGAAGTTAGGAATGTTGAAGCTGACAAGTGGTATTTTGGAGGAAATCAGAGTGGGTCAGCAAGTGGATTTGAAGTTGGTGGATTAATTGACGTTAATTAACCAAGGTAACAGAGGTGAATTCTGGATTGTTGAGAATGGTGTGATGAGGTTTCAAGATAGAGTGTGTGTTCCAGATGTTCTAAAAATTGAGAAAAGTATTCTACGAAGAAGGATATTGCTGAGTTCGTTTATGCTTGTTTGACTTGTCAGAAGTCGAAGATCGAACATCAGAAGCCGTTGGGTATGATGCATCCATTGAATATTCTAGAATGGAAATGAGATAGTATTTCCATGGATTTTGTGTCGGGATTGCCGAAGACTGAGAAAGGGAATGATTCTATTTGGGTGATTATGGATAGATTAACTAAATCGGCTCATTTATTACCGGTGAAGATTAATCATTCTATGTAGAAGCTAGCTGAGATGTATTTTGAGAAAATTGTGAAGTTTCATGGGATACCGTCGAGTATTGTGTCGGTTGGAGACCCGAGATTTACGTCGAGGTTTTTGAAGAGTTTGCAAGATGCTTTGGGGACTAAGTTAAGGTTGAGTTCTGCCTATCATTCTCAGACAGATGGACAGACATAGAGGATTATCCAGTCTTTAGAGGATTTGCTGAGAGCTTGTTTGTTGGATCAAGGTGGATCATGGGATAGTCATTTGCCATTGATCGAGTTTTCCTACGAAAACAATTTTCATGCTAGTATTGGGATGGCGCTGTATGAAGCTTTGTGTGGAAGGAGGTGTAGGACTCCATTGTGTTGATATGAATCGGGCAAGAGTGTTGTACTCGGACCTGAAAATGTGTAAGAGACGACTGAAAAGATTAAGATGATCCAAGAAGGAGGAAAGTTGGACTTGAGATGTGAAGATCAGATGAAGGAGTCGTATCCGACTCTATTTCCTTAAGGTAATTTTCGAGGGCGAAAATTCATTAAGTGGGGGAGAGTTGTAACACCCCAAATTTGTAAGAATATTTATTTAATTTATTTAAATATAATATTCGTGAATTTTGGTAAATTTTGGTGGTTTGTATTGATGTTGGTATTTTGTTGAGTTTTGGTTATTTATTTAAATAATAGTATATAATATGGAGTATATTTTATTATTACTTATTTAAATAATATTAGATGAATTAAGGGTAAGATGGACTTTTGAGGAGGATTAGTGAGGATAAATTGGGGAAAGCCCAATTTAGAGGCCCAAGGGTTAGGTTTAACAAAAAGGAGAATATGAGAGGAATAAGATTCATTTTTGTTAGATCGAGAAAAAGAGGGAAAATGCCAGAGCTCTGAGGATAGAGGGAAAGGCTTAGGATTCGAGAAAGTTTCCAAGAACTTAAGAGAGAAAGGCTTGGAATCGACAATCTAAGGTATGGAGAGTATTGCCTTTCATTGTTTTCAATATAGGGATTTGATGTATTTAAAGTGGATTTTGAGGTTTATGTAATTTTTGTGGGTTTATGAGTAAACTGAGGAAGTTATGATGTATTAGTGAGGTTTATGTGATTTTGTGGGTTTATGAGTAAACTGAGGAAGTTATGATGTATTAGTGAGGTTTATGTGATTCTTGTGGGTTTATGAGTAAACTGAGGAAATTATGATGTATTCGTGCGTTGATGACGAAGGTGAAGGGGTTGTGAGGACTTTTGGGGTATTGGGATATTTTGAGGGTTTATGTGATTTTGAGGATTAGGATAGTGTAATGAATTGGCCTAATAGTCGTAGGCTTTTGTGCCCTTGATGCTAAGATAATGTATGATGGGTAATAGCATATTTAGGATAAAAATCCCTAATTTTCATGGTGGTTGTTATATGATGATTATATGATGAATTTGTGAGCCTTATATGTGTATTCTTTTTCTTTTGAGGATTGAACTTATATCCATCAATTTCAAAGGTTTTAGGCATAATCTTAAAATAATAATTAGATGGTTTAATTGTGTTAAAATTGTAAATTTACTTGAGATAATTACAGTATTGGATGACTTGTAATTTTTTGAGTGTTTGGGATTTTATGGAATTGAAATCGGAGGTGCAGAAGGCCTCCAACGGTGAAAAACGCAGAAAATTATGCATGCTGTCCGTCACGACTGTTCATGTTTTCGGTCGAAATCGTTTTGGTCATAACTTTTGATCTGTAAGTTCGTTTTGATCCCCGTTTGAAGCGTTAATAAGCTAATGAATAGATCTATAACATAGTATAGATAAGAGAACTGGTTGCCCAATATTTTTATATCGAATATGTTTGGGAAGTCAATTGTGTATATGTTCTATTAATGGATTGTTGTGTTGTTTGCTGCCGGTTGTGAAATTATTTGTGGATAATTTATCGAATACTTGTGTGTGTGTTTTGATGAATGAATTACCACAAGTATGTTGATGATTATGAATGTTTATACAGGATGTTTGATGATTAAATGATGATGGGAATGACCATTAGTTATATTGATGATTATGAGATGATGATACATGACTATTTTGATGTGAATTACCATGAGCTATATTGATGATTATGAGATGACGATTCATGATGTTTTGATGTTTAAATGATAATATGGATTAACATGAGATTTTGATGAATGACGATACAGGTAATGCCTTTTTGTTGATGATGTGATATTGACATTGTGCATCATGCATTCATAGCATTATAGGACTTCGGTCCAGCGAGTTAGACTTCAGTCTATTGAAGATTATAGGACTTTGGTCCAGCGGGTTAGACTTCGGTCTACTGTGGCTTCAATCCCATTGTGTGGATGTGAGGTATTTTGACGTGCTTCGGTTCTTGTGTGGAATCGATCCTATTGACGGGGATCTTTGGAGGGTGATGGCCTAGTGTCCATCGACTTTGATGAATTGGTACCACATGCATGAGTCTTGTTGTGCATTGCATTTATGTGGCATCTTGATGTGATTTATGATTATGTGACTTTTGATGCTTTTTGATGACCCCGATGATGTTGTATATGATAATGACGCCATTTTATGCATATCCTATTTTTATATTGATTATAATGAATTGTGATTACTCGATCTGCCTGTTTGAATGTTGCCTCCACGTGGGTAACGTCCATATGATCAGGCTTAGCGGTGGATGCCTTCGAGGACCTTTTGGAGTTTTTAATGTTTTGGTCGACGTAGAGGGTCTTGCTCTAATAGTGTAACATCGAGTTAGGTCGTTGAGTCGAAACATGTTATGTTGACATTTTGTTGTTAGTTGATTATTATGGTTTTTATTTTAAAACCTTTTGATTTTGGATTATTGTGGTTATTGTGGTTTCGCTGCTAATTTTGATGGCTTTTGAATATTTTGAGGAAAACCCGTGTTTACGGAGAAAATGTTTTATTTTGAGTTTATTGAGAAAATGTGCACCCTTCTGAGGTGATTTTTACTCTGATAATTTGTGTATTTTTCCGTGTATATTTGTGGGGTAGAAAAGGGTGTTACGCGGTTCAGATGGAGTTAGGGGAGAGATTAGCAGTCCAAACTGATCAATCATTCTAGAAATGAAACTGAAGATGATCAAGTAAGCTAGAATCTAAAAGATAATAGTCCTGCAAGAATAAGTTGTCTTGGATCCATGCCAGCAGTGGTTGTGGTCTCGAATACGTTCTTGGTGAACGAGACTTATCCTAAGGTCGGGTTGAACCCCTAGGACTTGTCGGTCCACTGATCAGGAAAGGTGAAGTCCATCGTCTTCGACTGTGGTAACTCATATCTTCTCTAGAACGTCCTGATCTAATGGTGTATTGCCCACACATCCACTAAAAGGGCCATCAACCCGAAAATAAAAATATACAAGACCGGAGTAGCAAGCATGAATGGAGGAGACATTATACATTGGTTGGAGATCTCATTCTATCACACATATATAATTATTTAGAAAAATAATACATATAACGTCATTAAGACTCATTTCCTAATGCAATGTCTATATGTCGATGCAGATGATTCCGGAATGCTAATCCCCCCACAAAGGGTCGTGGCATCGCTTCACGATTTAGTGTCACTAAGGTGATGGGTATCTACACTGAAAGCTCCAAGGATTTGACTAAATTTTGGTAAAACATAATGTTGTGAAAGATGTTCCAACATGAAGGTTCCTACCCCAGACCAAAGATGTCGAATGAAATGTCCCAGCATGAAGACTCGACATCATGACTGTCACAGCAAGTTTGTGTTGAAATCTGTTCCAAGATTCAAGGCGCGATTGGCAGTGGATCAAGGAAAGAAGATTTGAAGCCCAAGACAGCAGAAGGTTATAAAAGAAGACCTAGTCCTAGGACAGAAAAGAGATAGAGAACGACATAGACTTAGGAATCCTATTTTGTAAACTTTTGTTATGTAAGGTTTAGGGTTTTGAGAGTCGTTGGCTCCTTTGTGTTGTAAGTTTCCCTTTGTATCGGTTTGATACATCGTGGAAGACATAGATGCTTGTACAGATTCAGAAACCTGTAGGTAATGAATCGTGTATTATTCTTGGATGAAGCTCTTAAGGAAATCCGAGTTAGCTTGTTAGTCAAGAATGCTTGACTGAACTTTGTATTGAAATGGGTGTCTTTCAAGTAGGATATACAGTTGCTGTCGATTATAACTGTTAGATTATCATAGGTTATAATTTAGGGAGTGAGATAGGTTTCTCTTATCAATTCGATGTGACTTCTAATGATAAAGTCTCCATTGGGTAGTGATAGTTAAACTAGAGGTTGTTTACTGTAAACCAGCGGTTGTTTACATAAAACTATACTACTGATAATGGATTCTTCTTCCTGTCTTGGTATGCCCCCAGATGTAGGTGATTTGCATCGAACTGGGTTATCATATTCTGTGTTGTTTATCATTCTGCAATTTACAGTTCAGTTTTGATTAACATGTTGTAACAGATGTCGAAACATCTGTCTTGCTACTGTTGTTGATATTCTGAATATCAATTTGTTTATTCTGTTCTTGTTTTAAAGTTGTGCAGAGAATAATGTTGTAACATATGTTAGGACATCTACTATCTGATATGCCAAAATTTCAGTTAGTATCAGAGCAGGCATTCTGTCTGTTTCTGGATGAGATCTCGGGAGATACTTTCTAGCGCTTTAAACAAGGAGGAGTTTGGGAGATCAGATCATTCACTCGAACATACTCAAGGGTATTAATGGATGAGATGGATGTTCTGGATCAAAGGTAACAACTACTGCTGGTTGTTCAAGTTTTTTGAGGGATTTCTACAGCAACTACAGGAGGAGTGGCTAGTTCTCCCGTATGGTGTCTTATAAGATGTTCTGACATCTTATTAGGGCATGTTGAAGATGTTCCTTGGTGGTTTCGCTGCATAGGTTTCTGATGGAAGAACTCTGGTATTTATGGGATTTTGGAGTTGTGATAGAAGAAAGATGGTGGAAGATCTTGCCTGTTGTCTTCTTTTCTTGAAGATATCAGTATCTGTGAATGCTCTAGTCATTCCAAAGTCGGGAGCAATGGAATGGAGAGAGTTGTTGGTTGATTTCTGGAAGTTTAGTTCCAACTTGTATCTCGAAGTCAGTTTGAAGAGAAGGTGAGTTGAGATCGTGTTTATCTGTAACACCCATATATAACATCATACATCAAAGCATAAATATTATACATGAATCCAAGTTTTTGGTATTGAAATACCATAAGTTCCTAGTTAACACATTGTATACATTACATGCCCAAAATACAAAATACTAAAACTACGGCATAATATACACAAGATGTTCCAAAGTACTAAGAACTAGATCAAACAATGATCTCAAAATAAAATCTCCACAACGGAAGTTATGCCATCCCAAAAAGCCAAGACGCGTAAGGATAATCAAACGACTTTATCCTTACCCTTCGCAAAACCTGAAGTACCTGTAATATAATCAACAACGTGGGGTGAGATAATAAATCCCAGTGAGTTCCCTATCTTATGTATTCTCTCGGCATTACAAGGTTCTATGATTCCTAACTTAAGTCAAAGGGAAGAAAAAGACTTTGAGTTCACAATCTCACACTATATGGAAACATGATCATGAATTCACTAACTCAAATTATCACTAATCGGTAGCCTCATCAAGGCATCCCTTATTCACGTCTAGAAGTCAACCCGGGTCATGGATCCTTGCACTTACTTGACATACAAAATGGATTCGGGTTCTACGGGCCATTAACCGTTATGAACCGTCACTTCACATGGGCCATTAACCATCACAAGTCTCCACCCAAAGGGTGCCATTCGTACTGCACACGGGAATCAAACCTGCCAAGTAATCTTGCGTATATTCCAGAGGAGCCCTAAGCTCATGAAACGACAATCTCAGGGAAACGGCTCCAATTACGTGATCTCTCACACAAACGTGATTGTATTCGACAATCACAATGCCACAATGCCTTAATTGCAAAGAACACAAAGGTTCACACACATGTTCTATACTAGTGTCTCACTCTCCTCTAGACCATTACTCGTTAAGGGTGTACGCCTAGGCATCGAATGCATGAGGATCACCATCTAGATTCTCTATCACACTCCTAATCACAACCTAGAATTATACCATTTGGTATGGGGTAATGTTTCCTCACTCTTCCTATTTCATATTTTAAACATGTATTCACTCAATTACATTTCACAATACGAAGTTAGATATAGCACAACACAATAGTATAATAAAATACTTGTAATAATTCAACTAATAAATTATCACATTTCTTGAGCTTCTTCCTATTTATTTAATTGGGTAACAAAATCAATATTTTTCACTTTCATTGCGTAGGATATTTCCATTGCTTTCCAACGACTATTACTACGCTACGATCAGAGTTATGATCTAAAAGATATGAATTTTTCAATATTTTTCCTCAACTTACAGTGGTAATCGGTTACTCTAATAGGGTAATCGGTTACTCACTTTTCACTGTTCATACAGAGGCTAAATGAGAGTTAGAGACACATTTCGTTTATCGATTACTCAAATTGGGTAATCGGTTACTCAATTCAAATTTGTGCAGAAACTCATTTTTTCCACAGGGTAATCGGTTACCCTAATCTGGTAACCGATTACTCTGTTACAGAACAGAAAAATTCTGGTTTTCTCATGATTCAAAACTATTCACACTTACTCAAAACTCATATAACCTCAGAGGATCAATTAATCAATTATCATACATCATATTCATACCTGTATCAATCATATTACAAATTTTAATCGATATTTGAACCGTGAAAATAATCGATTCCACACAATATTCAATATTCACCATTTCTAACCTAAACTCTAACATTTCTAAAACTTCTAGAACTTAAGTACTAACTAGAACCCACCGCAATACAAGATGATGATGAAGAAGATGAGATGATTTGATGAAGAATGAAGAACTTCCAAGCTTGTTCTTAAACTTATAGGTCTCTTTATCTTTCTCTCCTCTTTGCTCCTCCTTCTCTCTACTTCTTCTCTTTACTCTTTCTATTTTTGTCACAATGAAGAGGAAAGGAAAATGAAATGATATAAGAAAATATCATTAAGTTGGTACTACTAACTCAAGTGTCCAAATTGTCTCTAATGCACCAATTGATAAAACCTCAGAGTCAAATAATATTAATTTGATCTGATCTGAGCTCATCGGTTGCTCAAATTATCTTTCTAGATAATTTCTCAGAGTACACTGGAACCCAGTTGATCAAAACTAATATTATCCAGAGTAAAATAAAATACGGGGTATTACATCGAATTCATGATCTATGAATTTGGTAAATGTTCTTGTCGACAAAGTTGCAAAAGATACTTGAGTTTTCACTCAAGTCCACTCATAAAGGTGTCTCTGGTCGTGTTTGAGAGCTCTTTCAGAAGGATAATCTGGTTCTCATGCTGAAGATGAATTTCTGAAGATCTCTAGTGCTGATGGATGTTATTCAACTTGGAGATAATGGGAGGTGATTTATTTTTGCCATTCATGATTTACAAGGATTCTATCAGCAAAAAAAATTCTTAAGCAGGTTGAGTCAAGGGTGACGGACTTGATGTCTCAACATGTTGTTTGACTAGAAAGTTGTTGACACTGTTGTGTTGATATCTGGTAGATCATATATCCTACAGGATGTATGGTTTTGAGGGCAAGGATTTAAGATCAATTGCTACTTGTGGAATTTACAAATATTTAATTGATTATCCTTGTATGTTAGAGTACAAGATCACTGGTGACAAGTTGGTACACCTGGAAGTACAACATCTCTTGTTGCATCTGCTCAAGGATCTGTTCTTTGGAGAATGGGTATAGTTAAGATAAGGAACTGGTGTTCTATCAGATGTTGAAACATCTTGATAGTTGAGTGTATGCAGAAGCCTGTTGATTTAAGGAGTGAATCTCTGGAGCAAAGGAGTTGTAGCTGATGATCTTGGTACCATACGCGTGTGTGCGGTAGGATCAGTCTTTATTTTGGCATGTAATCAGACTAGGAAGTTTCGTGGCAGGAAGCTTGACTAGAATGTAGTGCTGATGGAAGTAAAGATGAAGACTATTTTCTTGGATCAGTTTATTTCTGACCTAGGAGTATTCGAGTGCAGCAGGTGTGTTCCAGTTTTTACTAGAAGCATCTGATCTTTATCTGGAAAGTTTCCTAGAAAGAAACTTGTCTATAATAAGGTGCTGGTGACAGCACTGCTTAGGTCAGTTTATTTCTGATCTAGGTGCATATGAGCATGTGATCTTGCTCATCTTAGAGGTCAAGGATAAGTGACAGTTATCTATGACTTTCTGAAGAAGTCTCTACTTAAGGAAAGTGTGATTCCTTTTGTAAAGACCTTATGTGACCGATCCTTTCAGTAGAATTAAGCTTTGGCATATTTGGTTTCTCTGAAGATGAGGTGCTTTCTGTAGTGTAGTAAAGCATGATGGAGGTTGTCTACTCTAACTGGATATTATTAATCAAGTCTATAAGAACATAGAACTCTTGTTCTGTTATAGGGAGAAGGTTCTTCTGAGTGGCAGAATAAAGAACTGGATTCTTCAGCTGGATGTCTGATCAAATGTTGTGACATTAAGCAGAAACTTTACGGTCTTAGTTGATGTTGTGGCGCATCATCGTAAGATAAGTTGATATTCTCTGAAAGAAATGGATTTAATGCTTCAAAAAGGTCTATCTCATGCAGTTTGCGGGAGCTGCAAGAAGGAGTAGATGTTACATGTTTGAGTCTGGGTGTATCTAAGATGGCTTGCTATGGAGTAGGTGGATTATGTAACTTAAAGATCAGGTTTCATTGGTGGATCAGAAGATTTTCTGGAACTCTGAAGAAAACTGAGATTAACCAAATAATGGCATTTGGTTGATCTTTATTGTGCATTCAAACAATGTGCTTGGAAATAATTACTCTTGTACAGAAGGGTAGTTGGTTGAAAATCAAATGAGGTTCTGGTTCTGTTCATATCTTGGAGCATGTGGTAGAAGCCCTAAGTTGCTTATAGAAGATTACCTTCTTTTGGGAGTTGAATGAGAGTTTACTTCTCTCTTTGGTTGTCTGGAGTTTTTATTGATCAAGCTGGATGAGTTCAGTTCTTTAAAGATCTTCATTTGGATTACTATGCAGATAGTAATTCTAATGGTAATTGTATCAAGAACCATAGTGTATGGTGTCTGTGATATGATCAGGATATCTTGATTGATGTTAGAACATCATCATGGTTTCTGAACTTGGAGTTCAGATTGTGGAAGCTGATATTTACCAGTTGAATCAGAAGTGTTCTACCTTATCATATGGGATAATGATAAATTGAAGACTATTTTGGATCATGGGGTGTTTATTTGGAAGACTAACTTTTGTTGAGGTCAGAATGCTTGTGAAGAGATGGTTTCTTCTGCTATAAGTCATGCTAGAGAGAAATGGATCAGTTTGGTGCTTGTGAACCAAGTAAGCTGAGGATTTTTGGAGCATGTATTTGATGTCCTTCAAGTGTGAAGAACATCTGGGCGAGCTAACAAGCTAAGGGACTCTATATGTCTCTTTGAGGAATGTGAAGCATTCCATATTCAATTGGATTGTATCTAAAGGAACAAGGATATCTATGGCTGTAAAATTCAAGGTGGATTTGTACAGGGTATGGATGGTTTTTGGATGAGAGGGATCAATGGTGATTTTGGTCTTAATCCAAGAGTTTGTTGGTTGTGGTACAAGGATGTAATCCTGGTACTTTCTCACTATATGATCATGAAGTTTGTCATAGGATATCATGTGGTGATTTTGGGGTGTTTCTTGTTGAAGGAGCATCATTTATGAAAGATAGGGGGAGAACTTTTGTCTATTAAATGTACTAGTGTGGTACATGGATTGCTTATGGAGCAAGCAGAAAGTGAATGTGTTAAGCAGGTGTGTTGAACAGAGGGTGCGCTCCTGAAGACATGAAGATGAGTATTATGTTTTCCATTCATTTTAAGGTGTTCTTCTTGCAAAGAAGCACTGGTTATCTACGACAGGGAGAGTTGGACTTCTGTTTTGGATGTATTGGTGCAGTAGTGCAGTTGTTTATCAAGATTATTTGTGGTTTCAAGCAGTTTGTGATAAATTATCTCTGGCGAGGGAGTAATGTCAGACAAGATGCTGTGACATTGTGTTACTGGTTTAGTTCTAGATGAACTTGACTAGTTAATTTTGATTCAGTCATTGAGAGATCAATGGATACAAGCATCTTGAAAGACTTTGTTGTTGTCTGGAAGAATTTATTCTTCTATGAAGATTGGAAGGTCAATGGAAGCATTCTATTGATATGGTAAAAATGTCGTGATCAAGTCTACTAATTCTGGATTTAGGAATTGATTTAGAATAAAGAGAATAAGGTTGTAATTATATTTGTAAAACTTGTTCTGTCTATGCTAAATGAAACAATGATGCAGGGTCTATAAATCTTTTAGAGAAATCTGACAAAGTCTGGTATCAGGACATTGCTCAGAATCTATTTCAGATAAAGATAATCAAAGGGACTGTGGTTTCAAGGACAAGTCAGAAAAAGTGGAAACTTTCGAAACTAACTTGGCCAGTGGTTACTTCTTCATTGACTAGTCTTTTGTTTCTTCCAAATGAATCGTCACTGCCTTTGTAGCTCTTCAATATTTAAGGAGGCTTGTGCTGCTCGGGTTGCAAAACATCTTTCCTGTTAAGTTGAAAGCAAATGGGTTTCATCCGTATTTGGGTGAGCACAGTCTGGGTATGGGTCTGTATTGGTTTCTTTTGCCAACTTTTAGCTAAAAAGGGGGAGAATATCTTCTTGGGTACTGTTGTGAGTTGTATGTGTGCATTGTGCTGCTGGTCTGCAAAAATGTCTCAAAGGATGTTCAAACGTTCTGGGTTCTAACATCTTGGAAAACTTGTGTTTTGTGATTAGATTTATGAAGCAAGTTGTGTTTTGTGATCTGAGTTACATTCTCTATGTACTCTGAATCACAAGGTAAATAAGGAGGGGGAATTGTAATTTTCTTCTCACTCTCTCATTCATGAGGAGGGGGTCTTGAAATTATCTTCTCTCTCCCACATGAATAAGGAGAGGGTCTACAAATTATCTTATCCATCTTCCATGACTCTTGCTTCAGGATTTCCCACTGCATGCACCATCAAAATGAGGAATGTTTTAGCCAAAATTTATCAAAAGGGGAAGATTGAAAGCTCCAAGGATTTGACTAAATTTTGGTAAAACATAATGTTGTGAAAGATTTTCCAACATGAAGGTTTCTGCCCCAGACCAAAGATGTCGAATGAAATGTCCCAGCATGAAGACTCGACATCATGACTGTCACAGCAGGTTTGTTTTTAAATCTGTTCCAAGATTCAAGGCGCGATTGGCAGTGGATAAAGGAAAGAAGATTTGAAGCCCAAGACATCAGACGGTTATAAAAGAATACCTAGTCCTATGCCAGAAAAGAGAGAGAGAACGACATAGACTTAGGAATCCTATTTTGTAAACTTTTGTTAAGTAAGGTTTAGGGTTTTGAGAGTCGTTGGCTCCTTTGTGTTGTAAGTCTCCCTTTGTATCGGTTTGATACATTGTGGAAGACATAGACGCTTCTACAAATTCAGAAACTTGTAGGTAATGAATCGTGTATTGTTCTTGGATGAAGCTTTTAAGCAAATCCGAGTTAGCTTGTTAGTCAAGAATGCTTGACTGAACTTTGTATTGAAAGGGGTGTCTTTCAAGTATGATATACAGTTGCTGTCGATTATAACTGTTAGATAATCACAGGTTATGATTTAGGGAGTGAGATGGGTTTCTCTTATCAATTAGATGTGACTTCTAATGATAAAGTCTCCATTGGGTAGTGATAGGTAAACTAGAGGTTGTTTACTATAAACCAGCGGTTGTTTACATAAAACTATACTACTGATAATGGATTCTTCTTCCTGGCTTGATATGACCCCAGATGTAGGTGATTTGCATCGAACTGGGTTATCATATTCCGTGTTGTTTATCATTCAACAATTTACAGTTCAGTTTTGATTAACATGTTGTAACAGATGTCGAAACATCTGTCTTGCTGCTGTTGCTGATATTCTTAATATCAGTTTGTTTGTTCTGTTCTTGTTTTAAAGTTGTGCAGAGAACAATGTCGTAACATGTGTTAGGACATCTTCTATCTGCTATGCCAGAATTTCATACATCATCAATCAAATTCAAGATCCACGACGGGATAAGGTGGTTTCATTCTCTGACACGCACCTCGTGCCACCTCAGGACCGGCCCAACACATTTCAAGGCCTAAAGTGAAACTTAAAGTTAGACATTTTTTACATAGTAAAAACGTTTTCCTAAAATTATTATTTTTTAAAATGTAAAATCATTATATTACTAAAATTAATTTCATTTAACATTTTCTTTTTAATTGACAATAAAATTAACTCATCTAAACATTTATTTCATCATTAAAAAAATTATAATAGAAAATACATTATAAAAATTCCTAAAAAGAATACTTAAATATTAAGTTTTCTATTATGTGAAAGGAATTTAGAAGTTTATTTAATAAGTGTGTTTTTTAAATTGACACTTATTTGGCTTAAAATAGGTTTAATTAAATGGTAGTTATTATTATATATTTTAAATAGATTTAATTATTTAATTGGAATAAAATAGTTTAAAAAGTTATTTTTTTGAAAAACTAATTAATTAAAATAATATAAATATAATATAAAAAATTGAGGCTCTAAGCAGTAGCCTTAGTGGCCTACCCCTAGGGCCGGCCCTGTGCCACCTCTCTTGTGTGCACCTTGAGACTCATCTTCGGTGGCCACGTAACTATGAAATACATGATTCCTCATATATATGCATTTCAACACATGGACAACATCACAATATATCATAAGCATATGTAATAATTTCTCTCATGCATAAAATTATTGAATATATATAAACATTTAACCACCTTCACAACTAGTCATCGTCAAAACATGTAAAAAAAATACATAGCGATTATAGGTATGAACATATTTTTATTATTATTGAGAAAAAGATATATAAATATATAGAGATTCCCTTACAGTTACAACTTTCATGAAAAATAATTTTCTTTGTCGAAATTAGTCAGCTGTACATGCACCTTCTTCCAAAAACAAACTAAATTAGAACGAAGTCCTACATTATAACCTCCTTAATGTAATTCCTTAAACTTAAACTATAGTTTGGATTTTCTTTCAAAAATACACCCATAAATGTCCATCAAATTTTACTTTGTTTATTTTTTTCTTTAAGACAAAAGTTAATAATTTTTCTTTAAAATATTTAATCTTATAAAAATAGATCAATACTTTATAATATCTTTAATTTAAAAACTTTAAATTTAATAAATTATTTTTAACTTTAATTTAAATTTATCTTAAATAAGTTCTATAACCAAAAAAATCTTTAAAGTTTTCTTTACTAAATATTAACAAAAATTTGACGGAGTTTTATTTAAATTTACTTTGTTTTCTAAGTTTCTTCAAGTTTTTCAAAAGATTTCAATTGTATGTAATGTAATATAACAAAAATTCTTTTTACAGAAAAGCTAATGGCTTAAATAGTGAGGAAATAGTTAGTAACTTATATAATTGATTTTTAATAAAAATAGTAACAAAATATAATTTTAATTTTCTTAAAATTGATCAAAAATAGTAAAAATATAATCATATTACAATATATATTTTTCACGTCATAAAAATGAGTTGATTTTTGAAATTCTGGCACAGATCTCAGATGTCCTACACAGATGTTGAGACACTGATATCCAACACAATGAACAAGATAGCAATAATAATAACAGTGCAGAAAGTAAATAACACAGTGATATGTTTACCCAGTTCGGATCAACAATCCTACTCTGGGGGCTACCAAGCCAGGGACGAAACCAATATACGATAGTATCAATTCACAGATCATATAATAACCAAACCCTGTTATAATCTGCTCACTTAATCACTACCCTTCCTATGACTTCTACCTAAGACTCACCTAGGTATGAGGCCCTCCTCAAATCCCTCTACAACCACAACCCGTGATTGGTTTCTTTCCACACAAGTAACAAGCCGAAAGTCACACTTTCAAAACACACAATTCTCAATACTTCAAAGCTTATGAGAATTGACACACAAGAAACTCAATGCTTAAAAGCTTATGAGTAACTGACAGAACTTACAACACAAAAACCAGTCCTTATACTGTTATCAGAATGATACCAGTTAGGCTCACAAAATACACTCGAAAACCCAAAAAACACATGTAAGTTCCACACCTAAACTAGGTTTACACCAGTCAATATATAACATTTAATCTAGACTGAATTGGGCTTCAAAAACGCAGCAAATAGACTGCTCACAAATCTGCAAAATAAACTCCAACAAAATAGGTCTTCAATCTAAAGTTTCCTAATATGTCTCCATAATTAGAAACAGCTGAAAATCCGAAAAACCAACAAATAAACACAATCCAAAAATGCTTTGGATGCCACATAGGATAACCAAATATTCACAGAATATTCAGTAACAATTCACAGCAACAGAATCTGCTTTAAAACTGAATCCAGACGCGATGTCCTATGAGCAGGTATGAGACATCTTCATTCGACATGTTGAATGCAGCAAATTAGAACATCATGTTTCAACATCTTGCTGCTAGAATAGTTTTAGCAAAATAAATGCCAACCACAGAATCAAAGAAATAACAATCTCCCCCTTTGGCTTATTTTGGCTAAAATTACACAGCAAAAAAAACTTGCAAAGAAGCACACAAAAAATCTATATCAGACAGCAGCGAAATACCAACAGCACACATAGCAAAAAAAATCCAGTATAGCAACACTCCCCTTCAACTACATACAACACACAACACAACATACAACACAGCATAACAGCATAGCAAAACTCCCCCTCAACTATTGCAGCAGCACAAACATACTACTCCCCCTTTTTAGCCAGAAATATGACAAAGGCAAGTATAACAGCTATTAATATTTGAGAAATGGTCAAATCATAAACCAGAATAAACAACATCAGAGAGTAGATGCACACTACATCACATGACCAAGTGTCATGCTCAACCTTCAGCATTTTTCCTCCATTCACACACTGCACTACCAGAACCTCCTTTAATCTTTCCAATCTGGCAGCCAGAAGGAACATTAATTGCTATAGTTCTTCATGAATGCAAACCCCAAGTCTGCTCCTCAGGTTTTCAAACTGAACTGCATCCAGAGCCTTGGTAAATATGTCAGCAAGCTGATTTTCTGTGCTCACATGCTCAAGAGTTATGGCTTTGTCCTCCACAAGTTCTCTGATGAAGTGATGCCTGATATCAATGTGCTTAGTCCTGCTATGTTGAATGGGATTTTTTGAAATATTAATAGCACTCAGGTTGTCACAAAATAATGTCATGACATCTTGTGTGACATTATACTCAGATAACATCTGCTTCATCCATACCAGTTGAGCACAACTACTTCCAGCTGCTATGTACTCAGCTTCAGCAGTAGAAAGAGATACAGAATTTTGCTTCTTACTAAACCATGAAATAAGATTATTTCCCAAAAAGAAACATCCTCCAGAGGTGCTCTTCCTATCATCAGCACTTCCAGCCCAATCAGCATCACAGTAACCTACTAAAATGGGACTTGAGTCATGGGAGTACAGCAACCCATAATCACATGTACCACTCACATACTTAAGAATTCTCTTAACTTAATTGATGTGACTGACCTTGGGTTCTGCTTGATATCTTACACACACACCAACAACAAATGTTATGTCTGGCCCACTTGCTGTAAGATACAGCAGACTGCCAATCATACTTCTGTACAGACTTTGTTCAACATTTACTCCCTTTTCATCTTTGGATAACTTCAAGTGAGTAGGAGCATGAGTTCTCTCATGCTTGGCATTATCCAGTCCAAACTTCTTCACAATGTTCCTCGCATATTTACTCTGACAAGTAAAAATGGAATCTTCCATCTGCTTGACTTGTAATCCAAGGAAGTAGGTCAATTCACCTACCAAGCTCATCTCAAATTCAGTCTGCATTTGGTTGACAAAATGTTGGACCATTTCATCCGACATCCCACCAAACACAATATCATCTACATAAATCTGAGCAATCATTAGTTTCCCATCCTTCTCCTTGACAAAAGCGTTTTATCAATACCACCCTTCCTGTATCCATGGTTGACTAAGAACTCAGTCAGTCTTTCATACCAAGCTCGTGGAGCTTGTTTCAGCCCATATAAAGCCTTCTTCAGCTTGAAAACATGATCAGGAAAATTTGGATCCACAAACCCTTTAGGCTGCTCAACATAGACTTCCTCATTAAGATAGCCATTCAGAAAGGCACTCTTGACATCCATTTGAAACAATCGGAATTTCAACAAACATGCCACTCCTAGCAGCAATCTGATGGATTCCAATCGAGCCACAAGAGCAAATGTTTCATCAAAATCTACTCCTTCAATCTGTGTGTATCCTTGAACAACTAATCTGGCTTTGTTCCTGGTAACAACTCCTTGTTCATCAGACTTATTCTTATAAACCCATTTTGTTCCAATCACATTTGTTACTGCTGGTCGTGGTACCAGTTCCCAGACTTCATTCCTCTTGAATTGACAAAGTTCATCTTGCATAGCACTCATCCAGAACTCATCTGTCAAAGCTTCTTTGACATTCTTTGGTTCAATCTTTGAAACAAAGCAAGCATTTGACCAGTCTCCCTCATTCTGGTTCTTACACCTTCATTCAGATTTCCAATAATCAATTCCTTAGGGTGATTCTTCTGAATCCTTATAGAGGGTCCCCTGTTGACATCCTCTACCTCTTCATTCTCAGGTCTAGTGTCGGTTTCATGAGCATTATTTTATATGGGCTCAATGTCTTGTGAGATTTCATTGTTCATAGGAAGCACTACGCCAAAAATGACTTTTACTAGCGCACCTTAGACAGCGCTTTTATGAAAAAGCGCTGCTATAAGTTAAATAAAAAATAAAACACGGAAAATGTACACGAAAAGAGTTAAAGCGCTTCTAAAAGGCCTACCTTAGACAACGCTTTTTGTAAAGCACTGGTAAAGGACAACATTAGCCAGCGCTTCTAGGAAGCGCTTCTAAAGTCCTATATTAGCCAGCGCTTTTCTAAAAAGCGCTTTCTAAAGTCATATAAATTAAAAAATATATAATCTCAAAAGCGCTGCTAAAGGCCCACATTAGCCAGCGCTTTTCAAAAGCGCTGCTAAAGGCCTATATTAGCCAGCGCTTTTTCTCAAAAGCGCTGTCTAAGGTCTTATTAATTAAAATAAAAAATGGAATAGTATCAGTATTCTATTTTTCATATCTCTATTCTTTCCCTCTCTGCTGCGAACTGCGAACGACGAGAACGAACGAAGAACAGCTCTCGCTACCGTCGTCCACCCTCCTCCACCGTCTCTGTTACAGTCTCGCCGTCTTCCTTCCTCCATTGTCCTCCACCGTCCTCCACAGTACTCCACCGTTCTCCACCGTTTAGGTATGTTTTCTTCTTTTCTGTTATGGTTAACGTTAGAGATGATAAATAGTGGTTCTACTCATGAATGTAGCTTGGTACTGATGTGTTGGTTTTATGGTTTGTTTCTGTATGTTGAGCAAAGGATAATTTTGTTTGGAAATTGGAAATATTTGAATTGATATGTTCATTTTTTAGAAACTGGTAATGGTCTTGTACTGATATGGATACATTGTTACTACTGCGCCCAATTTGTACATCTATTTTGGTTTGGTTTGATACTTGTAATCAATTTGATATTTATAAATAGTATAAATATGTGATGTTGCTGTTGCAATTCATGTCACAAATTCTATTACGTAAATATTATCTTGCTGAGATTTTGCAATTTGTTGCTTTGTTTGCGGTTTCGGTAACCTGTCAATTTAAGTTGTGCGTTGTGCGAATTACTTCGTTGAATGCGTCTTTTGATCACTATGTATCAGTTCATTTTGTTGTGTGAATAATTCCAATTGTCCGTTGCGGATCTGTTTTGGTTTTCTATTTATCGCATTTAGTTTTCAATTCGATTTCATAATGTTGTTAATCCTTGTTTTCTTTATTACAAGTTAGATGGCTACTAATGAGGATCATCCACATGATGATTCTATTCATGATGGAGGTAAGAACGTAGCTAATGCGGAAGAGGAAATTAAAAGAGGAATAACAGTTATGAAGAAAGTGATTCGTGATAGAGATCGAGGCATCATATTAGATGTGCATTGGAGCCCACAAGGCCTTCTTATTGAGCCTAACGGTTATACGTTGACAAGTTTTATTGGTGCACTTGTAAGGAATGAGGTTCCAATTACTTGTGATGATTGGAGAAATAAAGAGTTGAAGGAAGCCAAAGAAAAAATTTGGAGTGAGATAAAGGTACCATAATTATGTCTTTAATTATGCCAACTAATTCTGTCTTTTAAATTACTTGTACTAACGCACAATGTGTATGTTTTTCTTAGAGGTGTTTCAACATTGATGATGATAGAAGACCTTTTTGTCTCAAATTGGCCGGAAAACTACTAAGAGGGTTTAGAACATTTTTATCAACCAAGTTTCTTAGGGATGCAGAAGGTAATTTTGTTGATGTAGAGCTTCCATCTAAATATGGAGCTTTGATTTCACAAAAAGAATGGGACACTTTTAAAGCCAAACGAATAACCCCAGAATTTCAAAGTGTAAGTGAAACAAATCGGGAAAGAGCATCAAGTCCCGCCTATCCATATAGAAAAGGACGTGTTGGATATGGACGCTTAGAACAGTCTATAGTAAGTATCTATAAATTTCAATGATATACTTGTTCATCATGAGTTATATTTGATCATATTATTTGGCTTAATGTGTAGTTACAAAAGGAGAATAGTTCTGAAACATCTCTTCCGGCACATGTTTTGTGGAAGGAAGCCCGTGTGGGCAAGAATGTGTAGCGAGCGATTTTGGACGCGGTTCTTAAGCGCTGGTCGCTCTCTGTGGTTTGAGCTTAAACTACAGGTCGATTCATTTTTTATCCTATTATGAGCTGATGAAGGAAGGGAAATAGATGTCTCCAATTAACCCTACTTTGCATACTGAGTTTAAACAGCGGTCTGTTAGGTTACGAATGCTATCAATGTGGGGGGGCCTTTCTTGTGCTATTTAACAGAATGACAGGTTTCTGGCGGGGAACAAGGATTAGGATGTTAGGACTGATGCTTTTGGATAACTGCTTTTGATATGGGATTTGGGTTTTTGTTTAGTATGCTCGCTAAGATTTTTCTTTCAATCTTATGCCTACGTATTCCCGTTTACCGAAACAGGGAAATCAGAGCGTTCGTAGTTCCTCCTATTCTATGGGAGGAAATGGTTGTTTTGGTGTATTGTTCAAAACCCAAGACGTGAAGCGAAAGGTGGTTTGTATCTTGTTCAAAGCCCAAGATGTGAAGCTAAAAGGTCTCAACTTTAGAGAGAATTTGTCATCTCTAAAGAAGGGGTTGTATGTTACAACTGTTTTATAAAGGAGAATTACTTTAACCGAGATATGTGAATCCGACAATGCCATAATTTCCTTTATAGGGGTTTTTAACTTGAAGGAGAAGACTTTAACTCAGTGTAGAGCAATGCTATCTTTCCTTAGGAATTTCTCATGCTAAAAGAGGGACAGTGGCATGGATGTAGATGATCCAGAGGCTTGCCACTTACAGCGATTAGATGAAAAGGAAGGAGTTGTTGATGTTTGTGTACTGTGAACGAGGCACAACTTTGATGCTAAAAGGTTAATTGGATTAACCAGTGGTTTTCTTATACGAAGCCTAAGAGGAGGCTATTTGTATCTCGTACAAAGCCCAAGAGAGAGGCTAAAAGGTTTTGACTCAACGAGGGAATCTTTTGGGTATCTCGTATAAAGCCCGAGATGAAGGCCATTTGACTCAACAAGAGAGTTTTTGTATCTCGTACGAAGCCCGAGATGGAGGCTGTTATTTATTTGGCGCAATAAGAACCTTTTTGTATCTCGTATAAAGCCCGAGATGGAGGCAAAAGGGGTAGTTGACTCAACGAGGGAGTCTCTTATGTGTCTCGTACAAAGCCCGAGAGAGAGGCTAAACGTTGCTTGACTCCGCTGAGGAGGATCATTGTACAAACCCCAAGAGGAGGCTAGGGTGACTGTTTCAATTGAGTGACAGATCCAATATACTGATTTTTAAAGAGAAAATCAGTTCTTATATGAGCAACACTGTACTCAGGGATTTGATTCAAGGATTCGGGTTATTCCTATTCTTTAAGGAAGCGGGAAATCCGAAGGGTATTGAGACTGTCCGAGTCTGCGGGTTTCCTTCCTATTTAACGAAGGGGTCACTTGAGAATGTCTTTGAGATTCAAGGAAGTTAGACTGTCCAAGTCTAGAGTTTCATTTTTTGTACTATGCTTTGAGAAACAGTTGTAGACTCTATGAAAGGACTGTTCTATGAGGATGACTAGGTTCTGTTCCTATACCTCTAGGAGGTCGTCGGGACAATTTGTATGAAGCCCAAGAGGAGGCTGGAAGCTTTTAAGAAGCCGACGGGTCCTTGTACTAAGCCCAAGAGAAGGCTATCATTCCCGGAGGAAGAGATCATTATACGAAGCCTAAGAGGAGGTTGTGAATACTTCTAAGAAGCTGTAGGGTCCTTGTACTAAGCCCAAGAGGAGGCGGGGTTGCTTTTAGGAAGCCTGTGGGTCCTTGTACGATGCCCAAGAGGAGGCCGATGCTTTTAAGAAGCCCGTGGGTCCCCAAACCCCGAGAAATTCAAGGCAATGCTATTCACCGAGAATAGATCAAAGTCAGGAAAGTTCGAGAATTTGGAAGAAACTCAAGAGATGCCATTCACAGAGAAAAGATCATCTCTGGGGAATAGAGTTTCTTTGACAACTTCTATAAGTGACAGTCTATGAAAGGGTTCACAGAGAATGCTGCCTTTCATACTCCATATTGTTTAACCCCAAGAGGAGGGAAAACTGTGTCTGGTAATCCTATGTGGATCTAGTTTTGACTATTTAAGAGTGATTGAAACGGCTTTACCTAGTGCTAGACGTAGTTGCCAGGGAAACTCGAAATATCTATACTATTATTACACAGTTGATATGAGTTCATGAAAGAAGACTTACAGTGAAACAGCCCCACAATACAGTTATATGTATACGAGTTTATGAAAGGAGACTTACAGTGAAACAGCCCCACAATACAGTTATATACATATGAAAGCGGTAAATGAAAGCGGGTAAACACTTACTCGGTTGTAGAGCTTCCATGTTGTTTGGTTAGTTGTTCAACAAAGAAAGATTGAAAACAACAGTATATTCAAAATCAAAGGAGAAAGTGCTTTGAAAAAGAAAGATTTGGGGCTTACAGCTCAAGGAGAGGCCCAGGGTTTTATCAGTGGGTGCACTGTTTGAATTTGTACAGAGGGACTTATACAAGTGACTGAGGCCCAAAAATGTTTTCTGTACAAAGGGATGGGTCTTACGCTCTTTCAAGAGGCCCAAGTGAGTTTTTAAAAAAGAGTGGGGCTTATAACACGAGGGTAGGCCCAGATGATTTTTCCGTTTGAAATGGCGATCGCGCCGAGGTTTTCTTTTAACGCGGAGGGACTTATACAATAAGTGAGGCCCAAATGATTTTGGTTAAAAGGGGATTGGGTCTTACACTCTAATAGAGGCCCAAATGTTTTGAATGGGTCTTATAGCTCGAGGAGAGGCCCAAGGGTTATTTTGAAAAGGCGACGATCGCGCCGTTTGTTTTTGACGGTATCGGGACTTATACAATACACTGAGGCCCAAAAATGATTTGGTCAAAAAAGGATTGGGTCTTACACTCTATTAGAGGCCCAAAGTGTTTTGAAAATGATTTATGAGGGTTGAATTAATCCAAAAACCCTAATTTGTTTTCAAAAATGTATTTAATTGAATAAAAATTCAATTAAAATGATCAAAATTGTTTAACATGTGAAAAACAAATTGTGATTTTGAATTAATGCTTCAAAAATTAAGTATTGACCTACAAAATAATTAGAAAGCATTAAAAGTTGCAAAATTAATGTAGAAAAAATATTTAAAATGTCAAAAAACAATTAAAACATTAATTCTTTTAAAAAATATCAATTATATGGAATAAATAATATTTTTGGGATTTTTTGATAAAATAAAATATTTTAACATTTTTGTGAATTATTAAAAAAAGAATCAACTCAAAATCATTAAAACTCAGAGAGAAATTAATTTTTGAATCAATTAAATAAAATCACAAAATTCAAATATTTGAATTTATGAAAATGGCGCCAAGAACATGGACCAAGAACGCGCGCGTGTTCTGCCTTGCCCAGATTTGCATTTTCTATCCAATCTCACTGAATACTTGATTATAACATGCAATCCACATATCATTATGCTCGTCTCAACCTCACGATCAAGTTTATGTCCATTAATTTCATTTAAATTAAACATACAACAAGAAATCATGAAAAATCCTCAAGAACCCTAATTTCTGCATGAAGGCTAGGATTTTTGATACACGATTCAGACAATGCAATTAATTGAGGGAAAACATTCCATGCATGATTATGAACATATGGCCAAATTATTGTGCGAGGAAATATGCATAGATTGAGAGATGACCAAGTATGTGCTTACCTCTAAGCCGTGACAACAAGTGCAATGTGATTTTTGATTTGGAGGTGTTAGATATGAGTGGTGATGATCTGAACAGCTTCCCTACACCCTATGGAGTGTGTTTGAATGGTTGGACTTGATTGAAATTGGCTGGATCACTTTGTGGTACCTCAACTGCAACTTGATTGAAAATTTGAGCAACCAGCTGGTGATTTTGTGAAATTGGTGTTTTAGAAGTGATCTAAGTGTTTGATCAGCTCATATGTGATGTATGTGAGGTGTGTGAGTGATTGGTTTGATTGGAATTGCTCTCAAACTCAAAACCCGATAGTGATTTGCCTTAGAAGGCAAAATTGGAGTGAAAGAAGAGATTTTGAGGAAAGCATCTGTTTGATGGCTTTGGTGTACTCAAGCTGATCACAATTGAGCTCTATTTATAGTAGAGCAAGTTTGTTTTGCAAGGAATAGTGAATGGCAGCTGGTAAGTAGGTTTGGCCAATGTTGGCCAATGGAAATCCAAGTCTCCTCTAGCCATTGACTAGAGGTTAGGGCACAAAGCTTTGGTTCCCTTGGTCTTCGATAAGTCTTGACTGATTTTAGATGAGAATGGCTCAGTCCATGCCACCTTGATGCTTCCATTGAATGCTTCAATCCAAATTTGGAGTCTTATCCCTATTTTGGCCATTCTAGGTTGAACATGCTATTTCTTGTTCCATGGAATTTGGAGGCTTGGCTCTGTGATTGTCCCCTTTAGATTCAATCCTCTGAGGTGTCCAAGTGGATAGGAGCATTTGAATTTGGCTGATTTTGGCAAATCGAGCCAAAATGCAAAATCTGCCTTGCCTTTGACAGATTTCAGCAAGGCAACTTGACAATGTCATATCTCATGGTGTAAGTTGAATTTGGCAATGTTCTTGGCCATTTTGGAAAGCCCTTACATGATACAACAACTGTTTGAATAAGTTTGGTTTTGATCTCTTCTGATTCCAAGTGAAAAATCCCTCTACATTTGGCAAAAAGTGAAGCAAAATCTGACTTAGTGAAATTTTCACTAAGTGTTGGAACAAAGTGTGATTTCTTGATTTTGATCACTCCATAACTCAAAATCCTTAATGAATTGGACTTAGGTCTAGTTGAAGTTTTTGTAGAGGGTAATGAGGGCTACAAATCCATCTTTGGATGAGAAAAAATGGCCATGTGGTTTAGGAGTTATGATCCTTCAAAGTTGGTGTATTAGTGGTACTTTTTCCATAACTTAGAAAAATTTCTAAGTTTTATGGTTACCCCTTTTACAAGTTATCCAACATTCTTTGATTTTTCTTGATGAATGATGATTAAAATCATACATTAACATCATTTTAGGGTTAAAAATCCATTTTGGTGAAAAATCTCAAAAAGTCAAAGTTGACTTTTGTGCACAGTTGACTTTTTATCAGATGAATTCTAAACTGTACAATTCTTCAGGAAATCATGTCCTTGACCTAAATCAAACTTGATGGACATGTTCCATGGGTGTCATAGGGTATATTGGGGCATGTCCTAGGGTTTGGGAGCATGTCCTGGTCAAAAGTCAAAGTTATAGTTGACTTTCCTCGCGAAACCCTAATTGTGGTGCAGATAAAAATGAGACTTGTTGCTCAAGCTTCTTGGATTAATCCATTGTTCCAAATGGATCAATATGGTATATTAGAGACCCTCAAACCCTCTCTTGAGGTCTTGGCTCTTGATTTGTCCCAAAAGTCAACTTAGGGGTGAATTAGGTCAAGAAACCCTAATTCCTGATTTTTGATGTATGCATCCCCTGAGGTCAAATTGACTTGATGCTTGGGTCCATGAGATTCCATGGAGTACATTAGGTTGTGTTTTGGATCTTTGGCTTATGCCCAGATGAAACTTTCCATCTAGAGGCCCTGGTCGACCAAAACCCTAATTTGGTGATACTGGCGATCTCGAGACTTGATCCACCTAGAAGGGAGCAACCTTGTGCTTAATCCTTGAAGTGGGAGTCCTTTTTGATCCATTGTGGATGTTTGAGAGGTTAGACAAGTTGAATATCATGTCATTCCTTGATTGATCCTTTGTCTAAGAGCTCTGAGAGGGCTTAAAACCCTAATTTTGATTGTAGTGAATGCTCAACAACCCTTGAGGCATCTGGTGAGGCATGATGGTTCATCCATATTATGATGATGATTTGCACAATGATGGGAAATCTTAGTGGTCAAAATTTGGGGTATGACAGATGCCCCTATTTAATCTTCTTGGACCCGAAGGTGTGAATGACGAAGGTATTCGGGCATTCGGGGTGTAAGAGGATTAAATATCGGAATACCTGAAATTTTGATGGCTATGAATGACGGATCGCATCCATCTTCTTTTGCTGAGAAATGATGCTTAGAAAAGGTAAACTTCCCCTCGATCCTGGTTTCCAGCCAAGGAACTGGTCTCAGTTTTCTTTTGTCAACCTCCCCCCCGTTCCTGGTTTCCTACCAAGGAACTGGTCTCAGTTTTTGATTTAAACTTCCCCTCGATCCTGGTTTCCTACCAAGGAACTGGTCTTAGTTTCTGATTTAAACTTCCCCTCGATCCTGGTTTCCTACCAAGGAACTGGTCTTGGTTTCTGATTTAAACTTCCCCTCGATCCTGGTTTCCTACCAAGGAACTGGTCTTAGTTTCTTTTGTCAATAAACTTTACTGACAAGGGACGTTATTCGTAGCGGCTTTCCTTGAAACTTCTCGCCGAATTTTCCTGGGGAGATGCCATTTGAGTGGAAAAAGTTTTGATGTCAGACTTGCTGGGGAACCCAGTCGTCTGAGTTGTAGAGGTACATAAACTTCTCTATTGGAGACGCCATTTGTCGACTCTATCTGGGGAAAGCGAGTCTCTTGAGAGACTGTTTCCACTTGGGATCTTTACATCATAGTTTTCTCGGGATCTTCCCAGAGAAATGCCATATGATGGGGTCCAATTTTGAGGTGCCGATGACCTTTTCATCAGCGGATTTTCAGAGAAATACTGATGTACTGCCGAACCTTTGCTTAAGAGGCTTTCTCTGGGGATTTTCCTTAATCCGGGAAAGCAAGGATATCATCTTCAATGGCGAAGAGTGACATCTGTTGAAGGTCCTCTGGCTTTTCAGAGGTTCAAGTTATCAAAGTGGTCGAGTGCCGACTCTGATCTAGAGATAAACAGGAGAGAGATTGCTTAGATGATTCTCTTCCCAACGAGGAAAGGTCCGACAACTCGATTGAGAGGACTTTTATCACTAGGGGGTAAGACCGACTAGAGTGATAGCGATGCAATATGAAATGTAAATTCAAATCAATAATGCATGATGTATGTATGTATATGCTGACGAAACTGACACAACACACAAACTAAAAGATGAACATGACTGGATACTCGGCCATCGCGGGGCGTATAGAGATATCGCTGGTTCAAGATAGCAATTCCACCTTGCTTAGGAGAGATAATCCCTGCGGGGAATACCGTTGATCGGGCTTAGGAGGTAAGAACTATGCCGTGGGTATCAGATGGGAAAGCCACATCTGATACAGTTGATCCTTCATCCAGGCGCACTGGCTTAGAAGGAGTACTTTGATTCTGCACTTTGAGGTTCGAACACCTTTGGAGATGCGATTGATGTTCTTTCGAGGTTTAACAGTCAAAAGAAATTGCCATCTTTATTTTAAAAGCAGAAAAAGTTTTAACAAGTAAATTCATTTTTGTTTTATTTCAAGAATCGTTAATCATGTTAACAACGTCGTTCTGTAAAGGTAAAACAAGCAAGAATTACAAACACAAGCATAAGGCTCAAATTTTATTGATAAGATGGAGATCAGCCAAACGCGTGATTCCAAAGAGTGATTACAAAGTTAGAAAATGGTAATTTACAGGGAAAAGGGCTACGTTGAAACATAACGACCACTATCCTTCTACCAACTTTGAATTCTGGGCATCCTGAGCTTCTGTTGAAGATGACCTTGACTGGAGTTTTTTGACAGATGATGTAACTACTGCTGCTGAGGGATTCGCCTCTGTTGAACATAGTTACTTGCCATTATCCCTAATTTTTGCCTGGATTGTACTATGATGTTTCTAATCCATCGGGATGATTTTTTTTCATGTCTCTAACTTTTGCCTGGACCGCCCTTTCGGGTTTTCAATCCACCGAGACATTTTTTTTTTAATTTTTAGGCGAAGTATTTCTTGACTACGTCAACATTCGTGGGGTAGGCAAATTCCTCTCCGTCCATGGTTGCAAGTCTCAAGGCACCGCCTGAGAAAGCTTTCGTGACTACATAGGGGCCATCATAATTTGGAGTCCATTTGCCCCGAGAATCAGTGAGAAAAGAATGTATCTTCTTGAGCACGAGGTCTCCTTTTCTGAAAACACGAGGTCGGACCTTTTTGTCGAACGCCCTCTTCATTCTCTGTTGATACAACTGACCGTGGCATAGTGCCGTGATTCGCTTCTCTTCGATCATATTCAGTTCGTCGTGTCGACTTTGACACCATTCAGCTTCGGTGAGCTTCGCTTCCCTCAATACCCAGATTGATGGGATCTCTACTTCTATAGGGAGAACTGCCTCCATGCCATATACTAGAGAGAAAGGGGTAGCCCCTGTTGAAGTGTGAACAGATGTGCGATAACCGTGAAGAGCAAAGGGTAGCATCTCGTGCCAATCTTTGTAGGTTACAACCATATTTTGAATGATCTTCTTGATGTTCTTGTTAGCCGCTTCTACCGCTCCGTTCATCTTGGGTCGGTAGGGAGATGAGTTATGGTGTTCGATCTTGAACTCTGTACACAACTCTTTCATCATCTTATTGTTCAAGTTAGATCCATTATTAGTAATGATCTCGCTTGGAACACCATAATGGCAGATGATATTGTTTTTGATAAATCGAACCACCACTTGTCGGGTTACATTGGCGTATGACGCTGCTTCGACCCACTTGGTGAAGTAGTCAATGGCTACCAGGATGAACCGATGTCAGTTCGAAGCCTTGGGCTCAATCATGCTAATCATGTCGATTCCCCATATGGAAAAAGGCCACGGGGAAGAAAGAATTTTGAGATGTGATGGCGGTACATGAATTTTGTCGGAGTATATCTGACACTTGTGACACCTCCTCATGTACTTGTAGCAGTCGGATTCCATGGTCAACCAGTAGTACCCTGCTCTCAGAATTTTTCTCGCCATTGTGTGTCCGTTGGCATGAGTGCCAAAGGATCCTTCATGAATTTTTTTCATAAGCATGTCTGCTTCTGGTCTGTTTACGCATCGGAACAAGACCATGTCAAAATTTCTCTTATAGAGAGTGTCACCGCTCAGGAAGAAGTTTCCAGCCAATCTTCTGAGGGGTTTCCTGTCTTTTCTGAGTGCCCCAGATGGGTACTCTTGTTTCTGAAGGAAGCATTTGATATCGTGATACCAAGGTTTGTCGTATATGACTGTTTCGATCGTGAAGATGTAAGCGGGCCATTCAAGGCGCATTATGTCGATCTTAGGTAAGTCGTTCCATTGACCTACACTAATCATGGAAGAGATAGTGGCTAAAGCGTCAGCCATGTGATTTTCATCACGAGGGATGTGATGAAACTCAACTCTGTTGAAGAAGGGTAACAACCTTCTTGCATAGTCTTTGTAAGGAATCAATCCTGATTGGTATGTGTTCCAATCTCCTTTTATCTGATTGATAACCAAGGCTGAGTCGCCATATACGTCCAAGTTTTTGATCCTTAAATCAATCGCTTCCTCGAGACCCATGGTACAAGCTTCATATTCGGCCTCGTTGTTCATACATTTGAACGTAAGTCTGGCAGTGAAAGGAATGTGGGTGCCCTGAGGGGTAACAATGATCTTAGGTAAGTCGTTCCATTGACCTACACTAATCATGGAAGAGATAGTGGCTAAAGCGTCAGCCATGTGATTTTCATCACGAGGGATGTGATGAAACTCAACTCTGTTGAAGAAGGGTAACAACCTTCTTGCATAGTCTTTGTAAGGAATCAATCCTGATTGGTATGTGTTCCAATCTCCTTTTATCTGATTGATAACCAAGGCTGAGTCGCCATATACGTCCAAGTTTTTGATCCTTAAATCAATCGCTTCCTCGAGACCCATGGTACAAGCTTCATATTCGGCCTCGTTGTTCATACATTTGAACGTAAGTCTGGCAGTGAAAGGAATGTGGGTGCCCTGAGGGGTAACAATGATTGCCCCAATTCTGTTTCCATAAGGATTAACTGCTCCGTCAAAGATAAGTCCCCATTGGGAACCTGGTTCTGGCCCTTCACTGGGTAGTGGTTCATCGCAGTCTTTCATTTTTAAATACATGACATCTTCATTTGGGAAGTCAAACCCGATTGATTCTTGATCGTCAATCGGTTGATGAGCCAAATGATCGGCTAAAATACTTTCCTTAACAGCTTTCTGAGCGTGGTACTCTATGTCATATTCTAATAACAGCATCTGCCAACGGGCAATTCTTCCCGTAAGAGCAGGTTTTTCAAATATGTACTTGATTGGATCCATTTCGGAGATCAACCAAGTAGTGTGACGAATCATGTATTGGCGAAGACGTTTGGCTGCCCAAGCCAAAGCGTAACAAGTTTTCTCAAGCATCGTATACCGAGTCTCACAGTCGGTGAATTTCTTGCTTAGATAGTAAATGGTAGAATCTTTCCGTTTGGTTTCGTCTTGTTGGCCAAGTACACACCCCATTGAGTCTTCTAGGACTGTGAGGTAAATAATCAGTGGTCTTCCTTCCACTGGAGGTGATAGAATCAGAGGATTCAACAGGTATTCCTTAATACTGTCGAAGGCAGTTTGGCAATCTTCTGACCAAACGCAATCCTGGTTCTTTTTCAGTAATTTGAAGACCGACGCACATGTGGCGGTCATAAGGAATATGAATCTGGAGATGTAGTTTAAACATCCCAAGAATCCTCTGACTTGTTTTTCAGTTTTCGGAGAAGGCATTTCTTGAATGGCCTTGACCTTGTTAGGATCAACCTCAATTCCTTTCTGGCTGACGATGAACCCTAGTAGTTTCCCTGAACGGACACCGAAGGTGCACTTGTTGGGATTCAAGCGGAGCTTGAATTTTCTCAAACGTTCGAACAATTTCGACAAATGTTCAACGTGCTCACTCTCTATTTTTGATTTTGCAATCATATCATCGACATATACCTCGATTTCCTTATATATCATGTCATGAAACAGAGTAGTCATGGCCCTTTGATAGGTTTCCCCGGCGTTCTTCAAATCGAACGGCATTACCTTGTAACAAAAGGTACCCCATGGGGTAATGAACGAAGTTTTCTCCATGTCTTTCGGCGCCATTTTGATCTGGTTATAGCCCAAGAATCCATCCATGAAGGAGAATACTTTGAACTTTGTTGTGTTGTCAACCAGCATGCCAATGTGTGGTAAAGGAAAGTCGTCCTTTGGACTTGCCATGTTCAGATCTCTGTAATCAACACACATTCTGACCTTTCCGTCGTTTTTGGGAACGGGTACGATGTTGGCTAACCATTGAGGATATTCAGCTGTAGCGAGGAAACCCGCGTCAATCTGTTTCTGTACCTCCTCTTTGATTTTGATGGCCATGTCCAGGTGAGTGCGTCTTAACCTTTGCTTCACTGGCGGACATTCCGATCTTAACGGTAAGTGATGTTCCACGATGCTGGTATCCAACCCTGGCATATCCTGATAAGACCAAGCGAATACATCGGGAAATTCTCTGAGAAGCTTTATCAAACTCTCTCTGGCAGTTGGACTGAGCAATGCCCCGATCCTGATTTCTTTTCTCTCTTGCTCTGAACCCAAGTTTACCATTTCCAACGGTTCTTTGTGAGGTTCAATGGACCTTTCCTCTTGTCTGAGTAATCGGGAGATCTCTTCTGGAATTTCGTTGTCATTTTCTTCTTCAGCCTCGAATACCGGGAACTCAAAGTTGGGAGAAGGCATCGGATCGTATGTTTCAACGGGGTTTAAAACAAGCAATCTGCATGACGTGATGATTCGTGTTTAGAAGAGATAGAGAAAATGCAAGTGTGTGCAGTGTATTTATTTTACTGCTTGTTTTTATTTTTACATGTTTTTTAGGATTACCATTTTCTGAAAAAGCAAAAAGAGAAAACAGCAATTAATGCGGAAATTACAGAACGACGTTATTTTATTAATGAACAAGTCGAATCTTGAAACTATAGCCCTATAAAACAAAACTCTGTCGCTTCGGGCAAAGCGAAGAGAGAAATTTACAGAAAGCGAGCCCTATCAAAACATCTGTTTCACCTGGGCAGGGTGAAAGGTTAAAGATGGCAATTACTTTGACTGATGAACGACCTTCGGAACCTCGACGGCTATCCATTGGCGGTGAACTCCTCGGTGAATCACAAAGTCTGGCACCTTCCTTGATTTGTCTTCAGAAATGAGGCTGATTTCTGGTGGAGCAGGATCATTGGAATCTGTCTCCCAGGCAGAATTATCGTAGGAGAATTCCTCTGTTGCATTTTGCATAGCGTTTGTGCTCTCAGGTAGATCTCCCCATCCAGTTGCCTGGATATCCTCGAGCCTGATACGAGAGCTTTCGGGAGCGGTGTACTTGACCATATAGTCGAATTTTCCACTTGGTTCTCCCAGAGTGTTCCAAACTTCCTTGGAACTGGAGGAGTCATCTCTCTCGATGACGTTGACCTCGGGAAAAGCATAGTCGATGAATTCAAGTCCTGCAAACGTTGCGAATTCATCTTCCTGTTGAGTAGTTTCTGAATGACCTGAGTGTTGATCCCATGGTATGGTGGGGACACAGGTATTCTGTTCAATGACGGTCAGCTGATTTTCGTTGTTCGGCTGAATTTCTTGCCCCAAGTTTCCTGGGTAAGGTTGCCACATTGGCAGACCATCCATTGGGCCATAGTAGGTGTAGTAAAAATTATCTTTCATCGGAGTGTCTTCCTCTAATGAATTTGGCGGAGCGCGGCATCCTTCCGGATCACAATCCCCGTAGATCATTTCGACATCTGATCTTGGTATAAATCTCGAACTTTCTGTAGGAAAGCAAAAAGGCATAGGCACCTCTTCCTGAGACATATAACCGTCCTTGTTAAGGTAGGACTTCCATTCTTCATCTGTGTCAGAGGGATCTTCCTCATTGATAGCATGAACTGTCTGAGACACTAGGTGAAGAAAACCTCCACCGTGGAATAAGTTTTGAAGGGGATGAAGACTTTCATCGTTGGCAGCTGTCCGGGTATAGGTTGCAGAAAAACCAAGACCCTTCTTTGTTTTATTGTCAATGGGAATGACAAGCTGCCCCCATCCTGTCATATCGATACTCTCGACCGCTTTAATAGCATCTTTGTATGAGGAAATCGAGGTTCCTCCTTTGAAATGATTGTCCTTGCTCACCGACAATGCTTGGAACTGAGTTCCAACAACCTCCTCGGGTTCTATACCAGTAGATGATGACAAGTTGCTCACAAGCAAGGCCTGTTCCCCACAAACCGTGACAAGTTAACCGTTCTTGACGAACTTTAGCTTTTGGTGGAGGGTCGAAGTGACTGCTCCAGCCTGGTGTATCCAAGGTCTTCCTAATAAACAACTGTACGTTGCCCGGATGTCCATGACCTGGAAAGTGACTTGGAAAGTGTGAGGACCAATAGTTATAGGAAGATCAACTTCGCCGATAACCGTTTTTCTGGATCCGTCGAATGCTTTGACGACAACCTCACTGACTCTCATCGGAGGGCCCTTGAATGATAATTACATCAAAGTGGACTTCGGCATAACATTCAGGGCTGACCCTATGTCTACCAGTACGCTGGCTAAAGCATTGTCCTGGCAGTTAACTGTTATATTGAGTGCCATGTTATGACGGCGACCCTCTTCGGGTAATTCCTCATCACTAAATCCCAAATTATTGCAGGAAGTGATGTTAGAGACAATGCTATCGAACTGTCTGATTGTTACATCCTGTTCCACAAAGGCTTGCTCTAAGACTTTCTGTAGAGCCTCCCTGTGGGCTTCTGAACTGAGTAACAGTGATAATACCGAGATCTTTGAAGGAGTCTGTAACAGCTGATCAACAATGTTATATTCACTCCTTTGGATGAGCTTCAACATCTCATCATTATTTTTCGAAAGGTCGGGATTACTGGATTGACCGACTGATGGATTGGGAGCTTCTGTCTGAAGTTCCTTTTCCTTGTTAAGTTCCCCAACTCCTCGGTTGAAGATTCTACCACTCCGTGTTACACGACTGATGTCTGCAATGTTCACAACGGAGGGTAATGGAATTTCCTTTCCATTTTCAATTATTGTTGCATCGTATTTGTAAGGGATAGCCTTAGTTGATTCATACGGTAATGGTCCTGGAAGATAGATGACTATGGGAACTTTCTGATTTTTCTGACCACCGTAAGTAATCTCAATTCTTTCCCGGTTGGGAACCTTAGATTCGTCAAGTAGAGGGATGATGGCAAAAACATCCCTGGTCCTGTGATGACCAGAGATTGTGACAACATCCTCAACTTGCTCGGCAAGGTAGTTCGGCGACCAGTTGGTGGGTCCAGAACCCGGATATGGACGGATTTCTCCACGATTGACCTGACCCTGAAGAGCTGCTCTCACAAGGTAACACCCTTGGTTATTTTCCGAACAGACGCCACAACTGTCATAGTTGTGTGGTGGCACCTGGCCACGGCCACTTTGAATACAATGTAACCTCACTAGGTTAGCTTCCACTGATCGGACATCCTGACTCTGACGCCGAGTGGGGTTTCTATTACTGATACTAATCTGCTGAGTATCTTCATCCATGTAGATTGGCATCCACCAATGATTTAACAAGTGCTGAAGTGCCTCCTGGACAAGGGTACAACCTTGATCGTTTTCGCAACTCGCTTTACAACTTTGATAGTCATGTGATATTAAGAATCCGAGTCGGACCTGCTCAGCATGTAACTCTACCAGGTTGGTATTCATTACGCGAATATCGAAGACCTGAACCATGTTGATTTGATAGGAGTTCCTATCATGGTAGTCTTGGATCCATCCAAGATCCATCTGACGCTGGAGGGCCTCTTGTATGAAAGAGCATCCCTGTTTGTTTACCGAGAAAATCAGACAAGAACTGTAATCGTGCCGCGGCAGATTATGATACTGGCTTTGCCTTGAGTGCATCGCCACCAAGTTGGCATTCATCGCATGGATATCGTGGTTCTGAATGACGTTAGAATTCGTGTAAACCATGTTAACTCCATGAACTCGGTGCTCTTGGATCCATCCGAGATCCATTTGTTCCTGTAGAGCTGCTTGCACTACAGAACATCCTTGATTGTCTTTAGAGCAGATATCACACTAATGATAATTATGAGGTGGCACATGGCCATATCCACTCTGTCTACAATGCATCTTGACCAGATTGGTCTTTAACAAGAGTACATCGTGAATTTGATAGACATTGTTAGTCTCTTTCTCAATCAGATTGACTGCAGCTTTCTCATGTTGAGGCAGCGGGTTCGTAAGAATATTGGGATTCGTATCCTTGAAGGATAAGACCCCGCTCCTAACAAGCTTTTGCACGTCGGACTTGAAATTGAGGCAAGTCTCTATGTTATGCCCTGAACCTCCTTGATGATAAGGGCAAGTTTGATCCACCTTAAACCAAAAAGGTGGATTTTCTAGTACTGTAAGAGGAGATTTAGTCTGAATGTGCCCCTTAGCCAGTAGTAATGGAAACAGTTCTACATACGTCATGGGTATAGGATCAAATCCTGGTGGCCGTGTTGTACGGTTGTTGTTATATGGAGGACGAGCCTGCTGAAGAGGCTGTTGTGTCCTTTGCTGGTCAGGTTGGCTCTGCGTAACCTGAGGTTGATACGTAGGAATAGACGCAGGGTTGATAGCAGGAGTCACAGCTGCTACCGGTTGATAACGTCGTCTTTGCTTTCTAAGAGAGATATTCCCAATATCTTGCTCTTTTTTCTTAGGGAGAGCACTACCATATTTTTTAGTACCGCTCGTCGATCCAGTGTCTTTTACCAAACGTCCTTCTCGGACGGCTTCCTCAAGACGTACGCCCATGCCGACCATTTCGGTGAAATCATTGGGCGCACTGGCAACCATTCGGTCATAGTAAAATGAGCTTAAGGTCTTTAAGAAGATCTTTGTCATCTCTTTTTCCTCAAGAGGTGGACAAATTTGAGCGGCGATTTCACGCCACCTTTGAGCGTACTCCTTAAAGGTTTCCTTGTCCTTTTGCGACATCGATCTGAGTTGATCTCTTTCGGGTGCCATGTCCAAATTGTATTTGTATTGTTGGACGAAGGCAGTGCCAAGATCTCTGAAAGTGCTGATCGTGGCGCGGTTTAAACCCATGTACCATTTGAGTGCGACACCGATTAAACTATCCTGGAAGTAGTGAATCAGTAGGTCCTGATTCTCTGTCTGAGCTGACATTCACCGAGCGTACATCACCAGATGGCTCTGAGGGCAAGAGTTACCCTTATATTTTTCAAAGTCGGGCACTTGGAACTTGTGCGGGACTTTCACATTTGGGACCAAGCAGAGATCTGCGGCGTCCTTTCCAAATAAATCCTGACCATGAATGGCCTACAGTTCCTTCTGCATTTCTAAGAACTGTTCCTGGAATTCATCCATTCTATCGAACATAGTCTCCTTCTTACCAGAAGGTGTCTGTGGAATCTGTCCTTCCGGGACAGTGTGCACCACAGGGGGTGGTACCGTGACTACGGCAGTGAGTCTTGGCATTTCCCGAAGTTTGTAACCTTCAGGAGTCTTCAGTATGCCCCTGGCATCTTGGCTTTCCCAAAGTTTGTAACCTTCAGGCCCAGCGGCTTCTGTTGTGATTCCCTGATCTTCAGTGATCGGCGGAACATATCCTTCCGGGATATAGTTAACAGGCATGCCCCAAGGATGATCTTTCGGTATCTGATACCTAGGATCATACCTCTCCACTATGGGCGTTGAGGTGATCTCTGAGATCACAGTTCTTTGTAGCTGAGCTTCTTCCATGGCTTACATGTCGTTACAAAGCTTTCTCATATCCTCTCTTAGAGCGTCGATCTCTTCTTTCAACTCTCTGTTTTCTTCCTCAAGATCATCCATCCTTTTCTGACGACTGGCCCGAGTATTATACGAATGAGACAGTTTGACTCTAGAATCGAGACACAAACGTGAGATTCGTAGGTAAGGAGAATACGCGATGTGAGAATGATGAATGCAATGATTATATTAATTGTTTTTTTGGTTTAATCAAAATAAACTTCGACAATTAGATTGCAAATATCAAACAGTGGGGAAACCCCTTTTTATTGAAATTCAAAAGATTACAGAAGTGGAAATACAGTAGATTACAAAGTGCAGAAACAGAAACCTAAACTAATGGGTCCTGAGTTCTCTCTGAAGAGAAATCAGGTGCTGATTCTGGTATCTTCCTTTTCTTTGACCGGGGCTCTTGGGCCGTTGTCGGGTTGTCATTCCTTTGCCAAGTGAAAGGAGCGAGCAAATTCCTTTGGTCATCCTGATTATCTACAACATGTTGCTCCAAAATCTCAATCAGAGCGTCTTTCTCTTTCAGTAATTGTTGTATTTTGATGCACTCTATGTCGAGGGTGCGGTACTTGTTCTTCCAAAACATTCTCTCCCGTTGAACTTTGTTGAGAGTAACTTGAAGCTTTTCAGTTTCCGTCATGAAGTACATGACAGATTCCCTCGGCGGAAGAATTCCGTAACGAGGATAAGGCATCTTTAGCTTGAGAGCTCTAGTTTGTACCCAATGGAGGTAAGACTCCACCGAGACACATTCTGGTTTTCCCAGAGACTCTCGTCCTTTCTTATGAACATGCTTCAAAGCGTGCACTATTTCCATCTTTAGTGCTCTGTCATTTTCTCCTTCTTTGAAGAAAAGACCTTCCAGATGAACACCCAGTGGGATGTGTCTCATCGGGTATCCAAATTGACGCCGAACCAATACCGGATGGTAGTTGATTCCTCCTTTAGTTCCTATAAGGGGTATGTTGGGGAAGTTTCCACAACGGTCAATGATCCTGATTCCCTCATAAATCCTATTACACCAATCTATATCCGAGTTGGTAAGAGACATGATCTTCTGCGACCAACGTAAGGCACTCTTGCAATCCCAAAAAGCAGCAGACTTGGGCAAGTGAGAGATAAACCATTTGTAAAGCAGAGGTACACAGCATGTGATCTCCCTTCCGCTGTACAAATTTCCCAAGTGTACAGAATGATACGCATCTGCGAGCAAAGTCGGCATAGGATTTCCAATGAGAAAAACCTTAATGGAGTTAATATCGACGAAGTTATTGATGTTGGGAAACAAGAATAACCCGTAGGTGAGCAAGACAAAGATGCTTTCAAAAGCAATCACGTTTCCTATACTGGCAAAATATAGGGCCTTCTTCGTCAAGAACTGGGCTGGCAAACCTTGGATGCCACCCTTAGTGGTTAGGTGAGTCCTAACTTCAGACTCGTCCAAATGAATTGCTCTTGCAATAGTCTGATTCTTTGGAATTTCTTCCAGTCCAGAAAATGGAGCTCGATCCGTAATGTGTAGATCGATCAGGTGAGAATACTCCTCCAGCGTTGGTGCAAGCTGGTAATCCGGGAATGTGAAACAGTGATAAACCGGATCATAAAACTGAATGAGCGCATCCATGATTCCCTCAATCACATAGACTCTTAACAGTGGTAGTAAACCTCCGTGCTTAGCTCTGAAAGCCTCAGGGTTAGTGATCATCCTCGCTAACCTTCTCAAATCCTCTAGTTTTGGAACCTTGAAGGTATACTGGTGAGTTCTCCTTCTACCGAAATCCATTAGTGTAATCCTTTTCTCTGATATTTGCAATCACAGTCTTAGTTTATTTTGAAAGAACAGAGAGACTAGAAGAGAAATTTTTTGAATGTTTTAATGTTTTTTTAGATGAATGCATGAATGCAGCACACAAAAACATAGAAAAAACATGGGGTCAAAGGGTCGTTGTCATGAAGTCAAGGCTCTACCCATCCCCAAAGGTTTATACTAGGGTGCTTTTTGTACCTGTACTCATTATCATCAGCTCCTCCCAGGAAAGCAAAACAACAAGCGGATCGCCAGCGAGTTGTAGAGCAATCTTAGAATAAGTGCCATTCACCGAGAATAGATCACCAGCCTCAAATGTGGGTGGTATCGCGTAACAACTATTTCCGATAGTTTCCGCACTACGAAAGGGTTTGGCTCCCCAACTTCTCAGACTTAACAACCGGCCCATTGTCTAGGTGAGAGAATGGGCTGCGTTGGTCAGCCTCCACTGAGGTTGATGGTCGACCCCGTCGCCATCACTTATCTTAGGTGTATACTCATTCTTTCCACATACGGCATCACCCGCATTCCCATTAGCAGAAAAATAAACATGTATAGCAATTAGGAAAAGCAGTATATATATTTGTCCTAAACATCCTAGACCTTTAAAGCTATGAATCCTAAGTTCCTGACAGAAAATGGGTTCCCCGGCGGAAGCCCAAATCTGTGGTATTCACACAAGAGGTAAAAAGGAAATCAGAATTAGGGCCCCACGGTGGGCGCCATTTTTTCTGTAGCGAGTGATTTTGGACGCGGTTCTTAAGCGCTGGTCGCTCTCTGCGGTTTGAGCTTAAACTACAGGTCGATTCATTTTTTATCCTATTGTGAGCTGATGAAGGAAGGGAAATAGATGTCTCCAATTAACCCTGCTTTGCATACTGAGTTTAAACAACGGTCTGTTAGGTTACAAATACTATCAATGTGGGGGGGGGGGGGGGGGCTTTCTTGTGCTATTTAACAGAATGACAGGTTTCTGGCGGGGAACAAGGATTAGGATGTTAGGACTGATGCTTTTGGATTACTGCTTTTGATATGGGATTTGGGTTTTTGTTTAGTGTGCTCGCTAAGATTTTTCTTTCAATCTTATGCCTACGTATTCCCGTTTACCGAAACAGGGAAATCAGAGCGTTCGTAGTTCCTCCTATTCTATGGGAGGAAATGGTTGTTTTGGTGTCTTGTTCAAAACCCAAGACGTGAAGCGAAAGGTGGTTTGTATCTTGTTTAAAGCCCAAGATGTGAAGCTAAAAGGTCTCAACTTTAGAGAGAATTTGTCATCTCTAAAGAAGGGGTTGTATGTTACAACTGTTTTATAAAGGAGAATTACTTTAACCGAGATATGTGAATCCGGCAATGCCATAATTTCCTTTATAGGGGTTTTTAACCTGAAGGAGAAGACTTTAACTCAATGTAGAGCAATGCTATCTTTCCTTAGGAATTTCTCATGCTAAAAGAGGGACAGTGGCATGGATGTAGATGATCCAGAGGCTTGCCGCTTACAGCGATTAGATGAAAAGGAAGGAGTTGTTGATGTTTGTGTACTGTGAACGAGGCACGACTTTGATGCTAAAAGGTTAATTGGATTAACCAGTGGTTTTCTTATACGAAGCCTAAGAGAAGGCTATTTGTATCTCATACAAAGCCCAAGAGAGAGGCTAAAAGGTTTTGACTCAACGAGGGAATCTTTTGGGTATCTCGTATAAAGCCTGAGATGAAGGCCATTTGACTCAACAAGAGAGTTTTTGTATCTCGTACGAAGCCCGAGATGGAGTCTGTTGTTTATTTTTGCTCAATAAGAACCTTTTTGTATCTCGTATAAAGCCCGAGATGGAGGCAAAATGGGTAGTTGAATCAACGAGGGAGTCTCTTATGTGTCTCGTACAAAGCCCGAGAGAGAGGCTAAACGTTGCTTAACTCCGCTGAGGAGGATCATTGTACAAAGCCCAAGAGGAGGCTAGGGTGATTGTTTCAGTTGAGTGACAGATCCAATATACTGATTTTTAAAGAGAAAATCAGTTCTTATATGAGCAACACTGTACTCAGGGATTTGATTCAAGGATTCGGGTTATTCCTGTTCTTTAAGGAAGCGGGAAATCCGAAGGGTATTGAGACTGTCCGAGTCTGCGGGTTTCCTTCCTATTTAACGAAGGGGTCACTTGAGAATGTCATTGAGACTCAAGGAAGTTAGACTGTCCAAGTCTAGAGTTTCATTTTTTGTACTATGCTTTGAGAAACAGCAGTAGACTCTACGAAAGGTCTGTTCTATGAGGATGACTAGGTTCTGTTCCTATACCTCTAGGAGGTCGTCGGGACAATTTGTATGAAGCCCAAGAGGAGGCTGGAAGCTTTTAAGAAGCCGACGGGTTCTTGTACTAAACCCAAGAGAAAGTTATCATTCCCGGAGGAAGAGATCATTATACGAAGCCTAAGAGGAGGCTGTGAATACTTCTAAGAAGCCGTAGGGTCCTTGTACTAAGCCCAAGAGGAGGCGGGGTTGCTTTTAGGAAGCCTGTGGGTCCTTGTACGATGCCCAAGAGGAGGCCGATGCTTTTAAGAAGCCCGTGGGTCCCCAAACCCCCAGAAATTCAAGGCAACGCTATTCACCGAGAATAGATCAAAGTCAGGAAAGTTCGAGAATTTGGAAGAAACTCAAGAGATGCCATTCACGGAGAAAAGATCATCTCTGGGGAATAGAGTTTCTTTGACAACTTCTATGAGTGACAGTCTATGAAAGGGTTCACAGAGAATGCTGCCTTTTATATCTCCATATTGTTTAACCCCAAGAGGAGGGAAGACTGCGTCTGGTAATCCTATGGGGATCTAGTTTTGACTATTTAAGAGTGATTGAAACGGCTTTACCTAGTGCTAGACGTAGTTGCCGGGAAACTCGAAATATCTATACTATTATTACACAGTTGATATGAGTTCATGAAAGAAAACTTACAATGAAACAACCTCACAATACATTTATATGTATATGAGTTTATGAAAGGAGATTTACAGTGAAACAGCCCCACAATACAGTTATATACATATGAAAGCGGTAAATGAAAGCGGGTAAACACTTACTCGGTTGTAGAGCTTCCATGCTGTTTGGTTAGTTGTTCAACAAAGAAAGATTGAAAACAACAGTATATTCAAAATCAAAGGAGAAAGTGCTTTGAAAAAGAAAGATTTGGGGCTTACAGCTCAAGGAGAGGCCCAGGGTTTTATCAGTGGGTGCACTGTTTGAATTTGTACAGAAGGACTTATACAAGTGACTGAGGCCCAAAAATGTTTTCTGTACAAAGGGATGGGTCTTACGCTCTTTCAAGAGGCCCAAGTGAGTTTTTAAAAAAGAGTGGGGCTTATAACACGAGGGTAGGCCCAGATGATTTTTCCGTTTGAAATGGCGATCGCGCCGAGGTTTTCTTTTAACGCGGAGGGACTTATACAATAAGTGAGGCCCAAATGATTTTGGTTAAAAGGGGATTGGGTCTTACACTCTAATAGAGGCCCAAATGTTTTGAATGGGTCTTATAGCTCGAGGAGAGGCCCAAGGGTTATTTTGAAAAGGCGACGATCGCGCCGTTTGTTTTTGACGGTATCAGGACTTATACAATACACTGAGGCCCAAAAATGATTTGGTCAAAAAAGGATTGGGTCTTACACTCTATTAGAGGCCCAAAGTGTTTTGAAAATGATTTATGAGGGTTGAATTAATCCAAAAAACCTAATTTGTTTTCAAAAATGTATTTAATTGAATAAAAATTCAATTAAAATGATCAAAATTGTTTAACATGTGAAAAACAAATTGTGATTTTGGATTAATGCTTCAAAAATTAAGTATTGACCTACAAAATAATTAGAAAGCATTAAAAGTTGCAAAATCAATGTAGAAAAAATATTTAAAATGTCAAAAAACAATTAAAGCATTAATTCTTTGCAAAAATATCAATTATATGAAATAAATAATATTTTTGGTAATTTTTGATAAAATAAAATATTTTAACATTTTTGTGAATTATTAAAAAAAGAATCAACTCAAAATCATTAAAACTCAGAGAGAAATTAATTTTTGAATCAATTAAATAAAATCACAAAATTCAAATATTTGAATTTATGAAAATGGCGCCAAGAACATGGACCAAGAACACGCGCGTGTTCTGCCTTGCCCAAATTTGCATTTTCTATCCAATCTCACTGAATACTTGATTATAACATGCAATCCACATATCATTATGCTCGTCTCAACCTCACGATCAAGTTTATGTCCATTAATTTCATTTAAATTAAACATACAACAAGAAATTATGAAAAATCCTCAAGAACCCTAATTTCTGCATGAAGGCTAGGATTTTTGATACACGATTCAGACAATGCAATTAATTGAGGGAAAATATTCCATGCATGATTATGAACATATGGCCAAATTATTGTGCGAGGAAATATGGATAGATTGAGAGATGACCAAGTATGTGCTTACCTCTAAGCCGTGACAGCAAGTGCAATGTGATTTTTGATTTGGAGGTGTTACATATGAGTGGTGATGATCTGAACAGCTTCCCTACACCCTGTGGAGTGTGTTTGAATGGTTGGACTTGATTGAAATTGGCTGGATCACTTTGTGGTACCTCAGCTGTAACTTGATTGAAAATTTGAGCAACCAGCTGGTGATTTTGTGAAATTGGTGTTTCAGAAGTGATCTAAGTGTTTGATCAGCTCATATGTGATGTATGTGAGGTGTGTGAGTGATTGGTTTGATTGGAATTGCTCTCAAACTCAAAACCCGATAGTGGCTTGCCTTAGAAGGCAAAATTGGAGTGAAAGAAGAGATTTTGAGGAAAGCATCTGTTTGATGGCTTTGGTGTACTCAAACTGATCACAATTGAGCTCTATTTATAGTAGAGCAAGTTTGTTTTGCAAGGAATAGTGAATGGCAGCTGGTAAGTAGGTTTGGCCAATGTTGGCCAATGGAAATCCAAGTCTCCTCTAGCCATTGACTAGAGGTTAGGGCACAGAGCTTTGGTTCCCTTGGTCTTGGATAAGTCTTGACTGATTTCAGATGAGAATGGCTCAGTCCATGCCACCTTGATGCTTCCATTGAATGCTTCAATCCAAATTTGGAGTCTTGTCCCTATTTTGGCCATTCTAGGTTCAACATGCTATTTCTTGTTCCATGGACTTTGGAGGCTTGGCTCAGTGATTGTCCCCTTTAGATTCAATCCTCTGAGGTGTCCAAGTGGATAGGAGCATTTGAATTTGGCTGATTTTGGCAAATCGAGCCAAAATGTAAAATCTGCCTTGCCTTTGACTGATTTCAGCAAGGCAACTTGACAATGTCATATCTCATGGTGTAAGTTGAATTTGGCAATGTTCTTGGCCATTTTGGAAAGCCCTTACATGATACAACAACTGTTTGAACAAGTTTGATTTTGATCTCTTCTGATTCCAAGTGAAAAATCCCTCTACATTTGGCAAAAAGTGAAGCAAAATCTGACTTAGTGAAAATTTCAAAATGTGATTTCTTGATTTTGAACAAGTGTTGGAACAGTTGTTGTAACAAAGTGTTCAAGTGTTGGAACAAGTGAACAAGTGTTGGAACAAAGTGTGATTTCTTGATTTTGATCACTCCATAACTCAAAATCCTTAATGAATTGGACTTAGGTCTAGTTGAAGTTTTTGTAGAGGGTAATGAGGGCTACAAATACATCTTTGGATGAGAAAAAATGGCCATGTGGTTTAGGAGTTATGATCCTTCAAAGTTGGTGTATTAGTGGTACTTTTTCCATAACTTAGAAAAATTTCTAAGTTTTATGGTTACCCCTTTTACAAGTTATCCAACATTCTTTGATTTTTCTTGATGAATGATGATTAAAATCATACATTAACATCATTTTAGGGTTAAAAATCCATTTTGGTGAAAAATCTCAAAAAGTCAAAGTTGACTTTTGTGCACAGTTGACTTTTTATCAGATGAATTCCAAACTGTGCAATTCTTCAGGAAATCATGTCCTTGACCTAAATCAAACTTGATGGACATGTTCCATGGGTGTCATAGGGTATATTGGGGCATGTCCTAGGGTTTGGGAGCATGTCCTGGTCAAAAGTCAAAGTTACAGTTGACTTTCCTCGCGAAACCCTAATTGTGGTGCAGATGAAAATGAGACTTGTTGCTCAAGCTTCTTGGATTAATCCATTGTTCCAAATGGATCAATATGGTATATTAGAGACCCTCAAACCCTCTCTTGAGGTCTTGGCTCTTGATTTGTCCCAAAAGTCAACTTAGGGGTGAATTAGGTCAAGAAACCCTAATTCCTGATTTTTGATGTATGCATCCCCTGAGGTCAAATTGACTTGATGCTTGGGTCCATGAGGTTCCATGGAGTACATTAGGTTGTGTTTTGGATCTTTGGCTTATGCCCAGATGAAACTTTCCATCTAGAGGCCCTGGTCGACCAAAACCCTAATTTGGTGATACTAGCGATCTCGAGACTTGATCCACCTAGAAGGGAGCAACCTTGTGCTTAATCCTTGAAGTGGGAGTCCTTTTTGATCCATTGTGGATGATTGAGAGGTTAGACAAGTTGAATATCATGTCATTCCTTGATTGATCCTTTGTCTAAGAGCTCTGAGAGGGCTTAAAACCCTAATTTTGATTGTAGTGAATGCTCAACAACCCTTGAGGCATCTGGTGAGGCATGATGGTTCATCCATATTGTGATGATGATTTGCACAATGATGGGAAATGTTAGTGTTCAAAATTTGGGGTATGACAGATGCCCCTATTTAATCTTCTTGGACCCGAAGGTGTGAATGACGAAGGTATTCGGGGTGCAAGAGGATTAAATATCGGAATACCCGAAATTTTGATGGCTATGAATGGCGGATCGCATCCATCTTCTTTTGCTGAGCAATGATTCTTAGAAAAGGTAAACTTCCCCTCGATCCTAGTTTTCAGCCAAGGAATTGGTCTCAGTTTTCTTTTGTCAACCTCCCCCCGTTCCTGGTTTCCTACGAAGGAACTGGTCTCAGTTTCTGATTTAAACTTCCCCTCGATCCTGGTTTCCTACGAAGGAACTGGTCTTAGTTTCTTATTTAAACTTCCCCTCGATCCTGGTTTCCTACCAAGGAACTGGTCTTAGTTTCTGATTTAAACTTCCCCTCGATCCTGGTTTCCTACCAAGGAACTGGTCTTGGTTTCTGATTTAAACTTCCCCTCGATCCTGGTTTCCTACCAAGGAACTGGTCTTAGTTTCTTTTGTCAATAAACTTTACTGACAAGGGACGCTATTCGTAGCGGCTTTCCTTCAAACTTCTCGCCGAATTTTCCTGGGGAGATGCCATTTGAGTGGAAAAAGTTTTGATGTCAGACTTGCTGGGGAACCCAGTCGTCTGAGTTGTAGAGGTACACAAACTTCTCTGTTGGAGACGCCATTTGTCGACTCTATCTGGGGAAAGCGAGTCTCTTGAGAGACTGTTTCCACTTGGGATCTTTACATCATACTTTTCTCGGGATCTTCCCAGAGAAATGCCATATGATGGGGTCCAATTTTGAGGTGCCGATGACCTTTTCATCAGCGGATTTTCGGAGAAATACTGATGTACAGCTGAACCTTTGCTTAAGAGGCTTTCTCTGGGGATTTTCCTTAATCCGGGAAAGCAAGGATATCATCTTCAATGGCGAAGAGTGACATCTGTTGAAGGTCCTCTGGCTTTTCAGAGGTTCAAGTTATCAAAGTGGTCGAGTGCCAACTCTGATCTAGAGATAAACGAGAGAGAGATTGCTTAGATGATTCTCTTCCCAATGAGGAAAGGTCCGACAACTCGATTGAGAGGACTTTTATCACTAGGGGGTAAGACCAACTAGAGTGATAGCGATGCAATATGAAATGTAAATGCAAATCAATAATGCATGATGTATGTATGTATATGCTGACGAAACTGACACAACACACAAACTAAAAGATGAACATGACTGGATACTCGGCCATTGCGGGGTATCCCTCATCTTCTGAGTCACCAACATTTGACACAAAAGCTATGCTCTTCTTCTTTTCAGACTTTTCACTGATCCCTAATTCAAATGTTTGAAGAGATCCCACCAGTTCATCCACTTTCATCTTGTCTATATCTTGAGCTTCCTCTATAGCAGTCACTTTCATGTCAAATTTCTTAGGTAGAGATCTGAGGATTTTTCTGACCAGTTTGCTGTCAGACATCTTTTCACCGAGGGCACTTGAGGCATTAGCTATCTCAATAATGTTCATGTGAAAATCATGAATTCTCTCATCCTCCTTCATCTTAAAACTCTCAAACTTGCTAGTGAGAAGCTGAAGTTTTGACATCTTCACCTTTGAAGTTCCTTCATGAGCAACCTTCAAGACCTCCCACGCCTCTTTTGCAATGGTGCAATGTTCAATCAACCTGAAGATATTCTTGTTGACACCATTAAACAATGCATTCATGGCTTTGGAATTTCCCACAGACCCATTGTAGTCTGCATCATCCCAGTCTTCCTCTTCCTTCACCACATCAGTAGGGGTACCTTTTCCATCTTTAACCTTTGGGGGTTCCCATCCTTTTATAACAGCTTTCCATGCTTGATCATCCATGGATTTGATGAATGCTATCATCCTTGGTTTCCAATAGTCATAGTTGGAACCATCAAGCAGAGGTGGTTTGTTCAAAAATCCTCCATCCTTGTCCATTGTACCAGAAAGTACCTTCCCTGAATCTCACCCAGAACCAAACAAGGGTGCAAGCTCTGATACCAATTGAAATTCTGGCACAGATCTCAGATGTCCTACACAGATGTTGAGACACTGATATCCAACACAATGAACAAGATAGCAATAATAATAACAGTGCAAAAAGTAAATAACACAGTGATATGTTTACCCAGTTCGGATCAACAATCCTACTCTGGGGGCTACCAAGCCAGGGACGAAACCAATATACGATAGTATCAATTCACAGATCATACAATAACCAAACCCTGTTATAATCTGCTAACTTAATCACTACCCTTCCTATGACTTCTACCTAAGACTCACTTAGGTATGAGGCCCTCCTCAAATCCCTCTACAACCACAACCCGTGATTGGTTTCTTTCCACACAAGTAACAAACCGAAAGTCACACTTTCAAAACACACAATTCTCAATACTTCAAAGCTTATGAGAATTGACACACAAGAAACTCAATGCTTAAAAGCTTATGAGTAACTGACAGAACTTACAACACAAAAACCAGTCCTTATGCTGTTATCAGAATGATACCAGTTAGGCTCATAAAATACACGCGAAAACCCTAAAAACACATGTAAGTTCCACACCTAAACTAGGTTTACACCAGTCAATATATAGCATTTAATCTGGACTGAATTGGGCTCCAAAAACGCAGCAAATAGACTGCTCACAAATCTGCAAAATAAACTCCAACAAAATAGGTCTTCAATCTAAAGTTTCCTAATATGTCTCCATAATTAGAAACAGCTGAAAATCCGAAAAACCAACAAATAAACACAATCCAAAAATGCTTTGGATGCCACATAGGATATCCAAATATTCACAGAATATTCAGTAACAATTCACAGCAACAGAATCTGCTTTCAAACTGAATCCAGACGCGATGTCCTATGAGCAGGTATGGGACATCTTCATTCGATATGTTGAATGCAGCAAATTAGAACATCATGTTTCAACATCTTGCTGCTAGAATAGTTTTAGCAAAATAAATGCCAACCACAGAATCAAAGAAATAACAATTTTTAACAAATTTCATAACAATAATAAATAAATTTACTAAATTGATTTAGTATTTTAAAGTTTCATTTAAGAAATTCTAAGATAAATTTATTTATCTTTACTTTGAGAACAAAATGTTCATAGTGTTTATGAAGAAACACTAACAATATTTAATATATGATCTTCACCAATAAAATGGTTTCAAAAAGGAACATAGAAAATGGTGTTTTTCATGAACAAAAAATCACAGTTTTGAATTGATAATCCTTTGCATAAACTATAAGAAATGAGAAGTAAAAATTAAAATACAAATTTAAGAGTTCAAGGATCATATCTTAATTAAGTGTGATGGATGGATTAGCAAAAGAAAAAAATGGTTTTGAGAGAATGAAGAAATAGCATGACAAAATGGAGAGAAAATGAAGAGACTCTACAAGAAAAACTGTCTCTAGCCATATGATATAGTAACGTGAAAATCATGTGGCAAAAAAAAAAAAGTTGCGATGTGATAATCACGTGGCTACATTGTTTTATTATTAAAAAATGGGTTAATTATATAAAACCCCCTGCCATTAGGGCGAGATTTGATATAGCCCCGTTGAAGTTTTTTTTTTAAACTCCCTCTTATAAAACCTAAAACCAACTTTTACTATACCCTTTTACTGGTGTTGGTGACTGGGCATGCATTTAGTGGTTAGGTGGCTTACTGACTGTATAATATATACATTCTTCTTTTCCCCGTGAAATTAGGGTTTTCATTTGGATGTTTGAATAGGGAGAAGCTGATAGTAAGGTTGCAGACGAAGCGATGGGAGCGAGCAAGGTAGAAGACGAAGCCATGGATGCGAACTTAGAATTACATGGATCCAAAACTATTGTTTCTTCTTGCGCGTATCAAATTCATTGTTGATCCTCCTTAATTCTTGATTAAAAACATGAATCTAGACACGGTTTCAAGAACCCTAACGTGTCGAATTCGCCGAGAATCTCACCTTCGAAGATGATTTTGGCCGCCGCGATGGATGCAAATTTGAAGAACACTTTGGTATGAAGATTACTCTAATTCCAATTTCCTCTTCTCCTTCTTCGATATGATTTCAGTATTCTGATTGTTGTGGATTCATGCCTGTTGCTTGATTAATGTTGTTCATGGCGTGGTTGCTGCGGATTCATGGTTGCTGTTCAGAGTTTGGATTTGCTCTTCGTTTTGCAGAGTTCTTATAGTGTTCGTTGAGAATTGTTAGGTAGGTTGAAGATTGATTGAAGAGGAGAAGAAGAATTCACCAGAGAGAGAGGGCTCGAGGAAGAATGATGAGAGGTTCCGGAAGAATTTTTTTCTTGTTTTTCTGTTAGAAGGTTAAGGATTAGAATCTGTTAGAATTTAGGGAATGGGTGGTGAGTTATCAAGTTAAAGCTCTGTAACAATTGGGAAAAGAACTGTTATCCAAATTTCTGTTAGCAGTTATTGGATTTTTGTGAATTCTGTCAGGGAGTATATCAGTTAGGTATTTTCTGGAATTGATTTCGTTATTTCTGCTGTAATGTAGTTTTCTATGAAAACTGGTTAGTGTTGTTAGCTGTAAAAATGAAAAAGAAAAAATTCTGTTATTATCAGCTTTTGTTGAAATTGTGTTATGTAATCTTCTCAGTGAATTTAATTTCTTTTGTGAAATCATTAACTCCCTATTGCAATGAATTTATACAGTCAGCAAGCCACCTAACCACTAAATGCAGGCCCAGTCACCAACACCAGTAAAAGGGTGTGGTAAAAGTTGGTTTTAGGTTTTATAAGGGGGAGTTTAAAAAAAAACTTCAAGGGGGCTATATCAAATCTCGCCCTAATGGCAGGGGGATTTCATATAATTAACCCTTAAAAAATTGAAACTGATGCAAGTACATGGAGAAAATAGAAAAAAAATTTAATCAAAATGTTGTGACGTGGTAATCTTACATATGAAACATCTACATGTGCATCTTACATATGAAACTTATCTTGGCACCCCTGTTCAATATAGGTGGATGTATCCATTTGAAAGATTCTCGGGGGATTCAAAGTGACCGGTGAAAAATAAAGCTAAAGTTGAAGGATCAATATGTGCACATTACTTGCATCGGGAAACATCTCATTTTTGCAGTCACTATTTCAATCACTTGATGTTAACTCCAAGAATCATAAGGAATCTTGTAAATGTTAATGAAAGAAGTCAATTTACCTTATCAGTCTTCAGGTCGACCCTCTAGAAAGAAGAGTGTGCATTGGCTAATCCAAAAAGAAATGCAATCTACACATGTTCATGTCTTGATTAACTGCGTTGAAGTTAAATCATATCTTGAGTAAGTATACCCTAATTGTTTAATTTTCTTTATAGTGTGAATATAAAACTTATTACCTTGAAACTTATAGTGTGTTTCTTTTTAAGGAATTTAACGCCTCCTATTTTCATAGCACTAGTGTACAAGCAACCTCCGGTCATATACATGCTTATTTTTCAGCATGGTTCAAGGAGAAATTGTCATGCATTGTTGCACCGACTCAAGAAATACTCCATTTGAGAAACTTGTCTGAAGGCCCTATTCAAAGCGCAAATCAATGGCACACATACTTTATGAACGAATATAAATTTTACACTGAGACATGGACTGAAGGGAAAAAAACCATAAATAGTGGTGTATTTGTAAAAGAAGTTACAGATAGTGGGGAAGACGACTTCTATGGCTTTGTTAAACATATCTACGAGTTGGTATACAATTACTTGGACTCGAAAAATAAAGTTGTCTTGTTTTATTGTGACTAGTACGATCCATCTGCCAGAGGTACAAAAATAAATAAGACATATGGTACTGTTGAGATTAGAATGAATTGAAGGTACAAAGAGTATGACCCTTTCATAATGTCACATATTGTTAGGCAAGTTTACTATGTTCCTTATCCTTAAATTGTGCCACGTAAACAAGGGTGGTTTGTTGTAATCAAAACAAAACCATTAGGTCATATTGAAACTAGAAATCTAGTGGAAGATGTTGCTTACTAAGTTGATGATGTTGAACAAGTTAATGATGTGATTGCAGTTGAACAAATTACAAGTTTGTCTGATACAATGGTTGAGGGGCATCACGTTGATGCGTCTATATTGTTGGTAAAAAATAATGTGGACGAAGTGCATGAAGAGTTTGGATCTGAGGACAATATCACATCAGATGATGAGAATGATATGGATGAAGAGCATGAAGATTTTGAATAAATTATTTTTGTAATTTTACTTGATGAAACCTTGTATTGAATGTGTTGATGAATATATATTGATGAGATTATGTTTTTTAAGATTTATTATTTGTGCTGATGAATATATATTAAATGTGTATTCTCTATAAATAAGTAAAATGCCCATCTGATATGATAAGGGTAAGGGTAGTGGTAGCGGTAAGAAGACCCAACGTCCGAGGGTAATAGTATGTCAGGCACCTCAGTCGTCCATGTGTCCTCCCATGCAGAGTCAGTTAGATCCTATGTTCATGGCCAATTCTCAACCTCTTATGACATTACTCTCCCCTCATGAGTATCCAGCTTTTATTAGCCCATCTAGGGCTCCAGATTTTGTCAGCCTATCTGGGGTTCCATCTTTTATTAGTCCATCTGGTACTCCAACTTTTATTAGCCCATCTAGGGGACCAAGTTATCTATACCAGCAGACTAGGGGACCTAGTTATCCATACTAGCAGGTACCCTCATCCTTCATGCAGTCTAGGGGATCTAGTTTTCCACCTCCCACACAGATACCCTCATCCTTCATGCAGCCTGGGGGATCTAGCTTTCCAACTCCCCCCCAGGTACCCTCATCCTTTACACAGTCTGGGGAATCCCGCACTGCACATCCCACACATGTACCCTTACCATCCACACATATACCTACGTGTGAGAATGATCACGAGGAGCCAGATGAGGACGATCATGAGGTGGATGATGAGGACGACGATAATGAAGAGAAGGCTGACAATTATGAGGTGGTTCTATCATTGAAGGAAGATATTATATTTGGCCTAACGGAATTTTGTAATTTATAAAATATTTTTAAGTATACATGTCTCCATTTTTTATATTAACTTATATTTCATACTAATTTAAATTATTGATGTTTAGTTTCGAGCCGAGTGGGACTGCTGGCCAGTGTATAAGTTATGTAATTCATCAAAAGTATAAAAAAAGCTTGGAAGAGATTTAGAGAAGTTGACAGGGAAGAAAAAGAAGTTTGGTTTAAGTTATTTAAGGTATAATTAATTTATTTTTGTTACGTTATATAATTTATTTGTTAAGTTATTTTGTTTAAACTATTTTTTTATTATAATTATCTAATTTTTTTATTTGAATATCATACAACATTGTAGGAAAAGTGTACGTGGGAAAAAAATGAATGAGAAAGAGGTTAAAAAATTATTTTGGCAGAACATCAGTTCGACTTTCTGACATGCTACGGTGTGCTAGAAAGCGTTGGGAAAGTGGAAACATTCGTCCCAACTGGATAGGCAAAGAAGTATTTGATGAACTTCTTATCTATTGGGATACAACTAGTTTTAAGGAAAGATCTGAAAAAGCAAAGAAAATGAGTATCTGAAAAAGGGGTAGCCTTAATGCAGTTGGAAGTATAAGTTTTGTCGAACATGCTCGACGCATGGTAATTATTACTACTTTTTAAGTTATATTTTGATTTATTATATATTTTTAATTAAAGTTAATTTTATTATTTAGGAAAAGAGTTTGGGGAGACCTCCACTCATGAGGAAGTTGGTTATAAAGACTCGAACAAAAGAATCGGGGGAATTTGTTGACAAACGTACCAAAAAAACTTTGGTAAGTTATTTTATTTTATTTAAATTGTTTATATTTTTTTATTTAATGACAACTTTGTGCCGTGATTTTCATGTGGCAACAAATATATTGTGGCGTGAAAATCACGTGACTGTATGTATTATTTAATTTTATTTAAGTTGTTTATGCTATATTTAACTTATTTTTTTATTGTATGTGTAGGAGGATTATTAGACATTGTTCACACAATTTTTGGTTGAAAATACTCAATATACTCCGAGAGGTTTCGAGCCGCTTAATCCATGTGTGAATTTTTATATTTGGGGTTTAGTAACTGGAGGAAAGAGGCCTAATGGGTGTTTATTTGGTGTTGGAACTTTGGTCGGCGGTATGAGAAAAGGGGATAGAACTTTATTTCAAAGAGTTAGAGATGGTGAAGGAGCGCCAAATCCACCAAAATTGGCACCCAAAATGCTAGAAACAGTAAGACAATTGGCGCTAACTGAGGCGAGACGCGATTCGAAGCAATGTGAGACGGTGCTAAAGACCCAAATGGAGGAGCAACAAAGTCAAATAGAGGCAATGAAGAAGAGACAAGCTGATATGGAGGAGATGATGCAACAATTTATGCAATCACAAGGCAGCGGTAATCAAGTGTTTGGTGGAAATGAAGGAGTTGGTGGTCAACAACAGATGGATGATGAGGATGGCGATGATTTTGACCTTGACGAGTTTCCCGATTCGGATTAATCCGTAGAATTTATTTTAATTTTAATTTTTAATTTTTGTAAAATATTAATGATTCATTTTAGTATATTATAAACTTATTATTTAAAAATTTTATTATTAATTTTGGTATTTATTTATATTTATTAATTTTGGTATTAATTATATTTATAAATTTTGGTATTTATTAATTATTCATTTTAATATATTATTAAAAAAATTATTATTCATTTTGTATTTAAAAATTATTAAAAAAAATTTATTTATTAATTTTATTATTCATTTTAATATATTATTAAAAAACATTTTATTAAAACGTAAAACAATTATAGTTTTTTATCTAAAAAAAACATTTTGCCACGTGATTTTCACGTCGCAACTAGCCACATGAATACCACGTCGCAACTTGCCACATGAAAATGACGTGGCAACCTTCTTACACCTTCTGCTACTACGCCTGCTACTACTGAATTATAGCAGATAAAACTAAAAATTTTGTGGAGACTTGTTCTGACCGGGATCAGAAGAATCTTCAGTGGCCAACAACACGTCGTGGAGCAGCTACGGTAAGCAAAAGTGGATAGAGAGAGGGGTACCTGCAGACACTCCGACACCCAAGTAAGTTTAGGCAAAGAGAGAGCAAGTAAAGAGTGGAGATTGAATACCTGACCCTTCCACTAGGAAGGTTATTTATAGAGAGCCCCCGACGCAGGGCCAATGGTCTCCATTGTGGGCTAGATATCCAGGCCCACAATGGATGACTGCCAGTATTTCCACGTGTGTGGGGATGAGCAACACATGCCCATCATCCTGCGTCAACCGCTCCGCGTTCTCTAGAAAGTGGGTGACTTGCCCGTTACGAAGGGCAGAACGTTTCCACGGGATACACATAATCAGCTGGCCATGTATCTTCAGGTGAGATCCGCGTGAGGAGCACGCGGAGAACGTGTTGTCCAATGGCTAGAAGGTATTGGACCTTTGCGTTGGGTCTTCTTCGACGCAGAGCTGGACTGGGTTATGCCCGACCGTGGGCAAGCCCCAGGCCCAGTCCAGAACAGGAGCCCCCCAAGTCGTTGCTCCAAGGCAATGGAGTAATGACTTAGAGTCAATCCTTATGTCGAAGAGGGGTGAAGGAAATCGGCGAGAGGATAGCGTTTCTTAGGATTCTGGGTTGTTGATGACACTAGATTTCATTGTTTATATGACTCTCTTTATGCATGTTTTTATTTTCATTTTATTTAAATTTCCACTATTATACGGGTGTTTTGTTTGTGTTTAAGATATTTAGCCATTTAAGAGGTGTGTGCGAAGAAACGAAGCAAAACAGGCGAAAAACGAAAGAAATGGAGCAGTTTGCACTCAAGGCGACCACACGGGGCCAACAAACGAAGGAAGAGGAGCAAAGGGGCATGAGTTATCAAGGTGTGGCATTTGCCACACCCCCATGGTGTTCGCCATGCTCTATTGAGTCAAAAGGGTTGGGAACGAGCTTTACTTAGCCCTCAAGAGTCCACAAGCGCTCCTACTTTCTCTCCATGTTTTTGGAGCGTTTTTAAGGGATTTTTAGGGTTTTTAGAACCCTATAAATACCCCCTGATGCCTCCACTTTTGAGGATCCAAGTTTTTTGCATGCTTAGGCCATACTCTGTCCAATTTTAAGCAAAACCCTTCACACCAAAGAGTTATCGTGTCATAAATTGAGTCTGTATCAAGTTTGGATTATCCCTGTACAAGTTCAATTTCCGTCAAGATTACTTTACCGTTTATTGTACCAGTTTCAAGACTCCACTTGGAGCAAGTTTTTAATTTATTCCGCTTTTATATTTACTTTGTCTTGCCTTTACTTTTCTGCTTTATTTACCTCGCAATTATTTTCTTCATCTTATTTACCTCTATCGCAACTTTATTTCAAAACGCTTTTTACCAGTCATTATGTTTGCACTTAAAACCCTTTATGTTTTGTTTTCAGTAACCATGTATGGCTAACTTATTAGTGTTGGGATGTGAGGATCGTCAATAGATGGTGCTCTATATGTTGTCTCTTTAGGATTACCTTTGTGGGCTGTTTTGGTTTAAACACAGTTTTTCTGAATTCACTTTAATCTACCTCTACGGAAGTGGGGCAGTGAAAACGTTGGGTAAGATCGAAATCCGTCAGACACTAAAGACTAAAATTGGTTTATTTTTTGTTAAAAAATATCGTGAAAGCACTTTGTTAATTAATTAGGGAGTCTAATATTTCTAGAAAGCGATTTTAAAACTATTTACGAAAGCGCATCGTTTATAGGTTTAGGATCCGGTTACCTGAGCGAAAGCCTGGAACCCTTTTAAGTTAAACCTTCCAATCAAAATCACTTTCCGACTGAGTTACGAGTTTAATTTCTTAAAAATAGGTTTACTACTTTAACGCGATAAGCACCTTCCATAAGTGACAATACACGACATTAATTAGAGAGTAAATTTGGTTCTGAATACGCGAAAGCGACAGTTCCTGTTAAATTGATTCTTTTCAAATTGAAAATATTGCCCCGTAAGTAACCTTAGTAAAGACGATTAGAGCACTATTGATTGATGTGAATTACATTCCAGTATTGTTATTCATCTGAATTTATTAAAGCTATTTACTTCATCATTCTTATTCTTAATGCAATCGCCTTAGATAAACATCATATTAATTAAGTAACGATAGGTTTGACGATTGGTCTCTGTGGGTTCGACAATCTTTTATTTTACTTCGATAGGTCCGTGCACTTGCGGAATCCACCCATCAAGTTTTTGATGCCGTTGCCGGGGACCAATTACGTCAAATATTGCAACTTTGTTGTTACACTGTATAGACTAAGGAATTCTTGTCTCTATTACAATGTATCACCCAAATTCTCTCTACAATTACCACTCCCAATATTTTGAGGAGCCACAAGATTCCCATAAATCCAACCTCGAAATATTAATGGAGAATTTCCTTGAGACGCAAACTCATTATAGACTAGAATCTATGATGAAGTGCTTTGTGGCAACACAAACTCTCTAGAATGAGGAGTTTAGAAAACAAAGTCTTCACATTAATAAAAACCTTAGGTAGCTGAACTTTGCAGTCGAGTCCCTTGCGACTCACAACGAGGCATTTGAGAGTCAAATCTCCATGCTTACATAAATACCCCTAGGACCCTCCCGTGATAGACATGTGGATGTTGTATCAACCAACAGTAAGAAACCAATCGAAAATCCTAAGGAGAGTGATAATAAGGTAGAGAAAAGTTCTGATGAGAAAATAGTAGAGATTGTGAAAATTCCACCAACACCACCTGAAAGGGAGGTTGTCGAAGAGATAGAGAAGGAAGCACCTATCGCTGTTTCTCCTCTCTATGGCCCACCGATTCCTTTCCCGCAAAGGTTTGTGGAAGATAAAGTAGACTCCTAACCCAAAAGGTATGTGGAGGTATTGGAAAATATCCACAGCAATGCACCTTTGTCAGAGGTCATGCATAAAAAGAGAAAATTAGAGGACCATGAAACTAGGGAAATCTTCATTATCAAGAAGGGAAGGTTAGATTTTGAGGTGGTGGATGAAAGAATTAAACTCAAATCTGAGAAACTGATACTAAGGATAGAACCAGAACCAGAACCACAAGTTCAAAAGAATGAACCACCCTATAGAAGGAAGAAAATAAAAGGTGAGGGATATGTGAGATGGCTTGATAAGTGGCCATGGAAATCGAAGATTATTAAAAATTTGATCGAGGAATCATTCTCGAGAGAACCACCATGAGTACTTACACTCTTGGGCTATCGAGCTAACGATGTAAAAATAAGCGCTAACCCACGAGCTTTTAATTTAATGTTTTCCTTTTATTGTTTGTGTTTACAGAAAATAAAGAAATGTATCGGTTGTCATGTCTCAGCTGCTTTTAGGCGAAAAATCTCTAGATGACAATCTTGGAAATGAGCTGGTGCCCACAGACATTCCTGCAAATGTCGCTGCTGGTGGTGACACCGATGATGAGTATGATATGAGAGAGCATATCCCTCCCTTCTGTAATTCACCTCCCCCTTATTTTTTGCATGGCCAGGTTCCACCTGCACACACCACACCATATTTTTCTAACACTTTTGCAAGTACTTCCTCTATGAATGGGCAACATGATGAGCTGCTTCAGGAAAGAGCAGTTTTAACAAATGAAGGTATCTCAAAACACCCGCCTCCGAAGAAGATATGGTCAACGAGGACATGGACAGCAAGAGCAGGATCATAGAGGATTTGACACGCAGTAGCATTCATACAGGTTCTATCATTTCTCTTTCACTTTGGATTAAAACATTGGGGACAATGTTTGATTTAAGTGTAGGAGAGGAATTTTACTGCTTTCTAGTTAGATTTATTGCTTTATTTTACTTTTGTTGTTTTATCTAGTCATTACATGTATTGTAAAGTCGTTAGGCGTAGTTTTTGTATTCTATTAAATTTCTTCATTTTCTTGAACCATACCGAAATTTTTTGCAAAAAGAAACAGCGTTTGTTTTAAATTTGTGGGTTATTAATTAAGTTTATGACATGTTATAAAGACTTGGGAAATATCCCAAAATATCAGTAGTTTTAACACTGTAAGTCTCTTAATTATAGAAATCGACCTGGATAATTGTTATGCCTTAGCCTAAAAATCTCACCCCTAAATAAGTCCTTAATTAGTTTATTTTAGCAGTCAGCACCATCTTAAGCATGCTCTACGTAGGGAAGCCGATGAATATAAGTGAATGATCCAAAATTTTCTGCTTTAATTAATTGAAAATAGGGAATGCACCTTCTAAGTTTGGTGACCCTCACCCAGTCGCTTAACCCAAAGGTTGTGGAACCTGCAAAAATAGAATAAAAACCCATTGTTAATTGGTTCAGAGGTATCTGGTCCTGAACTTGGTAGGGCGGATTACGGTCTGATCCCCTGCAATTACAATTGGGCAAACAAAGGGGTTACGCCACTTTAGGTACCAGAACCCTGTGCAAAGGATCAGAATCACTAACTGGTCATCTTACTATGAATGTGTACGGATAATGTGATTGTTCCTGAATGAAAAATGATGAAAAATGGGATGAGTAAGTTAGGCTTAAGCATAATGATATGATCCAGATTGGTTTGTATAGGAAGGAGACTTATGACCGTAAAATGCAGAATATGTTATTACGATACTCTTGTTTTTGTGAATTAGTACCTATTGACATAGCCTGGTTCAAAGCAAAGTCTTTAAAGCCCTTAGTAACTATCTGAGTGCCACTATTTACTTTCATTTTGCTTGAGGAAAAGCAAAGGTTCAAGTGTGGGAGAGTTTGATAACACCAGATTTCATCGTTTATTTGACTCTCTTAATGCATGTTTTATTGTCATTTTGTTTACATTTCCACTATTATGCGGGTGTTTTGTTTGTGTTTAAGATATTTAGCCATTTAAGAGGCGTGTGCGCAGAAACGAAGCAAAACAGGCGAAAAAACGAAAGAAATGGAGCAATTTGCACTCAAGGCGACCATACAGGGCCCACAAACGAATGAAGAGGAGCAAACAGGCATGAGTTAGCAAGGTGTGGCCTTCGCCACACCCCCTATGGCGTTCGCCATGCTCTATTGGGTCAAAACAGTTGGGAACGGGCTTTACTTATCCCTCTAGAGTCCATAAGCGCTCCTACTTTCTCTCCACGTTTTTGGAGCGGTTTTAAGGGATTTTTAGGGTTTTTAGAACCCTATAAATACTTCGAGTCTGTTTGGTAACTGCTTTTTAGCTATTAGCTTATAGCTTTTTAACTAGCTTTTAGCTTTTTTTCAAAAGCTATTTGAAGTAGCTTTTAGCTTATGACTTTTTATTCCTATTATACCATTATTATTTTAACTATATATATATATATATATATATATATATATATATATATACTATTAAAAAATTGATTTTAAAAGATTAAATTTATGGAGATTTTGAAGAATGATATAGACGATTTTTACTATTTTTCCCTATTTATTAGACATTATTTTTATTTATTAAATATAAATTATATAATTAATTTAGAAATAATGTTGATAATTCTCAAGTTATAGAAACATTGGAGGAGAATCAATGAAATCAACAAAGGTAAAGAAAATTCATAATATTATTGCAGTTTTATTGTAAAATATTAGACAATAAACTTAATTTTGTTATTATTTTAGATTAATATAACTAAATTCAAAATTACAATGTTATTATTTCACATATTTTATTAAATTTCATTATAAAATTAGGAAAAAAACTATATTTTACGAAAGAATGAGTGAAGCAGACCAAGAATTGTATTTATTAGGATTTCATTGTCAATATGGTTCATACTAAATAGCAAAGCTCATAAAACTTATATACAAATTTATATATTTTGATGATATCTTTTATTTTTCATATATATTGAAATTGTTTTGCATGTTGTTATTAATACATTTACTTTCATTGAATAAAAATTAATTTAATAATATAATATAATAAGATAATGAAATCACCAATTTCTTAATTAAAAATGTCCTTTTAGGCCATTTTGTAATTATCAGCTAGTGTAACAACTAATGTACCAAACACTCAAATTAATTTATCAGCTACTAGCCATCAGCTATAAGCTATAAACTATCAACTACCAGCTACTAGCTATCAGCTATAAGCTAGTTTTACAAAATAGAGCCTTAGGCCATACTCTGTCCAATTGTAAGCATAACCCTTCACACCAAAGAGTTATCGCGCCACGAATCGAGTCTGTATCAAGTTTGGATCATCCCTGTACAAGTTCTATTTCCGTCAAGATTACTTCAGCATTTATCGTACCGGTTTCAAGACTCCGCTCGGAGCAGCTTTTTAATTCATTATGCTTTTATATTTACTTTGTCTTGCCTTTACTTTTCTGCTTTATTTACCACGCAATTATTCTCTTCATCTTATTTACCTCCAACGCAACTTTATTTCAAAACACTTTTTACCAGTCATTATGTTTGCACTTAAAATCCTTTAGGCTTTATGTTCGGTTTTCAATAACCATGTTCGACTAACTTATTAGTGATGGGATGTGAGGATCGTCAATAGACGGTACTCTACATGTTGTTTCTTTAGGATTACCTTTGTGGGTTGTTTTGGTTTAAATGCAGTTTTTCTGAATTCATTTTAATCTGCCTCTACGAAAGCGGGGCAGTGAAAATGTTGGGTAAGATCGAAAGCCATCTGACACTAAAAACTAAAATTGGTCTTTTTTTTATTAACAAATACCGCGAAAGCACTTTGTTAATTAATATTTCTAGAAAGCAATTTTAAAACTATTTACGAAAGCGCGCCGTTTATAGGTTTAGGATCCGGTTAACTGAGTGAAAGCCTAGAACCCTTTTAAGTTAAACTTTCTAATCAAAATCACTTTTTGACTGATTTAAGAGTTTAATTTCTTAAAAATAGGTTTACTACTTTGACGCGATAAGCACCTTCCATAAGTGACAATGGACATCATTAATTAGAGAGTAAATTCAGTTCAAAATATGTGAAAGCGACAGTTCCTGTTAAATTGATTCTTTTCAAAATGAAAATATTGCCCCGTAAGTAACCTTAGTAAAGATGATTAGAGTATTGTTGATTGATGTGAATTACATTTCAGTATTGTTATTCATTTGAATTTATTAAAGTTATTTACTTCATCATTCTTATTCTTAATTCAATCGCCTTAGATAAACACCATATTAATTAACTAACGATAGGTTTGGCGATTGGTATCTGTGGGTTCGAAAATTATTTATATTACTTCGATAGGTCCGTGCACTTGCGGAATCCACTCATCAGTTGCGAGCATGCGGAGCCACGCTTGTGAGAGAGCGTAAAAGTATTTTGTTGAGTTTCTGCTTGCAAGGGACGTTGGGCAGTCGCTTGTGCTCGGCGTCACGATCCTACTTAGATTCTATCATCGTGGTCGTGTGCTCGCAAGGACGCTAAAGTGGTTGGTTATGCTCGACGACATGACTTGTTTCAAGCCTTTCCCCGAGGACGTGCTCGTGAGAGAAAGGCTTTGCCCGTTATGCCCGACACATTAGAATCTGTAGCATTGAGGGGACTTGAAGGGACGGATGCATCGTCTCCTCGTGCCATGCGTCAGAGGCATTAAATGCCTACAATGACCTATGAGTAGGGGTACTCGATGGCTAGCCGATGATTCTTTTTCCGTGCTAGAGGTTATAAGTTAGAGGAAGTGAGACTCATTCGGTACACTCGTTGTACTCTCAAGCTCCTCAAGAATTTCTCTGCTCTCTCTAGCCTTCGCTCGCCATTGTCGTTGCCGCTGTCAGTTCTCTTTTCGCCACCGTAGATTTCCGGAATCCTCAACCAAGCAAGTCTCTGCTGCCTTTCTTAGTTTTCATGGTAGTGGTTAGCTTTAGAATGTAGCTTCAAGATTCAGTTCCGGTGAGTGTTGGTGTTTGGCGGAGGTTTTGGCATCCTCAATCGCCAACTGCCGTCGAAGTTCAAGTATGAAATAGGTGAACCATGCGTCTCTTGTTGACGCTCATGAACTTCGTGATGAAGTTATGCGTTTTTCTACAATTTCTATGAATTTTTTGGTGACATTCTTAATATTCTAATGAATCTCCTGGAGTTCTGATGAAGTTTTCGAGGAACTCATGAAGTTTCCGATGAAGTTTCTAGGGAACTTATGAAGTCTCCGATGAAGTTTCCAAGTAACTCATAAAGTTTCTGTAGCATCGGTTTTTGTGACGCGACCACAAGAGCTTTTGGTGTTACTTTCTGATTTCTGTATTTATCCTATGAAGCTTAAAAGGAAGGGGAATATATCTCAAACTAACCCTGCGTGCAAATGTTTTCCTTAACAAATGCAAAGAGACCGGGGATCGGGGCTTGGTCATACAAAGGGAAGCTATTAACATTCAGAGTATCTATAGTAATCTATAGGAACCTTTATTTACATATGTTTCTACTGTTGTATTGCTTAGTTGTTTAAATCCACTTACTGTTGGATAGGGAAATTTTCTCCTTTGGGAAAGCTGAGGAAATGTTTTGTTGTTTTTGGAATTTCTATTGTTTTTGGGAAGGTACTTGACCTAAGATTTTTTATTAGTGTGCTCGTTAAGATTTCGCAATCTTATATCTACGTATTCCCGTAAAGAGATCCGGGGAAATCAGAGAGTTCATAGTTCCTCCTATTCTATGGGAGGAAAATGTTTGGTGTCTAGTTCAAAGCCCAAGATTGAAGCTAAAAGAGTATTTGTGTCTTGTTCAAAGCCCAAGATTGAAGCTAAAAGAGTATTTATGTATTGTTCAAAGCCCAAGATTGAAGCTAAAAGAGTATTTGTGTCTTGCTCAAAGCCCAAGATTGAAGATAAAAGAGTATTTGTCTTGTTCAAAGCCCAAGATTGAAGCTAAAGGTATTCGTGTCTTGTTCAAAGCCCAAGATTGAAGCTAAAGGTTTGACTGAGAGAGAATTTGTCATCTCTAAAGGGAGATATCTCACATATTCATCACAAATATTAAGGAATTGATTATTAAGGAAGTTGCTTTAACTGGGATGTGTGGAATCCAGCAATCCCACATCTTCCTTATGTGAGTCTTTGCATGCTAAGAGAGGGACATTGACATGGATGTGTAGAATCCAGAGGTTTTCCACTTACATCACTTAGATGAAAGAGAACTTTTAGCCATGATAAAGGAGGGACTCCAGCTTGGATTTTGAATCAACAAGTGTGCCACTTACATCAATTATGTGGAAAAAAGGTTTTTGGTTTGTTTGTTTTGAAATATGATGTATAGAGGGGATATCCTCCTACAGTGAAGACTCTTGGTCTCATCTGTGGGGATGTTGGATTTTGTGCCTTGATCAATGCCCAAGGTTGAAGCTAAAAAAAGGTTGAAAACTGCTCAACTAGGGAGTATTATATCTGTCTTGTACAAAGCCCAAGATTGAGGCTGACTGGGAAAATCATTATATGAAGCCTAATAGGAGGTTGAGGGATTTTAAGTGGAGACTGACTCTTGCTGAAGGATTTTTAATTCCAAGAGAAGGTTTAAGCTGTTTTGAGGAATCCAAAGGGAAACTAACTCTTGTTGGAGATTAGAAAAGAGTTTAGTTATTAAATGCCACAAGGGCTTTGATTCTTTTGGGGATTTGTTAATGATAACCTGATCCTGGCTGGGTATTTTAAAGATGAAAACCAAGCTTTATTGAGGATCAGAAGAGCCTTAGAGAATTATAGGCTTGAATTCCTTAGAGGTTTTGACTCTCTTGGGGACTGGTGTATTGATAAGGATGACTATGATCTTTCCTATACTTTTAGGAAGCCTGAGGGTCCTTGTATGAAGCCCAAGAGGAGGCTAGGGATGCTTCTAGGAAGCCTGTGGGTCCTTGTATGAAGCCCAAGAGGAGGCAAGGTGTTGAGAATATCCAAGTCTAGGAAGAGTTCAAGAAAGGTTTCACCAGGAAATAATCCTTTCTATGTTAAACTATCCCAGGGTTAAAAGGGGATAAAGAAGAGGTTTCATCGGGAAATAATCCTCTCTTTAATGGAGTGTTTCATAGTTGATCAAATTGGACAAAGCCCAAGAGGAGGCTATCTTCTGGGAGAGATTCATTGTATGATGCCCAAGAGGAGGCAATGCTACTTGGATAAAGCCCAAGAGGAGGTTATCTTCTATTTCTTTGTACATGGGGAACTAGTTACTTGAACTAAGTTATACTGACTGGAAGGATCCTATTGTTTGAACTAGTCTAAACCAAGGATGCTTTAAATTCTAAGAGAGACTTAACAAGATATGTACAAGTATATATACAAACATATGAACAAGTGTACAAATAAGTATTGATTGAATTGAGAAAAGTTGTGGGTCTTACACTCTGGATAGAGGCCCAAGTTTATTGTGATTGATCAGATGTTTTCTTCAGTATTGAATTAGGGTTTTGAAGAAATTGAAGAAAGCTTAGAATTTGAAGATGACTTGATCTCAAGTAGGAGACAAGAAAAGGTGTTGGGTATTACACTCTAGATAGAGGCCTAGGTGATTATTTGTATCCTGTAAAAAGCCCAGGAGGAATGAGGCTAAAAGACTTTCTATTTACAGAAGGGTGTTGGGTCTTACACTCTATCAGAGGCCCATTTATTTTCAAGCAGTTTAAAACAAACAAATGATTTTGAAAACAGAAGTATGAGGCTTACAACTCAAGGAGAGGCCCATGGAGGTTATTTATTGTTTAAAACAAAGTTTATGTACAAAAGATTGGGGCATATACACAAGGAGAGGCCCAGATGATTTATTTGAAAACAGTGATCGCACCGCGATACCGAAAGACGTTCTGGGACTTATACTATAGTAAAGGCCCAAAATTTATTTATGTACATAGGGGTTGGGTCTTACACTTTAATAGAGGCCCAATGTTTTTGAAATGAAATTTTGAAAGATTGAATCAAAGAAACCCTAATTTCTATTTTTTAGGTATTTTTAAAAGGAAAAATCAATTAGAAATGATAAAAAAATATCAAATAAATTCATTAAACATGTTATGAATTATGATTAAGGTTTAGAAAATGAGGTTTTATTCACATGATAATTTAAAATTCATTTGGTTTTGAAAAATCAAGAAAAAGAAATTATTTAAAATGTTTAAAACAAATTAAAATAAAATTCATTAAAATATTTAAAATATATCAAATACAAATATTTTATTTTTATTTTTTTGTGGAATAAAGTATTTAAATATGTGAAGGATTTATGTTTAAAAAATCACTTGAAAATGATTAAAATTGAGAGAGAAATTAAATTTTGAAAATAATTAAGAAAATAATAAAAAATCAAAATTTTGAATTAAATTTGAAGAAAGGCGCCAACGGTCATCTTCTTCCTCGCATGTTCCCTCCATGGCCGTTTTGCAAAAGCTATGCTATCTTTCTCAATACACAATGATTTCAAAAGATGTAAACATGGATTTTGTTCGTTTTTTAACAAGGAACATGATGGTGGTAATTAATTTCATTTCTTTTAAGTGTGGAGAGAGTTATCACGCATGAACACAGAAACCCTAGAATTTGCAAAAACTAATATGAAATTCCATACACGAATGATAAATGACAATTGATTGAGGGTTAATGACCTATGAGCATCCAGAAGCAAGTTGGTAACTTGAAAATAAATTTATGATGCATGGATCATAGAGTTTGAGAATTTCAGGCTTACTTGTGTAAGAGGAATTCAAATCCTCAATTTTAGGTGTTACAGATGTGTTTGGATGATCTGGACAGCTTCCTTGTGTAGCGAGCGATTTTGGACGCGGTTCTTAAGCGCTGATTGCTCTTTGCAGTTTGAGCTTATCCTATTAAAGCTGGTGAAGGAAGGGAAATAGATGTCTCCAATTAACCCTGCTTTGCATACTGAGTTTAAACAGCGGTCTGTTAGGTTACAGATGCTATCAATGTGGGGGGCCTTTGTACTGGTTATTTGTATTTTTGCCAATACTATTTTCTTTCTTTTTACCTTGACAGAAGGTTTCTGGCGGGGAACAAGGATTAGGATGTCAGGACTGATGCTTTTTGATGTGAGAATATGGGATTTTGGGTTTTTGTTTAGTGTGCTCGCTAAGATATTTTCTTTCAACCTTATGCCTACGTATTCCCGTTTACCGAAACAGGGAAATCAGAGCGTTCGTAGTTTCTCCTATTCTATGGGAGGAAATTGGTTGTTTTTGGTGTCTTGTTCAAAGCCCAAGACGTGAAGCGAAAGGTGATTTGTATCTTGTTCAAAGCCCAAGATGTGAAGCTGAAGAGTCTATTTGTATCTTGATCAAAGCCCAAGATATGAAGCTAAAAGGGTGTTGACTTTAGAGAGAATTTTGTCATCTCTAAAGAGGTCTGTTTGTCACAACTGTTGGGTGACTGGTTATAAAGGAGAATTACTTTAACCGGGATACGCGGATCCTAGTAATGCCATAATTTCCTTTATAGGGGGTTTTAACCTGAAGGAGAAGACTTTAACTCAGTGTAGAGCAATGCCATCTTTCCTTAGGAATTTCTCATGCTAAAAGAGGGACAGTGGCATGGATGTAAATAATCCAGAGGCTTGCCGCTTACAGCAATTAGATGAAAGGGAAGGAGTTGTTGATGTTTGTGTACTGTGAACGAGGCACAACTTTGATTGGATCAACCAGTGGTTTTCTTATACAAAGCCTAAGAGGAGGCTAATATGTGTCTCGTACAAAGCCCGAGAGAGAGGCTAAAAGGTTTTGACTCAACGAGGGAATCTTTTAGTATCTCGCATAAAGCCCGAGATGGAGGCGATTTGACTCAACAAGAGAGTTTTTGTATCTCGTACAAAGCCTGAGATGGAGGCTAAAATTTGTTTGGCTCAATAAGAACCCTTTTGTATCTCGTATAAAGCCCGAGATGAAGGCGAAAGGGGTGATTGACTCAACGAGGGAGTCTCTTTATGTGTCTCGTACAAAGCCCGAGAGAGAGGCTAAACGTTGTTTGACTCCGTTGGGGGAGAATCATTTATACAAAGCCCAAGAGGAGGCTATGGTGACTGTTCAGTTAAGTGACAGGTCCAGTATACTGATTTTGAAGAGAAAATCAGTTCTTATATGAGCAACACTGTACTCAAGGATTTGATTCAGGGATCCGGGTTATTTCCTGTTCTTTAAGGAAGCGGGAAATCCGAAGGGTATTGAGACTGTCCGAGTCTGCAAGTTTCCTTCCTATTTAACGAAGGGGTCACTTGAGAACGTCTTTGAGACTCAAGGGTTTTATACTAATCAAGTCTAGAGTTCCATCATTCGTACTATGCTTTGAGAAATAGTAGTAGACTCTATGAAAGGACTGTTCAATGCAGATGACTAAGTTCTGTTCCTATACCTCTAGGAGGTCGTCGGGACAATTTGTACGAAGCCCAAGAGGAGGCTGGAAACTTTTAAGAAGCCGACGGGTCCTTGTACTAAGCCCAAGAGGAGGCTATCATTCCCGGAGGAAGAGATCATTATACGAAGCTTAAGAGGAGGCGGTGAATACTTCTAAGAAGCCGTAGGGTCCTTGTACTAAGCCCAAGAGGAGGCGGGGTTGCTTTTAGGAAGCCTGTGGGTCCTTGTACGATGCCCAAGAGGAGGTCGATTGCTTTTAAGAAGCCGATGGGTCCCCAAACCTCGAGAAATACAAGGCAAGCTATTCACAAGGAATAGATCAAGTCAGGAAAGTTCAAGAATTTGGAAGAAACTCAAGAGATGCCATTCACGGAGAAAAGATCATCTCTGGGGAGTAGAGCTTCTTGACAAGTGCTTTTAAGAAGCCGATGGGTCCCCAAAACCCCGAGAAATTCAAGGCAATGCTATTCACCGAGAATAGATCAAAGTCAGGAAAGTCCGAGAATTTGGAAGAAACTCAAGAGATGCCATTCACGGAGAAGAGATCATCTCTGGGGAATAGAGTTTCTTTGACAACTTCTACGAGTGATAGTCTATGAAAGGATTCACAGAGAATGCTGCCTTTCATATCTCCATATTGTTTAACCCTAAGAGGAGGGAAAACTGTGTCTGGTAATCCTATGGGGATCTAGTTTAGACTATTTCTAAGAGTGATCAACGGGCTTAATGCTAGACGTAGTTGTCGGGGAAACTCTAAATATCTATACTATTATTACACAGTTGATATGAGTTTATGAAAGAAGACTTACAACGAAACAGCCCCACAATACAGTTATATGTATAGGAAAGCGGTAAATGAAAGCAATAAGCACTTACTCGGTTGTAGAGCTTCCATGCTGTTTGGTTAGTTGTTCAACAAAGACAGATTAAAAACAACAGTATATTCAAAATCAAAGGAGAAAGAGCTTTGAAAAAGAAAGATTGGGGCTTACAGCTCAAGGAGAGGCCCAGGGTTTTATCAGTGAGCGCACTGTTTGAATTTGTACAGAGGGACTTATACAAGTGACTGAGGCCCAAAATTTGTTTTCTGTACAAAGGGATGGGTCTTTCACTCTCTCAAGAGGCCCAAAAGGTTTAAAGAAAAAAGAGTGGTGCTTATAACACGAGGGTAGACCCAGTTTGTTTTTCCGTTTGAAATGGCGATCGCGCCGAGGTTTTCTTTTAACGGGAAGGGACTTATACAATAAGTGAGGCCCAAAAATTGTTTTGGTTAAAAGGGGGTTGGGTCTTACACTCTAATAGAGGCCCAAAAGGTTTAAAGAAAAAAGAGTGGGGCTTATAACACGAGGGTAGGCCCAGGGTTTATTTTTTTTAAAAAGCGACGATCGCGCCGTTTGTTTTTGACGGTATCGGGACTTATACAATACACTGAGGCCCAAAAATGATTTGGTCAAAAAAAGATTGGGTCTTACACTCTATTAGAGGCCCAAAAGGTTTTGAAAATGATTTATGAGGGTTTAATTAATCCAAAAAACCCTAATTTGTTTTCAAAAATGTATTTAATTGAATAAAAATTCAATTAAAATGATCAAAATTGTTTAACAAGTGAAAAAAAAATTGTGATCTTGGATTAATGCTTCAAAAATTTAGTATTGACCTACAAAATAATTAGAAAGCATTAAAAGTTGCAAAATCAATGTGGAAAAAATATTTAAAATGTCAAAAACAATTAAAACATTAATTGTTTGCAAAAATATCAATTATATGAAATAAATAATATTTTTGGGATTTTTTGATAAAATAAAATATTTTAACATTTTTGTGAATTATTAAAAAAAGAATCAACTCAAAATCATTAAAACTCAGAGAGAAATTAATTTTTGAATCAATTAAATAAAATCACAAAATTCAAATATTCAAATTTCTAAAAATGGCGCCAAGAACACACCAAGAATACGCGCGTGTTCTGGGCTTGGCCAGATTTGCATTTTCTCTCCAATCTCACTGAATACTTGATTATAACATGCAATCCACATATCATTATGCTCGTCTCAACCTCACGATCATGTCCATGTCCATTAATTTCATTTAAATTAAACATATAACAAGAAATCATGAAAAATCCTCAAGAACCCTAATTTCTGCATGAAGGCTAGGATTTTTTATACACGATTCAAACAATGCAATTAATTGAGGGGAAACATTCCATGCATGATTATGAACATATGGCCAAATTATTGTGCAGCAAAACTTGCATGGATCATAGAGTTAGAAGAGCTCATGCTTACCACTTGCAGCTGGTGATCGTGATTTGTGTTGGAGGTGTTACAGCAGGTTCCAATGATGTGGATAGCTTCCCTAGGTGCCAAGTGATGTGTCTGAGTGCTTGGAATGGATTGAAATGGTTTGGAGTTGAAGATGGCACCTCAACTGCAAAACTGTCAAGAACTTGAGCAATTGGCTGGTGATTTTGTGAAATCTGTGTTCCAGATGTTATGTGAGTGTTTGGATCACTTCTATATGATGTATGTGAGGTGTGTGAGTGTTTGGCTTGATTGGAAAAGCTCTCAAACTCAAAACCCGATAGCTACCTTGCTAAGAAAGGCATTTTTGCCAAGAGAAAGAGATTTTGAGGAAAACATCTGTTAGATGGCTTTGGTGTACTCAAACTGATCACAATTGAGCTCTATTTATAGTAGAGCAAGTTTGTTTTGCAAGGAATAGTGAATGGCAACTGCTAAGTAGGTTTGGCCAATGTTGGCAAATGAAAATCCAAGTCTCCTCTAGCCATTAACTAGAGGTTAGGGCACAGAGCTTTGGTCCCCTTGGTCTTGGATAAGTCTTGAATGATTTCAGATGAGAATGGCTCAGTCCATGCCACCTTGATGCTTCCATTGAATGTTTTAATCCAAATTTGAAGTCTTGTCCCTATTTTGGCCATTCTAGGTTCAACATGCTATTTCTTGTTCCATGGACTTTGGAGGCTTGGCTCAGTGATTGTCCCCTTTAGATTCAATCCTCAGATGTGTCCAAGTGGATAGGAGCATTTGAATTTGGCTGATTTTGGCAAATCGAGCAAAATTGCAAATTCTGCCTTGCCTTTGACAGATTTCAGCAAGGCAACTTGCCAATGTCATATCTCATGACTTAAATGGAATTTGGCAATGTTCTTGGCCATTTTAGAAAGCCCTTACATGATACAACAACTATTTGAACATGTTTGGTTTTGATCCCTTTTGAATCCAAGTGAAAAATCCCCCTACATTTGGCGAAAAGTGAGGACAGATTTGGACTTAGTGAAAATTTCACTAAGTGTTGGAAAAAGTGACATTTTCACTTTTAAGCCATTTTGATCACTCCATAACTCAAAATCCTTAATGAATTGGACGTAGGTCTAGTTGAAGTTTTTGTAGAGGGTAATGAGGGCTACAAATCCATCTTTGGATGGGAAAAAATGGCCTTGTGGTTTAGGAGTTATGATCCTCCAAAGTTGGTACCCTTGTCACTTTATTTTTAACTTAGAAAATTTTCTAAGTTTTTATGGTTACCCCTTTTACAAGTTATCCAACTTTTCTTGATTTTTCTTGATGAATGATGATTCAAATCATACATTAACATCATTTTAGGGTTAAAAATCCATTTTGGTGAAAAATCTCAAAAAGTCAAAGTTGACTTTTGTGCACAGTTGACTTTTTATCAGATGAATTCCAAACTGTGCAATTCCTCAGGAAATCATGTCCTTGACCTAAATCAAACTTGATGGACATGTTCCATGGGTGTCATAGGGTATATTGAATCATGTCTTAGGGCTTGGGAGCTTGTCTTGGTCAAAAGTCAAAGTTACAGTTGACTTTTTCCTTAAAACCCTAATTGTGGCGAAGATGAAATTGAGACTTGTTGCTCAAACTTCTTGGATTAATCCATTGTCCCAAATGGATCAATATGGTATATTAGAGACCCTCAAGCCCTCTCTTGAGGTATTTTCTCTTGATTTGCCCTAAAAGTCAACTTAGGGGTGAATTAGGTCAAGAAACCCTAATTCCTGATTTTTGATGAATGCATCCCCTGAGGCAAGATTGACTTGATGATTGGGTCCATGAGGTTCCATGTAGTATATTAGGTTATGTTTTGGATCATTGGATCATGCCCAGATGAAAATTTCCATCTGGAGGCCCTGGTCGACGAAAACCCTAATTTGGTGACACTAGCGATCTTGAAGCTTGATCCACCTAGAAGGGAGCAACCTTGTGCTTAATCCTTGAAGTGGGAGTCGTCTTGATCCCTTGTGAATGTTTGACAGGTTAGACAAGTTGAAGATCATGTCATTCCTTGATTGATCCTTTGCCTAAGGCTCTGAGAGGGCTAGAAACCCTAATTTTGATTGTAGTGGATGCTCACCCATCTTTGGGGAGACTGATGAAGCATGATGGTTCCTCCATACTGTGATGATGATTCTCACAATGATGGGAAATCTAAGTGGTCAAAATTTGGGGTATGACAGATGCCCCTATTTAATCTTCTTGGACCCGAAGGTGTGAATGACGAAGGTATTCGGGCATTCGGGGTGCAAGAGGATTAAATATCGGAATACCCAAAATTTTAATGGCTATGAATGGCAGCTTGCGCGTTCATCTTCTTTTTCTAAGAAATGATGTTTAGAAAAGGTAAACTTCCCCTCGATCCTGGTTTCCTACCAAGGAATTGGTCTCAGTTTTCTTTTGAAATAAACCTCCCCTCGATCCTGGTTTCCTACCAAGGAACTGGTCTAAGTTTCTGATTTAAACTTCCCCTCGATCCTGGTTTCCTACCAAGGAACTGGTCTAAGTTTCTGAAATAAACTTCACCTCGATCCTGGTTTCCTACCAAGGAACTGGTCTAAGTTTCTGAAATAAACTTCCCCTCGATCCTGGTTTCCTACCAAGGAACTGGTCTAAGTTTCTGAAATAAACTTTCCCTCGATCCTGGTTTCCTACCAAGGAACTGGTCTAAGTTTCTTTCGTTAATAAACTTTATTGACAAGGGATGCTATTTGTAGCGGTTTTCCTCAAACTTCTTGCCGAATTTTCCTAGGGAGATGCCATTTGAGTGGAAAAAGTTTCGATGTCAGACTTGCTGGAGAACCTAGTCGTCTGAGTTGTAGAGGTGTACAAACTTCTCTGTTGGAGATGCCATTTGTTGACTCTACTCGGGGAATGCGAGTCCCTTGAGAGACTGCATTTGCTTGGGGTTACATCATACTTTTCTCGGGATCTTCCCGGAGAGACGCCATATGATGGGGTCCAATTTTGAGGTGCCGATGACCTTTTCATCAGTGGGTTTTTCGGAGAATGGCAGCTGTACTGCCAAATCTCTGCTTAGGAGGCTTTCTCTGTGGATTTTCCTTAATCCGGGAAATCAAGGATATCATCTTCAATGGCGAAGAGTGATGTTAACTGAGGGCCCTCTGGTCTTTTAGAGGTTCAAGTTATCAAAGTGGTCGAGGGCCAATTCTGATCCAGAACTAAACTGGAAGAGAGATATTGTTCAGGCGCAACATTTCCTGACGAGGCAAGAACTGACAACTCGATTGAGAGAACTTCTATCACTAGGGGACAAGACTGACTAGAGTGATAGTGATGCAATATGAAATGTGAATACAAATCAAATAATGCATGATGTGTGTATGTTTATGCTGACAAAACTGACGCGACATACAAACTAATGGATGAACACAACTGGATACTCGGCCATCGTGGGGCGAAGAAGTACCGTTGGTCCAAAAGTAGCAATTCTACCTTGCTTAGGAGAAGTAGTCCTCGCGGGGAACTATGTTGGTCGGGCTTAGGAGATGAGAACTCGGCCGAAGCGTGTCAGACGAAACAAGGT